>JASPKZ010000793.1:425000-1625000 GCA_030220185.1 Diploptera punctata
AGAAGAAGATAAAATTTCAAACCATTATTTACCTTAACGATACATACCACCATACAATAGATATAATTTTCTTTCATTAATTTATAACAAACAATGTTGGATCCTATAATACAATGAACCTACGTAAGATTGGCGTATTACGGGTATAAATAACCCGAGCCCATCGTTGTTCTGATGTAGGCCTTACTTACTTACTCACTGGCACTATCGAACCCGTAGGTTCATGGCCACGCGGACATAAGCTCTCCATACATCCCTATCCTGAGCTAATGTTTTCCAATCATTCCCTGTATAATCTACTTCCCTCAAATCATAGTTAATGTTGTTCTCCCACCTCATTCTTGGTCTACCAACTGGGCGTTTTCCTTCTGGCTTTCCTAGAAGAAGTTTCCATGCACGTATTTCATTCCCCATACGCGCAACATGTCCTGCCCATCGCAGTCTACGAGACTCAACTGTTCTTACTATATCTGGCTTCCTATAAAGACCATGTAGTTCATTGTTATGTAGTCTTCTCCATTCACCTGTCTGTTCATCTCTCTTTGGTCCAAAAATTTTCCTAAGAACTTTATTCTCAAATACTCGTAATCTCCTTTCCTCCCTTAAAGTAAGAGTCAATGTTTCGCACCCATTTGAGCCTTTGGCATGGGTTCCTTGAAGTAGTCCCCGCCCGGAGAACCGAATGGGGGACTATTTGACCTCCGGAAAATTTTACCCCAGATGAACCCATGTCCGCATTTCTTGACGGTTGTATTTTTACGGTGAAAGATCGTCACTCTTTCGCCCAAGGTACTTTTTTCGTCTGGCTTATCACCTTCGACCAGTCCGGCATGGGTAACCCTATCGGCAGCAATGCTACCGCCGGCATAGATCTCAGGATCATTTAAGCACGCAAGCCACTCCACCACGACAAGGTAAAGATACCCTTTAACGATTTAAGCAAATCGTAAATAAACTACAATGTGGTCAGCAGCCATCTAAACAAGCTCTTTCTATAAAGCATCATTTTATGCACAATAATGATACTATTTCAGTGAGAAATAACATTATTGAAACTTTCCTATATTAAGGGGCTGGCCGGAAGACAAAGAGCAGAGAAAAAATAATTTTCGTTCATAGAATAATTTATAAATTTAAAACAGATGGAATATAAAAAATGGGGACTGAATATAAATTTACAGAAAACAGAATATATGTGTTTGGGAAAGGATGTGGATGACCTCATACTTGAAACAGGGAAAATAAAAAAATGTGAATTTTTTAAATATCTTGGGTCAATAATTACAAGTTTAGGTACCTGTGAGAGAGATGTACAGACTAAAATTGCAATGGCAAAAAATGCAACTAAGACATTACATTGAGTAATTTGGAACAAAAATATTACAAAGGAAACTAAAATGAAAATTTATAAGAGCATAATACAGAATATTTTGTCATATGGAAGTGAAACGTGGTCTTTGAAGGAATTACAAAAGAATAAAATTAGAACAGTTGAATTTGATTATTTTAGAAGAGGCCTCCAAAAAACAAGACAGGATAAAATAAGAAATGAATTCCTTTGGAGAGAAATGAATGTCACCACATCTGTTGTTAAGAGGATTGAAAATCAAACGCTTAAATTATATGGCCATGTACAAAGAATGGAAAATGAAAGATGGCCAAAAAATATATACCAATGGTCACCCCCTGAAAAAAAATAAACGTGGCAGACCAAGATGGAAATGGAAAACCTACGTCAGAACAATAATGGATGATAGGAATTTGGAAGAGGGAGATTGGAATGATAGAGATAAATGGAAACTGAAGACGGCAAACCTATAAGTGGAGGAAAGCCGAAGAAGAAGAAGAAGAAAACAGATGGAAAGGAAACTATTTGCAGATAACAATAAATGTCTTAAATAGATTATTGCTGCGAACCTCTGAAACATTTGTACTTACTTTGTCACTTCAAATCCCGTTAGCTGTAGATTGAATGATATTCCTATATTGTTTACTGTAGTGATAGCTCAGCCATTTCTAAATGTTAAATCTCTACCAAGACGATGAAACTATTCAGTAAAAAAAATAGTAAATACAACTTTCTTTTGATGGATATTTAAAGATCGTTTCTTGTAGATTGAATGGTATTCGTAGATGGATTAGTGTAATGGTAGCACATCCATTTCTAAACGTTACGTTCGCGAGTTAAATCTGAACTAAAACCATGAAATTATTCGGTGGGAGAAAAAAAAAAGGTGAATACAATTTTCTTTTGGTAGAAATAAGATAATAGACCAAGTCACAAAGAGATACGGTTAGTTAATGAATCCTCTTGTATACAAAACAAATCCTTGATAACATTCTTAGCTTGCGAAGCTTATCTTCTGACGTCACGATTAAATTCATACTAGAAATTAGCTACTTTAAAGTATCTATAAACAAATAAGCCAGCCTAAGACCAAAATTTCAATGACTCTGCTATCAAAGTGAACCGAAAGTGCCTTTTGCGGTTCAGTTATCATCTTCGTGCTCCTTCCCGCTTACGAACATTTGTGAAGCCTGCCAATGTTTCCTGTGTTCCGTGTGGTTACCCCTTCCTTCTTTACCCTTTCCATTGCGCATCTTGCTAGCGCACATCCCTTCTCCTGGCGAACCTGATATATGCTCGGCAATCTGAGTGGACTTGAACAGTCAGTCGATCGGCCTAACAAGTGGCGTTTGGGTTCTTTACGAGTGGATTCAGTGTTGGAATCCTACTCTGGTGTACCATGCAAAGGACGAAGTTAGCATGGTAATGCAGAAGATAAGCATGTGGATTGTACACCGAAGAATGGTCGGATTTAATTTAATCTAAGTCAGCATGGAAGAAGGACTTTCGATTCTGCTTAGAGACGTTTGAGTGTGATTGTTTGAATGGTACGTCGTTATCTTATTATGTTCTGTTTATTATTGGGCTTAGATTGATTGTTCCAAGATATAGTTTTGTTATTTATATTACTTTATTTTTTTTATAATATCCACACTTATTTTGTATTAAAAACCAATATTTTATGCTACGCCCATTGTTGTTATTTAAAGAATAGCCATTGTTCTCTATCCCATAACGAAATTAGTTCAGTCCATGCAAATTATAATCAGTGTTATACTCATATGCAGGTTCAAGTGTAAAAAGAAAGATGAATGGTTAGCCGCCTTCTATGGGCCCGAGGCAGGCTGTTTTGTTGTAAATAACTTCGTTGAATGTTTGGAATCCTTTACTAAGTACAGCAGTATCATAACCCAGCGATCCCGGAAGGTAGCAGTGACGTCTAATAGTTATCAGAGCGTGGTAATACTCGCCACAAATGGTTTCTCAGAGCGTGGTTAAGGGTTTGGTTTTTGGGTTTAATTGCGCCCAAATGGTAACAAAGTGTTTACTTTGTATTTTTCATATTGAAAGATATGCTGTACTTATGTTGAAGTTATTAAGTACTGGTTTACGTGTTTGTTGTACTTTACGTAAACATTGATTCATCTTTCTTCGTTCCAAAACTGAGACTGATTTATGCAAGTAATACTACGTTCGCTTGTTGTTGTTTACATCTTGTGTCTATCATACTTTATAAACATGCCTAGCTGGGTAGATATAGTATCCAAAGATAAGCTTGTTCGTGAATTAAACCTGCTAGGTATAGAAGTTGAAGGTGATGTAAACATATTACGTCAGCGGCTTAAAGATCATATGAATTCTCTCTCCCAGCCTGAACAAATATTAATAAAGCGTAAGTTCATTGTAGATGGTGCAACCCAAGAAGATTATTTGGCAGAACAACACAAGAGCATGAGTGATCGTAGACTTAGCTCTATCAAAGATTTATCTAGTGGAACTGTCTCCAACACTTCTTCTTTTATGGAAGAGTATAATCAACGGCTTTTCCGAGAGTTGATTAGAAAAGTTGATCTCTGCGATGGTGAAAATAAAGAATCTACAGTGTTGGACATGTCAGCGGTATGGGCATTTGTCCAGAGAATGTCAATCTTAGTTTACGTAGTTTGTTTATATATGCATATATTTTCGTTTGGGATAGTAGAATGTATTACTGATGAACAACGCATCGAAAAACTTATGTTCAAATGGTCTGAACCCTATGTTGTAAAACGCTTGCTAACACCAGTAACTCTGGAGTTAGAAAACGTCAGTGGCCATGTCAAATTGTGTAACGCTACGAGTAATTCCAAGTTTGTTTTTCTTTGATTGAAAAAAAAAAAAGTGGAATGTCAAAGCTATACTTTGTATTGACACATGTTAAATAAGCATATCTATGGTTCTGCTTTCCTGTTTTCGCCTGTTCTTTGTTTGTTTGTATGCTTACCTTTCCTTAAAACGTTGGCAGTTCTACAGTCTATATGCCTGGAGTGTTCGGCAGTCGAGCGCTTGGAGGATCCGGCCGACCCCTGAGTGCCCAGCTGACCGACATAGTGGCTTTGGAACTATGGATTCCTGGAAAGCGGTGGAACGGGATTGCGATCCGGCAATCCGAGGATTATCGTCACCCGAGTCTTCACCTGGAACACCGCAAATGTTGTGCTATGGCGGCTGAAGTAAATTGGAGTATATTTTTCAGCGCTGGAATAGTCTACATAAAAGCAGGTGTGGTGATCGTGATATTGGGGACGATGGAAGATTTGCTTTGAAGTTACCGCTGGAATCCAATAGTGCTTATGTTCCCCTCCCAACGTGGGATTGCTTCTCTGGACTTTATTTGGAAGTCTATGGACTTTTTCTTTTTACCCGGAGGGTGTAGCGGGAGCTATTGAACCGAAAGTGCCTTTTGCGGTTCAGTTATCATCTTCGTGCTCCTTCCCGCTTACGAACATTTGTGAAGCCTGCCAATGTTTCCTGTGTTCCGTGTGGTTACCCCTTCCTTCTTTACCCTTTCCATTGCGCATCTTGCTAGCGCACATCCCTTCTCCTGGCGAACCTGATATATGCTCGGCAATCTGAGTGGACTTGAACAGTCAGTCGATCGGCCTAACAAGTGGCGTTTGGGTTCTTTACGAGTGGATTCAGTGTTGGAATCCTACTCTGGTGTACCATGCAAAGGACGAAGTTAGCATGGTAATGCAGAAGATAAGCATGTGGATTGTACACCGAAGAATGGTCGGATTTAATTTAATCTAAGTCAGCATGGAAGAAGGACTTTCGATTCTGCTTAGAGACGTTTGAGTGTGATTGTTTGAATGGTACGTCGTTATCTTATTATGTTCTGTTTATTATTGGGCTTAGATTGATTGTTCCAAGATATAGTTTTGTTATTTATATTACTTTATTTTTTTTATAATATCCACACTTATTTTGTATTAAAAACCAATATTTTATGCTACGCCCATTGTTGTTATTTAAAGAATAGCCATTGTTCTCTATCCCATAACGAAATTAGTTCAGTCCATGCAAATTATAATCAGTGTTATACTCATATGCAGGTTCAAGTGTAAAAAGAAAGATGAATGGTTAGCCGCCTTCTATGGGCCCGAGGCAGGCTGTTTTGTTGTAAATAACTTCGTTGAATGTTTGGAATCCTTTACTAAGTACAGCAGTATCATAACCCAGCGATCCCGGAAGGTAGCAGTGACGTCTAATAGTTATCAGAGCGTGGTTCTACTCGCCACAAAAGGTGAACTACATGGCCTCTATAGGAAGTCAGATATAATAAGAATAGTTAAGTCTCGTAGACTGCGATAGGCAGGACATGTGCCACGAAAGTGGAATGAAAGACGTGCATGGAAGCTTCTGGTAGGAAAACCAGAGGGAAAACGCCCAGTTGGTAGATCAAGAATGAGGTGAGAGAATAACATTAACTATGATTTGAGGAAGTAGATTATACAGGGAATGATTGGAAAACATTAGCTCAGTATAGGGATGTATGGAGAGCTTATGTCCGCGCGGCATGAATCTACGGATTCGACAGTGCCAGTGAGTTAGTTAGTTTTTATACTTTCAAAGAGAGAGGCCGTCGTGCTGGCTCAGGTGGTAGCATGCATGGTTCCTGACTAGCAGGCGTGGGTTCGATACCTGCCAGGGTTGAAAAATTTAATCGTACGAGTTAAATTAATTTAATTGCAAATTTTTCAATCTCAGGCCAGGAGAGATTATGGTGTACAATTTTTAATCCCTAGATTGTGCACCAGATTTTTGCATTAAACTTCAAACCTCTCCACAATATAAGGCATGTTGATGAGGCATGTGGTGCTGATGGTACTGATTCGTCCGTAGGATGGGGACATTAAGCTTGGTGGCACCCTTGGTGCTTTTCGAGAGGAGTAGGCTGCGTGCCGGCACCGGGTTTCGCTTTCTTCCTTCTATTTATCATCATCCCTCACATAGCACGCTTTAAACTACACAAAAAAACCCAAAAATTCACTCATCCTACATAATACATAATACAAAAAATACATCATCTATGTAAAGTGGTCTGTCGAAGTGGTGCTTAAATTGAAAATAAGCCACATTAAAGTCATCTATCCACCCAGCGCGGATTCTGAAGCACGAACAGTGCAGTGGGTGACATTAGAACACACATATATTTAGAAAGAGAGTACCAAAGCACCGAAATCGCGAAAATTTCCGCAATGTCTCTACTTTTTTTTTTCATAAATTGTTCCAAACATAATACCAAAAAATTGAAGAATCGTTGTTACAGCGGTTTCTAAATGTTTTTGTAAGTTATAATAACAAAATTGAAGCCACATTAAAAATATTAGAGTATCCACAGCACAGTTAAAGATTATAAATAACTTAAGGGTACCCATGAGTGAATTTTGTGTGAAAATTGACAAAAACTCACATTTTGTGTTTTATCTCTCATAAAATTCTCCTAAGCTTCCTGTTCTAGAAAATATATAACTGTTCAGTATTTCGCCATTTTTAAACTCCCTCAGAACTAGTGACAAAAATGGTACCAATAAATCAAAGATTGGCATCAGATGTATTATTGGAGAGAGGCACAAAAGGAAAAGCCCAACATAATAATGAGAATCTCTACCATACAGTTTGGTACAAATATCCAAAATAAATATTTGTTTCAACACAGAAATTGGAACTGCGTGTTATTAAAGCAGTCAGAAGCATGAAAAACTTTGTAGCCTTTTTTTTTTCTCAAAGTGTATTATTCAAGTGCATGCCTATTTAAAAAAAGTTCCTTGCACTGCAATGTTTGCCTTATTGAACTGAAATTTCAGCACTTATCTGTAAGAATACAAAGAACCAAAATTGCATTGGATTTTAATCCTACTCAAAATGCTCTTGACTTATGATTTTTTATATTTTCATATTTATCTCAATTTCCACCAACGTGAAAAATCAGTTAAAAAACATTGTTTTTCTCAAAAGTATTAACAGCACAGAAAAATCCAATGCAAATTTAGAAACAATGAGTATAACTAGTCCACCGCTGCGCTGTGGTCTCGAGGTAGCGTGCTGCCTTGTCACGCAGCGGGCCCGGGTTCGATCCCCCGTCGGGGCAGTTTTTCTGGGTGAGGTTTTTATCGGGGTTTTTACTCACCTGTAAGACAAATGTCAGGAAAACTTTAAGGCCCAAACGGTCCCCAAAATCATATGGCCATCATCATCATCACCATCCTTCACCGGTGTGGAAAGCAACGGGAAGCTACCACACCTATAGTTCCCCAATAAAGCTGCAAGCATAGCATGAAAATGCTATGATTGCAGTGAAGGACCTGCCTTCGGGCAGAATTACTATGGATGGATGGAGTATAACTAATATCCTGACAAAATATTGGAAGAAAATATTGAATATTGTAGTGCAAGGAACTTCTATAATTAATTAAAATAAAAAGAGAACAAATAATGTAACTTGCGAACTAATAAAACAAAATCACTTGAAATGTATCATAAATGTTATTCATACAGATAGAGACATCTGTAGTAAAAATTTACAAGAAATATCTCTATTATTATAGTTTCGGAGTTTCAAAATTCACTCATGGCTATCCTTGAACTACACCATTATCCCTACGATAAATTAATATTTTAATCAATAATAATAATAATCCATCCATAGCAATTCTGCCCGAGGGCAGATCCTTCACTGCAATCATAGCATTTTCATGCTATGCTTTGCAGTTTTACTAGGGAATTATAGGTATGGTAGCTTCCTGTTTTGCTTTCCACGCCGATGAAGGATGATAGTGGTTAAGGATGATGATGGCCGGATGATTTTCGGGGACCGTTGGGCCCTAAGCTTCCTGACATTTGTCTTACAGGTGAGGAAAACCCTCAAAAAAACCTCACCCAGGAGCCTGTGCCGACCGGGGATCGAACCCGGGCCTGCTGCGTGACAAGGCAGCACGCTAACTCGAGACCACAGCGGTGGACATATTAATAATAATGGACCAAAAAGTTATATATAAAAAAAAAGACTGATTTCTATTTTCTCATCGTCTCCAACAAAAAATTAATCATAAGTAATGCCATAGGCCTAAGTGATTTCCAAATTATCGATAAATTCATGAGTCATGAAGTGAGTACATTTATCTAGAGGATTTGAAAATCAAGAATAAAATTAAGCTGCTTACTCAATAATCATTATTTAATAATAGTTACCGGTATTTTAAAATATTTATATATTTCATATAAATGGCGATGTTTGAAAAGAAATCAGAAATGTGTGGTTATGTTTATTCACTGCAACTTCATCATATTATTTATTGCCAAATAGGAAAGCAAAATTGTAAGAATGCACCCTAGTGGAGAAAAAAAAGAAACACATCAAATTGCATATTATAATCAACATTACAGGTTATTATTAATGTTTTTAAAGAAAAAACTCAATAAAATCATTAATTAAAAACGCAATTATTGAACACACGATTATCAAATACGTAGTTCAAAGGAATCCGTTCATTATTTGCTGTATTCAATGTATTTGTTGGAGAGTCAGTCACTGAAAAATAATACTCTGATCTTGAAGAAGATTTTCGGGCTGTAGGTTACCCTTGAGGATGCAAGACGCAGTCTCTGGCGAAACGTCGGGGAACTACAAGTCTCACGACCACGGCCTACAGCCCGAAAATCTTCAAGATCATCATAGAAACTCCGGCCGTGAAAGTCTACGTGAATACAATACTCTCATCTGTTCAGAATATTAAAAAAGAGGGACTTTCTTTGTTTTGGTAAAGAGAATTCGATAAATATCGAGGTGAAACACGACTGCAATTGGTTGTAAAACAAAATTCATTGAAACATGATTGGTCATTGACTCTCATTTGGGGCACGAGTTAAATACCGGTAGTCTAAATAAGGTTTCTTCATCCAAAATGATTAAAAATACAATTTATAATCATGTTTTATTTTAAGGCGTACAATTCTTCTCATTATATTATAAAACAAACATTAACATTTCTTTTTTTCATATTATTGTCAACTGCAATTTAATATTCATACTGAATTATTTGCTGATGAATATGTGACAGTTTTTAATTAGATATTTGAATATAACAAGATATGTGTTTGGGAAAGGATGTGGATGACCTCATACTTGAAACAGGGAAAATTAAAAAATGTGATTTTTTTAAATGTCTTGGGTCAATAATTACAAGTTTAGGTACCTGTGAGAGAGATGTACAGACTAAAATTGCAATGGCAAAAAATGAAACTAAGACATTACATGCAATAATTTGGAACAAAAATATTACAAAGGAAACTAAAATGGAAATTGATAAGAGCATAATACAGAATATTTTGTCATATGGAAGTGAAACTTGGTCTTTGACGGAATTACAAAAGAATAAAATTAGAACAGTTGAATTTGATAATTTTAGAAGAAGCCTCCAAAAAACAAGACAGGATAAAATAAGAAATGAATTCCTTTGAAGAGAAATGAATGTCACCACATCTATCGTTAAGAGGATTGAAAATCAAACGCTTAAATGGTATGGCCATGTACAAAGAATGGAAAATGAATGATGGTCATCCCCTGGAAGAAACAAACGTGGCAGACCAAGATGGAAATGGAAAACCTACGTCAGAACCATAATGGATGATAGGAATTTGGAAGAGGGAGATTGGAATGATAGAGATAAATGGAAACTGAAGATGGCAAACCTATAAGTTGAGGAAAGCCGAAGAAGAAGAAAGAATATAACAACCATTTGTAACATTATAAAATGTATTTATATTATTAGTAGGGATTTAAAGATTTTGGTACAGTGGATATGCTGTACACGTGCGGCCAGTCCAATGCTCTATTGTTCAAGGTAAATCAAGATGTAGTTTACATAGGATATGAGTGTAGCCATTAGAATTTATGTGCAAGGGTAGATGGGAAAAGGGTCATAAATGTAGGAATCTCCCCTTAGCATCCACAAATTTATGTCGGGGAGGTTCTGGAAACATTTCAATTTCTCAGAGTCCTAACAAGAATCACATCTCTCATCAGATGATAAAAGAGACATTCAATTATGCAGATATGCCTATTACCCATCACCGAAATAAATTGGCCATTTAAGTTGTCCAAATCTTACTGTGCTTGCCCAGGTGTATCGATTTTAATTACCAAGATCGCTTCTGAATCCAAGGTTTAAGGGTTCAAAATCGGACATTTTTAAGACATAACTAACCTGAATTATGATCTTGTTTTTGGATGGAAGTAAAGCCATGGGTCCTGTGTCGCGGATTTACGACATTTATAAGAACCTCAAGATGAATGAAATGGATGAGATGAGTATGGAGAAATGTAAAGTAAAGTAAAGTAAAGTGATCCCACAACAGGCCCGGAGGCCCTTGGGGTAGTAGGAGGTTAAGGCTCCCACTTTTTCTAGACAATCGGCACTTTATGTCAGCCGGGTTGTCAGCCCTGTGTGACGGCCGCCTTTACCGCAGAACAAGCGTCTGGTACTCATTTCCGTTAGAGGCTGAGTCGACCCCAGGGCCATAGTGCCGCCAGAGGGTTCGGGTCAGTTTAAAAATCCTGACCCCAACGGGACTTGAACTCTCGACCCTTGTAGCTCAGTGCCTTAAGCACTACACTACGGCGTGCCAAAAAGTAAAGTGATCCCACAACAGGCCTCAGGAGACCCTTGGAGTAGTAGGAGGTTAGGCTCCCACTTTTTCTATACAATCGGCACTTGATGTCAGCCGGGTTGTCAGCCCTGCGTGACGGCCGCCTTTACCCCCAGAACAGGCGTCTGGTACTCATTTCCGTTAGAGGCTGAGTCGACCCCAGGGCCATAGTGCCGCCAGAGGGTTTGGGTCAGTTTAAAAATCCTGACCCCAACGGGACTTGAACCCTCGACCCTCCCTCCGGCTTGTAGCTCAGTGCCTTAACCACTACGCTACGGCGGAAATGGTGGAATGAAATTGTGGCTGGGGAAAACGGGAGAAAAACTTACCCAAGCTCAGTTTCGTCCACCACGAAACTTCATGGGATAACCGAGACCCGATCTCGGGATCCCAGCGGTGAGAGGCGAGCGTCTAACCGCTTGCGCCACGGAGCCGCCTTAAAGGTATTTGTAAATGATGAATTTTAAAATGTATATTTTCATTTATAACTTTATACATGATTTATGTAGACATGAATTAGAAACATACAGCTAAGTTAAATGTATCACATGTTTTATAAAATGGATCATTAAAAATGTTTCTTGAAAAAAAAGTCAAATTTAACTTTTTTTTTACGTAATTCGAGGTCAGTAATTGTTTGTAGTATTCATGTGGCATTGTAAGGACGTTTTGCTGTTTGCACGTAAGAATATTGAAAAACATTTTCACGAAGATAATGTCTTGTTATTTAACGGAATTCGGAATGCCTTAAACGGCCCCTACATGATCAATATTTACGTCAATATTGCACAATAATTGACATTGTACAATAATATTGAGTGTCTCTAGATCACATTGAAAGATTGCGCAATATATTGAGTCAATCAAAAGCAGTTTGATTTTTATTGTGCAATCTAGTAAATATTGCGTCGTCTGTTGGCAATATTGCGCAATACTAGTTCAGTTCTGTGTTCTGTCTTCTTATTATTCCACATGTTCACTGCACAAGTATCACTCAGGAACTAATTTATTGAGTACTAATATTGCACGATGTGGTTTGATGAAGTAATACTATTGTACAAAATACTGTGCAATATATTGAAAATATTGATCGTGTATCGGCCGCTTTATATCTCCAATGTTAAAATGCTGCTTATATTGTGCGATTTTTTACTCATCGCCTACTCAATAGATTTTTCAAATTTACAGAGGATATAATATGCTTCTGCACAAGTTGACGCATCGATTATTCGTATAAGTAATAAATTGTTTATATACATTTAAAGTATTATGTTGAAAGCTGCAACGAAAATTCATATTGCTAAAAAATAGGCCTACATAATCAAACAATTAATAATAAAAATAAGATTAACAATACATTTTATTCGCAAATAAATGTTGGATGCAGTTTAGATAAAGAAAGAATACTAATAGAATGTCTACATTGCAAAGTTTTGGTTAAATGGAGAGGTAAATACATAAATAAATAAATATATATCCATCCATAGTAATTCTGCCTGAAGGCAGGTCCTTCACTGCAATCATAGCATTTTCATGCTATGCTTGCAGCTTTACTAGGGAATTGTAGGTGTGGTAGCTTCCCGTTGCTTTCCACACCGGTGAAGGATGATGATGATGGCCATATGATTTCGGGGACCGTTTGGGCCTTAAAGTTTTCCTGACATTTGTCTTACAGGTGAGGAAAAACCCCGATAAAAACCTCACCCAGGAAAACTGCCCCGACCGGAGATCGAACCCGGGCCCGCTGCGTGACAAGGCAGCACGCTACCTTATATATATATATATATATATATATATATATGGTATGATAAGAAAAATAAATGCCTAAATGTGTATATATATATATATATATATATATATATGTGTGTGTGTGTGTGTGTGTGTGTGTGTGTGTGTGTGTGTGTGTTATAATTAAATGTTTAACATTGAGCAATGCAAGCTTAATATGGTATGATAAGAAAAATAAATGCCTGGACGGGATTCGAACCCGGATCTCTGAGTCTGTACCTCAGTGTGATATCCATTACACCACCAGGTGAATCCAATTCAAACATTCATTTTTCTTATATATGTATTATATTCTCCATTATTACTAGATGTCGCGAGAACTACTCGGTCTTCACTGCCATCTAGTAGCTGACTATAACAAGTAAGCAAATTAAAGAGAACATTTTTACTTTATAGCAGTGACGCTTTATCGATGTTATAATTAAATGTTTAACATTGAGCAATGCAAGCTTAATATGGTATGATAAGAAAAATAAATGCCTGGACGGGATTCGAACCCGGATCTCTGAGTCTGTACTTCAGTGTGATATCCATTACACCACCAGGTGAATCCAATTCAAACATTCATTTTTCTTATATATGTATTATATTCTCCATTATTACTAGATGTCGCGAGAACTCAGTCTTCACTGCCATCTAGTAGCTGACTATAACAAGTAAGCAAATTAAAGAGAACATTTTTACTTTATAGCAGTGACTCTTTATCGATGTTATAATTAAATGTTTAACATTGAGCAATGCAAGCTTAATATGGTATGATAAGAAGGGTTCGAATCCCGTCCAGGCATTTATTTTTCTTATCATACCATATATATATATATATATATATATATATATATATATATATATATATATATATACACACACACATTTAGGAGCCAGTTTCACTATATAAAATAAATTCTGGCACATAAAATATTACAAAATAATACAAGGGACAACAAAATAAACAAAAAATATAGAATAGATTAATACAAGATTGAAGAAGATACTTAAAGACATTAGTAAATAATATAAAACAAAACAATTTAGGAGAAAGTTTTAAAATACAAAACGCACTCTGACACTCAAAGAATTATTGCAAAGGAGAAGGATATAAAAAATTATATAATAGATTAATATTAAACTGAATAAGATAAGTAAATACATTAGATAATAATATAAAGCATAATAAATTTAGTATAAAAATACAAAATATAAAACTCACTCTAACACACAAACAAAATAATGCATTGGAGAATGATATAAATAAAGTAAGCAATTATGAAGAAACGTTGCATGAACGACATAAGAATCTGTTCATTTGAAGTAGTGAACGATGTTTAACATTCATAAAACGAACTAATGATGGTCAGATTCATTTTCAATATGAGGCGACCTAGTTTAGTATATTTAATTTTTACTTAATATTTACACGCATTTTTATGGTTTGTTAAGCATATGTTAACATATATCAGAACCTTCATGCAGGTTTTCAGAAGACGAAAATATTGTAATTTTGGGCCATATATTAATTATTGATTAAATACATTATCTCAATTCCGATATACAAAGAATAATATACATCACTTTTAAACACATCGATCTTGAATTTAAAAAGCTAAGAAAAGTAAATTCACACTATTTTTTTTGTCTAGTGTTAGCATTATTAAGCTCATTTTTATTAGGTTTTAATATCTCACAAATCGTTCAAATAATATAATATTATTAATATATTAATACCAATAATAGATTAATACCAAACTGAAGAAAGTGATTAAGAAACGATAATGTAAACCAAAATAGGTATTACTTATTTATTATTTTTAAATAGACAAAATACTACTTTTATCTTCTGTTGTGTAGAATTTAGGAACGTTTAAGATAAATGTAGTATTTTGTCTATTTAAAAATAATAAATAAGTAGTACCTATTTTGGTTTACATTATCGTTTCTTAATCACTTTCTTCAGTTTGGTATTAATCTATTATTGGTATTAATATATTAATAATATTATATTATTTGAACGATTTGTGAGATATTAAAACCTAATAAAAATGAGCTTAATAATGCTAACACTAGACAAAAAAAATTAGTGTGAATTTACTTTTCTTAGCTTTTTAAGTAATTAAAATAATTAATTTAATTGCTTTCTTAAAACTGCGTTTGCTTAGCTCTGGATTCGATCTAATTAGTTAATTTATACTTGGGTCCTAGATATCTGCTATGTTTAGATCCAGCTGTTGTGTAGAATTTAGGAACGTTTAAGATAAAAGTAGTATTTTGTCTATTTAAAAATAATAAATAAGTAGCCCTCAGGGGTCCTCATCTAGGGGATATGTAGATGGCGACCACAAGGTGCCCAAGCTGTGCAAAACATTTCTTCCACTTACTTGTGTTTTACACTCTTTTAACTTTACTATCTAACCTC
Source organism: Diploptera punctata (assembly GCA_030220185.1). Lineage (NCBI taxonomy): Eukaryota > Metazoa > Arthropoda > Insecta > Blattodea > Blaberidae > Diploptera > Diploptera punctata. Next base: position 440,237 of record JASPKZ010000793.1, read on the forward strand.
TCTTGGTTAACTCTTGTTTTTTCGACCCCGACGCTATTAGGGCATCCGAGGGCTAGGGAGTCCTTCCTTTCTTCCATTTCTTCTTTCCTTTATTTTCTTTTCTTCTCCAGAAAGCCTGACCAGAGGCTATAAGATGGCAGCCCCATCACTGGTCTTGCCTTCCTTTGGCCAGCAACCAATCGAAGGGACTATTATTATGCTTTCAAGTCTTATATGAGAATTTCCCATAAGGGAAAATTTTCTATAGGATCGTAACAGGCCTTGGCCTAATACTTGAAAGGAAGAAGAAGAAGAAGAATATTACAATATTTAATTTTATTGAAGTAATTAAAATAATTAATTTAATTGCTTTCTTAAAACTGCGTTTGCTTAGCTCTGGATTCGATCTAATTAGTTAATTTATATTTGGGTCCTAGATATCTGCTATGTTTAGATCCAGCTGTTGTGTAGAATTTAGGAACGTTTAAGATAAAAGTAGTATTTTGTCTGGTGCTGAAAAAGTTTTCTTTAAATTCGTCCTTATTTCGTGGTAATAATAATTAAGCAACATAGGCTATGCTTAAAAATTTGTTCGGTATTTGGCACACCGAATTCAAAGTAAATTACTTCTGTAGGGTAATCTAAAGGCGTGTGCAAGATTTTTTATAATGAGTTTTTACAGTAATGTTAGGGGAGAAAGGATAGAATTTGCAATTCCATCCCAACCTAGCATTCCATAGTGGATTATAGATTGAACCAGAGCTAAGTAAAAAGTTCACAATACATACATAGGCAAATAATATCTAGGAACGGTAAATTTCTGAATAGTTTTACGTAATCTGTTGGACAGCATGAAACATATTTGCCATATCTATATCTCTATTATAATTACTAGGTATATTCTCGTGTTGATATTCTCAAGGATGAACCTGTATTGAATCATAACGAAAATCGCTTGTAAGTCTAGAAAAAAGTTTTATCCTCATATTACGAATACATTTAAGAAAATACTTTATAAATAGTATTTTAAATTTAGCAATATAGGACATTTTGGATTTCCTTAAGATGACGTTTTCAATGCAGGGCCTATATTTTTGTTACCAGAGAGTTAAAATCATCATCATCATAATCATCATTGGTTTCATTTGGATCATTTGACCTGTTCCGTCTCCAGAATGTATATCTGCTCTCGCCAACCTTTGTTCTCTTACCCTGTGATCTGTACCTGTATAATTGCAATGGAATTTTCTTGGTTCCATTCATTGTAGATGCAAATAATAATTTGATCTGTATTCGTCAATTATTTATAAAACAATTGACTTTGTAATTCCTGACGAATAGAGTGGTCAAGGAAAGTGTATCCTGCTAGAGGTCTAAGTAATTGTATGTATAATTTAACCTTGGTGAAGTGGAAGAGAAGAATTTAAGGGCCGGTTTCACAACAGAGGTAACTGTATTACGCCAGTTTAAGCTATGTATTATACATGGGGAAAACTGGCGTAGTACAGTTACCTCTGTTGGTGAAACTGACCCTAAGTCTTAACTCCATTAGGTAAAATAAATAAAAATAAATAAATAAGTAATTTTATCTCTGTTGCTTCAATTCTCTTCCTCTGACCCGTATTAAAGTAGAAATAAAGTTTTGTATAATTTTAAAATATTTTCTTTTCTCGCTTTTCTTAATATAGTTCGTTTATTTGTACCAATTAAATGGGGAAATGTTGCTAATTTGCATTTTAAATAATTTGAAACTTTGTAAGAACATTTTTCAGCCCATGTAATTAATTCATGGACTCGTTCTAACATTTCACGACATAATTATTTTTGTTCTTATGGTGATCAGTTTCAACATGTCCGTCGCCATGGCGTAGTCGGTAGAGTCCCTATCTTCCACTCCGGCGACCCGGGTTCGATTCCTGGCGGGGTAAGGGATTTTAAATCTCCACCCTGGGTCTGGGTGTGTGTGTGTCCTGTCCTTGTGTCTATGTGAGGATAAAAGAAAGCTAACAAAATAGGTGAAACAAAAGGGAAAAAAAGGTAAAACAAAATATATATATATATATATATATATATATATATATATTTGTTTTTCTTTCTGTGGAAATTTCCAAATAATATTAAAATGAAAACTAATTTCCCAATAATTGAAAATCATAATAACGTAAGCACTGTCTCGTATCCATTAAGACTGGAGGAAACACTGGCATGTGGATGTTTTTAATTAAACTGCATCTCCTACCTACACAAAAATAATTAAAAAAACAACATGTCCTGAACTTCACGGTTTTCGAACACACGACCTTGTGTTATATCCGGCTCGATGCCTACCCACACCAGCCACGTTGTGACATAATTAATTTATTCGACTAGCATTAACAATAAATCTTGCAATAAACTATGAGCTGATTTCATGAATTAACATATTACAATTTATTATCGTCCCGCGCCGTAGCCGAGCGGTTAAGGTAGGAAGCCTTGGCGCAGAGCTACGGGACTTGCGCTGGTTCGAGTCTCCATGGGGGAAGAAATTTTATCATGGTATTTCGGCCAGTATGGGACCGGTGCCCACCCAGCATCGTGAGACAATTGGGTAGCTACAATAAGTAGCGGCTCCAGGTTGAGGAACCAGCTATAACGGCTGGGGGAGTCGATATGCTAACCACATGTCACCCCTACACTGGCTGTTGATCATCTACCTCTGTGATTGACGACACATGTGGATGTGAAGGGCCAGCAGCCGGCTGGTAAAAGGGCAACCGCTGAAAAGTGGAAAGACCCTCAATCGGACAATTACTATCTCCCTCCATAGTAATTCTGCCCGAGGGCAAGTCTTTCACTGCGATCATTTTGATGCTATGCTTTGCAGCTTTAAGGAATTGTAGTGTGGTAGCTTCCCGTTGCTTTCCACACCGGTGAAGGATGATGATGATGATGATAATGGCCATATGATTTCGGGGACCGTTTGGGCCTTAAAGTTTTCCTGACATTTGTCTTACAGCAAATTGTGCAGCCCAATAATAAATTATTAATTGTAATCAATGTAAAGCGGGTGGACTATGCGGATGCGATAGCTTTCTTGCACATGATAGAAACACTAGACCATAAACGCTATCTCTGAACCAACTGGTTCCATATTTACAGTGACTACCATATACGTATAAAAAACAATTGGACATATCAAGTGAAAATAGAGCGTAGTGGTTAAGGCACTGAGCTACAAGCCGGAGGGTCGAGGGTTCAAGTCCCGTTGGGGTCAGGATTTTTAAACTGACCCAAACCCTCTGGCGGCACCATGGCCCTGGGGTCGACTCAGCCTCTAACTGAAATGAGTACCAGAGCTTGTTCTGGGGGTAAAGGCGGCCGTCACGCAGGGCTGACAACCCGGCTGACATCAAGTGCCGATTGTCTAGAAAAAGTAGGAACCTTAACGTCCTACTACCCCAAGGGCCTCCGGGCCTGTTGTGGGATCAAAAAAAAAAGTGAAAATAGATTTATTTTATTACTATAAAGTAAACGAAAAAATGTGATTAGCGATCAAGTAAAAATATGGATGTTTCATGTTGTTTTTCACTTTTCAAAAGTTTTTCTTTTTTTGCCTCGTCTGGTTAATTATTTGCTGGAATCATTGTATGTTTTTAATGTGATTCTAATAAGTTGGCCGATAAGTGAGACTGAATATAATAATTTGTTTATTAACAAATATCAGATTCTCGTTCTTACAATAGAGCTGCTAGTCAATTTACTTGTGGATAAAACATGACGTCATGTCACACAGCCTTTGTCGCTTGGCACAGGTAATAGGAAGTTTGTTTCCCAGTATGCATTGTTCATATAACAATAATAACACGCTGGTTTCCTATGCAACTACTAACACGGCGACAATAGCTGTTATTACTAAATACTTGAGAAAATTACGTACTGAATTAATGCGGTCGAGAAGAAAAGAGATAACACGTGTATTTCATTTCACAGTGTAGCGAATAAGATACGGCCCTAATCTAGTATAGTGATTAAGGAATATTATTAATGAATAAACAAAGAATGTACTGAATATAGTTTAAAATGTAAATTGAATAAATATTGTATTGGTAACTAGTTCTCACAATGGAGCGGCTGGAAAACTAAGTAACAAGAAGTCATAAATCATAAATACACTGCTCAAAACAATTAGAGGAACACTATGAAATATGCAAATATTTTTTCATTGGATAAAGGTACAAACATGAAATTAATAAAGTACATTATTTGTGGTTATTTATTTATTATTTATTTATTGCTGATGTCAGTAAAAACAAATGAATAACGCTGACAATTAACTTTTCAAATAATTCCGCTATGTAAGCAATTGAATCTTGTGCTTATTTTTCAAAGTTAAACACTCGTTATATAGAGTTAGTATCGTGTATGGCCTCCACGACATTCGATGACAGTTTGGCACCTTCGTGGCATGCTCCCAATAAGATTCTGGATTTCCTCTTGCGGGATATTCTCCCATTCCTCCTTCAGAGCATCTCCAAGTTGCTGCAGAGTTTGTGGAGCTTGATGTCGGTTCCTGACCTTCCTGTCTAGAAGATCCCACAAGTGTTCAATAGGGTTGAGGTCTGGGCTGACCGCTGGCCACTCCATTACCTCAATTTCATTCCTCCTCAGGAAATCCCTGGTGACAGCCGCAGAATGTGCCCTGGCATTATCCTGCATAAACAGAAATCCAGGGCCTACTCCAATGGCAGCAGGTACTACATGCTCTTCCAGAACGTGCTCGATATACCGGACAGCATTCAGTCGCTGGGGAACAAGTACAAGGTCCGTACGATTGTTGTACATAACTCCGGCCCACACCATTATGGAACCTCCTCCGAATCTATCAATTTCCTGTACAGCCTCTGCAGAAAATCTTTCTCCTGGCCGTCCCCACACCCTCAATCGACCATCACAACGTGTAAGACGATACCTGGATTCGTCCGAGAAGAGCACAGACTCCCACTGGTTCAGGTTCCAATCACCATGGTTTTCAGCATACGTACGTCTTGCTGCCTTATGCCCATTTGTTAAGCGTGGTTTTTTTAACGGGCCTTTTTGGACGAATATTCTCTTTCCTTAATCTGTTCCTTATGGTTTGGTCTGAAACCCGGATTCCGGAAGCCATATGAAGGTCATTCTGCAGGTCTTTTGCAGTTTTTGTACGCTGTCGAAGAGCAGAAAGAACAACGTATCTGTCATCCTGGGGGCTTGTTTTAAATTTACGGCCCTGGCCACGTCTTCTACAATACTGACCTGTCTCTCTGTGCCTGTTGCGTAACCTGGACACCACGGAAGGAGAAACCCCAAGCTCTCTAGCCACTTGTCGCAGAGATTGACCTTGTCGTAAAAGATGTAGAGCATGATACACTTCAAACTCATTTAAATGCCTCATTTTGTCAGAGACTTCAATAAACAAGGCAATAATCAACATTCGTCACTATAGCAACATCAGGAAGCTTACCAATTAGAAGTGGCCAGTGCCTTCCAAAATAAAAAAAATTCTCTATATTTGTTATTTGAGGTAATTTCTCTGTATTTAGGCCATGTATCTTTAAAATTTGTATCCAATGATAAAATTAATAATTCATTTTACATATTGTCCAACTTTCAGCATCACAGCTTTAAAAAACAATTACTTATTCAATTTATTACAATTGTTCCTCTAATTGTTTTGAGCAGTGTATGTAACCCCTAAAATTAGACTTGAAATCCTTATGCTGGGTCTAGCTTGAAAAATCACGTTTGGGAGAAAACGTCAAACTCCAAAATTTACAATCGCGGAAAGCCCAAACTGGTAAACACGCTCCCTAACCGTGAGAATAAAATTACAAATGTAGGTGGGAGCTTAAATATAATATTTACGCCCTTAGAAGACATGTGATTGAATATTCTAACCAATCAAAATCAGAGTTAGGGTGTACGACCATATATGGGAATAAAGGGTCCTGACTGCGATACGAAACTCATGAGGACAAATTAACTTACTTATACCCAACAGTTCGTAGGGAGAAGACTTATATCAGAGAGTTCATAGGTTCGGTACTCGAGAAGGAATCTAAGTCATGGGACTTAGAAATTCCTGTAAAATCAATCATTCTTAAGCTTAAACTGAGAGTCCTCGTGCAGTTAGGCATCGAAACTCAACACCAATTCAATGGTGCACAATGCATCGAGTGTATTTTAGGAGCTTACTTCATTAATTTAATTAAATAAAGTTATTTTCATTATTCGTGATTGTCTGTTACCATGCAATTCTCCTTCCGAACCCTACACAGATAGCTCACCCTGAAACAACAGGAACCGACTAGCTACTGAGGTAGGGCATCAACTATTTACCACAAATCACAATTAAATCAAAGTACAACCACAGTGACATGAACAGCTTTCAACTACTGCCCCAACAGTTGGGCGTTAACATTAGTAATAAATTACTTTGCCACGCCGTAGCGTAGTGGTTAAGGCACTGAGCTACAAGCCGAAAGGTCGAGGGTTCAAGTCCCGGTGGGTCAGGATTTTTAAACTGACCCAAACCTTCTGGCGGCACTATGGCCCTGGGGTCGACTCAGCCTCTAACAGAAATGAGTACCAGACGCTTGTTCTGGGGGTAAAGGCGGCCGTCACGCAGGGCTGACAACCCGGCTGACATCAAGTGCCGATTGTTCAGAAATAGTGGGAGCCTTAACCTCCTACTACCCCAAGGGCCTCCTGAGGCCTGTAGTGGGATTACTTTACTTAGGGGGCACGCCGTAGCGTAGTGGTTAAGGCACTGAGCTACAAGTCGGAGGGTCGAGGGTTCAAGTCCCGTTGGGGTCAGGATTTTTAAACTGACCCAAACCCTCTGGCGGCACTATGGCCCTGGGGTCGACTCAGCCTCTAACGGAAATGAGTACCAGGCGCTTGTTCTGGGGGTGAAGGCGGCCGTCACGCAGGGCTGACAACCCGGCTGACATAAAGTGCCGATTGTCTAGAAAAAGTCGGAGCCTTAACCTCCTACTACCCCAAGGGCCTCCGGGCCTGTTGTGGGATCACTTTACTTTACTATGTAAATAAATTACTATTACTAGTGTCTTACAAAGAACTGTTAACCATTGCATGTCGAAATCTACCTTGAAATTTCTGCCGGAGAGGCGTTGTGATGTCAAAAAAATATATATGCCATTTTAAAGTGCAAGGCACAGAAATCGAAGCCAGAATCCAGCAATGGCAGCCCACTGTACGGAGCAAATGTACATCCCAGCATCAGTTGAGTACAGAGTGTACAATCTATACATACGTCCACCGCTGTGGTAGCGTGCTGCCTTGTCATGCAGCGGGTCCGCCCGGGTCAGGACAGTTTTTCTGGGTGAGGCTATTATCGGGGTTTTTCCTCACCTGCAAGACAAATGTCAGGAAAACTTTAAGCCCCAAAAAGTCCCCGAAATCATATGGCCATCGCAATCATCATCATTCATATTCATCTTAGATTAAGCTTAGGAATAGGGACTCTCCTGGCGCACCACTATCATCATCATCCATCATATCATCGGGGCAACGCAACCCCGCCATCCACGCGCCCCAAACCTCAGAAGTGGGTTACAAGTACGCCATGCCAGGAGAGAACACTAGGAATGTCGAAAGACAACCTGGGACATTTGCAAAATATAAATATATATTGGCAAAGGAAATGGATTTTATATGAAGGGCAACAAGAATTTCAAGAAGAGAAAAAAAATAGAAACTTAGTTGTAAGGAAGAAAAAGTTTTTAGATTATATCAAAACTCAGCAGTTAAGATGGTACGAATGGAAGAGAATTTGCTACCAACATGTGTTTTGGAATGGAAACCTGAGGGAAGACTAGGCAGAGGAAAATATAAAACTTCCTGCAGTCAGGGAATACATTTATACATGAAGGAGAAACATCTACAACCAGGAGATTGGATGGACCGACAAAATTGGCTATTAGGAATCGGACGATGTCAAAGACATTAATCAGCCGATGATACACACACACACATACACACACACACACACACACACACACACACACATATATATATATATATATATATATATATATATATATATATATGTAACCGTGGTTAATCTTTATCTTCTGAGTAATGTTATATTATAAGAGCGGCATATCTTTTACTCCGAGAATTTTGACAAGGAATAAATGTGGATACAATGTACTTAAACATTTGTCACTGTTACGCAGCACATCGTATTTGTATCAATAAAGCAATAACCAAGCAAACACATGATTCATCTGTCGATCATGGCAGGACTCTATTTGATGTGGTGACAATCTATAACGGTGGTAAACAATAAACCATAATTATTCAGAAGATAATCAGTTTAGCCCCAAAGTTTATAATTTATAAATGTTCTAGTATTTACAGTATGGTCTTCAGTTGTATTCGGAGGACCGGTTCATTCTATTGTTATGCTTGTATTTAGAGTTTGCCGATTTTAATGTAATGGTATTATGAAACTCTGAATATGATATAATAGTTGCTGGTAACTGAAATTACAATCCAACATGAGAGAGAGAGAGATAGAGACAGATAGAAAGATATAGAGAGTAAGAGAGAGATAGAGAATAAAAAGAGAGAGATATGGAGAGAAAAAGAGAAAAATAGATATATAGAGAGATAGAAGGAGATAAAGAGAGAGATAGAGAGATATGGAAAGAGAATAAGAGAGAGAGAGAGAGAGAGAAAGAAAAGAGAGATATAAAGAGAGATAGATAGAGATATAGAGAAATAGAGATAGAGAGAGAGAAAGAGAGGTGGAGAGTGATATATAGATATAAAGAGAGAGATAGAGAGATATGGAAAGAGATAAAGAGAGGGAGGAAGAGAAAGAAAAAGAGATATAAAGAGAGATAGATAGAGATATAGAGAAATAGAGAAATAGAGAGAGAGAGAGAAAGAGAGGTGGAGAGTGATATATAGAGAGATATAAAGAGAGAGATAGAGAGATATGGAGAGATATGGAAAGAGAAAAAGAGCGGGAGAGAGAAAGAAAAAGAGATATATAAAGAGAAATAGATAGAGAGATATAGAGAAATAGAGAGAGAGAAAGAGAGGTGGAGAGTGATATATAGAGAGATATAAAGAGAGAGATAGAGAGATATGGAAAGAGATAAAGAGAGGGAGAGAGAAAGAAAAAGAGAGACATAAAGAGAGATATATAGATATAGAGAAGAGAGAGAGAGAGAGAGAGAGAGAGAGAGAGAGAGAGAGAGAGAAAGAGAGGTGGAGAGTGATATATAGAGAGATATAAAGAGAGAGAGAGGGATATATATATATATATGTCCACCACTGTGGTATCGAGGTAGCGTGCTGCCATGTCACACAGCGGGCCCGGGTTTGATCCCCGGTCGGGGCAGGTTTCTGGGTGAGGTTTTTATCGGGGTTTTTCGTCACCTGTAAGACAAATGTCAGAAAACCTTTAAGCCCCAAACGGTCCCCGAAATCATATGGCCATCATCATCCTTATCATCATCATCATCCTTCACCGGTGTGGAAAGCAACGGGAAGCTACCACACCTACAATTACCTAGTATGATTGCAGTGAAGGACCTGCCTTCGGGCAGAATTACTATGGATGGATATATATATATATATATATATATATATATAGAGAGAGAGAGAGAGAGAGAGAGAGAGAGAGAGAGAGAGAGAGAGAGAGAGAGAGAGAGAGAGAGAGAAATAAGTCAGGTTGATCGATTAAGGAATTTGAATCCAGGACCTCACAATTACAACTCACAAACGCCAACATCTGAGCCAACAGGCTTGGTATTATAATTATATAGTCTGTCAATCTGCATAAAATAGAGCAATAACATTATTTCACAATGAACACCAAACGAAAGAAGCTGACAGATTGTAAAAAAAATATATATAAACATTCGTACGTCAAGCACAATGAGAACGTGACATGGAATGTGGATAAGCAAACAATGAAAATATCAACTTGTCAATAAAGCAAGGTAGACTTAATTCTGATAATAGCTGTTAAAATAATCAATAGACAATGAAGACTTCAAACGGAGTTTAATATAGCACAGGCTTTGTACAGGTGAATTTATTACCAACGTTGATCCATTTCAGAAGACTCAAATAAAAGACAACTACATTTGAAACTGTAACATTCTCAAGCTCTCCTTCTCCTATCTCTCTAAAATAATGAGTCCTTTGACATTTCTTTTCTCGGTTCTGGTTCATAGGTTCAGCCGGGAGTCGACGGTTTTTAAGAGTTCAAAAATCCTTTGGATTATTTCCTTTGAAACATGGGTTACTGTTTCTGGTTACTGTTCATGAAATCCCGGGTTCGATTCCCGTTCAAACCACAGGATTTTTTCCTTAAAGGGAATTATTCCTGTGGTTGCACATGGTCTAGAATTTAGATTACGTTTAGGTTAAGAGCTCTCCTGGCGCTTTATTATCATTTATCACTCATCATATCATCGGGGTAACGTAACTCCGTCTTCTAGGCGCCCAACTTCAGAAGTGTGTTATGATTACGCCAATTCCAGGAGAGAACACCAGAAATGTCGAAATGACAACTTGGTGAATGGAATTTTTTAAAAATCCTTTGAAATGGAAGCAAAATAATGGATCTCGTATCGCAGATTTTCGGAACGTAAAAGGATCTGACTTTTAAAAGACATCTGAGTAAATGTTATCGACTTCCTGAACTGCGACACTGAAGATTTGAGTTAAATAAATGATTCAATAATTTACTCGTAAGTCGTTTGGGGTACCATTGATATTAATAATTATTATTGAAATGCATATTATATGTTCGTTTTTTGTTGTTGTTAAAAATAGCAAAACTCTATAAATTGAACCAGTTAGTTTCTGCTCCGGGCACGCAGCCATGCTGATGATCTTAAATTCGATTCTAAGTACCGACAGCGTTTACCATTTATCTTTTATTTACAATAATTCTCCGGGAAATGTAATTTGCGTACTTACTCCAGTTATTCAATGTATCATTCATACATACGGTGTGGTATCTGTCAGACGATTACGACAAAATTTAATTCCCTTTCGAGGGAAATCGTGACGTCAATTTTCCTCATCGCTACAAATACAACTTAATAATAATAATAATAATAATATATTATTATTATTATTGTTATATCTTCTTGTAAGTTAATATAGGCACTAAAAAATAAAAATAGGCTCTTACAAAAAATGGACAACATAAAATTTTCCCCTCCATGGTATCTTAACCTTGTCGTGGTGGAGTGGCTTGCGTGCTTAAATGATCCTGAGAGCTATGCCGGCGGTAGAATTGCTGCCGATAGGGTTACCCATGCCGGACTGGTCGAAGGTGATAAGCCAGACGAAAAAAGTACCTTGGGCGAAAGAGTGACGATCTTTCACCGTAAAAATACAACCGTCGAGAAATGCGGACATGGGTTCATCTGGGGTAAAATTTTCCGGAGGTCAAATAGTCCCCCATTCGGTTCTCCGGGCGGGGACTACTTCAGGGAACCCTTGCCAAAGGCTCAAACGCCCAGTTGGTAGACCAAGAATGAGGTGGGAGAACAACATTAACTATGATTTGAGGGAAGTAGATTATACAGGGAATGGTTGGAAAACATTAGCTCAGGATAGGGATGTACGGAGAGCTTATGTTCGCGCGACCATGAACCTACGGGTTCGATAGTGCCAGTGAGTAAGTAAGTAAGTAAGTATATCTTCTTGTAAGCCCATGTTTCCCTTTACAGAGATTTAGGCGCTCTCCCCCTACAGGGAAGAATTTTAACCATACTAATTTAGTTACACTTTTTTCATATAGATGTCATTTGAGTGGTCCGTGGTCAGCGTTCTGCCTCATACTGACATCTAGGAAACCAAGGTAGTACTAGGACGGGAAAATTCGGTAAATTTTGCTTAGAGGCCTTTTCATTCAGGCTTAAGGATCTTTTAAGAGCCTGAAAATCTTCAGACTCGGGACCCACGGCTTAAAGTCCCTCCCGGAGGACTTGCTCCTTGGATTTTTCCATCCTAAAAAAATCCATTGACCCCGGCCGGGTTTGAACCCGCGACCCTCCGGACCAGAGGCAAGGAGCATAACCACTAGTCCACCGCGGCCGATATAATAATAATAATAATAATAATAATAATAATAATAATAATAATAATATTATTATTAATATTATTTGTGGAATGCAGGCTTTCACGGCCGGTAATCATAGTATTAAAAGATACCGGGCTATGTGGCCGTGGTCTATAACTGGCGTTTCTTCCAGACGTTTCTCCCTCAACTGCGGAGGGCATCTTCAGTGGCGAGCGCTTCCAGCTGTTGTTTCCCTGCCGTAGACTCGACTGCGACAGGGAAACAACAGCTGGAAGCGCTCGCCACTGAAGATGCCCTCCGCAGTTGAGGGAGAAACGTCTGGAAGAAACGCCAGTTATAGACCACGGCAACATAGCCCGGAATCTTTTAATACTATTTATATTATTATTATTATTATTATTATTATTATTATTATTATTATTATTATTATTAAATTCATATAACTTCATCTAGTCCCGCGCCGTAGCCGAGCGGTTAAGGTAGGAAGCCTTGGCGCAGAGATACGGGACTTGCGCTGGTTCGAGTCTCCATGGGGGAAGAAATTTTCTCATGGTATTTCGGCCAGTATGGGACCGGTGCCCACCCAGCATCGTGAGGCAATTGGGTAGCTACAATAAGTAGCGGCTCCAGGTTGAGGAACTAGCTATAACGGCTGGGGGACTCGACATGCTAACCACATGTCACCCCTACACTGGCTGTTGATCATCTACCTCTGTGATTGACACATGTGGATGTGAAGGGCCAGCAGCCGGCTGGTAAAAGGGCAACCGCTGAAAAGTGGAAAGACCCTCAATCGGATAACTTCATCTATATAACTTTGTCATTATCAATCCGTGAACTTCGAGGTACATCGCATTACGCTTCACTTTTCGTCTTCCTATGATTGACTATAAATCTAACATGATTCTAAAGATCTATATTTGGCTGCATTTCGACATTTTTGGTGTTCTCTCCAGGCATGGCGTACTTGTAACCTACTTCTGAGGTGGGGCGCGTGGAAGGTAGGGTTACGCTGCCCCGATGATGTGAGAGTTGATGATGATGCATCAGGAGCGGCCTTAAACTAAACTTAATCGAATTAGGCGAATATGACATTGATCATAATGATGGCCAAATGGTGTTCGGGGCAGTTTGGGCCTTAAAGTTTCCTGAAATTTATCTTACAAGTGGGGGAAAACCCCGGAAAAACCTCACCCAGGAAACTTTTCCCGACCGGTGATCGAACCCGGGCCCGCTGCGTGACAAGGCAGCACACTACCTCGACACCACAGACGTGGACTTGTTTTGAATGTAATCAGAAATTATTTTAAGTACCTAAAATACAATTTTTAGAACCTAAAAATCCAAGATCTAATCGTCACTATGCATTTTTATAGTATCAACTTTTATAAGAATCATGATGTGTTCCGTTGAGGTACGAGTATTATTCAAAATTAAAATATAAAATTACGGAATATTCACCTGAATGGTCCGTCTCCTCAACTTAATTGGTTATTTAACTGTAGCGCTTTCGGGACTTGTCCCATCATCGGCAGGATTCAAAACTGGTGTTTCACTGAAGATCTGGCAGAGGGGGTTGCATGTATTGGGTTCGTTTTCGTTTATCAGATTGTCGTTTTGAGCTGCTTTCATGATTTCCATATCTTCGAGTACGTTTATCTTCGCTGGATTATTTTCTCTGTGCATTACTGTTAGGGTGTTTTCAATATTTAACATGCGATGTCCTTCATGGATAACGTGTTTTGCATGTTATCCATGAAGGACATCGCATGTTACTTATTGAAAACACCCTAACAGTAATGCACAGAGAAAATAATCCAGCGAAGATAAATGTACTCGAAGAGATGGAAATCATGAAAGCAGCTCACAGCGACAATCTGATAAACGAAAACGAACCCAATACATGTAACCCCCTCTTCTAGATCTTCAGTGAAACACCAGTTTTGAATCCTGCCGATGATGGGAAAAGTCCCGAAAGCGCTACAGTTAAATAACCAATTAAGTTGAAGAGACCGACCTTTCAGGTCAATATTCCATAATTTTATATTTTAATTTTTATTGTATGAATACAAATGTTCTACTGCGAGCCGTTTGTTTGTTTGTTTTTTCTCCGCAAATGTTCCGCATGACTCATTGCAATGCAAATTCCAATGCATACAGCATGAACTTTAAATGTCACCAGAACCACAAACATGAAGTGTTAGGCTGAGGAGAACGTACTGACTCTCTCTGACAATACATCGCTTATTGAAAACACATGTTGGGTTGTGTCGTCTAACCTGGGAACAATAATAGGTAAAGCAGTCCCGCTACAGGCCTCGGGAGGCCCTTGGGGTAGTAGGAGGTTAAGGCTCCCACTTTTTCTAGACAATCGGCACTTGATGTCAGCCGGGTTGTCAGCCCTGCGTGACGGCCGCCTTTACCCCCAGAACAAGCGCCTGGTACTCATTTCCGTTAGAGGCTGAGTCGACCCCAGGGCCATAGTGCCGCCGGAAGGTTTGGGTCAGTTTAAAAATCCTGACCCCACCGGGACTTGAACCCTCGACCTTCCGGCTTGTAGCGCAGTACCTTAACCACTACGCTACGGCGAGCCCCGGGAACAATAATTACAAATAGGAATTATATGCACAAAGAAATTAAACATAGGCTATTATGCACTGCAGAGACTTTCGTCATCCCAACTCCTTTGAAAAAACGTTAAACTGAAAATATATAAAACTATTATTCTATCAGTTATATTATATGAATGCAAAACATGGACTCTTACTTTAAGGGAGGAAAGGAGATTACGAGTATATGAGAATAAAGTTCTTAGAAAAATTTTGAACCGAAGAGAGATGAACAGACAGGTGAATGGAGAAGACTTACATAACTGAACTACATGGTCTTTATAGGAAGTCAGATATAATAAGAACAGTTAAGTCTCGTAGACTGCAATGGGCTGGACATGTGGCACGAATGGGGAATGAAAGACGTGCATGGAAGCTTCTTGTAGGAAAACCAGAGGGAAAACGCACAGTTGGTAGACAAAGAATGAAGTGGGAGAATAGCATTATACAGGGAATGATTGAAAAACATTAGCTCAGGATAGGGATGTATGGAGAGCTTATGTCCGCGCGGCCATGAACTTACGGGTACGATAGTGCCCGGTCTCGCTATGTGCGAGGTAGGCACCCTACCCGAGACCAAAGTGGTGCTCTTAATTATGTAAAATCTCAGAAGTTGAGCTGTATTGAACATACATATTAAAGAATGTCAGATAACAGAATAACTGAAAAATATCTATAGTTGTAAGCCCATTATTTGAAAACTTTCAGAAAGACTTAAACATAGATGGACAGATGATGCAATTTATAACTTTAAGAGTATGATAATTATGAATTGGAACAAGTTACACACCGGAAATAAAAAAAAAATATGGAAAGAAATTATTGAGAAGATAAAATCTTTTAATAAAGCAATTAGAGCCCATAAAAGAAGAATGCCCCTATTTGTACAGCTTTGGAAGCGGAATTTAATCGGCTGTCAAAAGCTACGTCTTTTTTTTTTTTTTTTTTTTTGTAGTTTCATGGAGCTGTTATACAGATGTCTGATTTGGTAAGATGCGAATGTTTATCATATAATTATTTGCTGCGATTTACATCCTCACATAATTATATCATGGAAAATATAATTTTCAGGAGATCGGTCAAATGCTGTGCCTAAAAGGCTGTCCGTTCTTAAAGTGATTCTCATCAAAACAAAGCATGTGACCTGCTCGCTTTTCATTGGTTATAGACACCGACGTACGTTGTAGAAACAATAAGTAAGGGAAAAAGTAGTTCCCTTCATTGAATTAAAAATATGTTCTCTGAAATGATTTGTTATTCTTCGTGAATGAAAATAATAATATTCAAAACATAGAAAATATTATAAAATATAACTAATCAATAATTACAACTTAAAATAGTTCATTACAGATGGGTGATACATTTGAGTCATGCTTCAGTCGATTCTCATGAAACAAAATGGCTGAAAGTGTCGAGTCCTCTGTTGCTGTGTCATCATCTCCCTGTCAAAAGATGGTCAAAAGTGACTGTAATTGTGGCGCGAATGGCGGAAGGATACAATTGGAGTTTTTTTTTGTTAGGATCACTCTAAGAGCGGATAAGGTATAGTATCAGTATCAGTAGTAGTAGTAGTAGTAGTAGTAGTATTTCTTCTCGTTCCATCACGAGGATAGTGCACTTATTGAACACTTTCATCTGACTATTCTTTGCAAATATTTTAATTTCACTCCATGTTTTATCAACTATTTTTCCCTCTTCTATAACCGTTTTCCAAGTATGTCATCTTAACCTCCATCCCTTGAGGATTCCTATACAATGCTTGTTTTCTATAGCTCCATCATTCTTCCTCAGAGGATGTCCTATACATCTCCACTTAAATGCCGTGTCTAAGGTCTTAATTCTAAACAAACGTGTTATAAGTGTAATTGCTATCATTTCGTTAAAATTTTAGGTATGATGATGAATCATACCCCTCCCATTTAATAATGTAAAATGAAATATGAAAATAAATAAATATAGGAATTTCTGCACCAAAATATGTTAATGTTTTGGGGAAATATTCATCCCACTCTATACAATTAGGTCTATACTATATGTTGAGATAACATTTTTTTTTAATTCCATACCAAACAAATCATATTATACCAAGCGAGGTGGAGTGCTTACAAGCGACCCACACAGGCAATTGTCTTTTAAGTCACATAGGTATATGTAAGCACTGCAAAACGAAAGAGGATAAAAACAATAAAAAACGTGATATAGGCCTGAACATTTTCTTCCAGTGCAGTTAAAAGAACACTCTCCAATCACCAAAACAGTTAAAAACACTGGGCTTAGTCTTGATAATGGCTACGTAGTAGCCGAAACGCGTTGACTTGTTTGTAACTGTTTTGGTGAATGGAGAGTGTTTTTTTTTAAACTGAACAATGTTTACCACCAAGAAGATCAATCATTTTAATTACACTGGTCAACATGATTTTTGTCTCATGAGTACCAACAGTTGTACTTAATGCAGTTTTTTATCGTGTTTTCAAATACGTATTCGGAATTTCTCCATCACTCACAGTTTTTTTATTTCAATTTCAATTAATTGATTTAAATAATTATTTTTTTAATAAACATTTTTTCGTCCATTTGTCCATTGTAAAATAAAACGGGAAACACTTTCATCGGGAGATTTCAGCTATGGAAAAGAGATATCAAGGCAAATGGAATCCTAATATGCTGGCCGATTATTGTTGGACCATCAAGAGGGATGCTCCACAGGCGAAGTATAGCAGAAAATCGTAATTTCTTACTTTCTAGGTGAGTCCGAATGTTAGAATATTGTGTAGTTACGAATGTAGAAAATATTAAAGTGATTGAAATTATAAATGCCTGTCTCTCGGAAACCTTGCGTGATGGAGAAAAACTGATATCATATTTGAATTCAGAAGAAAACATACTATCAGAATCACATATTTTTCTTTCTGAGACAAAAAAAAAGTTTCTTTTTTGTTGCTCAGTGTAATTAATCATTTTCTTCTAGGTTTATGTAAAAAGTTAATTTTAAGCGAAATGTAAATCTCTAACTCTATGTAAATCATAACTTTTCTTTTATACATTTTTTAAATGCGTAGTTTTCAGAGCATATAAAAATAAAGGGCTTATGAATTTTACATACATTATTTTGCATTAAATATCCTCAACTCGTGACCAACTCAAGAGTCGGGTCGAGGTATGAGATGAGATGAGCCCCTTATATAGAGGTCTGTCAATGACAATGGTGCCGGCCGACCACACCTGACGCACCATCACGGGGGCAGATGAACGAAATGAAACGAAATTGGACGAGGCAAACAAACTAACTAACTCACTGGCACTATCGAACCCGTAGGTTCATGGCCGCGCGGATATAAGCTCTCCATACATCCATATCCTGAGCTAATGCTTTCCAATCATTCCCTGTATAATCTGCTTCCCTCAAATCATAGTTAATGTTATTCTCCCACCTCATTCTTGGTCTACCAACTGGGGGTTTTCCCTCTGGCTTTCCTACAAAAGCTTCCATGCAAGTCTTTCATTTCCCATACGTGCAACATGTCCTGCCCATCGCATTCTACGAGACTTGACTGTTCTTATTATATCTGGCTTCCTATAAAGACCATGTAGTTCATTGTTATGGAGTCATCTCCATTCACCTGTCTGTTCATCTATCTTTGGTCCAAAAATTTTCCTAAGTACTTTATTTTCAAATACTTATAATCTCCTTTCCTCCCTTAAAGTAAGCCCATGTTTCGCACCCATATAACTGCCAGTGAGTAAGTAAGTAAGTAAGGTAGAATAATAGTTTTATATATTTTCAGTTTAACGTTTTTTGAAAGGAGTTGGGAATTGAACGAGGCAAGTATGTAAAAATGATGGAATGAAATTGTAGCAGGGGAAAACGGGAGAAAACCCCGAGAAAAGCCTGTCCAAGCTCCGTTTCGTCCACCACGAAACCCACTGGAGTGACCAAGACTCAATCTTGGTACTCCAGTAGTGACAGGCGAGCGTCTAACAGCTTGCGCCATGGAGCCGCCAGTATTTTACATCGAACAAGAAAAATCAAAGTAGGGAATGATATATGTATAAGTATCTATACACAAAAAAGAGGTATTAAAATCTACTACGTAAAGAAATTAGAATGAAAGTTATGTGAAACATAAAAAAAGGGAGGATTTAAAATAAAGTAAGTTAAAGAGAAGAAAACAGTTTTGCAATTAAGAGTAATTAGGTATGCATTAAATTAGTCAAGTTGAATTGTGCATGAGCGTTTCGTTAATGACCTGGTATTTTCCAACAAGTAGGCGGTATATTAACACCATGGCGTAAAAATATTTTTTTAAAGGATCGTGTTCACAATATTAAACTGTGGATTAATTTAAAACCGTACGTTATAAACCAACTCTGGGGATTTCCATCCTTCTACAGTCCACACCCGCGAGTCATATGTGAAGCTTCAACTTAAAAAAAAATAAATAAAAATAGTTCGAACTTCATTTTACGCCACACACAATATATATCATCATCATCATCACTCCAGGGATTAGGCAATTGCCCGTTCCGACTTCATAATGCATCAGCCCAATGTCTTCTAGGTCTTGCAACATCACGTTTTCCTCTTGCTTGATAATTTATTGCTAACAATGGATATCTCTCCTTACTCATTCCATCCATATGATCAATCCATTTCTGTCTGTAATTCGTGACCTTATCCAATAAAGGCTGTACTTTCAATTCTTCTCTTATATCCTCATTTCTTATTCTATCAAGTCTTGTACATCCTTTTACTTGTCTTAGGAACCTCATCTCCGCCGTCTGTATTCTATCCTTCTGTTTTTTCATTGGATCCCAAGTTTCACATCCATACAATATTGTGGGAACCGCCATAACATTATACATTTTTATCTTGGTTTCTTTTCTAATTTTATTTTTGAATGTTCTCCGTATTGTTCCACACACCGTCTGAAATTTATTTATTTTGGAGTCAATATCTCTTTCCACATTATAGCCAACATCACAGCCCAAATATTTGAAACTAGACACACACACACACACACACACACACACACACACACATATATATATATATATATATATATATATATATCCATCCATCCATCCATAGTAATTCTGCCCGAAGGCAGGTCCTTCACTGCAAGCATAGCATTTTCATGCTATGCTTGCAGCTTTACTAGGGAATTGTAGGTGTGGTAGCTTCCCGTTGCTTTCCATACCGGTGAAGGATGATAATGATAATAAGGATGATGATGATGACCATATGATTTCGGGGACCGTTTGGGCCTTAAAGTTTTCCTGACATTTGTCTTACAGGTGAGGAAAACCCCCGATAAAAACCTCACCCAGAAAAACTGCCCCGACCGGGGATCGAACCCGGGCCTGCTGCGTGACAAGGCAGCACGCTACCTCGAGACCACAGCGGTGGACACACACACACACACACACAATATATATATATATATATATATATATATATATATATATATACGGTATACAGTAAAACTTGTTCAACCCGGAACGTGAATAATGCAGAAATTTGTCCAATGTGAACAAATGTATTGGTCCGGCGAAATAATAGTAATTTTACGTATATTTATTTTGCATAAAACGGAATCTATCCAAAGAGAAGATGTAAGGACATTTCTACACAATTCATGAAAAAATAAATTTATAAGCGGAAAGACAAAGAAATAAATTAGTTTCCACTTCATTTAATTCCCGTTAGGCCAAAAAAATAACAGTAAGGAATGATTCCTGCTGCCGGGTGAACTACAGATTCTACCTGTACCTGAAATTTTATTTCGGTCTCACTGCACACCCGTTATGCGAAATACAGATAATTGTCTTTCAAATAACCATTGCACAGTAAAATCTTAAATTAGTTTAAGTTATTTCAGAGGTATCGTTCCGATTTAAGGAATAAATATGGCTAAAACGTATCATTGTCATTAAATAAAAAAGTGAAAGTGATTTTTCTGGCATTGGCGGAATTGTAATCCATTTCTTAGGTTGGAGCAACTGCAAGACGACCGAGTTACGTTACCCCATTGATATGATGGGTGATATATGATAATGAAGCACCACGAAAGTTCTTACCCTAATCTTAACCGAAATTCCAGACAATGGGATTAATTCCCTTTAAGAAAAAATTCCTGTGGTTTGACCGGGAATCGAACCCGAGACGTCATTAACTGTAGTTAGAAACGGTGACCACTAACTCATAAGGCTGGTCATCTGGAATTTTATATTCATAATAATATATAATATGTTCAGAAAATTATTGGACGAATACGATAACTGGGGTTTGAAAATGAATTTAGAAAAAACATTTTATATGGGATGCGGAGCCGAAACCCAAGATTTGATATTAGAAGATAAAAAGGGGTATATTAGAGGATGTGAAGAATTTGAGTATCTGGGAGTAAAATTAGATAAAGATGATAAACAAGAAAGTGATATTAAGAACAGAATAAATAAAGGTAGAGCAATGATGAATGGAGTCGTATGGAACAGACATATAACCAGCAAAAATAAGTTACAAATATATAATTCAATAGTGAGAAGTACTGCCACATATGGAGCTGAAGTTTGGAAATTCAACCAAAAACTTAGAACAAAAACTTAATGTCGATGGAAATGGATTTCTTGAGGAGGGCGGCAAGATCTTCAAAATTAGATAAAATAAGAAATACTGTCATAAGAGAAAAAATGAATATTGATTATTCAATCGTAGATTGTATACGGTTATAAGCAATTAAATTGGTATGGACACGTACGACGAATGCAAGAAGAAAGATTACCCAGGAAAACTTTGGAATGTCCACCTGGAAGAAGGAGGAGAGGAAGACCTCGAAACTCGTGGATGCAGGAAATAACAACTGGAATGAGAGCAAGAGGACTGGAGGACATGGATTGGATGGAGAGAGACGAGTGAAGAAGAAAAATAAAACTTTAGGCACAGAAAGAAGTGTAAACATTAAAATTCTGAATATAAATAAATAATATATAATATGAATATAAAATTCCAGTTCCATGAAGACGATGGAAAAAATTACGAAGTTATAAAGTAACCATAGCAATCAGTAACTAAAGTAAATGTGTATGTCAAATGAAATATTTAATCTATCTACAAAACTAATATTAATTACATTTATTTTAATCCCTATACTTTCATTATTATTATATAATTTCCCCTTGGATACGAGCATAAAAATACACTTTTTAAGACTATAAATCAATAAAAATTGCATTGTTTTGACGTAGGTAATGGATAAAAGATTTTTATTGATTACTTAAAACTGTTTTCGCTCTTGTTTTTTTAATGGGAAATAAAAGCACAAAATCAGATGAAGTAATTATGTATATTATGTAACGAAATTAAATAAACGTCAAAATAAAATATTAATATTGCGGAAATTAAATTGTTCCCTTCGGATAAATTTTAAACAAAGCTATGTTCACAATAAAAACATTATTCTCCATTAAAATTAGGATTTCATATAGAGCTGTTTCATTTCTAGTGTTATTATACGTATTTATTTAGTCCCTGTTTAGCAGGTTTCACAATGTTTCACTCTTCCTGCTCCCAATTAATTTACTGTCATTCTCCTCCACATCTCTCTGTCATTCCAATCTCCATCATCCAATCCTTTTCCCCCTCTTGCTTCTCAAAACACCATCAATCCACGTTATTTTTGGCTGTCCTCTTCTTCTTCTTCTTCTTCTACCAAGTGGTATCAGTTCTAGTATTAATAAATACATATGCATATCCACTTCATAAAGGCTTTTGACAAAGTAGACAGAAATATATAACTACAAATTTTAGCTGATGATAACGTTCCACAACAACATATTACTAATATCTTCAACATCTATAAAGATAATGAAATCTCTGTTAAACAAGATGGCAAATTATCTTCTTGGGAAAAGATCAGCACTGGAGTAAGACAGGGATGTGGACTTTCACCGGTGCTTTTCATTATGTATATATATATATACTACATGTATAAGAAAATTGTATGCTTGTATTGGAATTCTTGGGTAGCTCAGTTGGTTAGAGCGCTAAAGGTACAGACTTTAGAGACTCGAGTTCAAATCCCGACTCAAGCATTCTTTTTTTCTTTTCATATCATATATATATATATATATATATATATATATGAATAAATTAATAAACGAATGGAGGAAAACACAACGAGGATATACCCATCAATAGGATGCTACTCGATGCTATTCTTTTTGCAGACGATTTAGCTCTTCTGGCACTTTCCGAAAATGATTTGCAACGATCAATTTATAATTTACAAAAAAATAGGTGCCAAATTTAATATGGAAATATCAATTAACAAAACTAAAATTATGGCATTTCATGGGAAGGACCCCATACAAAGTAAAATCTGTCTCCAGAATAAAATTTTAGAGAGATCTAATCAATTTAAATACCTTGGATATTATCTCTCTATCTGGGATGAAAAAGATATCCCTGAAAAAATTACTAGTTATAATAAAAGTTTAGGAATTATTAATCAAGTTATGAAACCATCCCTTGTACAAAAAACACCAGATTACATTTATATAACACTTTGGCTAGACCAGTGTTGACCTATGGTAGTGAAGCATGGACACTAAAAAGACTACATGAAAGCAGAATAACGGCTTGTGAAATGAGATTCATGCGCAGAACAGCGGGTTACACCAGATGGGATCGGAAAAGGAACACCGATATCTTAAAAGAATTGAAGACTACGCCAATTTTGGAATATATTAAACAGTACCAACTAAATTGGAAACACCATCTTGAAAGAATGAGTTCAAATCGGATCCCCAAAGCTGTTTATAATTATATACCAAGAGGACGAAGATCATTGGGCCGTCCTATGAAACGCTGGAGGGAAAATTTTCTATAGGATCGTATCAGGCCTTGGCCTAATACTTGGAAGGGAAGAAGAAGATATGCATATCCTCAACTCTGTCCAACTCAGGATCGGGTCGAGGGATGAGATGAGATGAAGTATCTATATTTATAGAGGTTTGTGAACTACAAGGGTGTCGGCCGACTACTTCTGACGCACCGTCACAGGGGCGGATGAACGAAATGAAACTAAATGGGTGAGATGAATATGGAGAAATAGTGGAATTAAATTTGTGACAGGGGAAAACGGGAGAAACCTCGAGAAAAACCTTCCCCAAGCTCCGTTTCGTCCACCACGAAACCCACATGGAGTGACCAAGACTCGATCTCGAGACCCCAGCGGTGAGAGGCGAGCGTCTAATCACTTGCGCCACGGAGCCGCCCCCATTCTAGTATTCTTGTATTATATTTGTTTATAAAAATCTAAAAAAAAAGTAATAAGAGTTAAATTTATCAGTCTACCACGACACAAAATGACATTAACAAATTGAAGGTTATGGAAATGGGGTTTTTGAGGATTGTATGATGAAAATTAATAATTCAATTGTACATGTTGGTAGGTGCCGTCGTCCTCAACTTTGTTTAAATGTATATAAAATTAACTGGAGCGCTTTCGGAAGTTATCTTCCATCTTCTGCAGGTTGAGCTTCCGCTACTCGTTGTTGTGTACGGTGATGTATACTCCAACTGTTTGTAGCAGCAACTGACTTGTTTTTGACGATCCCGTATAATGGGATGCGTTCTCATTAAGAAGTGAGGTGTTGTTTGTTTCCTTTATAATTTCAAGGTCTTCAAATATATTTATCCCAGCTGGAATGTTTTCTCGGTGGACTATCATGAGAGTATTTTCAATTGCGTCATTCGATGTAGGCTTAGGTACATTCAAAAAGGAGGATATAAGAAAATAATTAAATGTAATATCATTACAGTAAAGGATTAATAGTTATAGATATCAATGGGCAGGAAAAGTATCTCCAAATACTTTTACAATTGATATATTTTTTTCCAACTTTCCTGATATTTGAGATACTATGTGTAATACATGAGAAAAAAAAAACTGGAATTTCTTTAAATCATCATCACTCCAAGGATTAGGCATTTGCCCGTTCCGACTTCATAATGCATCAGCCTAAAGTCTTCTAGGTCTTCCAACATCACGTCTTCCTCTTGCTTGATAATTTCTTGCTAACAATGGATATCTCTCCTTACTCATTCCATCCACATGATGAATTCATTTCTGTCTGTAATTCGTGACCTTATCCAATAAAGGTTGTACTTTCAATTCTTCTCTTATATCCTCATTTCTTATTCTATCAAGTCTTGTACATCCTTTTACTTGTCTTAGGAACCTCATCTCCGCCGTCTGTATTCTATCATTCTGTTTTTTCATTGGAGTCCAAGTTTCACCATCCATACAATATTGTGGGAACCGCCGTAACATTATACATTTTTATCTTGGTTTCTTTTCTAATTTTATTTTTGAATGTTCTCTGTATTGTTCCACACACCGTCTGAAATGTATTTATTTTGGAGTCAATATCTCTTTCCACATTGTAGCCAACATCACAGCCTGTTCTATACTTTGATTTTCTGAAATAATTTTGGATCTCACTGGATCTCTTCCTCTAAAAGCCATGGCCTTCGTTTTCCTTACAGAAATCTTTAGATCATATAATTTACATATTTCATTTAATGCATGCATTGATTTCTATAAGTCGTCTTCATTTTTCTGTATTATGATTACATCGTCAGCAAATAGAAGATTATTTATGCACACTTTATTATCCATTCTTATTCCTGGATTCACTAAAACTTTCCATTTATTTAAAATATCGTCTATAGGGGCCTATATATATTAAACAAAGTGGGTGATAAACTACATCCTTGTCGTAATCCAGTATTTGTTTTGATTGTATCTGTTCTTTAAATCCTTCTACTTTTACATGACAAGATTTTTTGCTAAGATCGTTTCTTGCTAAATCGACTAACATAACATGTTCTGCATTTTCTTTTGGATTATTTGCAAGATTTTCGGATAATTTTTTATCTTTATTTTTATCTCCTGATCTGTAGATATCAATGGATTGAACACCTAGAGGCTGCAGTCGTATACCTAGAAGATTTTTTTATTATAAACCTGAAGGAAGGAGCGATTTGGGAAGACCACGGAAACGTTGGTTGGAGAATATGTGAAGCCGGAACAGGCTTCAGAGCCTAATCCCTGATTGAAGAAGGAGAAGAAAAGTTAAATTTTCACAGAAAAATCACACCCAATAGGAACTTCAAATTATCCGATTATATTTATACATTTTACCTACATTAAACTGGCCCATTTAATAAGTTATTTATAGCAAGACACTGCAATTATGCTATTTTACAATTCAAAATAATATGAAAATGTGTTATGAGTATAGAATCAAGACCTGTTATTATTGCTAATTTCTCAACAATAAGGACTGTAGCTTCTTCTGAAGTGTAAGAATTTAAGGTCTGCATAAAGCAGAGCTCCATTGACATCTTCTTCTTTTTTTAGCCTTTAGTGTTGTATTAGTGGCAAGCTTCACTATTTCAGCTGATGTCATTTTCCCACTCTTCATTAGACTTATCTGAGTAGTGTAAGTTTTTTGGGAAATATGCGTGTAATAAAACTTTCAATTTATTAGTAAAGAGTGGAAAGTCTAAGTTAACATATTAATATTATGTACATAGTGACAAACCTCTTGATAAATATATTAATTGGACTTAAAGAGCAAGATAATGAAATAACGACTATATTAATGTCACGGTTAAGGCAAATGCACAACAGGCAGCGAGGTGTTACCCGGTGTTGCCAAACTAGGTGGGCAGATCTCCTAACCCACCAGCGCGCTGCAGCGCAGCGTTGAGAAAACTCTTTTTGCGCGATAGTGCGTTTTGTCGTACTTACAGCAATGGCGACCACGATTGAAAGTTTAACTTCCTACATTTCGGGGTTGCCAACCTAAATAACTGCATTATAATATTACATATTACAAACCTCGTGATGGAAGTAAAATCACTGCTCTTTATTTATACTACATACAATGTATACACAAAAATATATCCAAAAGGTAGTGTTAATATACATTAGGCCTATAAGAAACAAATCACTGCATTTTAAATGAACTGAACTTTATTTATCATCATCATCATCATGAACAAATTCGTTTTAGGCCATGTGGCCTGTACGGTAAACCTAGCGAAGATGGTCTTTATCTTTCCACCGATGTTTTGATTGAACTTTATTTAAAACAACATAAAACAACAAATACGTACTTGCCGCCATTTTATTTTTGATTGGTGTCACGGTCTGCTGTAGTCTCAACTAATAAACATTCCCAACACTTTTAACGTTAGTCAGTTGTATATAATGAACGCAAATATTTCCAACAAAGATGTTATTATTTTACTAACTAACTAACTAACTAACTCACTGGCACTATCGAATCCGAAGGTTCATGGCCGCGCGGACATAAGCTCTCCATACATCCCTATCCTGAGCTAATGCTTTCCAATCATTCCCTGTATAATCTACTTCCCTCAAATCATAGTTAATGTTGTTCTCCCACCTCATTCTTGGTCTACCAACTGGGCGTTTTCCCTCTGGCTTTCCTACAAGAAGTTTCCATGCACGTCTTTCATTGTTATTATTTTACTATTATTTATTATTTTGAAAACACCATCGTGCAAAAAAAAAAATGTACAACGCACGTTTGTGTAGTGTTTTACAGAATCTCGAAAATTAAAAATCTCGCCATCGCTCCGTTTTTAAACATTTCCTCGCTTCTGTAAAAACCACTTCCCAATCTCGTATCGTAATATACTATTACATTATAATATAATACACTTTTTAAGTTTTACAGAAATTAAAATCTTACCTTAAACTAACTAACTCACTGTCACTATCGAACCCGTAGGTTCATGGCCGAGCGGGCATAAGCTCTCCATATATATATATACCCAGAGCTAATGTTTTCCAATTACAATCTTACCTTGTTGGTGTTAATTATCGAAGTATTCCTATTTCATAGTGGCGGTTCGGGTATGTCCTCTTCTTCTTCAATGAACTTGTTCAGAGTCGTCGCTTTCGTCTCTCAAGTTAATTATAATGGACTGTATAGTTTCATCCCTGGCAATTTCTTTGAGAAAAGCATCTTCCTGGAGCTGTTCCGCATGTCTAACGCAAGATATCCAGACTTCTCTTACAATTTTGTCCATTGCCTCATGGATAATTTTTTCAACATCTGCTAATAAGTTACTTATTTTGTACTAGAGCATTCCATTAAATCTTTAGAGAATGAGGAAGGATTACTACTGAATGGTATTAATAAGCTGTTAGTTTATGCTGATGATGTAGTACTTTTGGCCGATAGCGAGGAGTTACTAAAGGCCAACACGCACACACTATTGAGTAACACTAAGAAATTAGGACTGGAAGTAAATATCAGTAAAACTAAATATATGGTCACACGTAGAAATTCAATATATAATGGAAATGGACAGCTAATGACAAATGAGGGAAATTTTGAGGAACTGGCTGAATTCAAATACCTAGGAACAATAATCACAATATAGGAATGAGATGCACAAAGAAATTAAACATAGGCTCAATTCTGGAAATGCATGCTATTATGCATTACAGAGGCTCTTGATGTCCCAACTCCTTTCAAAAAACGTTAAGCTGAAAATATATAAAACTATTATTCTACCAGTTATATTATATGGGTGCGAAACATGGACTCTTACTTTAAGGGAGGAAAGGAGATTACGAGTATTTGAGAATAAAGTTCTTAGGAAAATTTTTGGACCAAAGAGAGATGAACAGACAGGTGAATGGAGAAGACTACATAACAATGAACTACATGGTCTTTATAGGAAGCCAGATATAATAAGAACAGTTAAGTCTCGTAGACTGCGATGGGCAGGACATGTTGCACGTATGGGGAATGAAAGACGTGCATGGAAACTTCTTGTAGGAAAGCCAGAGGGAAAACGCCCAGTTGGTAGACCAAGAATGAGGTGGGAGAACAACATTAACTATGATTTGAGGGAAGTAGATTATACAGGGAATGATTGGAAAACACTAGCTCAGGATAGGGATGTATGGAGAGCTTATGTCCGCGCGGCCATGAACCTACAGGTTCGATAGTGCCAGTGAGTAAGTAAGTAAGTAAGTAAGTAA
This sequence comes from Diploptera punctata, assembly GCA_030220185.1. Taxonomy (NCBI): domain Eukaryota; kingdom Metazoa; phylum Arthropoda; class Insecta; order Blattodea; family Blaberidae; genus Diploptera; species Diploptera punctata. The sequence goes on from JASPKZ010000793.1 coordinate 469,018, forward strand.
GTAAGTAAGTAAGTAAGTAAGTAAGTAAGTAAGTAAGTAAGTAAGTGTTCCGGCCGGCGAATTCTCCCTTAGCCGTGACCCATACTTACTTACTTACTCCCTGGCACTATCGAACCCGTAGGTTCATGGCCGCGCGGACATAAGCTCTCCATACATCCCTATCCTGAGCTAATGTTTTCCAATCATTCCCTGTATAATCTACTTCCCTCAAATCAGAGTTAATGTTATTCTCCCACTTCATTCTTGGTCGACCAACTGGGCGTTTTCTCTCTGGCCTTCCTACAAGAAGCTTCCATGCACGTCCTTCATTCTCCATACGCGCAACATGTCCTGTCCATCGCAGTCTACGAGACTTAACTGTTCTTATTATATCTGGCTTCCTATAAAGACCATGTTACGTAGTCTTCTCCATTCACCTCTCTGTTCATCTCTCTTTGGTCCAAAAATGTTCCTAAGAACTTTATTCTCAAAAACTCGTAACCTCATTTCCTCCCTTAAAGTAAGAGTCCATGTTTCGCACCCATATAACATAAATGGTAGAATAATAGTTTTATACATTTTCAGTTTAACGTTGTTTGAAAGGAGTTGGGAAATCAAAAGTCTCTGCAATGCATTATATCACGCATTTCCAGAATTAAGCCTATGTTTAATTTCTTTGTGCATCTCATTCCTACTTGTGATTATTGTTCCTAGGTATTTAAATTCAGCCACTTCCTCAAAATTTCCCTCCTCCAAGGAACAAATAACCTAATTTATTTGTGAACCATTCTGTAAATATTTGAGAATTACTTTCTGAGTGCTAGCCCGATGTGAACGAAAAATCAATTTACAACCTGGTAAGAAGCCGGTACTTGACCACCCCGCATGAAATGCTATGAGCCTGCTCCCCATCCTCTGCAAGACTTCCATACCACAATTAGTTTTTACAGTCTTGCCATTTATTTATTTTTTAGAGTGGTTGTGATTAACCCAAATATATTTGAGGGTTAAAACACATAAAATTGTTATCTGAGATCTCATCAACCTCAACTATATCCATCCATCCATCCATCCAAAGTAATTCTGCCCGAGGGCAGGTCTTTCACTGCAATCATATAATTTTCATTCTATGCTTTGCAGCTTTACTAGGGAATTATAGGTGCGGTAGATTCCCGTTGTTTTCCACACCGATGAAGGATGATGATAATGGTAATGCTAAGGGATGATGATGATGATGATGGCCATATGATTTCGGGGACCGTTTGGGCCTTAAAGTTTTCCTGACATTTGTCTTACAGGTGAGGAAAAACCCCGATAAAAACCTCACCCAGAAAAACTGCCCCGACCGGGGATCGAACCCGGGCCCGCTGCGTGACAAGGCAGCACGCTACCTCGAGACCACAACGGTGGACCTCAACTATATAACGTTGTTAAATATCAAGAAGGCCTTTCGGAACACATGTTCCATCTTCTGCTCGTATAGCGTTACTTGCTCTAAGAAACAGAATAATTTATTTATGAACCAATCTGTAAGTATTTGAGAATTAATTTCTGAATGGTAGCCCGAAGTGAATGAAATAGTACATTACGATGCGAGGTTGGGAAGTGGTTTTTACAGAATCGAGGGAAAATGTTAAAAGCCGAGAGATAGCGAGGTTTTTAATTTTCCAGATTCTTTAAAACACTTCACAAACGTGCGTTGTACATTATTTTTTGCGCGATGGTGTTTTCAAAATAATAAATAATAGTAAAATAGTAACATATTTGTTGGAAATATTTGCGTTCATTATAAACAATTGACTAACGTTAACAGTGTGGGCAATGTTTATTAGTTGAAACAACAGGAGGCCTTGAGAACAATTATTGATAACATGGCCGCAAGTATGTATTTATTGTTTTATATTGTTTCGAATAGCGTTCAGTTAATTTAAAATGCAGTGATTTGTTTCGTATCCATCCATAGTAATTCCGCCCGAAGGCAGGTCCTTCACTGCAATCATAGCATTTCCATGCTATGTTTGCAGCTTTACTAGGGAATTGTAGGTATGGTAGCTTCCCGTTGCTTTCCACACCGGCGAAGGATGATGATGATGATGATAATGGCCATATGATTTCGGGGACCGTTTGGGCCTTAAAGTTTTCCAGACATTTGTCTTACAGGTGAGGAAAAACCCCGATAAAAACCTCACCCAGAAAAACTGCCCCGACCGGGGATCGAACCCGGACCCGGTGCGTGACAAGGCAGCACGCTACCTCGAGACCACAGCGGTGAACTTGTTTCGTATAATGTATATTAACACTACCTTTAGGAGATTTTCTGTATATACGTTGTACGTGGTATACATAGAGGGCAGTGGATTTACTTCCGCACGTGGGTGTAAATGTAATATTACTAATATTACAGTATAGTTATTTAGGTTGGCAACCCCGAAATGTAGGAAATTGAACTTTCAATCAAGATCACCATTGCTGTAAGTACGATAAAACGCACTATCACGCAAAAAAATCCATTTACAACCTGGTATGAAGCCGGCACTTGACGAACCCGCATGACATATTATGAGCCACTATACAAATGGAAGATGGAATATATATTCCGAAATGCCTTCTTGGTATTTCACAACATTATATAGTTGTGGACGACTGAGATCTCAGGTACCTATTTTAACTTTTACATAGTGACCTTAATGGTGTAATGAATTTTAAAAGTATTGTGGGCAACTTCTCCCCAAGTTTTGAATGGGTGGAATTTTCTAACAAATGTAATGCGAGCCGCAACAATATCCCCCCTTTCCATTGAGAACTTTCTGGTCCGGTCTCCTAATTGTTTTTTTTTAAATGCCCCAGATTTGTCTTTCGACATTCCTGGTTTCTATCCTGGCATGGCGTACTTGTAACCCACTTCTGAGGTTGCGGCGCCTGGAAGGCGGGGTTATGTTGCCCCGATGATATGATGGGTAACCTAAGATGAATATGAATGATGATGATTGCGATGGCCATATGATTTCGGGGACCGTTTGGGCCTTAAAGTTTTCCTGACATTTGTCTTAGAGGTGAGGAAAAACCCCGATAAAAACCTCATCCAGAAAAACTGTCCCGACCGGGGATCGAACCCGGGCCCGCTGCGTGACAAGGCAGCACGCTACCTCGAGACCACAGCGGTGGACTGGTCTCCTAATTGTTAAAGTCAATAAATTTCTACTAGAGGCCATAGTTGTGTCGTTGCAGTTTTACGGCATATTATGTTCTGTGTGAAGCTGAAACTTATGGTGATTTTGAACTTTCATAATTCATGATTTAAAAGTATTCATCCAGCTTTATTTCCCTGCTCAAATGCAACGCTTTGTTATATGTGAATTAAAGGTCCTGCAAGTTGCACATCGACATTTGCCTTGTCATAATAAACCATTAGGTCTATACATCTCAAGAAGTTACATTCAATTCTACAAGAATTTCATAACCTCGAATCGAATGGTACATAATCATTTCTCATATTACGACAAGATTTATTCCTTTTATGTTTTTAATCTATGTTTTATTACTGAATGTTTAAAAGGCCAATAAGTAAATTGACTTTATTGTAATATTATTAGCTAATAAAGTTTCTTTATAACTTATGAAATAAATGTATGCGTTGTTAGAATAATCTATCCATGATCAAACTTACTTACTCACTTACTCACTGGCACTATCGAACCCGTAGGTTCATGGCCGCACGGACATAATCTCTCCATACAATCCTATCCTGAGCTACTGATTTCCAATCATTCCCTGTATAATCTACTTCCCTCAAATCATAGTTAATGTTATTCTCCCACCTTATTCTTGGTCTACCAACTGGGCGTTTTCCCTCTGGCTTTCCTACAAGAAGCTTCCATGCAAGTCTTTCATTCCCCATACGTGCCACATGTCCTGCCCATCTCAGTCTACGAGACTTAACTGTTCTTATTATACCTGGCTTCCTACAAAGACCATGTAGTTCATTGTTAAGTAGTCTTCTCCATTCACATGTTTGTTCATCTCTCTTTGGTCCATAAATTTTCCTAAGTACTTTATTCTCAAATACTTGTAATCTCCTTTCCTCCTTTAAAGTAAGAGTCCATGTTTCGCATCCATATAACTGGTAGAATAATAGTTTTATATATTTTCAGTTTAACGTTTTTTGAAACGAGTTGGGACATCAAGAGTCTCTGCAATGCATAATAGCACGCATTTCCAGAATTGAGCCTATGTTTAATTTCGTTGTGCATCTCATTCCTATTTGTGATTATTGTTCCTAGGTATTTGAATTCAGCCACTTCCTCGAAATTTTCCTCATTTGTCATTAGCTGTACATTTTTATTATATAATGCATTTCTATGTGTGACCATATATTTAGTTTTATTGATATTTACTTCCATCTATGGTCAATCTACTATCCTTAAAGTACAAGTACATATAGCTAATTTATGGTTAACTGTATTCCTGCATTTATCAGACTAAATTTTTATTTAGTACATTATCTTTTGGAGGTTATAATTATTGGCTAGAATAACAGCTACGTTTCCTGTTATCGATATAACGGCACTTTTCACGTGCATTGACTCGGCGCGGCGTTTGTAAATTGCAGTTTCTCTTGGAGCCATATTGTATCAAACTTGTAGAAAATCAACCATCTTTATCCCATTCTCTACATCCATAGAATTCTATAAACTTCATAAACTTAGTTGCTACCTCGTCACCATTAATATTTTCTGTACCTTTCATCGCCATCATCATCAACAACAAGGATTAAGCCCAATGGCCTGTCCCGATATCATTATAGGTCGAATTGGTCCTTCCATCTCTTCAATGGTCTTCCCAACATTCTTCTCCCTTTTGGTTTATAATTATACATTCTTCTTGGTATGCGCTGTTCATTCATTCTTAATACGTGCTGAAGATAAGCATTTTGATAATATTTTATTCTTTCACAGAGATTAAATATATTAAGTTCTGTTCTTATATCTTAGTTTTTCTTTTTATCGGTCCTTTGGTATCCTGCTATTGCTCTCAACATCATTTCAGCAGTCTCTATTTGTTTACTATCTGCCTTTGTTAATGTACAGGTTTCACATCCATAGATAAGAGATGGAACTGCCAATACTTTGTAAAACTTCAAAATAGTTTATTTTCTAGTCTTATTCAATAAATTGCGTTTAACTGTGCCACATAGATAATTGAACCGTTGTATTTTAGTGTGTTTATCTAAATTTCTGTCATTGCGTAAATGACATCCCAAATAATTAAAATTCTGAACTTGGCTTTCCTATCATATATTTTTTTTTATTTCAGCTATAGAGTTATATTGTTGGTGGTCAGGCTTTCTCTCTCTCTCTCTCTCTCTCTCTCTCTCTCTCTCTCTCTCTCTCTCTCTCTCTCCCTCTCTCTCTCTCTTTCTCTCTCTCCATCTCTCTCTCTCTCTCTCTCTCTCTCTCTCTTTCGCTTATACTCTTTTCAGCGGGTCAGCTGGGATTAACTTCCCCACCCCTTTGCGAAATTGTATACACACGTATAGGGATAAACGGGATATTAAAAAAAAGTACCGTATGCTTTACTTGTTTACTTTAAGGTACAACGAAAAACTTAAAATGGCAATGAGAGTAATATAAGCCCTACAGTAAAAGCTCCTTATTCGCGGGTTAAAAAATTGCGACACAGTTCCTGTATTCGCGGCTAAAAATTTCTTTATTCGCGGATTCAATCGGTATATTAGAAGGATTATTGTCACTAAGCCTAAACTTGTTTGTTAAAAGCCACCGCCGCCGTAATTCACGTGTCGCTATGTCCTTTGATAAATGCCGCCCTCGCCGCGATCGGTGTTTTATTGTTTCAACTTGTCATTCGTTGCAATTTTGATTTAATAACACGTGCCTCTTCTGCTTTGTTGCCAATTTAAAATGTCGTGTAGAAGGAAAGAAAATTAGTTCCGAAAGGAAAAAAAAAAAAAATAGTTTTGCCACTTAAAGTAAAAATATAAATGTTTGGCCGTTTACATGTTGGCGAATTTCACGCTGTTTCAATGTTAATGAATCAGCTGTACAATTCATCAAGAAATCCAAAGACAAAATAAGGAATTCTATCGCTGAATTCACAGCTAAATATCAATCTGAATTGAAAGACCTTATAGAAGCGGCAAAACAGAAAAAAAAACTAATTTATTTGAGCCCTTGCCTAAGCCTGACGGTAATAATTAACAGGAATTGTTCGAAATCTCCCATTAATTCACTTTATTTTGACTATTTAACTCATGCCCCAAATGGGAGTCAATGACCAATCACATTTCAATGATTTTTTATTTACAACCAATCACAGTCGTGTTTCGCCTAGAATTTACCAACTAAAGTTTATCATAATAAAGAAAGCACCTCCTTTTTTAACACTCTGAATAGGTCATAGCATTATTTTGCAGTGACTAACTCTCCAAGAAATACGGCTACCAGATTGTATATATAGTGCATGAATGTCAGCAGAAAGCGCATACGAGAGATAATATAAAAACATTTGTAAGAATTGATTATACCACAAAAAAACACTGTTTGCACTTTGTTAAATGTATTTTTTCCCAGGTAATAACATTCCAGAAAAATATAATTGACATATTTACGTCATACGACATCAGAAATTAATTAATTAATACCTATAACGTTGGTTATAAATTTCTCCACTAGGGTGCATTCTTAAAATATTGCGATCCTTTGGCAATAAATAATATTATGATCTGGTTGCAGTGATGAACAAAAAAAGCAAATGAAGCGTACCAATCGTTTCTCATTTGTTTTCAAACATCGCTGTTTACATTAAATATATAGACATTTTAAAATAACTATAGTTAAATAATGATTTGTGAGTAAACAGCTTAATTTTATTCGTTAAATAGTCCCAACAAATGCCACTCTTGATTTCCAAATTCTCTAGATAAATTGGAAATAACTCGTGGCATTACTCATGATAATTTTTATTTTATTTCGTAACCTTGGAACGTATCCCCTATATACCCATACATATTACCATTCCATATTCGCGGTTTCTGTATTCGCGGCATATTTGCGGAACATATCCCCCGCGAATAAGGAGCCTTTAATGTAATGTCATATTTTCAGAATTTTCAGATCACAACTTAGAAACGATCTAAAGTGTAATTCAATTCCTTTACAACTGGATCGCCAGCTGTTGTTTATGTATTACTTTTCAACATACGTTTTGAAGGTTCGCGCATTATCTGGAAGTGTTTATTTTACGTAGGAGGCTAGGGAATTGAGTGATAGAAACCACGCAAGAATGAAAGTTCATTCGTTGGTGAGACTTCTAACTTGTACACTCAAACCCAGAAAAGTGTGCCTTTTCTTTTAATTGCAACGTTTTCATTATCGATATTCGAATAGATTTTCGAGCATATATACTTTAGGGTTATTCTTGAACTCAGTTACGGACAGTAAATAATCGTATACCATAGCTTGCAACGCTGGAGGGCTGGAATGAAACGTAATTCGCTAGTGCTTTCAACATAGCCCGCGTTCATATGTCTTAAACTGTGGCACCTCACTAACACCACCACAAGAAAGCAACACACCTAATGACAACCACAACTTCCCTCCACTACCAACTCCAACCCTAAATCCTGAAAACCTAATCCAACAACTCCTATTACTACTTACCAAAATCCTACAAACCCACAACTCCTACAAACCACAGTAACCCTGCTAAGGAATCTAACAACCACAAGCCATTAAATCACCCAAGAAAAGAACCTTAAGTCGGAACATTAAGACCAAGAAGCTTAAGCGCATCTTCTCAAACAAAAGAAGCAAATGAAGCGTACCAATCGTTTCTCATTTGTTTTCAAACATCGCCGTTTACATTAAATATATAAATATTTTAAAAATAACTATAGTTAAATAATGATTTGTGAGTAAACAGCTTAATTCTATTCGTAAAATAGTCCTAACAAATGCTACTCTTGAATTCCAAATTCTCTAGGTAAATTCACTCCTCACTTCGTGAGTCGTTAATTTATCGATAATTTGGAAATGACTCATGGCATTATTTATGATAATGTAGTAACACTCGGGTTGCAGTCCATGTCTTATAGATTTCCCCTTGGTAATAACTGCAGAGTTTAACAACTCCATGAAACAGTGATTTATATATTATACAAATTTACTTATATATTTTAGGTCATCATCATCATCATCACTCCAGGGATTAGGCAATTGCCCGTTCCGACTTCACAATGCATCAGCCCAACGTCTTCTAGGTCTTCCAACATCACGCCTTCCTCTTGCTTGATAATCTCTTGCTAACAATGGATATCTCTCCTTACTCATTCCATCCATGTGATCAATCCATTTCTGTCTGTAATTCGTGACTTTATCCAATAAAGGCTGTACTTTCAATTCTTCTCTTATATCCTCATTTCTTATTCTATCAAGTCTTGTACATCCTTTAACTTCTCTTAGGAACCGCATCTCTGCCGTCTGTATTCTATCCTTCTGTCTTTTCACTGGAGCCCAAGTTTCACATCCATACAATATTGTGGGAACCGCCATAACATTATACATTTTTATCTTGGTATCTTTTCTAATTTTATTTTTGAATGTTCTGCGTATTGTTCCACACACCGTCTGAAATTTATTTATTTTGGAGTCAATATCTCTTTCCACATTGTAGCCAACATCACAGCCCAAATATTTCAAACTAGACACCTGTTCTATACTTTGATTTTCTAAAATAATTTTGGATCTGACTGGATCTCTTCCTCTAAAAGCCATGGTCTTCGTTTTCATTACAGAAATTTTTAGATCGTACAATTTACATATTTCATTTAATGCATGCATTGATTTCTGTATTTTAGGTACATTTTAAAAAGGGGCACGCTGTAGCTTAGTGGTTAATGCACTACACTACAAGTCGGAAGGTCTAGGGTTCGACCGGTGGGGTCAGGTTTTTTAAACCGACCCAAACCCTCTTGCGGCACCATGACCCTGGGGTCGACTCAGGCTCTAATTAAAATAAGTACCGGACGCTTGTTCTGGGGTAAAGGCGGCCGTCACGCAGGACTGACAATCCTGCTGACATCAAGTGCCGACTGTTGAGAAAAAGTGGGAGCCTTAACCTCCTACTACCCCAAGGGCCTCCTGATGCCTGTAGTGGGATCACTTTACTTTTACTTTTTTAAAAAGATCAAATGGAGCAAATCAGGGTTGACAGGGAAAATAAACTAAAACGCTCAGCTGTTCCAATGTTTTTATTACACTTAAAGCATGGAACAAAAAGGCATCGACCGACAAATCGCATTCTACAGAAACAAAACATCACTAAAATAAAACCATCATGGAATGCTACGAGTAATATGACCGATTCAACACAGGAAAAAAAGTCTCAAAAATAAATAAAACATACATTTTCAGTATTGCGTCCCTGCCTTTCAAATAAGATATAACTTGTATACAGAACTTGAAAAAACTGAAGTTAAACCAGCGTGAAATATTGTCAGTCCTATAGAACAACAGTGCGCATGCGCCATAGTTTATAGAGCCAGCGATAACCCACAATCGAACCACTTATCGATTATCATCCTTGATTACTATCCGTCGCTATGAAATTTAAATGACCAATATTTGCAATAAATCCCCAAATCTATGTTTAAAAAATATATTAATATCATTAAAATTACCAAACGTTTATTAAAAATGGGTGTACACTTACTTAGCAGGACATGTTGCACGTATGGGGAATGAAAGACGTACATGGAAGCTTCTTGTAGGAAAGCCAGAGGGAAAACGGCCAGTTGGTAGACCAAGAATGAGGTGGGATAACAACATTAACTGTGATTTGAGGGAAGTAGATTATACAGGGAATGATTGGAAAGCATAAGCTCAGGATAGGGATGTATGGAGAGCTTATGTCCGCGCGGCCATGAACCTACGGGTTCGATAGTGCCAGTGAGTAAGTAAGTAAGTAAGTAAGTACACTTAGTTATCACTCCCTAACGCTGATCCAACCAGCGATAACCCAAAACAGCGATAGAAAAAATCATAGACTAAGTAATATACTCTGTGAAGAAAATAGCAATTAGCATCACAATATTGTGTAACAGTGTCATAATATTGTGATATTCATATTTAAATAAATACTACAAAATTGTCTAATAATGTTATAAAACCGTTTGAAAAAGTTTAAAATATTAAATAACGTTAGTAAATACAGAAGAAGAGCTATAGTTTACAACAATATAATTGAAAAATCAAGCGCTAGTAGAAGTGCAGTTGAGCCCAGAACTTTAATTTGTGTGCTATGTAGAAAGGAAATATCTTATTGCATAAACTCAATGGTACTATAATATGAATTTTAAAAGTGTTGAAGGAGAGTTCAATCATCCATTGGAGGTACAGGACCTTACAGGGACACGACCTATCGAAAGAGAATTTTAAACTCTGGTTTACATATTGTTTGATCACACGACATGGAGGGCGTTCCCAGATTAGTGATCGGCTCAATGCCAGGACCACTTCCGAGGCAACACGAACAATTATGACAAGACACGCCATTAATTTATACATTGATACTAAACAAGATGAACTTGATATGGATGATTATGATAACGGGCGAATGGTGAACGGAGCTATTTGGGCTTTAAAGTTTCTGACATTTGTCTTGCAGACGAGATAAAAAAATAAGGAAATCCCTCACCTAGGAAACTTGTTCCGACCGGGAATATAATCCGGGACCGCTGCGTTTGAGGCAACGATATAGAGGTAAGAGCAGTTGACCTAGTATCAAGTTTTAAAGTTAAGAATGGTTAATTACGATATGGCCATTGCTAATTACAAGGACTAAAATAAAATAAATAATAGTTTTAAAAAACTAAAAGAACACGCTTTATTAGAAAACTAAAAAATGGAAAATCATTTTAATTTCCAATACGCTTGGGATAAAATAAAGTGGTCAACAAAAAAAGCATCTCCAACACATATAGAATAAAATTAGAGTTATCAACAAAAAGAAAATAATTTTATCATCAAAAGCGTGGGGTGCTCTATATCAATTAGTATATTTGATAATAAACAGATATTGGTAAAAGTAAGCTCTCTAAGAAGAAAATGTAAAAGTCATAAAAAGCACCCCACGCTTTTGATGGTAAAATTATTTTCTTTTTGTTGATAACTCTAATTTTATTCTATATGTGTTGGAGGTGATTTTTTTGTTGACCACTTTATTTTATCCCAAGCGTATTGGAAATTAAAATTATTTTCCATTTTTTAGTTTTCTAATAAAGCGTGTTCTTTTAGTTTTTTTAAAACTATTATTTATTTTTTATTTTTTAGTTTTAATATTTTACAGAATAAGATAAAAATGTAAATATCTTTAAATTCGATACTATTGTAGTATGAGCTAAAAGTAATACTCTTCTATAAAAAAAACCCTCCCAGCCGGATTTGAACCAGCGACGTATGGATTACTGAAATTATGTACCACTAAGAGTTCACTGTTCTACCAGCTGAGCTCTTACAACGATTAACTAAAAACTCGACAAGTCCGCAACCTATTATACCAGTTTTCATTTTTTTTTTCGGATGATTCTGGTCAGGATTTTAGAAACAAAATATGAAATTATTGTATTGTCACGGGTCCTCTACACGTATACAAAGTTTCAAGTCGATCCAATGTTTCTAAGTGGGTGAAAATCGCGTTGAAAGATTCCGTTACATTGATACAAAAACACTTTTTTTTATTTTCTGATGATTATGGCCAGGATTTTAGAAAATAAATATGAAATTATTGTATTGTCACGGGTCCTCTACAAGGATACAAAGTTTCAAGTCGATCCAATGATTTTAAGTGGGTGAAAATCGCGTTGAAAGATTCCGTTATATTGATACAAAAACACTTTTTTTGATTTTTTGATGATTATGGCCAGGATTTTAGAAAATAAATATGAAATTATTGTATTGTCACGGGTCCTCTACAAGGATACAAAGTTTCAAGTCGATCCAATGATTTTAAGTGGGTGAAAATCGCGTTGAAAGATTCCATTACATAGATAGATAGATACAGGTCAAGCTAATATAAAGCGTGTAAAAAGTAAATCGATTATGTTAAATCTACGAAAAGTTATAAAAACTTACCCAACCTCGTATTGAAAAACGAACAGACGGGGATCTAGAAGAACGGCATTTATATGTTCTCATTGTGTCGCATTAAATCAAACAACATGCAGCACTTATAGCACAATTTGAACTCGTATTGTCATGTGATTTGAATTATGCGAAAGCATTTCCCAAACTAATGCGGCGCGTCGCTTCGGCACAATTTTCTCGTGTGTGGAAAACAATGTTGGTGCCCTGATGAGAGAGGGGGAAGAGGCGGTCCGCGTTTCTCCCACATTTCATTGATATAATTGCCTCCTATCTCCTGAGTATTCAACTTAATTTACCTTCATGTTATGTTACACAGCCTGCATAAGGGAAAACACATGACTACCGGCATCGTTGTTTTTATCTCGTAGCATTTGTTTATACAGAATTGCCAATTTCCTTTTCAACCTATTCTTTTACTTTCTTGTATCAATGTTGTTTATGCATACTTTGACATTGTAAGTCATAATCGAGTTTGCTTCAAACTCATTTATACCGCGGAGCCTTATTCTCCCTTATGTCAGAGACTGCCAAACTTTATCATCTTTTAGAAATAAATTGAAAATAAAATTATTAATAGAAACATCTCACTAATATTACTTTTTTAACAATTAATAATTTGTTTTTCATTATTTAAGAAAAATAGTTTTAAGATTTGTCAATATATTTACCTAATGTCTTATATATAAGCGATAGATTAATTCATTATAGTTTATTACTTTCATTGTATATGTTTTTTCTTTTCTTTTTATGTATAGAAGATTCGAGCTGTTATTCCTTTGAGTCATAATGATTGTTTGACAAGAACATTATTTTTCCCAACTTTTGGACCGAATAAAGTGCAAACACGTAGAACCAAATTTTGTATTAACACAATTTATGACTGGACATGGTAAATTTTGACATTTTTTGGAACGATTTAAAATAGGTACAGATACCTGTATTTGCAAAAACTCCAGCCAGACTATCTCACACCTGTTATTTGAATGTCCCGCATTTGATTCCAAAAGACATGAATTTATTTAAAAAATAAGTTATTGCCATAACAGATTTCAACTGCCTTTGTCAAATATGTTATGTAAGAAGTGTTGCTGTAGAAAGCTGTGTGACTTATCCATCATATTTTTAAGAGACTTTGAGTTAGTTTTTTTCTTGGATTTGTTAATTAATTAATTAATTTATTTATTTATTATGTAACGCTAGAAATTAACCATACTCTAAATTATTGCAAATAATTAATTGTATTGTAAATAAAACCCTAACATACCGGATGGTGAAATAGGGTTCATATTATTGTAGATTCAATAAAAAATGATTGTTATGGTTAGAAAAACGGCAATTTCTACATAAAAAAATTAAGAAGATAACTGCTACAATCTTCCATTAGTTAAATTCTAATTGTATTTAATTTTATTGTATTATTACACAGTATTTTCGTTATTTTTCAGTTTGACCAAATAATTAATTGTTTAGTATGTACTATTATCGTATTTATTTTTGTATTTAAATATAACATACGAGTATGTTTGTCCTGGTGAGTGGAAGAGAAGACCTCATAGCCTTAACTCCACCAGGCTAAATAAATATATTCTATTCTAATTACTCTCCGCACCGTAGCCGAGTGGTCAAGGTAAGAAGTCTTGCCGCAGAGCTACGAGACTTGCGCTGGTTCGAGTCTCCATGGGGGAAAAAGTTTTCTCATGGGATTTCTGCCAGTATGGGACCGGTGACCACCCAGCATCGTAAGGAATTTGGGTAGCTACAATAAGTAGCGACTCCAGGTTGAGAAAACTTCTATAACGGCTGTGGGATCCGACATGCTGACCACATGTCACCTCTATAGTGACAGGATGATCGTCTACCTCTGTGATTAACACATGTAGATGTGAGGTCAGCAGCCGGATGTTAAGCCAAGGGCCTTCTAGGCCTGTCGTGCCATGGAGTGGAGTTATAATTACTACCAAACCTCTTGTAAGCCAAACATGATCTAGACTTTAGCCATTGCTAAACATGATTTTTTAATTGGCTGACTTCTTGATTGGTATTTATATTTTGCATAAATAGCTGTTTCAATATAAATGAAAATATGTTAAAATATCTTCATCTTAAACTTCGAATCACACACATTTTTTTAACTCTCAAGGACATGGAGAGCCTCCTAAATGAGTGATCAGCTCAATCCAGACTCTCCTCCGAGACAAGACGAAACACGCCTTTCACTCATGCATTCATATTAAACATGGTGAACATGATAATGGCCAAATGACCTTTGGGGACTGTTTGGACCTTACATTTTCCTGACATTTTGTCTTACAAATCATCATGTCTTGAAAAAATCATCACCCAGGAAACTTGTCCCGACCGGGGATCGAACCAGGGCCCGCGGCTTATGAGACAGTTACGCTATCCTGAGACCAAAGCGGCGGGCATGTATTATAATAATAGAACAATTTATAATTTTATTTATAACCATTATCTAGGGCCTATGTTATTACTGTATGAGTAATAATAATAATAATAATAATAATAATAATAATAATAATAATAATAATAATAATAATAATTTTTGTATTGTATTGTAAGCCTATATTTTCCCTTTACAGAGATTTAGGCGCTCTCCCCTACAGGGAAGAATTTGAACCATACTAATTTAGTTACACTTGTTTTCGTATAGATGTTATTTTGAGTGGCCCGTGGTCAGCGTTCCGCCTCATACTGACATCTAGGAAACCAAGGTAGTACTAGGACGGGAAAATTCGGTAAATTTTGCTTAGAGGCCTTTTCATTCAGGCTTAAGGATTTTTTACGAGCCTGAAAATCTTCAGACTCAGGACCTACGGCTTAAAGTCCCTCCCGGAGGACTTGCTCCTTGGATTTTTCCGTCCTAAAAAATCCATCGACCCCGGCCGGGTTTGAACCCGCGACCCTAGGGACCAGAGGCAAGGAGCATAACCACTAGCCCACCGCGGCCGACTAATAATAATAATAATAATAATAATAATAATAATAATAATAATAATAGCAATAATAATAATAATAATAATAACATAGTCAATGTTATTACCAGACTGCGGGGAAATAATACCGAGACGTGAAGTTACGAAGAAACATACTTTGTTTACAAAGTAGAAGTGGCGCCCAGACAATGTCAAGACAGTCATCAATGACATCAATGTCAAGAATGTGATGCCTATTGCTCTATGTACATGGTATAGTCTGCTTATTCTGACAACTGGTATATACTATAAACATGTATATTCACACCTGTTGTTCATATAAGTAGTTACGTTGGCTATGTAAACTGTAGATACTATGATCGTGATTAATTGCTGTACTCAGTTTGTTTCAGTCTAAAGTAACAGCCTACTTGTAAGCATATAAACATACTATTTCCGTACTATTTCCCCAGCCTGGTTATAACACAGTATTTCACGAGACACAATAGGCCAACTAAACATATTTTACGAATTTTGCCAGCAAATTGACACTGTTTGTTTGCAACCAGTTTCAGAACATTAGAAGTAAGCACAACTGTCATGTATTGTATTGTATTGTAAGCCCATGTTTTCCCTTTACCGGGATTTAGGCGCCCTCCCCCTATAGGGAAGTATTTGAACCATACTAATTTAGTTACATTTGTTTTCGTATAGATGTCATTTTGAGTGGTCCGTGGTCAGCGTTCCGCTTCATACTGACATCTAGGAATCCAAGGTAGTACTAGGACGGGAAAATTCGGTAAATTTTGCTTAGAGGCCTTTCCATTTAGGTTTAAGGATTTTTTACGAGCCTGAAAATCTTCAGACTCGGGATCCACGGCTTAAAGTCCCTCCCGGAGGACTTGCTCCTTGGATTTTTCCGTCCTAAAAAATCCATCGACCCCGGTCGGGTCTGAACCCGCGACCCTCGGGATCAGAGGCAAGAAGCATAACCACTAGTCCACCGCGACCGACACACTTTCATCATTGAAGAAATATTGATTAGTCTTGATCTGTGAGCTGTTTTGTTAGATTTCATACATGTGAAGGTTAAAGGTAAGTCACTTTTTTTTGTCAAAATGGTGTTTGAGGTGTCATTAGATTCTCCATGGAAAACACTATCATTTAGAAGTGTGAAACACCGTGTTTCGTGTTTATTTTATTATGAATGCATTAATATACTTTATTGAATGAGAAGTTGTGAAACAATATGACACCAGACCTAGCCCATCTCACCCAATTAGAATTCTAATTATATTTGGGCTAATGATTAAAAATATTATAGACATAACAAATAGGTGAAGGGGGAAGGCTTTTTCTCGATCGTAAGGGTTAGGTTGAATTAAATGCTAATATGAAAGTGGATTTAATAGTAATCTTATAGACTTAAGTGAAACATCAAGAAGTTATTGCTTCAACCATTTTTTGATAAAATTCAGGCTTGGCCTATTACAACCATATATAAAATAATAGGGTAAAAATGCAGTTTAGTCATGGGTTTACTTACCTCCAAAGTTTGGTTTTCAAGTGAGGAAGTAAGTATGTTGTACAACTAAAAATACTTTAGGTTTCAAGAAAAAAGTGACTAGCTCTTTTTTTTCCCTTCATTGAAAACAGCTGTTTGCATGAGTATGTGCTCCAAAGTGATATAGGATTTCAACGTGGTAAAATACAAAATTAAATTATGTTAAAAGGTGTTATATTTTCGTTGAAGCAGGCGGCAAAAATACACAAACCGGCAGCCAGTTTAACACACCTAGGCCTACAGTAGACGGTGTATTCCATTTTTGCCTTTGAGATGTGTTTTCAGTACATATTTACTTTTCTTCTCCTTTAATGTAAGAGTCACCTTTCGTATCCGTATAACTGGAAGAATAATAGCTTTATATTTTTTAATTTATCCTTTTTTTTTCTAGACAAAATAATAATAATACAGTGGACACCGGTTAATTCGACATTCGATAATTCGAATAATTGGGTAATTCGAATATAAGTACAATCCCGTCCAGGAATTTATTTTTCTTATCATGTCATATTAAGCTTGCATTGCTCAATGCCAAAAAATTAATTATAATATATATATATATATATATTATAAATATATTTTTGACATTTGGCAATGAAGGCAAATATGATATGAAAAGAAAAAAGAATGCTTGAGTCGGGATTTGAACTCGAGTCTCTAAAGTCTGTACCATTAGCGCTCTAACCAACTGAGCTATCCAAGAATTCCAAGACAAATATACAATTTTTCTTATACATGTAGTATTCTCAATTCACACAAGAGGTAGCGGAAAGATCTTCCAACTGCCATCTAGCGGCTAACATAACAGTTAAGCAAATTATTAAAGAGAATATTTACTTTATAGCAGTAATACTGCTATAAAGTAAATATTCTCTTTAATAATTTGCTTAACTGTTATGTTAGCCGCTATAAAGTAAATATTCTCTTTAATAATTTGCTTAACTGTTATGTTAGCCGCTAGATGGCAGTTGGAAGATCTTTCCGCTACCTCTTGTGTGAATTGAGAATACTACATGTATAAGAAAAAAAATTGTATGTTTGTCTTGGAATTCTTGGGTAGCTCAGTTGGTTAGAGCGCTAAAGGTACAGACTTTAGAGACTCGAGTTCAAATCCCGACTCAAGCATTCTTTTTTCTTTTCATATCATATATATATATTTTTTTGTGGAATATTCGTCATTACTACTGGAGAGAAAGAGAAAGAAATGTTAATGTAAGAAAAAAATTCGAAAAATATTTACCCTTGTCCACTATAGGTCCACCGCTGTGGTCTCGAGGTAGCGTGCTGCCTTGTCACGCAGCGGGTCCGGGTTCGATCCCCGGTCGGGGCAGTTTTCCTGGGTGAGGTTTTTATCGGGGTTTTTTCTCACCTGTAAGACAAATGTCAGGAAAACTTTAAGGCCCAAACGGTCCCCGAAATCATATGGCCATCATCATCATCATCATCCTTATCATTAACATCATCTTTCACCGGTGTGGAAAGCAACGGGAAGCTACCACACCTACAATTCCCTAGTAAACTGCAAGCATAGCATGAAAATGCTATGATTGCAGTGAAGGACCTGCCCTCGGGCAGAATTACTATGGATGGTCCACTAAAGTACCATTCCGCGTATGACAATTGAATTTGAGAACAACAAATTAGAAATCACTTTACCGTAACTCAGTTGTACACTATGTGGATTTTCCATAAGTTGCGAAATTTAAAATTTACAACAATAGTTCAGTTCTATTAGTGAACTAAGTTGTGAAGTGTAAGAATGAAACTTAGCATGTGTCGAAGGAGAAGAAGTATTCAATGAAGGGAAAAGTATAAATAAAGAAAAGAATGGAGCAAAAGAATGTGTCAACTTCAGACTTGACATCAACGCGCAAAATAATAAAAGATGAAAACAGCTGACTGTTCAAATATCCGGGAAGTTAGGTCAGCGACCCATTAAAATAATAAATTAATAATACACTTTTTCTGCCATAAAATCTGTTCGTCGTTTAAAAAAAAAATTAAAATAGTTACCAGTATTTTCAATTTTTACGCATACGTACAATCAATTAATATTTCATTCTACCGTGTATTTCAATTATTAATAATTTTAAATGTTTTAATAGTCATTATAGTCCATCTCTATGATCTCGGGGTAACGTCTTTGTCTCGTAAACAGTGGACCCGAGTTCGAGCCCCGTTGAGGACAAGTTTCCTGGACGAGATTTGTTCGGAGTTTTACCTTCCCTGTAAGACAAATAGTCTTGGAACACAACCTACACCAATCTATTATAAACGCCTTGTTTAGTATGAACGTGTGAGAGTAAATAATGTATCTTGTATAAATGATCGTATTGTCACGGAAGTGGCCTTACATTGAGCTGATATCTCATTGGGGAGGCTATCCATGTCCTTGTATGGTCATAAAAAGTATTTATGTTTAAATATTCTCTCCCGACATATTGTGTGACTTGGACTAACTAACTCACTGGCGCTATCGAATCAGTAGACTCATGGCCGCGCGGACATAATCTCTCCACATTTCCCTATCCTGAGCTATTTTTTTTCCAATCAACTTCCCTCAAATCATGGTTAATGTTATTCTCCCATCTCATTCTTGGTCTACCAACTGGGTGTTTCCCCTCTGGTTTTCTTACAAGGAGCTAATGTTTTCCAATCAACCCTGTATCCCTCAAATCATGTTTAATGTTATTCTCTCACCTCATTATTGGTCTAACAACTCTCTGGTTTTCCTACATTAATTTTCCGTTCCCCACTTTCATTCCCCATTGGAGCCACATGCTCTGTCCATCGCAGTCTACGATGGTTAAGTTAATTTAAGATTATTAAACGTTTTGCTTGGAATTAAATTGTATGCATGTCTACTGTATGTATATTTAAAAGTAAGTGGTTCACCCAACTCAGATCGTTGTGGAAGGGGTTCGCGAGTCGAAAAAAGTTGGGAACTCTAGTTACGGCTTAAAAGTACACAACGTGTAGGCCTAGTTGTAGCGAAATGAAATGCATTCCTAACGTTGTTACATAACTGTAAATCAGACATTCGCGGTAAATATTAATTTATTGTGGAAATAATGTGATGATAAATTTCCTATGTTACACATATGTAACAAGGGGCATTATAGGGTTAATTTAATTTTAAGATAATAATAATAATAATAATAATAATAATAATAAATAATAATAATAATAATAATAATAATAATAATAATAATAATAATAATAATAATAATAATAATAATAATACTAATAATAAACATACAACGGGTGAAAATTGAGATTGATGGAAAAATTATAGAACAAGTGTCAGATTTCTCTTACTTAGGAAGTGTATTTGCAGAGTATAAGAGTGACATTGATTCAAAATTACAAAAATATAATAAAATGAATGGGGTAATACGAAGACATTTTGGTAAACAGATGAGGACAGAGACAAAACTAAAATTACATAACGTCACATCAAAAGCTGCTCTAAAATACGGAAGTGAAATTTGGATTTTAAATAAAAGAAACTCTCATAAACTTCAAGTAAGCCAAATGCGCTTCTTACGATCATTGTTAGGAGTTAATAGACTGGATCACCAAAGGAACACTACTATCAGAGGAAAACTTGGAGTAGCAAGTTTAAATGAAGATATCCAAAGATACCAACAAGAATGGAAAAATCATCTGAGAAGAATGGCAAGAAATAGACTTCCAAAATTGGCATTCCAATATACCCCAACTGGACATAGGGACCAAGGAAGACCAAAACATCGGTGGAAAGATCAAGACCATCTTCGCTAGGTTTACCGTACAGGCCACATGGCCTAAAACGAATTTGTTCATGATGATGATGATAATAGTGGAATGCAGGCTTTCACGGCCGGTAATCATGGTAATAAAAGATTCCGGGCTATGTGGCCGTGGTCTATAACTGGCGTTTCTTCCAGACGTTTCTCCCTCAACTGCGGAGGGCATCTTCAGTGGCGAGAGCTTCCAGCTGTTGTTTCCCTGTCGTAGACTCGACAGCTGGAAGCTCTCGCCACTGAAGATGCCCTCCGCAGTTGAGGGAGAAACGTCTGGAAGAAACGCCAGTTATAGACCACGGCCACATAGCCCGGAATCTTTTATTACCACTAATAATAATAATTAATAATAATAATAATAATAATTATTATTATTATTATTATTATTATTATTATTATTATTATTATTATTATTATTATTATTATTATTATTATCGTCCACCGCTGTGGTCTCGGGGTAGCGTGCTGCCTTGTCACGCAGCGGGCCCCGGTTCGCACCCCGGTCGGGACAGTTTTTCTGGGTGAGGTTTTTATCGGGGTTTTTCCTCACCTGTAAGACAAATGTCAGGAAAACTTTATGACTCAAACGGTCCCCGAAATCATATGGCCATCGCAATCATCATCATCCATATTCATCTTAGGTTAAGCTTAGGATTAGGGACTCTCCTGGCGCACCATTATCATCATCACCACCCATCATATCATCAGGGCAACGTAACCCCGCCTTCCAGGCGCCCCAACCTCAGAAGTGGGTTACAAGTACGCCATGCTAGGAGAGAAACCAGGAATGTCGAAAGACAAACCTGGGGTATTTGGAAAAAAAATATTATTATTATTATTATTATTATTATTATTATTATTATTATTATTATTATTATTATTATATCGTTATTATGTTATTGCAATGCTGCAGATTTTAAGTAAACAATAATAGATCTAACCTCGAAACCGCCATTACGGAAAAGTTTTGGCGAACCCCTTGAAATATTTGGCGGTTCGCGAACCACAGGTTGGGAAACGATGCTCTAGGCAATGACAGCATTAAATGCATTGACATAAAGTTAACTGGTACGATTATAAGAACTTTAGCAAAGAATACACATACAGAAATCCTTCTTAAATGTTATAAAGTTTTACCAATACCTTTACTGTTATATGACTCGGAATGTCGTATTCTTAATAAAAATTACTAGAAAGATATAAAGCATCAAAAACCATGTTTCTCCTATACCGATATGTGCTAGGATATACCCTTTGGATAAGAATAAAAATGAAAATATTCGCAAAGAATTAGAAATAGGGTAATAACTAAAATATTAAATATAGGGGGGAAAAAAAAACAGTTTGAACATGTGACTAACTCTAACTCACTGGCACTATCGAACCCGTAGGTTCATGGCCGCGCGGACAGATGCTCTCCATACATCCCTATCCTGAGGTAATGTTTTCCAATAGTCCCCTGTATAATCTACTTCCCTCATATCATGGTTAATGTTATTCTCCCACCTCATTCTTGGTCTACAAACTGGACTTTTTCACTCTGTTTTTCCTACAAGAAGCTTCCATGCACGTCTTTCATTCCCCAATCGTGCCACATGTCCTGCTCATCGCAGTCTACGAGACTTAACTGTTCTTATTATATTTGACTTCCTACAAAGACCATGTAGTTCACTGTTAAGAAGCCTTCTCCATTCACCTGTCTGTTCATCTCTCTTTGGTCCAAAAAATTTCCTAAGTACTTTATTCTCAAATACTTGTAATCTCCTTTTCTCCCTTAAAGTAAGAGTCCATGTTTCGCATCCATATAATATAACTGATAGAATAACAGTTTTATATATTTTCAGTTTAACGTTTTTTGAAAGGAGTTGGGAGTCAAGAGTTTCTGTAATGCATAATAGCATGCATTTCCAGAATTGAGCCTATGTTTAATTTCTTTGTGCATCTCATTCCTATTTGTGATTATTGTTCCTAGGTATTTGAATTCAGCCATTTCCTCAAAATTTACCTCATCTGTCATCACCTGCCCATTTCCATTGTATAATGTATTTCAACATGTTAGTAGAACAAATTAAGAAAGGCTGCCTCATGAAATTTTAAATTACAATCCGCAAGGACGCAGAGGCTAAGAAGGGCCTGTTAAAAGACGGATACAACTGTCGGAACAGATCGGAGAATTGGTTACGCCACGACGGATGATTATGGTATTTGTATAATAATTATTAGGCCTATATATAAAAATACAGATATATAGTCTAGCTATGAAATTAAAAGACTTATAATTAGCAGATTTACAAAATAAGTGGAAACATTTCAATGTATGCATTTAGCTACACTCCTACACAGGAATATATTACTGATAAGGTGCATTATTGTAATATCAGTGCCATTAAATCAAAACTAAAATGATCTATGTTATTTTTACAAATTTTCAAAAAATGCATTTTTTTTTGTATAGGATAACCAATCTACATAAAACAGAGAAAACGTATTTTAAAAATAAATCAGCCCAGTTATGTGTTTTATTTATAAATTATAATGCTAAGTTATTACATTTCTTTAAAACTCTATTCAATATATATATATATATAGGCCTACATATATAGGCCTACATATATAGGCCTATATATTCTATAAATCTGTAGAGGATGAAGAAGGCCTACAACTCAATGGTATTAATAAGGTGTTAGTTTATGCTGAGATGGTGTAGTACTATTGGCCGATAGCCAGGAGATACTAAAGGTCAATACGCACACACTATTGAGTAACACTAAGAAATTAGGACTGGAAGTAAATATCAATAAAACTAAATATATGGTCACACATAGAAATACATTATATAATAGAAATGGACAGCTAATGACAAATGAGGAAAAATTTTGAGGAAGTGGCTGAATTCAAATACCTAGGAACAATAATCACAAATAGGAATGAGATGCACAAATAAATTAAACATAGCCTCAATTCTGGAAATGCGTGCTATTATGCATTACAGAGACTTTTGATATCCGAACTCCTTTAAAAAACGTTAAACTGAAAGTATATAAAACTATTATTCTACCAGTTATAACATGGACTCTTACTTTAAGGGAGGAAAGGAGATTAGAGTATTTGAGAATAAAGTACTTAGGAAAAATTTTGGACCAAAGAGAGATGAACAGACAGGTGAATGCAGAATACTACATAACAGTGAACTAGGTGGTCTTTATACGAAGCAAGATATAATAAGAAAAGTTTAGTCTCGTAGACTGCAATGGGCAGGGCATGTGGCATGAATGCGGAATGAAAGATGTGCATGGAAGCTTCTTGTAGGAAAACCAGAGTAAAAAAAGTCCAGTTGGTAGACAAAGAATGAAGTAGGAGAATAACAATAACCAAGATTTGAGAGAAGTAGATTACGCAGGGAAAGATTGGAAAGCATTAGCTTAGGATAGGGATGTATGGAGAGCTTATGTACGAGCAGCCATGAACCTGCGGGTTCGATAGTGCCAGTGAGTGAGTGAGTGAATTCCTTTTATGGTCTGAACACTTCTATTGTTAAATTTTCATGTATGGAGACAAATCTATTGTCTCCATTGTGGAAACTACAGTAATGATTTTATAACAAGCGTGTAACTCACTCATATCAATTACTGTACGTTACAACGTGCACGAAAGTTGTTCGTTTTTATCTTTTGGAGTCAAGTAAAGTCATATCATAATTCTCACATGTATGATTATTTCATGGTTGTACAGTTTTTTTTTATGCTGACTTGTAATATTTCGAAACTACGTAACATATTAAACTAGATTCTGATTAGAACTACCCACGCGCCTCTCTCCGCATTTATTATCCGTCTGGCTTAACTTTACAAGAATTTTTTGTAGAAAGAGACAGCTGTGCTCGCCACTCTCCCTCGCACCAGTGTTCGCGGTATTTCTTCAGCAGATGTTAATAGGGGAAACGGGGAAGACGAAAACTTGACAACAGAGTGGGTTCTTTCTTTTGTAACTGGACGAAAGCGGTCAAGGATCTACCCTTATATCTCCATCTCTTTCTTTGCTAAGTTAAGCCAGATATACAATAAGTTATAAATTTTATAAGTGTAGAAAAGCATACGTTATAAAACTTATAGGCTTATAATACATTAATGTAATTATAAAAAAATGATCAGCCTCATGGGCTAGAGTAGAGGACAGAGCTTCTGAACACAGTTCGTGGAGTCCCCGGTTCGATTTACAGTCAGATCACAGGAAATTTTTCTTAAAGGGAATTATTCCCGTGGCCTCCCATGTCCTGGATTTAGGTAAGTTTAGGTCTAATGACTCTCCTGGCGCTTCGTTATCATTCATCACCTATCAAGTCATCGGAGTAACGTAACTCCACCTTTCAGGCGCCCCAACTTAAGAAGTGGGTTGAAAATTCGCCAATGCCAGGAGAGAATATGAAAAATTGTATCAAGGTAACCTGGAGGCACTGATAAGAAAAAAACATTTAAATAAATAATAGTTTTAAAAATTAAAACAACGCTTTATTAGAAACCCGAACTAAAAAATGAAAAATAATTTTAATTTCCAACACGCTTGGGAAAAATTAAAGTGGTCAACAAAAAAAATCATCTCCAACACATCTAGAATAAAACTAGAGTTATCTACAAAAAAATATTATTTTACCATCAAAAGCGTGGGGCGCTCTATATCAATTAATATATTTGATATTAAACATAATTATATTGGTAAAAGTAAAGTCTCTAAGAAGAAAACGTAAAAACCATAAAAAAAAGAACCCCACACTTTTGATGTTTTTTTTTTGTAGATAACTCTAGTTTTATTCTATATGTGTTGGAGATGATTTTTTTGTTGACCACTTTAATTTTATCCCAAGCGTGTTGGATATTAAAATTATTTTTCATTTTTTAGTTCCGTTTTCTAATAAAGCGTGTTGTTTTAGTTTTTAAACTATTATTTATTTTTTATTTTTAATATTTTACAGAATAAGATAAAAATGTAAATATCTTTAAATTCGATACTATTGTAGTATGAGCTAAAAAAAATCATCCGAGCCGGATTTGAACCAGCGACCTATGGATTACTGAAATTATATACAACTACAGTCCACCGCTCTACCAACTGAGCTACCGGAGGATATAATACTAGTTTCTTACAATGATGGACTAAAAAGTCAATAAGTCCGCAACCTATTATACCGGTCTTTATTTTTTTGATGTCTTGATAATCCAGGCCAGGATCTTAGAAAACAATTATGAAATTATTGTATTGTCATTGATCCTTTACAAGTATACAAAGTTTCAAGTCGATCGAATGTTTTTAAGTGGGTGAAAATCGTGTTGAAAGATTCTGTTACATAGATACAGGTCAAGCTAATATAAAACGTGTAAAAAGACAGCGAATTGGTTCAGGCAATAGCGTTATAAATATTATTATGATATTCCCGGTCCAATCCCGGGGCCGATTACCTAGTATTTTTTCAGGTTTTCTTCTGTCATCAAGGTAAATACTGAGTTTGTACTTCATCAAGACTTATTTCCTCATAATCACTTCATGATATCGTTAAAATCAAATTAATTAACTACAAACAAAACAGAAATTCACAGTCTACTCTATACAATCAAAGATTGTATACGCGATATGACCTTAGATTTCTTGTAAGTCCATGTTATCCCTTTACAGAGAATTAGGCGCTCTCCCCCTATAGGGAAGCATTTGAACCATACTAATTTAGTTACACTTGTTTTCGTATAGATGTCATTTGAGTGGTCCGGTCAGCGTTCCGCCTCATACTGACATCTAGGAAACCAAAGTAGTACTAGGACGGGAAAATTCGGTAAATTTTCCTTAGAGGCCTTTTCATTTAAGCTTAAGGATCTTTTACGAGCCTGAAAATGTTCAGACTCGGGACCCACGGCTTAAAGTCCCTCCCGGAGGACTTGCTCCTTACATTTTTCCATCCTAAAAAATCCATCGACCCCCGGGCGGGTTTGAACCCGCGACCTTCGGGACCAGAGGCATGGAGCATAACCACTAGTCCACCGCGTCCGATATGACCTTAGATTTACAGGTCTATAAAATAATAAAACTTAAATAGCAATATTTTTATTTTTGCTACCTTAGATAGAACTATATTGTCTACATACAAGATTTCAAAATACTTACATCCGCGTCGCTTCGTCTTAAGATACTAACTAACTCACTGGTACTATCGAACCCGTATGTTCATGGCCGCGCGGACCTAAGCTCTCCATACATCCCTATCATGAGCTAATGTTTTCCAATTATTCCCTGTATAATCTACTTATCTCAAATCATAGTTAATTTTATTCTCCCACCTCAGTATTGGTCTACCAACTGAGCGTTTTCCCCCTGATTTTCCACAATAAGCTTCCGTGCACGTCTTTCATTCCCCATTCGTGCCACATGTCCTGCCCGTCTTTAGATTCTTACATGTTTTATTAAAATTTTAAGGGTATTGCTTAGCTTTATTTGAATTCATGGTTAATAAATAAGGGAGAATCACTCATAAAAATGTTCGCAACATACGCTTAATACCATACAGTCTCAAATAGCCATAAAATAAAATTATAAATAATTTACTGAATAAATAAAACAAAGTTTCCATGCATTCTAAATTAAAATGTCATTGTGAGAGCACGACATGAGAATCAATATAATAAAATTCCATTGAGGTGAATAGTCATAAAGTAAAATATTAAAATAAATACCTGGCAGGTGTCGTCGTCCTCAACTAGGTTAAAATTTATAGCTCATACACTTTGCTGAGGATGGAACCGATTTATAAAAAAGGCCTACAGTTAAAAAAAAAAGACATTTTAACCTAGCTGAGAAAGTCTTTTGAAGATAGAGGCCGGTTTGTGAAAGATCTACAGTTTTAAAAAAATACTTTTTAACCTAGCTGAGAACGTTTGCTGAAGATAGAAGCCGGTTTCTGAATAGCATATAGTTTTTTAAAAAAATAATTTAATCTGGTTGAGAACAACGGCACCTGTCAGGTATTTATATTTTACTTTATGAAATGAGAATCATCATATTGCAATTCTGAAGTTATATATATTATATACACAAAGAAAATGTGTTTGTTCACTAATGATGTAAGTTATTTTATTAGTTCACCAGTCTTTGTTAAGTTTAAATTAAGTTGCATATTCGTACAATGGCAGATGTAGTTAGATACAATATATATAAAAATAATTCATTTTTCATAAGGTCAATTAAAATAAATAGCTATTTTTCACGTATCCAGACCCTACTGATATTCACAGCTGATAGGTTTTAATACTAAAACTGCACGGTATTCATGCTACATAATAATTAATTCTAAGATAACCCTCACTTTTTTTTTCAAAGTAACAGAATGCAATAAAAATGTTTAAAATTAAATAGACAATAAAAGTGGGTTTAATTTGAATATATTTTATATTATATCAAATACGACTCTCTTTAGAAGTCTAGATCGATACAAATGTCACTCCCTATGCACCAAACTATAGTCGTTTCCCAATAAAAATACTTGACATTGCAGATGAATATATATATTAGTCTGTGTCATGCAAACTGTAAATATATATATTACAACAAAACATTTCAGGTCGTCATACATGCAACGGGTTATTTAATAACAGTCACTGTATAAGAAATATTTCAACAGATAATGTATAGGCCTAGGACTTGTTAATTCGTGCTACTGGCATGCATGCATATTTTAAATATTTCTTACCAGGCACAATATAAAACTTCGTCTGCTATAAAATCCAATATGTAAGTGAACTAGCCAGCTACAAAACGTACCGGTGTTAGATTCAACAAATTTCACTAAAAATAATCAGCGGATTATTGGTTTGGGGTTCACGTGAAACTGCACATATTTTAAAGGAATTTTCCCGTTTTTTGCTTAAAAAGGCACTACATCTTCCAGCCATTCCTTGAAAATTATTATGGTATTTTTGATCACATGGTCGTATTACTAGACGACAAGCCGTCTTACAAAATATTGACCAGCTGTATTCAAGGACAGAGAGACTCATATGATACAGCATACCAAACTCTCTTATTTTCTAGTTACTAATTCTACCGCCAGGAAGCGCCACGTCACAAAGTCAAAACTCTCTTTGATATTACAAAATAATTGTTTTATGCGAAATATTTATTATACGATATTTAAATAAATTACGCGCATATAAATTCAAATAAATAAGTAAATAGTTTTGTTTTGATATAATTATGATTTTGACGATTAATTGAAATGTAAAATAATTAAAATAACTATAGGATTTATTTTGCAAATTGGCAGTGCTGAAAAACCCTATTGTTGGAAAGTATAATTTGCTACATATATTGTATTTATTATAATTATATTTTAGATAGATATTGAACCAATTTGCGTCTATAAAAAATATAACTTTTGTTAAAGGAAATTTATTTCGAGATTTATAGCCTACATTCTGTATTTTTGTTAATTTTTATAAAAGGCTTTTCACGTTTATCTCTACTCGAAATGAGAGATTTTCATAAGAGTATGTAAGTAATGAAAATGACAGGCCTAAAAATTTGTGGGATTTGTTGGAGTAAGCTGCGTTAGGCCTAAATCTTATTTTGCATTTAATTTTAAATTTCTCAATTAATGTATGTATTGCTAAAATAATTATTTTTCTATTTATTGCTAAGTTAGAAGTTAGATCATAGTCAACTCATTAGACCTAATGAAGAAGGCAATGACTATTGTTGAAAATGTAAGACACGACTGACTGATTAAGTTTGAATTGCATAGAAAAGAAGTCGTGTTTAAGGTAAAATATTTTATGCAATATAATGTTATTTCATCATAATAATTAAGTCTCAAAGCTTTCGAAGTGCATCGAATTCGTAAATGTTCTCAAAAGAGCAGCAGGACAGCAAACGGTTCGGATAAATTGGCATACATTGTCATTTTTCGGTCAACAAAGGTAATGTCCATTTTCTAACTGGAAATTCTATCATAAAAGCTATATTTTCTGTCTAATATTTACTTGATTTTTCTAACACCAAGAGACGATCAATTCATACTATTTTTAATGGTTATGGATCTACTGTTTGTTTTCTTGTAGAATCTACGAATTCTTAGTAACTGAAAGTTCTACAAATTGGTATCGATGCAAGCTGATTTCAGAGGAACTGGATTACAGAATAATTACGTACGCCATAACTAGTCTTACTAATGTTATCGTTTTAATCATTATGTTCTTACAGTCATCCAGATATTTTATAAGACTAATATTCATTATACATTCTGATGAACAGGCCTATAAAAATCACATGCAACTGCAAATTTTTCATACTTTTTATCAATTAGCGTAATTTTATATTTCAAACTCAACAAACTTCAAGTCGTTGATATTAATAAACACGCGATAATGTTCGTCTTTATATTAACACCTTCCTTCCTAGACATTCTTGGAGTGGCGTAAAGATGTAGGCCTATAGATATTTGCACAAATTTAATATTAAATTATGTATATGGATCGCTATCAAAATAAAATAATTCCTTATTAGTAATTGACATTTACAGAAATTACTAATTAAGTTTCTTATGCATAAATTTAGATAGGTAATAAATATGCATAAATTTAGATAAATTAGCCTACTTGATATTATATAATGATTGGCTGATATTTACAATTAAAGTTGGTTATTAGTTTTTAAGATTCCTCTTTAATTGGGTGTTTATATGTTTATTTGTAAGATTAAAATGATATGTATTAAAAATCAATAGATTTATAAAAATTTAAGGCTATGTAAGATATAGGTATGTCGGCCGCGGTGCTCTGGTGGTCATGTTCCTTGCCTCTTGTCCCGAGGGTCGCGGATTCAAACCCACCCGGATCGATGGATTTTTAAGATGGAAGAATCCAAGGGATAAGTCCTCCAGGAGGAAATTTAAACCGTGAGTTCCGAGTCTTAGGATTTTCAGGCTCATGAAAGAACAGCAACCTTGAATAAAAGGCCTCTGAGCAAAATTTAACCGACCTTCATTTATTCAATTAATACTTTTATTGCCTGCTAGATGTCTCATTGGGCGATGTGCTAACCACATGTAATTCATTGACATCTGTAGGTAAACAAGCGTAACTAAATTATATTGGTTAAGAAACTCCAGCTAGGTTGCACCTGTGTTCCCACGAAGACGAATGGGATATAACATACAGTAGGCCTACATGCATGTAAGATATAAGCTATCCGAAGATAATCAATGAAATAAAAATAATTCCCTCTTCTGAATTTGAGATTTTACAATACATTAATGTTTCATTATATAGGAGTATATTAAATATTAATCAAGCTCCAAAAACATTTAATAAAAGTATGTAGGGCCTAGTGCTATTAGTTTATTATATAATTTCGCATAATCTGGCAAATTTACAATAGTCTCTTGTGTAAATACTGTTACAAAATATGATTTTTTAAATAATTGTAAATACAGAGTTTTCATGAAAAGTTTTAATTCTTATTTTTTAAAAATAGCATTAAGAGTTTTTACGTAATACTAATTTTAAAAAGTAGAGGGGGCGTATAGTACAAGAAGAAGTACGGACATTTATAAAGAAGAATAATGTAGGGCTACAATGATGCTAAGCCCTACATTTTAGTTAGTATCGTGATTCATGTGGAAGAAGAGTGAAGTTATTAAACAGTGCGAGTATAGCCCAAGTACAAATCATCAATATATAGGTATAAGGAGGCCTATCTAAAGGAAACAAAAAATACGGTAGCCTACAATAAAGATTGTACGTTACTTTTATGAGGTAAGATGCAACAACAGACTCGCCTTATTTACTAAGAAGAACCTCAAATTTTA
The DNA here is from genome assembly GCA_030220185.1 of Diploptera punctata. Classification (NCBI taxonomy): domain Eukaryota; kingdom Metazoa; phylum Arthropoda; class Insecta; order Blattodea; family Blaberidae; genus Diploptera; species Diploptera punctata. Next base: position 500,280 of record JASPKZ010000793.1, read on the forward strand.
CTTCTTATTGTAATTTTATATCGGTCGCGGTGGACTAGTGGTTATGCTCCTTGCCTCTGGTCCCCGAGGGTCGCGGGTTCAAACCCGACCGGGGTCGATGGATTTTTTAGGACGTAGAAATCCAAGGAGCAAGTCCTCCGGGAGGGACTTTAAGCAGTGGGTCCCGAGTCTGAAGATTTTCAGGCTCGTAAAAAATCCTGAAACCTGAATGAAAAGGCCTCTAAGCAAAATTTACCGAATTTTCCCGTCCTAGTACTACCTTGGTTTCCTAGATGTCAGTATGAGGCGGAACGCTGACCACGGACCACTCAAAATGACATCTATACGAAAACAAGTGTAATTAAATTAGTATGTTTTAAATTCTTCCCTGTAGGGGGAGAGCGTCTAAATCTCTGTAAAGGGAAAACATGGGCTCACAATAAAATTGTAATTTTATAATTGTAAATTCTGTTTAGGCCAATTTTAACTTTATATATAAAATGTGTAAGGTAAGGATTGATCTGGGATTCTTAGTGGTCAGGGGCTGTGCGTCCTATAGGCCTATGTTCATTGGTTCATCGAATCCCCTGTTAAAATTTAATTCAATAAAAACAGTGAATAGTTGTGATGGCAAAAACTATTGAGTAATCTGAATAATGCTACCTTCAGCTGTTTTTTTTTTTAGTTCTTTTACGTAAACGATTCCGGGATTGTTTTTAGGATGAATGTCAAGGTGGATGCCACGGGATTATTAAATACGTACCGGAAGAAATTTTGCATAATAAAACAATGATCCATCCATAGTAATTCTGCCCGAGGGCAGGTCTTTCACTGCAATCATAGCATACTTTTATTATAACTAGTAATTTTTTCAGGGAAATCCTTTTCATCCCATATAGAAATATAATATCCAAGATATTTAAATATTTATTTAGGCCTATTATTAATAAAGTTATTGGTGTTAGGCCTATTATTTATATTATAATCATCATATTCCATACAAGTATAAGGCCTGATAACCTGTTATGATCTCACGGCTGGATTTTCAATCCATCTCTTCTTAAGACGAGCCAAAGATTTCTTTCCATGTGGGCGGTAGTGAAGCATGGTTTTGGGATTTTATTCTTGGACACTATGTTGTACATGAGTTTTCCAATTGTATTGGCATTTGTTTATAAAAAAGGATAACTGAAGTAATAATGAATAATAATATTATAATAGTAATTTTAAGAGTAGTTTAGTTTATCTCCACAGGTTGAGATGACCAGCTATAACGGCTGGGAGACCCGACATGCTGACCAAATGTTAAAAAAACCATTCTAAAATATAATTCATAATTAAAAGAAATTAGATAAAAATATATAATAAGATAAAGTGAAAGTACAATAAATTCCAATCTTACCCCTACACTGGTTAGATGATCGTCTACCTCTGTAATTAGACACATGTGTATAGGCCTATATAACACATGTGGATGTGAGGCCAAAAGCCGGCTGGTAGGTCAAGGACCTTCTAAGCCTATCGCGCTTGGAGTTTCTTTTTCTAGTTTATCTCCAGGTAGTTTAGACAAGAGCCGCTGCTGATAATGACTAATTACAGTTTGTACATTTCTGCGATAACATTACTTGTTTGGATTGAGTAATGTGCAAATAAAAAAGGCATATTGTCTACTTTAGTGTAATTTTATGTAATGTTTTCACCTGATGAATTTTCGTAATTACTGTGATTTAATTGGCAAAATAAATAGGCTATGTCTTGAAGATGATGAACTCGAATTTACGTAATATTTAAACACTCGACTTTTTATAAATTAAATAAAAAATGGTTCACAAAAATCATGATAATTATAATCAATAATGATTTCAATAAAATTAAAAAAATTATCTCGATGAAGATTGACAGTTCATGGTAATATTCCTCTCTCAAGACACACAATTTTAGACACACTCTTATATGCAGATGATCAGGCTCTTTTCGGCAATAATGAAGATGAATTACAATATTCCACTCATCTTAGGCCTAATACGAGTATAATAGCCCAACGATTTAACATGGAAATAACAACAACAAAATCTAAAGTTATGGCCTTTCAAGGGAAATTCCCAGTAAGAAGTAAAATTTGTATTCAGAATTCAATATTAGAGCAAGTTAATTCATTTAAATACTTAGGATATAATCTAACTTATAATGAGGAATGTGATATATCCTTTAAAATACAAAACTATAATAAAGCTTTAAGAATTATCAACCAAGTTTTTAAACCATCAAAAGTGCAGAGACACACAAGAATGAAAATCTATAAAATTCTCGCTAGACCCATAATCTGTTATGGCAGTGAAGCTTGGACCATCAGAACTCAGGATGATCGTCATATTACAGCCACGGAGATGAAATTTCTGCGACGAACTGCAGGTTATAGCCTTCTAGACCACCAAAGAAATTCAACAATAGCCAGACAGTTAAACATCGTACCTATATCTGAATACCTCCAAGAATATAGAAACAATTGGCTAGCCCATATTCAGCGCATGGATCGTCACAGAATACCAAAACAAATTCTTCACTACATTCCTCGAGGCAGAAGATCTGTGGGCCGACAATTTCGGAGATGGCGGGAGACCGTAACGGGCCACTGGGCCTAATACTTGAAAGGACGATGATAATGATGATCTCGATGAAATAAAAGTTTACATAAAATGTTGATTGTAAGTTCATATTTTTTAATTAATCTATTTCATACAATAGGTTAAGAGACTATTTAAAACATCCATATTCAATGTTTTATCTAAAATAACTCCGTGGCATAACTGCTCCGAAGAGTCAATACTGACTGGCCTTAGTTAACAGAAGACAATCCAGGAAGTCACGTGGTTAGCGTGAGAGAGTTTCTCAACTTTAGTTTCAGTTTTCTTAACCAGATGTTGCTCCTTCTTATACCAGGTAGAGAAACTTTGTGGCGTAAGTGGTTAGTTACTCACAGTTTACTTCTGGGACTCGAATTTGCGTCCCGGTCACTACATTTTGGTTTCGTGTTGGATGAATTAAGCCAGGGAAGGGTTTTTTTTTTGGGGGGGGTTCTCTTGTTTTCAGAAACTTCATTCCTCAATCGCTTCTCCATACTTATCTCAACCATTTCATTTAATTTGTCCCTGTGATGATTCGACAGACCTTATCAGTCGGCATCCTTGCATATCACAGAATTCCAATAACAGGGACTTCATCTCATTTTATCCCTGGACCTGCAATGCTCCAGACACGAGTAGAGGCATTACTTTACTTTTCTATCAAGTACGAACTCGCCTGTCCTTATCAGACCTTGCATCGAAAAAAATCTTTTGTATAACCAGAAATAGAACCCAGAATTCCTGGAATGCTAATCGATACATCAACTAAGGTGTTTTATAGACTTAAATTAATGTATAAGTAAAATATATTCAGAGATTAACAGATCGGTTAAACGATTAATTACCAAGCTTCATCGCGAAACTCTGAAACCATCTTCCTGGGAAATAATTACTTAACCAGACTTTTTCCCCACGAAGATATAGATAGTTAACCAACGCTGCGAAAGTTTAAAACAGGTATGCCCAACCCGCGGCCCTCGATCCCATCACATGCGGCCAAATCTTTAAATATAGCCTTATTATTAAATAAAAATGTAAACGCCATCAGTCCTATCAGAGATTCTGTGTTTTGCAACAAACGCGATAGAGACATGGTTGGTTACACCTGCTCTGCAAAATGTCTACTGAAGGTTTTTGGGTTTCCTATGGATTGCAGGAGGTTCGTTGAAATTAATAATTCCGACGAACACAAGACGAGCAGCGTGCGTGTTCGCGGGGCGCAAGTGTATATGCACCTTTAGGCGAACGCTCTCTCTCTCTCTCTCTCTCTCTCTCTCTCTCTCTCTCTCTATATATATATATATATATATATATATATAAATTTTGGCCTTTGTCATTTTCGGTGTCTACTAGTTAGGATCGACAGCTGTACCCTCCAAACCACTCCCAGGGTTACCTCGAGCATGTTGTCCAGGACAGATATTTCAAGATCTTACTCTACTCTATCACGTCGCATTCGGTCCGCAGTGACATTCGTAAGTTATAGTCTAATATAATTTATATGAAATAAGTAATTCTATTTGGTATAAGATAAACTTGAAATAGCAAGACTTTTTCTGTTTCCAACACATGTGTTTGCGAAAGTTCATGCTACACATCCTCTTATTCAAAACATGGAGAAATCACACCCGTTTTAAGAAACGCCCAGCCCCATTTTTATTTATGATTCTACCTACCGCGCATCGCTTTGAAGTCTCCGTGCATTGTTGGCCGCGCGGTTACTATTTTCAAAGGCGAGTGTGTGCCAGATGTTTTATTATCGTTACATTTTGTACATTTCAAGTTAGTTTACAGTTTGTAATTGTTCGCTCATATTGTAGTATCAGTGTTAGTGAGATTTGAAGATTATAATTAATTCTGTGAGTTTTAAAAGTGTTAATTATGGGTTCTAAAGAAAATGTCGTTTAATTTAGATTTTAGAATTAGATTATACACGAACAAAAAATATATCTTATTCAATTTTAAAAATAATTTAACTACTATATTATTAATATTTTAATGAAAATAGTATCACAGTATATTAGCTATTTTGTATTTAAATTAATTGATTTATCTTAGATCCTATTTAATACGGTAAAAAATCGGATCATGTGGCCCGCAAACCAATTCACCTTTAACTACAGTGGCCCTTTTCCAAAAATGATTGGACACGCCTGGTTTAAAATCTTACATAAATTAATATGGCTACTGGCGCTTCATAAGAATGCATTTATATAGGGACTAAAAAATTATTTCAGTAGTCTTAATAATATAAAAAAATATAATAAAATAATAATAACTCACTGCCACTATCGAACTCATAAGTCCATGGACGCGCGGACATAAGCTCTCCATGCATCCCTATCCTTAGCAATGTTTTCCAATTATCCCCTGTATAATTCACCTCCCTCAGATCATGGTTAATGTTATTCTTCCACCTCATTCTTGGTCTACTTACAGGGCAATATTTCCCTCTAGTTTTTATACAAGAAGTTCCCATGCCACTCTTCCACTCTCCGTTCGTACCACTTGACCTGCCCATCGCAATGTAGGAGACTTAACTGTTCTTATAGCATTTCTTTTAATATAGTTTTCTCTACTCACTTGTCTGTCCATCTCTCTTTGGTTCAAAAATATAATAATAATAATAATAATAATAATAATAATAATGTATTTTGTATTTAGTGACTGAATGCAAGAACAGCCATCCACCCAAACCACCATCGAGAGGCGTGGACCCTCGACAAGAGTGAGAAGAACTACCTTCTCAGACCAAGAAAGGGCAGAAATTCTCAAACTGCTGTCCACACGCAATGGTAAGAATAATAGCTTGTGAATTTTATCAGTATTTACCCGGAAAGGTAATAATATCCTAATGTTATTTCGTACGTTAAGAATATCTCCGGATTTTTTCCTAAAACCAGACTTTTTTTTTTAATGGAAGTTAGCTTCTTACCTACTCATATCTCAAGACGGAGATTTGTTCGTGCTTGAATAATATAAGTCAATACTAATAAATTTCATCGTAAAATTCCGTTGAGGTATTTAGTCACAGAATATAAAAAAATATATATTATAAAATTATGTACCTTGTATCACGAAAATCTTCTACTGAGGATGTGACTGGTCCAGAAAGGTCTACAATGTTTTAATTACTTTAATTGTTGAGGCTACATACAAGATAGGCTACATAATTCTATATTATATATCTTTTATATATATTGTGAATACGATAAGACTAGATTGTTACCTACCAACATTAAATTAGGCGTACACATACCAGCAACTGCTGCGTTCATGGCCAAACCTTAAAGGTACGTACACACTTGTGCGCTGCGCCGCGCACCTTGTTCTTTAGATTTGTACGGGGTTTCAAGCTGCCCGCGCGCACGGCGCACCATGATCCACTACCACTCATTGTCGGTTTTTTCCATGAAACAGCCTCATGGGCTAGTGGTCAGCGTTTCTGACTACTGTTCATGACGTCCCGACCATAGGAATTTTTCCTTAAAGGGAATTATTCCTGTGGTTGCCCATGGTCTGGAATTTAGATTAAGAACTCTCCTGGCGCTTCGTTATCATTTATCATCCATCATATCATCGGGGTAACGTAACTCCGCTTTCTAGGCGCCCCAACTTCAGAAGTAGATTGCAATTAAGCTAATGCCAGGAGAGAACACCAGAAATGTCGAAATGACAACCTGGGGCATTTGGAAGAAAAGAAAAGACACGTTGAGTGCTCGCTGTTCAGATTTGGACGGAAGTTTGAGAGGTTCTTCGTTTTCCGGGCGCACCTATAGATTTTATTATTTGAGTTATTATGGAGTGTATTCTATAGGATACACCAATTAGTTTATTTTATTTAATATTTTTAATAAAACAGTAGAAAACTAACGAGTAGAAATTACTTAAATGTGTGTAGAATTACACAATATACCCAATAATAATAGTTCCATCCATAATAATTCTGCCCGAAGGCAGGTCCTTCACTGCAATCATAGCATTTTCATGCTATGCTTGCAGCTTTACTAGGGAATTGTGTAGGTGTGGTAGCTTCCCGCTGCTTTCCACACCGGTGAAGGATGATGATGATGATAATGGTAAGGATGATAATGGTAAGGATGATAATGATAAGGATGATGGCCATATGATTTCGGGGACCGTTTGGGCCTTAAAGTTTTCCTGACATTTGTCTTACAGGTGAGGAAAAACCCCGATAAAAACCTCACCCAGAAAAACTGCCCCGACCGGGGATCGAACCCGGGCCCGCTGCGTGACAAGGCAGCACGCTACCTCGAGACCACCAGCGGTGGACACTAATAATAGTTATGTATGATATATTTTTAGTGCGGTCCGCAATATTAAAATAACTGGCAAGAGAAATTAGTGCTTTGTCAATTTAAGAGTTAAAACTTATAGATATTTATAGAAACAAGCCATTATTGTGGGATCCTCAACATAAGGATCATTAAAAAAACCATTGAAAGGAGATGCCTGGAGATCAGATGAATATATCTCCAGAATATATGCAAAAAGAAGGTGATTTAACTTTTACAGGAATTAATACTTTGAGGTTTAATTTATGGTAAAATCAAATGTTTCCTACCTCTCCTCATACAAATCTTCTAAGTAGATCGAAATTTCGAGACAATAACGGTCTCATCTTCAGTACTATTTTGGCGATCGACATAACATCAGTCGTCAAAATAGTACTGAAGACGAGACCGTTATGGTGATCTACTTAGAAGATTTGTATGAGGAGAGGTAGGAAACATTTGATTTTACCATAGAAGATGATTTCTTTACTTTCTTCCTACCGGCGCCGGCGTGAGAAAAGTAAAATAAAAAACAGCCAAGGTACAGAAAAAGGTAAGTTGTAATACATAATGTTTTTTTTTTCAATGTTTTATTATTATAATTCGTAAATAACAATTGGCCGGTGTTATGCGCCATAAAAAAAAGTTTTTGATGCCATCTATTGCACTGGCTCATGAAGTACACACTTTTAGCGCCAAATCTTTAAATATAGCCCTATTATTAAATAAAAATGTAACGCCATCAGTCCTATCAGAGATACTGTGTTTTGCAACAAACGCGATAGAGACATGGTTGGTTACACCTGCTCTGCAAAATGTCTACTGAAGGTTTGTGGGTTTGCTATAGATTGCAGGAGGTTCGTTGAAATTAATAATTTCGACGAACACAAGACGAGCAGTATATATATGTATATAAATTTTGGCCTTAGTCATTTTTGGTGTCTACTAGTTAGGATCGACAGCTGTACCCTCCAAACCACTCCCAGGGTTACCTCGAGCATGTTGTCCAGGAACAGATGTTTCAAGATCCTTACTCTACTTTCAGTCACCACTTCTACAAGTTCTGGACTTTTCAGCGTGTTTCGGTTGAGTTGGTTTGAGATAAAAGTGCGCCAGGACACTCACCTTGATCCACAAGTCCATCGGACTTGGTCGGGAGGACTGCTAAGCATTAAAATGCGTCCCAGATCCACCATCCTTCCTCCTGCCCGCCAGCCGGGGACGTGTACTGCCGCCGTTTATGGGACAAACGAGGGACTGCCATCAGTACAGGCCCCACATAGCGAGCCTTCTTGTGCACCAAGGCGCTCAACCCCTGGCGATCCCACAGATGTTCTACGAATCTATAGAGAGTCAACGCAGCCCACACAAAACTACGTTGCTCCAGGCTGTGCCCCGATTGCCAGCCGAGGAAGCTTCCTGCCGCTGCTGTGAGACTATAGTCTCTCTGGTTTAATTTTACGAGACATTTGTAGAATGAGACAACTGTACTCACCTCTCTCACTTGCACCAATGTTGTCGGTGTTCTTTCACCAGATGTTAATAGGAGTAAGGGGGAAGAGGAAAACTGAAACAGGGTGGGTTCTTTATTTTGTATCTGGACTAAAGTAGTTAACGATCTACCCTTGTATCCCCATCATCTCTCTCTCTGCCAAGTTAAGTCAGCTATACAATAGTATAGAGCTAAGCAAGCTTCTAAAGAGCGCATGTAGTATGACAGGGCGTTCTTCTCCTGCCGATACCACTTATGGTCCACGAGTCCATCGGACTTAGCAGGGAGGACTGACCGAGCAGATCCACATACCATTATCCCTGTCCATCACCCGGGTATATGTCCCGCCGCTGTTCTGAGTCCAGCGTAAAGCCAGGCTCTACAGTACGAGCGTTTTAGTATATCAGGGCGCTCAACCCCTGGCGATCCCACAGATGGTCTACGGATCCTTAGACCTAGCCAGGAGTCACGGAGGCCAGCAAACTGCGGGTCTCCATCGACCGTGCCCGGTTCGCCAGCCGGGACGTGTCCTGCCGCTACTGAGAGACCAGAACGAAGCAACACCACACTCCAATAATAAGCGATATAGTACAAGGTGCTCATCTCCTGCTGACCCCACAAATGATCCACAAGTCATTGGACCTAGCCGGGAGGTCCATCAACCGTATTCCTATATGCCAACCGGGGACGTGTCCTGCCGCTCATGTGAGTCCAGTGCGGAGCAGTGCTCCACAGTAATTTGAACTGTTAGTACGTCAGGTCACTCCACAAATGGTCCACAAGTTCATCGACTTAGCCGGAAGGACTGCTTGGCAAAAAATTGTGTAGCAGATCCACCTACCTTCCCCCGATCCGCCAGCCGGGGACGTGTCCTGCCCGCAGCAGGACCAAAAACCGCGCTGATGCAGGTCGTGCCCTGATCTGTCAGGGACTGAGCCCCACACTGAGCTCGCAAGTTCCAACGGAGAGCACATAGTGCGACAAGGCACTCATCTCCTACCGAACCCACTAATGGTTCACGAGTCCATCGGACTGTTATTCATTCCGTTTATTTTATTATTCAATACGTGGGGATTTTAATCTAACAACATTTTACGGGAGGACTGACAAGCACATCCTCGTCACCCGAGGACGTGTCCTGCCGCTGTTGTGGGTCAAGTGCGGAGCCAAGCTCCACGGTATGAGTGTTTCAGTACAGCAGGGCGTTCTATCTCTGGAGTCGCGTAGGCCATCAAACTGCGGATCTCCATTGAACCTGCCCCGGTCCGCCAGCCCGGGATGCGTCCTGATGCTGCTGAGAGACCAGCACGGGGGACACCAACCCCGTCAGTAAGTCATGTAGTACGATAGGCGCTCATTTCCTGTCAACCCTACAAATGGTACACGAGACCATTGGGCTTGGCCGGGAGGACTGACATATAGATCCTCCGACCATATCCCCTGTCCGTCAATCGGGGATGTGTCTTGCCGCTGATATGAGTCCAGCGCGGAGTAGTGCTCCACAGTAGTTTGAGCAACTAGCATATCACATCGCTCGCCTCCTGACGACCCCATAAATGGTCCGCGAGTCGATCTCGACTTAGCCGGGAGGTCAGATATTTCCAGCGACCATTCCCCTATCCGCCACCCAGGGACGCGTCCTGTCGCTATTGTGGGACAGCGAGGTACTTATTCAGCAAAGCCCCGTCAGGAACTGGATAGGATAAATAAATATAATAAATAAACGATCTTATCCAGTTCCTGACGGGTCTTTGCTGTCCCACAACAGCGACAGGGCGCGTCCCCGGGTGGTGGATAGGGGAATGGTCGGTGGAAATATCTGACCTCCCGGCTAAGTCGAGGTCCACTCGAGGACTATTTATGGGGTCGTCAGGAGGTGAGCGATGTGATATACTAGTTGCTCAAACTATCGTGGAGCACTGCTCCGCGCTGGACTCATATCAGCAAAGCCCCGTCAGGAACCGGATAGGATCGGTGAAGATATGCAAAAATGTTTTCATTAAGAACAACCTCAGTAGCTTCACTCCTTCAGAATTCGTTCTAGCAGCCGCCATGTTTGCTTCGTCGCAATGTATCTGCATATAATACAATTTAATTAATCCTTAAATTGGCAATGTATCCTACAAGATATATTGCTTTATTTTATTTAACAATTTTAAGAAAGTAATGGAAAAATGTTTCAGTAGAAATTATTTAAATTCATATCAAATTATGCCTATATAATAATATGCAATATTCTATATTTAATATTAAATTTATCACTTCTCATTCAATGACAAATCAAGTTTGAAGAGAAAAATATACCTAAATTGGGATTTGAACCCAACATATCTGGTTCTGTACACCAGTGCTTTAACGATTTAAACTATTAGGCATCTCGATTTAAACACGGGAATCATATTAGTATAAGAGAAAAATCTATGTTTAAATCGAGATGCCTAATAGCTTAAATCGTTAAAGCACTGGTGTACAGAACCAGAGATATTGGGTTCAAATCCCGATTTAGGCATATTTTTTTTCACTTCAAACTTAATATGCAATAGGTAATAAGTTAATAACTTACGGTTACACGGTTTGTTTTCACTGCAGCCTCACCCATTTAAATAAGTTGGCATAAGAAATTGCGTTTCTCCAATTTAAGGGTTAACAAAAGAAAAATATGTTCCACAAACCAGCAAAACGGGACCATAACTTTGACTTTCTGAGGAATTTGCTTAGTTTAGATCCTACATGATGGCCTTTTTTTCATTTAAAATACATCAGATCTTAATTATAAAAGTAATGAAAAGAACTCTTCAAAATAAATTTCACAGTTAATACAATTTTTATTGTTATAAAAAGTATAATGATGAAAAAAATACAGAGGAGATAAAAAACATAAATTAAATATTTCCAGACAGACGCAGACAACTAACTGAGAAACAGAGACGTAGAGAAACAGAACGTGCCCGTGAGAGACGTCGCAAAATGACCGGGGAAGCACTGCAAGAGTGGAGAAAAAGACATGCAGAGAATGCAAGGAGAAGAAGAGCTGCATTGTTACAGGAGAGACTTAAAATCCAAGAGAGAGTAAAAACTACTCTTAGTCTACAGCAATATCCTAAGGTATGATAGTTAACAAATTAGAACTCTCTCTAATCCTCCATATACCAGTTGTCTGAGACAAATACTAACCTTAATAACTCAATAGTACAAGTATGAAAATTAAATTTACAGCAATTGATAGGGAAAATTTAAAAGTGTTATTTTGGCACCATTTCACAACCATTTTTTTGTTGTTGACAAGTCAATCATCCAACTACTTTTCAAGTTTTGCGAGCACAAACACATGCCGGTTGAATTTTTATTATATTCCCTCAGGGGTCCTCATCTAGGGGATATGTGGATGGCGACCACAAGGTGCCCAAGCTGAGCAAAACATTTCTTCCACTTACTTGTGTTTTGCACTCTTTTAACTTTACTATCTAACCTCTCTTGGTTAACTCTTGTTTTTTTCGACTCCAATGCTATTAGGGCATCCGAGGGCTAGGAAGTCTTTCCTTTCTTCCATTTCTTCTTTCCTTTATTTTCTTTTCTTCTTCAGAAAAGCCTGACCAGAGGCTATAAGATGGCAGCCCCATCACTGGTCTTGCCTTCCTTTGGCCAGCAACCGATCGAAGGGACTATTATTATGCTTTCAAGTCTTATACGAGAATTTCCCGGAAGGATCAAAACGCTGGAGGGAAAATTTTCTATAGGATCGTAACAGGCCTTGGCCTAATACTTGGAAGGAAGAAGAAGAAGAGAATATTTTTATATTGTTGCTGACTTTTTTCTTTATTTTTCAGTCTTTTTCACTTAAATGTGGCCTCTGCCCGTGTACATTTAATAACAGATGGCAACTGATAAAACATAGGGAGAAAGCACATTGCCTGAACAGCGGACAGTTTAAATGTGAAACTTGTGGTAAAATCATGGCTAAAGCAAGCGAAATGATTATTCACAAACAAGGATGTTATAAAACAACTCTCTCCAATATGTATCCAATCAAAAATAACACAACCAATCATTCAATACCATTTAACATTCTGCAGGAAAACAACCATCTGCCTTCATTACGAAATAAAGAAGAGATATTTAATTCAGCACATTATACCTCCAATAGCAATGAATTATTATCTAATAGTTTCCATCAAAGTAATTTTACTAACTATTTATCACGATTCAATTCACAATATCAACCAAATACTGGTACAGGTAGTTTCTTTTCTAGGAATATACCGATGGAAAGAAATGAAATCACAGGTAGTAGCTATAAAATGCTTACAGATTATATTAAGCAAAGTGAAATGATGAAACATGATTATAAACTCACTCACAATGTTGGTTATCAAACAATTCATCACTTTGAGAATAATTTTGATCAAGAATTAACAAATCTTCCAGTGTCAAATATAGATTCTCTCTATGGGAACTACTCATCACATTTATCTAATGATGTACAGGGATGTCTTTCAGAAAGTTGTATGGATGATCAAGGTTATAAATTTCCATCACATGTCCTTAAATCAAATCAATTTCCCAATCAAAATTCAACATATCAATCAGCTCATTTTGAACAAGAGCAGATATTTCAATCAATTTATGAATGGGAATATCAGCATAATAGGCAAACACAATCTATAATTCCTAACAAAGATTTATCCAGAAGTAATGATAATAATCAACATTCTTTGACTAATCTTTCTAAAAACTGGCAAAATAAAGTTAGTAGTTCAGACATGAAACAAGAAGACAATTACAGTTTGAAGGTTTTACCAATGGAAACAGAAAATGAACAAATAATGAATCAGGATTTAAAAACATTTTCAATTCTCCAGTCAACCCAAAACAAATGTAGTTCAGTTGAAAAATTATGTGCAGATTTTATACAATCTGATTTGAAGAACTGGTCAAGTTTTGATAGAAAATCAATAACAACAACTTTAAAAAGAAACGAAGGTAATGAAAGTGTAGAAGAAACATCCTTCAATCCAAACTCTGGATCTATGATAAATAACTGCAAACAGAATTTCATAAAGCTTAATGAAAATAAATCGAAAGATATTTATAAAGATTCTGCAAAATGTAGTACCACAGAAAACAAACAAATATATGAAAATGAACAAGGAAATGGAAATGATGTACCTCATAAACTGATATCACAAGTTCAGGCAATAAATGATTCAAAGGAAATGACAATTGTGTCTAAAGATTGTGGCAACAAGAAAAATATTCAATCTCTTAACTGTTCTATCTATAATGAACAAGAATTCTTAAACTGTGCTTCAAAATCTTTAGCACCATCCAAAACTAATGTAATTTCTTCAGTTGAATTCATTGAAGAACTAGAATCTGAAATCAAATTCTGTATTTCTCAACAACCAAATGTATATATAAAAGATCAAAACATATCCAAAATATGTGATAATAATATTGACAGTAATAAAGTACAAATTTCTGACATTAGTTTCAAACAAAATAAAAACAAAACTCATCTTAAGAATATAGCAATTTCTGAAGTAACTAACAATTCTCAGAACAAAACAGCATCTCAAGAAAAACAAGATGAGTTCACAAATTTCAAAATGGAAAAACCTCTAATGAATCAATTAGTACATTTTAAATCTATATCAGATATTACTGAACACCAATTAATAGAAAAGCATGATATTCCTACAAAAAATTCTGAAAAAGAAAATCATTCAAGATTCCAAAATATTGCATTATCAAATACAAGTATAGAACAAACTCAATCATTAACATATCCTACATATGATAACACAGAAAATAACAATTTTGACAATTCAGCAATATTACCAGTGCATAATTTACAGGAGCAAATTACCTGTCCGACAAATGATGCAAATATTTGCATGAAAAATTGGTGTCCAGGTATTAATAATAAAGATGTTGAATTAAACATAACTATAAGTAATTTTTCTAATTTTTACAAAGATACTAGAGGACACATTGATAAAAACTCTGAGAGTACAACATATCTTGCAGATTCACAGAGTTATAAGAAAATAGACAAATCTTCAAGCAAGGATGAGGATAAAGAATGTAACACGTCCATTTGCAAAAATGTTACCAAAATAACAGATAATAAACCTTCGTATGGAAAATCCATACATATGGAAATATTAAATGTGATATATGATAATGAAAGTATGTGTAATACTGAAAAAAATAAAACATTGGAAAAAGTTAATGTTGATAATCATTGTACAAAGTATCAAAATATTAGCAGGAAAGATATTCAATCCCAAAATAAAATTGAAGATCATTTATCAAATAAAGAGCCTGTGACATCTACTAGCAATTCACCAAGTTTAAGAAATAACACCTTCAAAATAGATGCATGGAAAAATGATATTCCAATTTCAAATGACAATGAAGAAAAAGCGCTGGATATTAGCAAAAATATAGAAATTATTAATACATCTCCATGCAATATTTTCAATTACCAATCTTCTTCAGAAGAAAAAATATCACAAGAAGTTGAAGATAAAAAACTATATAATGAATTACCAAATAAAAACATAATTAAATTAATAAAATGTAAAGGAGAAAATGGCATACCACATTACAGAATATCAAAAATATGTTCTCCCAACAAAATTAGACAAAATACAACTGAAATTATAAGCAAAGCAGATAACAATTCATTCTGTAACTTTAATTCAGAAAATGAGAAACAAGCATCTAATATTTTAAAGGAGGTGTCAAACAATGGAACATCATTGAAACATAAATTGTCATCAGGAAAAAATGAGAATAAACTTATTTATGAAAAATCTAAACAAATGAATTTAGAAAATACTAATATTTCAAACAGAATGAGCAAAGAACAAACATCATTACAATTTTTTAACAACTTACAAAATACAAACTCACCCATGCCAGCATCTGAATCTCAATCAATATCTTTGGAAATTGAAAATAAATTCCCCAAGATGAAAATAAGAAAAGTCCTAATGAAACAACCTACTAACACTGATGAATATAAAATAATGAAGTCAAATACCAGTCGAATTTTACACCTATTTCTAATCAGATCAAAATGTCACTTACAAATGGCACATCTACAATTACACAATCAACCAATTTTGACAACTATGAAAACAGTACTACAAATGAAGACTTTGATAAAAATGAAACAAAGTCTTTAAGAAGTGAAGAAAATATTCCTACTGAAATAAAAAAACTCAAACTAACAGAAAATGTTAATAAGACATCAGATTTAGCAAAGAATAAAGATTCACTTATACCTGGATTACTTATAGTTAACAATAATGATAATAAGGTAGAAGCACTTGGACATGTTAAAGAAACAAATTCAGAAATTACAACAGTATTCCAAGTAGTTAAAGAAGTGAAACCAGAGGGAACATTTGTATATGTCTGTTTGCCTTGTGAGCTCATCATGAAAACCAACGAGGAATATGACAAGCACCAGATTACCCAGCATGCTCCTAACATCAATCAAGTGCAAGAGACAAGAATGGAAATTCAACTAAAAAAACATGGCAGTGATGTTTACATTTGTAGGAAATGTACTGTGGTTTTTAAGGTAAGTTTCAAAATGATATTCTTTTAACTTGTTCATAAATAAGCTAATTCATTGGTTAGAATTTTACCAGACCTCATGTGTCTGAAAGGAATGTGGAAATGTCACAAGAATGTTTCTTGGCTTCTTAACAATATACACAGTAATCATTTGATGATTCTTATAAAATAATTAGACTGACTGGGGTACGGTAACAATTAAAAGTCAAATAAAAAATCATGATTTTTATGTTTTCCATAATTCATAAATGGAAAAGTTGGTTTGGATGGTAAAATTTGACACTCATATTTTGAAACTACAGAAGTCAAATCCTGCAGCAGTTCAAAATAATTAAAATGTTTGTAGTTTAGGGAAGTTTAAAATCCTGACCCTACTGGGTCTCAGAACCCTCAACCTTCCAACTTACAACATATTGCCTTAACCAATATGCTATGATATGCTCCATCATATGTATAATGATATATGTATATATATATATAGCTCAGGTTGCTAGTTACATTCTACAACAGTAATTTGTCCATTTTTTAAGGGTTTGCATCTTTTCATCACCAACAACAAGGATTAAGCCCAATGGCCTGTTCCGATCTCATTATAGGTCGAATTGGTCCTTCCATCTCTTCAATGGTCTTCCTTTTGGTTTATAATTATACATTCTTCTTGGTATGCGCTGTTCATTCATTCGTAATACGTGCTGAAGATAAGCATTTTGATAATATTTTATTCTTTCACAGAGATTAAATATATTAAGTTCTGTTCTTATACCTTCGTTTTTCTTTTTATCGATTCTTTGGTATCCTGCTATTGCTCTCAACATCTTCATTTCAGCAGCCTCTATTTGTTTACTATCTGCCTTTGTTAATGTCCAGAGATGGAACTGCCAATACTTTGTAAAACTTCAAAATAGTTTCTTTTCTAGTCTTATTCAATAAAGTGTGTTTAATTGTGCCACATAGATAATTGAATTGTAGTATTTTAGTGTGTTTATCTAAATTTCTGTCATTGCCTAAATGACATCCCAAATAATTAAAATTCTGAACTTGGTCTATAATTACATTGTTTATCATTATTTTTGTTCTTATTGCACATTTTCCTTTCAGAGCTAATATTTTTGTTTTAGATGTAGATATTCTTAAATTGTATTTAAAGTATAAAGGAATTGTTGTAAAGCATTTTCTGATGCTGTCATTATTACTTGATCATCTGCAAAAAGCAGAGTTGTCAATACACTATTTATATTAATTTGTTCTTGCCATTCATTTATGACATGGTCCAAGTATAATTTAAATAATACTGGTGACAATGGACACCCTTGTCTTACTCCCTGGTTTATTTCTATGTTTTGTTTACTAATTTTATCTCTGCAGTCTATTTTAAAATTTGTTTCTATATATAAACTCTGAATGGCTCTTATAAGGTGTTGAGGAATTCCTTTCGTTTTTAGTATGTTCCATAATTTATTTCTACTTACACTATTAAGGGTTTGCCCTGTTTTAAATCCTATAATCAAAGAAAAGTTTTTGTGGTATAGCCAGGATGCTAGTCAGACATGCTAACTGTTACCACAGAGACAGTCACTAATGTAGTTTAGAATACCTAAAATTAATTAATTTTGAGTTTTTTTTTTTTGACTCACCTCATATTTCTTGACAAGAGGTGTTATAATTATGAAAACCAAGGGAAAGATATTTTAATCAGTTATTAATCATATTTTAATTAGTCATTAATGGTTCAGTTAAACTAGGAATATAAAGAACCTTATGTGATAGGAAATATTGAGTTGAAGTCATTTAGGCTAACAGGATGTACAGAAATATTCTCAAATACCAAAGCTACTTATCTAGATTGAGAAGGTACCGTTAGGTGACATAGAATTCTGCTGAAGATACAGAGAGAGAGAGAGAAGAGGGGTTGAAGGTTGAAATGGAAACAGTTTGATAGGGTAATAAAAGCTCAGTGAATACAGGATGTGTGACTGTTCGTGAACCGGCGGCATGTGGGTGAGTTACACTGTTTTTCTTAAAAAGTTTTAAGGGTCTTAGAATTGATTCAAATTATACTTTCAAGTTATAATTAAGTTCTTTAACAAATAACCTGCCAGGTCTATATTAGAGGATCATGATTTTGATAAAGTTGAGTTAGACAAAGTTCAGCTAAAATCCTGTTCTCTCTACCTCTCTCGGTATGTTAGAAATATATTTTAGTAAAGTTAGTTTAATTATTTCTAATTGTATAATTTGTTGCTTATAGATTTAAATATATAGTGTTAAAATGATTTATTTATTTTATGATCTCACCACCCCTTTATAGTAGAGTCTACAGTTTTTCCTGCTCGGCAAATACCAAAATCAGTAAGTAAAGCACACGCTACCAAACGGACGCACGTAATCTATGTTTCCAAGGTCCTTTAAGCCCTTTTGAAAGCCTCCAGTTTACAATACATTCAGAGCATAATATTTATATTACAGACAAGAAAGGCACTACTGAAACACAACAGGTACAAGCATAATGCAGATATCGAGAAGAAAAAACAGTCAAGAGCAAAAAACCATGTTTGTGGAGTCTGTGGTCGTAAGTTTGTGTTTGGGCATTTACTTCAAGATCACATGAATTCACACACAGGAGATACTCCGTACATGTGCATGATATGTGGAACGCGGCTATCCATGCGCAGTGAACTCATGTGTCACGTCAAGCTGCATCGACAGCAATACACATGAGATTCAGTTAGCTTCTCAACCTTTTAAAATGTACAGCAATTATATTCATATGAAATTATATCAACTTATTAACTACACTCTGAAAAATCAAATTAACACTAAATCAATTTCTGCATTTAAATTGACAACACAGAAAAATCAAAACAATGCAAACCAACATATGGGTTTAAAACTGACACCTCTGTAAAATCAAATCAATGCTAATCAACTGATATCTCTGTAAAATCAATGCTAATCAACTGATATCTCTGTAAAATCAATGCTAATCAACTGATTATCTCTGTAAAATCAAATCAGCAATCAATCAATATATGTATTTAAACTGATAACACAGAAAAAATCAAACCAATGCAAATCAACATCTGGGTTTAAAACTGACACCTTTGTAAAATCAAATCAACGTTGATCAAGAACTGGATTTAAAACTGACAACTCTGGAAAAAATCAACACTAAACAACGTCTGGGTTTTAAAACTGACAACTAATAAATATCTGGGTTTAAAACTGATAAACAACATAATCAAATTTTATTTTTGAAGAGAAAAATTTTCGCCTAGACCGGGACTCGAACCCGGGACCCTTGGCTTTCTGGGCCAAGTGCTCTACCAACTGAGCTACCGAGGCGAGTTACGATCTAGATGCAAATTTTTCTCTTATGTACGTTGTAATTCCCTCGCGCCAAATGCTTGAAACCATAGCTTCTATCTTGCAAATGGCGGCTTCTTAGTTAAGAAGACATTTATTGGGAATTTAACACTACTTTATAGCCAGTAGGGCTTCTATTGACGATTTTATTATTAATTTAACACTTCTCATTGAAGGATAAATTATATTTGAAGAGAAAAATTTTTGCATTTGGCACGAGGGAATTACAACGTACATAAGAGAAAAATTTGCGTCTAGATCGTAACTCGCCTCGGTAGCTCAGTTGGTAGAGCACTTGGCCCGGAAAGCCAAGGGTCCCGGGTTCGAGTCCCGGTCTAGGCAAAAATTTTTCTCTTCAAATATAATTTATCCTTCAATGAGAAGTGTTAAATTAATAATAAAATCGTCAACATAATCAAAATCTGGGTTTAAAACTGAGAACTCAGTAAACATATCAACACTAATCAATATCTGGGTTTAAAATGACATCTTGGGAAAACCAAATCAATGCTAATCAATATCTGGCCTTAAAACTGACAACTCTGCAAAAACATAACATCTGGTTTTAAAACTGACAACTCCGGTAAATGAAATCTACATCTGCAATTAAACCAACAAATCTAGAAAATCTCATCAACACTCAATAAACATCTAGATTTTAACAAATAACTGGAAAATGACACCAACACTAAATCAGCATCAGGGTTTAAATTCAGAACTCTCAAAAATCATGCCATCACTTAAATTAATACTTTGTTTAAATCAACATGTCTGTAAATTATATACTGAATCAACATTTAGGTTTAATGTTAATATTATTCGTTTTTAAACATTTTAATGATGGACAAATTATATTTGAAAATAAAAATATACGCCTAGACTGGGGTTTGAACCCAGGACCTTTGACTCTCTATGTCAATGCTACCTAGGCCTCCAATCTAAACGCATATTTTTCTCTTATACATAGTTAATTCCCTAACCCCAAATGCTACGATTTTTGCAAATGGCGGCTTCTTTATTAAGAAACTTTTTATTGGGAATTTAAACATTACTTATAAAGCCAGTAGTGCTTCTTTCAATGTTAATATTACTCGTTTTTAAACATCTTAATGATGGACAAATTATATTTGAAAAGAAAAATATATGCCTAGACTGGGATTTGAACCAAGGGTTTGCAAAAATCGTAGCAACGGCTCGTAGCATTTGGGGTTAGGGAATTAACTATGTATAAGAGAAAAATATCCATTTAGATTGGAGGCCTAGGTAGCTCAGACGGAAGAGCATTGACATAGAGAGTCAAAGGTCCTGGGTTCAAACCCCAGTCTAGGCGTATATTTTTCTTTTCAAATACATTTAGGTTTAAACTGACAACTCTTGAAAATGATGAATTTTTGACTTGGAATGAAAATTTTAAATTACCTAATATAGAGCCTTACATATTACCTCTTCTTAATCTAATTATATATCAATGAAAGTATCCTATTGGTGCTACATTCCATAGTAATCTTACTTAACAAGAGATAATGACTATGATAAATTACTTTTTTCTTGTATAGACTATTCCAGATCTGGAAATAAATCACAATATTCCATTAAGATTTCTCCCTCAAGCTTCTTCAAAGCAAGCATAATGTATGACTTATTTTATTAGTCAATAAAATTACATACATTTTTCCTTGCAGGATACATAATTAATTTATTTATTATCTCTGAACTACATATAAAAGTATCAACTGCATTTTGATGAATATAAATATATTTCAGAGGAAAATATGTAGATCATATGTTATCAGTTTAATGTGAAAATAACAGCATTTAATACTGTATAAAGAGAACCTTACTCTCCTATGTGAATTTGTTTCGATGTTATTTGCTGTACTGCTTATCAAAACTCCATATAATATATAAATGTTACCTGTTAAACCTAATTTAAAAAAATATGTTTTAATCCATTGTTTTTAATATTGTATTATTATTATTCAATATATTTAATATAGTATCAGTTCATTAGTTTCTACAAACGTAATTTATATTGTAGTAAAAATGTTTTCCATTTTATATATTATTTCATTTAATTGTACATTTGTACTTGTTTTATGTTAATGTATTTGGTGTTGAATATTAAAATTTCTCACATTCTATACATTACTTTTCGTTTCATATTACAAAATTTGTATCTTACAATTACAGTAAAACTTGTTTAATCCAGAACGTGAATAATGCGGAAATCTGTCCAATGTGAACAAATTTACTGATCCCAGCAAAATAATAGTAATTTTACGTGTATTTATTTTGTATAAAACGGAATCTGTCCAATGCGGAAATGGAAGGATATTTCTATACAATTCATGAAAAATATGTTTATAATGTTGAAAGATAGAGAGAGAAATAAACTAGTTTTCACTTCATTGAATTCCCGTTAGGCTAAATAACAAAAAGGGATGATTCCTGCCGCTGGTGAAGTAGATTTTCTACCTGTATCTGAAATTTTTTTCGGCCTCACTACACACCCGTTATGCAAAATATAGGTTCGTTTAAAAAATATTTGGCATGTGACATATGTCTTACAAATAACCAGTACACTGCAAAATCTTAAATTAGTTTAAGATCTGAAAAAAAGAAACCAATGGAGTAGGGTGCGAGTGTTTTACAAGTGCACAATAAAAAAATCTCCAAATTTCCAGACTGATGCTTCAAAGTCAAGCTCTAGCTGTTGCTATATCCCTAGAGAATACGATTTCAAGGCATCTTCAGGTTGGCTGTACAATTTTAAAAGATGACACAATGTACTGTGGAATGTAATTTGCAGGGAATCAAAGGATGTGGACAAAAGTATAGTTAGTGAGTGGAAACCGAAGCTACATACCTTAATTTCAAGATACACGCCTAAGAGACATTTTAAATGCTGACAAAACGGACTGTCAGTCAAAATTGCTCATACATATTATACTTCACTTTTCAACGGTAGCGGAACTACAATTAATCCAAGGTACATAAACAAATATATGGTAATTAAAATTCATCGGAGAACATATTGTTTAAACAACTCACCTCATAGGATTCATGCTTCCATGATATCGCGATTTCAAACATAGTCATGTTCATCATCAGCCATAACTCCGACTGACGAAATTCTTCGGCCGTCAACTATTCTATTGTCGCCATCTTCAGTGCTGCCATCTATGGTTGAATTTATGAACTTCGAAATCAATGTAATTTCGTTAGGGATATCAAAATTCATTGATCTATTTTGTTTTTCTGAATGTATATTTTTTCCCAAACTGTCAATTCCAAAGGTTTCTCTACTTGTTTTAAAAGTTTAGCTTCTCTTCCAGTTTTATGATGTTCTAATAAACTATGTGCAGCAATTGCAGATTTTTCAATTTCACAATTTTTAATATTTCTGAAATGTTCTTTTGTCCGAATTTCCAAATTCCTTTTTGTTTTTCCTATATAAACTTTATTGCAATCTTCACAATTTATTTGATAAATTCCAGATTTCTTACTGTCTGGAACATTGACTTTTTTATTGGTACTTAGAAGATTACCCAGACTAAATTTATTTATTGGTGCCAAAGAAATGTATTTGTCAAAAATTTTTTGAAATTTCCTATGCATTTCAGGATTAAATGCTAGATTAAATGGTTTTGATGAAGAATTAATTATAAATAAGTTGAAGAAATTCAAACACAAAAAAAGACTTAATGAATATACTACTTTACAAAATTGCAAAGAAAAGAAAAAATACAAGAAAATTACTTACCATCCTGAAATGCATAGGAAATTTCAAAAAATTTTTGACAAATACAACATTTCTTTGGCACCAATAAATAAATTTAGTCTGGGTAATCTTCTAAGTACCAATAAAAAAGTCAATGTTCCAAACAGTAAGAAATCTGGAATTTATCAAATAAATTGTGAAGATTGCAATAAAGTTTATATAGGAAAAACAAAAAGGAATTTGGAAATTCGGACAAAAGAACATTTCAGAAATATTAAAAATTGTGAAATTGAAAAATCTGCAATTGCTGCACATAGTTTATTAGAACATCATAAAACTGGAAGAGAAGCTAAACTTTTAAAACAAGTAGAGAAACCTTTGGAATTGACAGTTTGGGAAAAAATATACATTCAGAAAAACGAAAATAGATCAATGAATTTTGATATCCCTAACGAAATTACATTGATTTCGAAGTTCATAAATTCAACCATAGATGGCAGCACTGAAGATGGCGACAATAGAATAGTTGACGGCCGAAGAATTTCGTCAGTCGGAGTTATGGCTGATGATGAACATGACTATGTTTGAAATCGCGAATTCATGGAAGCATGAATCCTATGAGGTGAGTTGTTTAAACAATATGTTCTCCGATGAATTTTAACATATATGGTACTCTGTAATCTAAGATTGATTAATAATTTTTTTTTGTTTTTTTTTATAATGCGGAATTTTGTCTAATGTGGAAATAAAAATTGGTCCCATGCGATTCCGCTTTGAACAAGTTTTACTGTAATAGGTTCTCTAGGAGTGTCAAAAACTGAAAAATGATTATTTTTAGATAAGTGTACCAGTTTACTCAGTGTTATGATGGAGGGAAAAGACAAATAGATGATATCAACCAACATATTTTAGAGAACTATGCATATTCCTTAAATAAAGAAATGGGGTAGCTTTTGCGGATAGGTTCCTAGATGTCGTCCTTCATGAAAAAATTAAGATTCCTTTTTATTATGTTAACTTCTAGTTAATTTAAAATTTCACTGTTGATATTATATAAAGCATTTAAAATGGTTTGAAACCAATTTTAATTAAAATGTCCACCACTGTAGCCTCGAGGTAGCATGCTGCCTTGTCACACAGCAGGCCCGGGTTTGATTCCTGGTCGGAGCAGGCTCCTGTGAGGTTTTTTCGGGGTTTTTCCTCACCTGTAAGACAAATGTCCAAAAGCTTAGGGCCCAACGGCCCCCTAAAATCATCCAGCCATCATCCTTATCATTACCATAATCATCCTTTACCAGTGTGGAAAGCAGTGGGAAGCTACCACACCTATAATTCCCTAGTAAAGCTGCAAAGCATAGCATGAAAATGCTATGATTGCAGTGATGGACCTGCCCTCGGGCAGAATTACTATGGATGGATAATTAAAACCTGTTAAAGTCAAAATGTGTTACAGGGACATTGTCAGAGGGCACATCAGCATCCCTTATTTTGAATTTGCACCCTCCTTAAGTTTCAAAACAATTTTTCTTTACAAAATTAACCTTGTGATCATTCTGTTATCAGCTTGTCATACTTAAAATTTTGCATTATATCCATCCATGTATTAGAATTTTTTTTTTTAAATTAGGAATTATGTTTGACAGATGCTAACTTTGCTGAAAAGAATATGACCATGCAGATGCAGGAAGTGTCCATGTTTCGCATCCATATAATATAACTGGTAGAATAATAGTTTTATATATTTTCAGTTTAATGTTTTTTGAAAGGAGTTGGGACATCAAGAGTCTCTGCAATGCATAATAGCACGCATTTCCAGAATTGAGCTTATGTTTAATTTCTTTGTGCATCTCATTCCTATTTGTGATTACTGTTCCTAGGTATTTGAATTCAGCCACTTCCTCAAAATTTCCCTCATTTGTCATTAGCTGTCCATTTCCATTATATAATGAATTTCTACGTGTGACCATATATTTACTTTTATTGATATTTACTTCCAATCCTAATTTCTTAGTGTTACTCAACAGTGTGCGTATTGTCCTTTAGTATCTCCTCGCTATTGGCCAACAATACTACATCATCAGCATAAACTAACAGCTTATTAATACCATTCAGTTGTAAGCTTTCCTCATTCTCTAAAGATTTAATGGCATGCTCTAGTACAAAATTAAATAGTAGAGGAGATAGTGCATCTCCTTGCTTCAACCCATTCTGGATTTCAAAAGTATCCAAAAACTGTTTGCCTACAGGCACCCTACTCTTTGTTCTATTTAGACACATTCGTATAAGTCTAACTAACTTTTTAGGAATTCCGAACTCCAGCAGGATACTATATAACTTCTCCCTCTTAATTGAATCATATGCTTTTTTGAAGTCTACATATAGTTGATGTACAGTACCATTATATTCCCATTTCTTTTCTAAAATCTGTCTTATACTAAAAATCTGATCTGTTGTAGACCTGTTTCCTGTTTCTTCTAAATGCACATTGATGATCTCCTAGAATGTCATCAATGTAGGGAGTAAGTCTGCTTACTAATATATTTGTTAGAATTTTGTACGAAGTTGAAAGTAATGAGATGCCCCTGTAGTTGGTGCAATCAGTTTTATCTCCTTTCTTATAAATTGGTACGATAATTGATTCCTTCCATTCATCTGGAAGAGCTTCTTTTTCTCAAATCATATTAAGCAACTGGTGTATCATGTCCATCAATTTTCTCCCCCTGATTTTATCAGTTCTGCTGGTATCTTATCTGAACCTCACAATGTAAAAATTCCAAAATTTATTATATTAATAACAGCACTGCTTTATTTGTAACAATATAGATCACTAATATTCTATAGCTAATGGCAAAAGGAAGGAAGTGATTGCCAAGTTCAGATTGACCACTGGATATGATTTGCATGCCACACCACCTGGAAAAACTTAAAATAACTGATTCCGACATCTCCACACAATGCATTGCAGTAAGATTTGACATCATCTCCTAAAGTATCATCAGTTAAATCAAGACAGAAGAACTTCAAAGACATTGCAGAATTATAATGGGAACTTGAAGAAAAACAGCTTAAATACTAAATGCCTGTCATTTGATACTACTATTTGTAACATTCTTAATATGCAATTGTATAATCTTAAAAATTTTCTTTGTTTTCTTGCTGGACAAGCTTATTGTTCATTTTAAAATAATATATAATCCTAAATAATATACCATATTCTCTGTGCACAACACCAATTTATATCAATTAAATAAAAATAAAACATAGTTTTATTTTTATTTAATTAATAAATATGGATTTTCATCAAGTAAACACCAGCTCAATTGATTACCAATTTATATTATACTTTGAAAATTATAGTTTTTTTTTAATTACTTGATTCATTAATGATGAGCTAGAAAATACTTCTTTCTGTATTTAGTAGAGAATGAAGTTGTAGATCTGCAGTTGAAGAGAATAGGAAGCAAGTATATTTAAGTAAAATTTTATCACCTCACATTCTTCTTCTTAGACTGCTTTTGGAACTGTTGTTAAGTCAATGTATCTGTACACCAGCGCTCTGACCAGGAGAATTATTATGCATTTGAATCGGAAGCCTGGTAGCCCAGTGGTCAGAGGGCTGTGAAGGAGAGAATCAATATGTTTGATGTTTTTATTATTTATTTCATACATCTCAATGATGGATAAATTATATTTGAAGAGAAAAAATATATCTCAGACTGGGGTTTGAACTTACGACCTTTCACTTTCTATGTGAATGCTCTACCAACTGAGCTACCTGAGAAATTCCAATCTAAATGCAAATTTTTCTCTTATATACACTGTTAAACAAGTAAGTATCTTTTGGCAATGGAAATGGATTTTATACGAAGGGCAGCAAGAATTTCAAGATGAGAAAAAATTAGAAACTTCGTTATTAAGGGGGAAAAAATGAAGGTTGAATACATTATTTTAGATTATATAAAAACTCTGTAATTAAGATGGTATGGACATGTCCAACGATTGGAAGAGGATCGGCTACCAAAATGTGTTTTGGAATGGAAACCTGAGGGAAGACGAGGCAGAGGAAGACCTAAAACCTCCTGGAATCAGGTAATATATTTATACATGAAGGAGAAACATCTACAACCACGAGATTGGATGGACCCACTAATTGGATATTAGGAATTGGACGATATCAAAGACAATCAACCGATGATCTATCTATCTACACTGTTAATTCCCGAGAGTCAAATGCTACAAAATCGTTGCTTTGATCTTGCAAATGGCAGCTTCTTTATTAAGAAGACCTTTTATTAGGAATTTTACATTACATTATAAAGCCAGTAAGACCTATTTGAATGTTTTTATTATTCATTTCATACATCTCAATGATGGATAAATCATATTTGAAGAGGATAATATACGCTCAGACTTAAGATGTGTTTAAATTGGGAGCCTAGTAGCTTAGTAATCGAAGCAGGTGTACAGAACCACAGACATCGGGTTCAGATCCCGATTCAGGCATATAGTTTTCTATGATGATCTTGCAGAAGATTTCCGGGCTGTTGGCCGTGGTCTTGAGGCTTGTAGTTCCCCAACGTTTCGCAGAGACTGCGTCCGGCATCCTCAAGGGTTGTCTTGAGACTGGCAATTTTGTCGACTACCTGCTCTATTTATACATGTATCTGCGACGTGTTCTCTGCCCGGATACATGTATAAATAGAGCAGGTAGTCGACAAAATTGCCAGTCTCAAGACAACGCTTGAGGATGCCGGACGCAGTCTCTGGCGAAACGTTGGGGAACTACAAGCCTCAAGACCACGGCCAACAGCCCGGAAATCTTCTGCAAGATCATCATAGTAACTCCGGCCGTGAAAGCCTAAGTCAATATATTTTTCTCTTCAAATAAAATTTGTCTTTCGGTGAGAAGTGATAAATTTAATATGCAAGATCGAAAATATATTTAGTTTTGTATAAATTATAGCTTGCTCTCTAGGAACTATTTCAACACTTTTTGCATTTAAATTTTTCCTGCAGCTATGACACTTCTAATTAACTAATTCACTGGCTCAATCGAACCCATAGGTTCATGGCCACGCAGACATAGGCTCTCCATACATCCCTATCTTGAGCTAATGTTTTCCAATCATCCCCTGTATAATCTACTTCCCTCAACTCATGAATAATGTTACTCTCCCACCTCATTCTTGGTCTACTAACTGGGTGTTTTCCCTCTAGTTCCTACCAGAAGCTTCCATGCACCTCTTACATCCCCCATATATGCCACATGTCCTCCCATCGCAGCCTACGAGACTTAACTGTTCTTATTATATCTAGCTTCCTATACATATCATGTAGCTCACTATTATGTAGTTTTCTCCATTCACTTCTCTGTCCATCTGTTTTTTTACCCAAAAATTTTCTTAAGAACTTTATTCTCAAATACTCAATCTTTTTTCCTCCTTTCAAGTAAGAGTTTATGTATCGCATCTGTATAATATAACTGGGAGAATAACTATTTTATATATTTTCAGTTTGTCGTTTTTTTAAATGAGTTGGAAGCTATGACACTTCTGTTTCTGAAAAAAAGAAAATTAAGTGATTAAAAATAAAAAAAATAAACTCACAACTATAAGAAGTCACAGTACCTAGAATATTAATATATTAATGAAATAATACCACATTCATGAACTATCTTCAGCCAATATATTATTTATAATTATTAATCATATATTTATATGTATCATATGAAAATAATACAATATATACAAATCACTTCAATTTTAATCAAAGTATTAACCTAACCTTGTGTACAGTTCAGGAGCAATCAAAACTAACTAATCAAACTTATCAAATATTTTCATATACAATAATACACACTGCCCGACATATTTAGCAAACACTGCAATTGTTCATCTATAGGCAGTTAAATAGACTAGCAAGAAAATAAACTATTTGTGAAGAGAAAACATGTATTTAAATTATAAATCTGAAATTTATATTATTAAACATAAGTGACAAAAATGGATAATATAAGACAAGCAAAAATATACATAATTTGAGTAAATCAGAATTATTAAAGCAATACCAATACTAAAAATTTAATTATTTTGAAATAATTATAATTTATTTAATAAATAAAGATTTTATCAAGGATAAATCCACATTATTATAAAACAAAGAAATTGTTAAAATAGAAGTTATTTCAATTAAAGAAAATAATTATAGTTTGCAAGCTTCAGTAATTACAATAATTTGAGATAATAACTGGATGAAAAGGCACAGATAATTGGAAAAAAAATGTAACATAGAAATATTTTTTATAATCACAAAGAGAAATCATATAGCAATAAAGGCATTCATTAAATTTATATATTTAGGAACAGTGATAAATGCAAATGGGAAAATACTGACTGAAATCAGTAAAAGATAGAGAAAGTTTAAAAGTCTATAATTTAATTAAAGTATTAATCTGGAATAAAGATATACCCACCAAGAGTAAAATGGCAATGTATAAAACTTATTTCAACTCAGTTCTAACACATGCAGCTGAGACTTGGACATATACAAAGAGGGAATTGAACAGAATCCAAGCTACAGAAATGAAATTCTTACGTGGAGTGGTACATAAAACAAGGACAGATAGAATAAGGAATGACAAAATCAGGGAGACATTAAGTATAGAAAAATTAACAACAGATATAGAAAAAAGTAGACTAAAATGTTTGGACATTTAAAAATAATGGAAAAGGAAAGACTACCACAAATCTCAAAATGCAAAGAAAACAATCACAAGAAAGATGGATTAACCAAGTGAAGAAAAGTCTACAAGAGAGAGAATACAACTGGGAAGAACTAAAAAGAAGCAAAGCATGGGAAGATAGAGATGGTTGGAGGCATATTTGGAATCTACCTTCCGAAAGGACACGATAAGAGTATGATGATGATTTAATTTGTGCGGAATACATTTTTATTTATATTAAATTAATGTTGGGAAGTAAACATTATGAGGTATAATCATTGAAATTCACCAGAGAGCATGTGAGTTGCCAAAAAAAGTTCTCTGATGAATATCAAAACATTTTCCATTTTTATATTTTGAGTTACATAGACTAGCTGTTGATCATCTACCTCTGTGATTGACACATGTGGATGTGAAGGGCCAGCAGCCGGCTGGTAAAAGGGCAACCGCTGAAAAGTGGAAAGACCCTCAATCGGAATCGGAGTTACATAGTATTTCATGTATGGATATTGTTTCATATTGCAATAAATATCACTGAAATTCATTCATTCCATTCAGTATTTTTTTTTAATGTGCATAAGTTAACCTTTGGAAAAACATTGTGACTTTCCGTTCGAAATGTAACTGCAATTCAATCTTTAAAATATGATGAAAAACTTTCTAATTGTAAAATCATAAAAATTATACAATGACTGACTTTTTAAGTTTTAAAATTAACATATATATTACTTGTTGCATGATGTTAATGATTAATTTAAGTAAGATGAAATATTAGATTTACTTCAGCTATTAATATTGAAGATTTTTTATGTTATATTAAGATTAAATTAAAATGTTTCATACTTCACCTCATATCCAGTCTTCTAAGTAGACTGCAGTTTCAAAGCCTTGGCGACTTCATCTTCAGTACTTTCTCGTTGACTGATGTTACGTTTATCAGAAGAACTACTACTTCTTCCCTCTGTTGGTGAACCGATAAACCACCGGATCCAGTCAGAATCCGCAGGAATTTCGAAGTTCAGAAGTTTTTCTGTCTTGTTTTTTTGAATGTGGATTTTTTCCCAAACCATGAGTTCATCACATTAAAAAAAACAAGAAAGAAAAACTTATGAACGTTGAAATTTCCACGAATTCTGACTGGATCTGGAGCTTTATCGGTCCACCAACAGAGGGAAGAAGAAGTAGTTCTTCTGATCAATATAACATCAGTCGATGAGATAGTACTGAAGATGAAGCCGCCAAGGCTTTGAAACAGTGATCTACTTAGAAGACTGGATATGAGGTGAGGTATGAAACATTTAAATTTAATCTTGAATTAAACCTCATAGTATTTTTTTTTCCTATAAAAGTTCAATCACATATTAAACCTTTTCCATCTTTCTTTTTTACAATAATATAGTTTATATTACCTGTAGAAAATAATCAAAACTTTGAAATGTGTTTAACTTTTATAGGAATTAATCACTATGAGGTTTAATTTATGGTGAAATTAAATGTTTCTTACCTCTCCTCATATAAATTTTCTAAGTTGATCGCGATTTTGAGACTATAACTGTCTCATCCTCAGAACTTTGTTGGCGACTGGTGTTATGTCGATCGGAAGAAACTCTTCTTCTTCTTGAAATCGCGATCAACTTAAAAAATTTATATGAGCAGAGATAAGAAACATTTAATTTTACCATTTTAAATGTGTGTTTGTATCATCTTGGTTTTGCAAAATTACATACATTAGTTACAATAAACTTTTACATTAACAGCTTTAAAAGAATGAACCAAAAAAAAAAAAGAAACTTCTGAAACCACAAAAAGATTTATTCCATTTTCAAATAGCTTTACTGTTAATAAATAATTAACAAGCTGTGAATATATCACCTCATAAACTCCATGTTCTTCAAACGACAGGACCAGTCTCATGAAAAATCTTTCCTATCCTCAGCCATCTTAATACGAGTCGTAAAGATGGCTGAAGATAGGAAAGATTTTTTTTGAAACTGATTCTGTGCTTTGAAGAACATGGAGCTTATGAGGTGAAATATTCACGACTCGTCAATTATTTATTAACTTGAAATCCTCAATGTTATTTCCCATAATAAATTTATGAAAAGCTTTACTGTTCTTCTCTAGTCAATTTGTAGAACACCACCAAGCATTTTTAAAAATATATAATTTACAGGCATTACATTTAAATTTTTATTATTCATAAACATTTCTTTATCTTGTCAATTTTGAAATTTTAGAGAATACTAAAAATTAATAAATTGCTTATATTTGCTAGATTATTCCACTTGTTTATTTTTAATAATATGAATATTTATTCCATTCTTTTATCATCCATTTTTGTCAGAAGAACATATAAGAAAATTAAAGTAGTTTATCATAATTATTCAATCATCGGCAGACAATTATATTGTTCATTGGAATAATATCATGAACAGGTATATAACTTTCTAAGATGGAGGAATAAAATGTGAAAATATTGGGAAACCAATTACTGACCTAATATCTAATAAAAGAAGATATCACCACAGTGCAATTTTTATACAAACAGCAGATACACCTGCCTAATTATCTACATTTAAATACAACTGTATACAGCTAAGAACAATATAGTACATTTAACAAAACTTTCATGGGAGAAAATAACAGTTTGATCACTTATTCAAAACAGTTCACATAAGGTATCATTTTTGCATCTTTTAAACATTTGTTCTCAAAAACCAAAATATATGGGGAAAAAGTTGAATTTACAAAATTCTCACAAATTCCTAAAGAAAATAAATATTTTTTCCCCCAAGGAAGTTTTTTAAATAAAAAATTGACCAGTATTGTTAAATTATGTGGCTTTGGTGTGAAAAATGTTTTTTTTTCCTCTCAAGTTCCATGAAGGCTAGTTTATATTATAAATACATTTTATTATATATTCCATTTATCAAGTTCATGTGTTCAAAATCTCATTTTATTTGATATTAAAATATTTAAAGAGAATATTTTTTCAGCTCTTTATTTCATTCTGAAAAGTTGCCATCAGGGCTTGGGAGGAAAACAAAAGAATGTACGATTTAAAAAACTGTTTTACTGCAAACATGCCAGTACAGATTAAGCAATCGAGGTTTTTAGGAATGTATTTTACTATATCATTAAATCTGCACGGTTTTTAGCGAAGTTGAAATCTACTTTTCTAAACAAGTAAGGCATCATATTGCTATTCAAGCTCTGTAGACATTATGTACATTACAAAATTCTCCCATCATATATTAATTCTTGTATACGTCAATATCATCCAAATTATATCATTTACAATTTTTATTTTTCTTTTGGACGAATATTTAAACATACTTTCACTCATTCACATATCATCATTCATCATTTGATCCCAATAAAATTTAAAATTAAAACTTTAAATTTGCTAGACACAACTAAATTCTTATTTTAAAAACATTTCTTAAATCCATCAGAAACATATTAACATTCCTAGTAACATTAAATCCACAGCAGCAATTATCAGCTTCATCCAACTTAATGTTTGTTACAATAAAACATTTAATTATATTATTTTTAGTCTGGACATCTTACCTCAATATTAATGTTGATTTGTTCTTGAACATGTTTCAAAACAATTCTGTTTTATCGTCAGCTTTTCCAGACTGGTTTTATTTATGTTGTATTATGTTGCACAACCTGAATGTCGATGTCAGCTCCATCCTGTGGTTGGCCAAAGAACCTCCAAATAAGGTCACGCTCCATCGGTATATCAAAATTCAATTGAAATTCAAATAAGAATAAATTCATACAAGCTTTGGAGCTTTGGTGCATGCAACTTTATACCTTATAATAATTCTTGACTTACAACAGTTGTATTAGAAGTTCTGATAACTTTATATTGCAACATTTTGTCTATTACAATCAGGAATGCATTTTTATATACTAAAAGTTAAAATTTTCACATAGTATAAAGATCATTGAAATTCAATTGAATTTTGATATACCGATGGAGCGTGACCTTATTTGGAGGTTCTTTGGCCAACCACAGGATGGAGCTGACATCGACATCCAGGCTGTGCAACATAATACAACATAAATAAAACCAGTCTGGAAAAGCTGACGATAAAACAGAATTGTTTTGAAACATGTTCAAGAACAAATCAACATTAATATTGAGGTAAGATGTCCAGACTAAA
The DNA here is from genome assembly GCA_030220185.1 of Diploptera punctata. NCBI lineage: Eukaryota > Metazoa > Arthropoda > Insecta > Blattodea > Blaberidae > Diploptera > Diploptera punctata. The sequence continues at coordinate 534,243 of JASPKZ010000793.1, forward strand.
AATAATATAATTAAAATAACCTCAAAATATAACTTCCTAAAATTAAATATTAATAAAACATTTATTGCAACTAATTTAAATGATACAGCAAAATTTATTCTGTCAATTCTATTTTAATATTCAGATATCAATTTTAGAAGCAGTTATAACCAATTTTAATTTATTTAAAATTTCTCATTACTTCCATCTTATTTTCTTCTGTCTAATACACAACATTTATATTATTAAGTGACCTTTAATAATTTATATTCAATTCTCAAGGATTAAGAACTTACAAATGTATAGACTAAATATTTTTTAAAGTTAATAGAACACATGGAGGAAAATACAAGAAAGAAGTGAATAATTTTTAAACTTATTTGGACCTTATTTTTTAACAAAACTTTGTATATTATAAAAATAACAAATTTTTAATAGTCAAGTGATATACTTGGGAAACGTAATCAATAAAGCTGGAAAAACTGTTGATATTACTAAAAGAATAAAATTGATAACTGTGTTTTAGTTCTACTTTCGTGAATTTGGAAACAAAATGATGTTGAGATGAACTGTACATTTCAGACTATAAAACAGAGGAATACAAGATATTCAAAAGAAATTAAAACTGAAAGCATGCATTACCGAGAGAATTACTATGATATCTATACTTATAAACGAAAAATAATATTTGCATAAAAACCATCTGAAATAGAAAAGGGTGAAAAAATTAATTTGATTTTTTAACGGATATTAAGACACTCAAAAAGTAGAGAAATGTGATTAAAAAAGATTCAAAATAGAACAAGATTTAATGGAGTATGTAAAATGATCCTATTAGGAGATGAATTGGTTATGACTTATTAATTTATTAAAACATTTTCTTTTATAATATTCATGATAATGAGAGGCATGTACAAATTATTCTGTAAGTTTTTCACAGAATGCAACTCACGTAGTGTAACTCCAATTAAAACCACTTAGGACTTAAATACTTGGTTACTGAAACCAACATTAAATATATAGATAAGAATAAATTCATACAAGCTTTGGAGCTTTGGTGCATGCAACTTTATACCTTATAATAATTCTTTTATCTTACAACAGTTGTATTAGAAGTTCTGATAACTTTATATTGCAATATTTTGTCTATTACAATCAGGAATGCATTTTTATAAACTAAAAGTTAAAATTTTCACATAGTATAAAGATCATGGCCCTGGGGTCGACTCAGCCTCAAATGGAAATCAGTACCAGATGCTTGTTCTGGGGGTAAAGGCGGCCGTCACGTAGGGCTGACAACCCAGCTGACATCAAGTGCCGATTGTCCAGAAAAAGTGGGAGCCTTAACCTCCCACTACCCCAAGGGTCTCCTGAGGCCTGTAGTGGGACTACTTTACTTATAATGAGAAGTAAGATACAAGACTGTCTTTTGAATTGCTTCCACACACAAACAGTTGAATATCCATGTAGCAATATTAGCTGTAAGTATACAAAAATCCCTTTCCTGATCATAACATAAGATCAAAATTATCAATCCCAATCTTGTACTACTGATAATAGTTCATTTATCTCATGGCAACTATACTACATTTGTGACATATTAAAGCTATTAATATCATTTGAGCAATTTTGAGGCTATTTATAACATATATTAACATAATTTTCTCTATTTGAATATAAAATTTAAACGTTTTTATTAGTAATCTCACAAATAACAGACAAATATTGATTATATTTAATTATAACTGAAGAAATATGCAAGTCTTCAATAATGTATATATAATCTTATATGCTTTCATAGTTGGTACTTTTAATCTTTTTAAAGCGAGTCTCTGGGCTTCGTTATTAGCCACGCAACTATATTACAGCCATCATGCCTGGAAAACCATCCTAATAAAAATCTCCAGTAACATATTTAACTAACCCAAATAGAAAACCAGCTATAACGTCTCGGAGACCTGATATGGTGACCACATATCAAACTCTATACTGATTAGATGGTAAATAACAAGTGGATGTGAAGCCAGCACCTGGCCAGTAGGCCAAAGACCTTCTAAGCCTGACATGCCAGGAGTAATAATAACCCAAATATTAGATTCCAAATCATGTACAAAATTTTGAAATTCTATAGTTAAAGAAACTTTCTAAGTATTTTTAATGATTGTAATAGAGTGGGGGGCATGCTGTAACGTAGTGGTTAAGGCACTGCGCTACAAGCCGAAAGGTCGAGGGTTCGAGTCGTGGGGCAGGATTTTTAAACTGACCCAAACCTTCTGGCGGCATTATGGCCCTGTGGTCAACTCAGCCTCTAACAGAAATGAGTACCCGATTCTTGTTCTGGGGGTAAAGGCGGCCGTCACGCAGGGCTGACATCATGTGCCAATTGTCTAGAAAAAGTGGGAGCCTTAACCTCCTCCTACCCCAAGGGCCTCCTGAGGCCTGTAGTGGGATCACTTTACTTTACTGTAATAGAGTTCAAAACAAATATATAATATTTCCAAAATTATTTATTATCATTCCGATCAGGAGCATATGTTTTATATGGAGAGAGATATTTACTTAATGTATAATCACTAAAACATCAAATTATTATTTTGAAGTGTTAAATATATGTTTTAGTATTTCAGCTGTTATATTTCTGCCTGGGGGTTACCTGTAGTATTAATTTTCATTTAATGGGTGCCAGGTTCATAATACCTCAACATCATATTCCCAGGTGAACATTTAATATCTGAAAAGAATTAAATTAATGTTTTTATTACCTCACCTCATATCCTTTTTCTTCTATACGAAAAAGGATATGAGGTGAGGTAATAAAAACATTAATTTAATTCTTAAATTAAACCTCATAGTGTTCTTTCCCTGTGAAAGTTAAATAAATATTTAATATCTGACCTCAGAAAGAATCGGCCGCGGTGGACTAGTGGTTGTGCTCCTTGCCTCTGGTCCCGAGGGTCACGGGTTCAAACCCGGCCGGGGTCGATGGATTTTTTAGGACGGAAAAATCCAAGGAGCAAGTCCTCCGGGAGGGACTTTAAGTCGTCGGTCCCGAGTCTGAAGATTTTCAAGCTCGTAAAAAATCCATAAGCCTGAATGAAAAGGCCTCTAAGCAAAATTTACCGAATTTTCCCATCCTAATACTACCTTGGTTTCCTAGATGTCAGTATGAGGCGGAACGCTGACCATGGACCACTCAAAATGACATCTATACGAAAACAAGTGTAACTAAATTAGTACGGTTCAAATTCTTCCCTGCAGGGGGAGAGCGCCTAAATCTCTGTAAAGGGAAAACATAGGCTTACAATACAATACAATACAATACCTCAGAAAGAAAGAGAGAGAAATTGTCTTCTCCATTTCACAAACCTAGGTAATCGTTATATCTAAACAGCTGTGTCAATGGTGTAAGGATACCAATTCTAAATAATAATTTTATAATCTATAAAAAGGTTGTTGTTCTGCTGATGATTACAATTACACTAAATTAGATTCTGTCATTACGTTACTGCAAATGTAAATCTCATAATTTACGAGACAGCTGCAATATATTGTACAAAACAGAGATATCATAAAGTTTAAGGGCCGCATGCAAATACATTAGTCTCTGGTGAGCTGAGTTTTCCGTGAGAACGTGCAAAGTTCAAATTACCGAGTCGCTGACTGGTCATGCATGAAAGTAGTTTTTTTTCGTAATATTGGCAAGAAATTACCCAGAATTCTCAGCGATAAAACCACTTCCGTTATTTTCGTCTGCTAGAGAAATGCATTTACGCTTGCGTCCCGCAAATAAAACCGTATACGACAACGTCTGCATCTCCTGTTTTTCCAGTTGAATTCTTTGGTAGACTCTGTCAAATTCCTCTTCTCTTCGTATACCGAAAATATGATTGAAGTCTTCAAGGTCCGACATCTTGGATAAAGCAGCAAGGTTTCAAAGTACATCAGTTACCATCGGTTCCCATCGGGTTGCTCACAATTCATTCTCCGTAAAAGTCACCTCGCCGGGTAGCTTAGGAATTTCGACAATTATTATTGCATGAACAGATTTTTGAGTACGCAAAAAGTGTTTGGATGCAACTTTCTCAGAAGAGTACAAGCTGAGAACGACTTTTATGGTCTAATGCATTTATAGATACAACCCTAAATTAGATTCTGTCATTACAGCAAATGTAAATATGATAATTTACTGAGACAGCTGCCATACATTGTACAAAACAGAGATCTCATAAAGTTTAAGAGATAAATAGTGATGGTGATTTTACACAAATGTAATATAATGTGAAATGCTCAAAAAGCCCTAAATGACTAAAAATTCAATTTATAATTACATTTACAGGGGTAAATTTAACTTTTTCCAGCAACACATCTTACACCTGTATTTTCATTTTTTTTTCCACAACCTTTAAAACTTTTTAATGTGGTTTGAAAATACAACAAAATGCAATATAAATGAAAATCAACAATTCTTTTTCAAATTTTGTTTCTTTTCTCCTAAAAATTTCAAGAAAAATAAACATGTAGATTGCAAATGTTGCTGGCTGTTATACCCAGTTTGTCCAAGCAGTTCTACAATATATTAGGTATCTTCCAACAACACAGATGCTGAAGATATTTCAGTCATACAATTTAATTTTAACAGAAGAATCCGAATAACAAAACGAAATGTTGAGTTATATTCTATGATTTCATTCAACAATATAAGTGAACTATCATGACTTAAGTTAATTTTGTGCATTTTATTTTTATTAAATTTGTTTTAATTAATTTTATGTATTTTCTTCATATTTTTCTGGTTTTGAATCAATATACATGTATTTATTTTCTGTATTATGCTTTAAGCCTCCATCAATATTTATTCTATTTTTCTTTGTGTTGCTTTAACCTATATTAATTTAAAAATAATGCAAAATTTAATCAATGTATTTTTATATATCAGCCCTTTACAAATGTGATTTCTTCTTCTTCTTCTTCCTTTCCAGGATTAGGTCAATGTGACCTGTTCCAATCTCTAGTCCATTGTTTCCTTGGCCGTCCCAAAGATCTTTTTCCATGTGGTTTGTAGGTGTTGAACGTTTTGGGTAATCTTGTATTGTTCATTCTGTCTAAATGTTCTGTCCATCAGTATTTGTACTCTTCTAGTTTATCGAGTATTAAAATATCTCAAGTTCATTTCTTATTGATTCATTATGTAATCTATCCATGCATGTACATCCTTTTACGGATAAGTGTGATTTCAATTTCACATTAAAGTAATTTCAAAGTCAAATTTAAAGTTGCAAATGTGCTAAAAAATGTTAAATTTTGCATCTAGAGATAGTTGATTTTAGATTATTTATTTTCTTGCAAGAAGTAGAAAAGTGGACATCTCTTCAACTTCTGAAGTCAGATATTATTAAAAAATAATATAAAATAATCTATATCACCCACTAAACATACTCCATTCCTCTATCATATTTATTGAATGCATAAAATGCATCCAATATTAAAGGAAATTTCCTATAAAACTAAAAAAAAAAAAGATGTGTGATAAGAATAAATAATTCATTTACAATCAGAAACCTATGAATTTAGCTCAATTGCTGACATTTCATCCGTACCTTTTACTTTAAAATAACTAATATTATATCCATGAGTATGTAATCAGATTCTTGGAAGGAAATTCTTGAATGTCAGAAGCTATTTGTTTGAATAAGAACAGTCTAATTTCAGGACTAATTATGATGACCAAAAACTTCATCTTACATCCCTAGAAATACAATAATTATATCATAGCCTCTTCAACATTATAATCATATGAAGTACCAGTGTTTGTTTTATAAAACGTCTTGCCTTGTTACATTTAGATTTTTAATTTTCCTTGATTGCTATACAAAATTTACTTAATTAAATACTAATATAAGAAATAGCTTAATTTTCAATTAAAAATAATAATTCCTATAATTCAATTAACCCAATATATTTTCAGCATTTAACTGTCAACTATAATAATGCATTAAATAAGTCGATGATATATCATTCTGTGCAATAAAGAAGCAATCATTCTTTCATGATTTACTAATGATCAATTTAAAAAAACATCTCTTCCATTCATGTCAAACTGTAAAAAAAATAATATGATGCAAAGAAAATTCTGACATATTAATATTGCACTTTATTTTAAATTTCTTCACATTATAACTTATTCGCTTCCAGTAAAAATATTAACAGCAGCAATAATAATCAATGTTCAAACTAAAAATGCAATGGTGTTTAGTATTTTCAATATATTTTACATTCCATGCCGGACTAATAAAAATTAAATGACCTAATTTTGTTTAGTTGTTTCTTGACTCACCTCATACATCCTAACTCCAAAGCAGACACAAGTTTCTTCACTTCATTTGTGACATTCTCAATGCTGTATTACGTTCACAACTGATATCCAACAGCCTCCTCTTCAGCAGACTGGCCTCCGTGCCATCTGATGGCTGACCAACAAACTTCCAAATCAAAATCCCCTCTCCTTATCACCGGGTATTTCAAAATTCATAGCTGTGTTTTTATTCTTGCATATGTAAATTTTTTCCCAAATTGTGAGTTTCTTCGGTTTTTCCAATTGGAAGGAACTCACAATTTGGGAAAAAATTTACATATGCAAGAATAAAAACACAACTATGAATTTTGAAATACCCGGTGGTAAGGAGAAGGGATTTTGATTTGGAAGTTCGTCAGTCAGCCATCAGATGGCACAGAGGTCAGTCTGCAGGAGAGGAGACTGTTTGACATCAGTTGCGAACGTAATACAGCATTGAGAATGTCACAAATGAAGTGAAGAAACTCGAGTCTGCTTTGGAGTTAGGATGTATGAGGTGAGTCAAGAAACAACTAAACAATATTAAAATAAACCTCATAGTGTTATTTCCTACCTACATAACTTAATTAAATGACCTGTCAGATATCCAACTTCAAGCTTATGAAGGATGTAAATGAATCAAATGAAACTGCATATCTCTTGTATTTCTTGCTTAATAATAATATCAATAATCATAATCTAAAATGGCACTTGTCTTATGTACTATCAAAAACTGAATTCTATTCAATTCAATATTAATAAATAGGTTCTTTGGTATATGATAAAGAAAAAAATATATTTTTAATATAATTTTTCATATTGTTTATTTTTTATTTCACTCACCTCATATTTCATAACTCCTCGCAAACCCAGGGTTTCGTCACATCATTTGTGACATTCTCAATGCTGTGTCACGTTCACAACTGACGTCCGACTGTCTTCAATCCTGCAGACTGACCTCCGCGCCATCTGATGGCTCACCAAAACAAAATTACTTAAACAATTGGAAAAACCGAAGGAACTCACAATTTGGGAAAAAATTTACATATGCAAGAATGAAAATACAACTATGAATTTTGAAATACCTGGTTATAAGGAGAGAGGACTGATTTGGAAGTTTGTCGGTCAGCCATCAGATGGCGCGGAGGTCAGTCTGCAGGATAGAAGGCAGTGGGACGTCAGTTGTGAACGTGACACAGCATTGAGAATGTCACAAATGATGTGACGAAACCCTGGGTTTGCGAGGAGTTATGAAGTATGAGGTGAGTGAAATAAAAAATAAACAATATTAAAAAACCTCATAGTGTTATTTCCTATCTACATAACTTAATAATTTTTCATGTTTACACATTTATAAAAAAATCTGCATTATGGATTTATTTATAGGAATACAATTCATGTTATTATTGTATTTGAGATCTGTCTACTAAAATCTCTATCAAATTATAAGAATTTAAATAAATTGCATGTTTATAAAAATTATGATTGTTCAGTTAAGTTTTAATTGACTTAGTGCTTATAATGTTTTCATTTACATTTCTAACCATTAGCCATTATAATCATACGAATACATTCATTGAGATATTAACTAAACAGTGTTTTTACATTTAACATTCAAAATTATTGTTTTTTTTATCTAATTTTCTGCTATTAACTCCTCCTTATCTATTGATGTTTTTATTATTAATTTAACACTTCTCACTGAAGGATAAATTATATTTTAAAGAGAAAGGGTGCGAGGGAATTACAACCTATATAAGAGAAAAATTTGCGTCTAGATCGCAACTCGCCTCGGTAATTCAGTTGGTAGAGCATTTGGCCTGGAAAGCCAAAGGTCCCGAGTTCGAGTCTCGGTCTAGGCGAGAATTTTTCTCTTTAAAATATAATTCCTCCTTATCTAATTCAGAGAAAAAGTGGTACAGGAGAATAAAAACAACATCCTCAAAATTTGACTTTGAAAAAATGTTCAAACTACACATATTTAAAGTATATGGAATCAACAAACTCCAGTAGATTATAACAGTCCTTCGAGGACTATGACCTGTCAGGATGATGATGATGGAATCAACAAACACTATGAGAGAAATCATTTACCTTCTAGAAAGAAAACAGATTATTCTTACAAATTTTCTAATGCTTAATGCTGTATTCATCATCAACCCACAGACACATTTGATTGAAAATTGTGTTTTATTATTTTTTTTTATAAATCTGCAGATCCTAAGCTTCCTAGCAACAATAAGAGTTTGTTATGCTTCTATCCATTTATCATAAGTAATGCCACGAGTGATTTCCAATTTATCTAGAGAATTTGGAAATCAAGAGAGGCATTTGTTAGGACTATTTAACGAATAAAATTAAACTGTTTACTCACAAATCATTATTTAAATATAGTTATTTTAAAATATGTATATATGTAATATAAACGGTGATGTTTGAAAACAAATGAGAAATGTTTGATTATGTTTCATTTGTTCATCACTGCAACTTGATCATACTATTTATTGCCAAATAGGTTCACAACAAAGTAAGAATGTACCCTAGTTGAGAAAAAATGACACACATCAAATTGTATATTATAACCTACATTATAGGTTATTAATAATTTTTTTTGGGAAACAACTCAGTAAAATCAGTATTTAAAAACACAATCATTGAATACACAATTATCAAATGTGTAGGTCGAAGGAATCTGTTCATTATTTGCTATCATATTTGTTAGAGAGTCAGTCACTGCAAAATAATGCTCTGACCTTTTCAGAATATTAAAAAAGGAGGAGCTTTCATTATTTTAAACAGAATTCGATAAATACTGAGGTGAAACAAGACTGTCATTTGTTGTAAAACAAAATTCAATGAAATGTTATTATTGATTCCCATTTGGGACATGAGTTAAATAGTCATATTATTTTATTATCTCAGATTTCCCAAATAAAAAGAAACTGAAAGTAGATAGAAAAATGTGATATTTCTGGCCAACTCTCAAAAATTCACCATAGCAAAAAAGAAAGATCTATTTGAAAATTTAACCAATAAAATAATAATTTAAGTGCCAGAACATTAAAAGAATAGTAAAATAATATTTTAAATCTTCAATATTGTCCTTTGGCCCTTTTCATATTCTACCAACTTAAGTATGCACAACTATTATGAAAAGGTAAGCCAAGGTTTGACTTTTTCAAAATGTTATTTTCAGTGTTTTGTTTCTGGCAAAAATAAATCAAGAAGATGAGATTAATGCAAGGAACCAACACTGAAAATTAATTTGTGAAAATAATACCATCAATCATAATATAAGAAGATTATAAAATGAACTAAACTGAAGAGCATTAGGTCTGAAGAAAGTACCAGAATTTATTTACTTTATATTATTTTTAGTCTCATCATCTTACCTCAATTGAGGTAAGATGATGAGACTAAAATAATATAATTAAAATAACCTCAAAATATCACTTCCTAAAATTAAATATTTATTTACTTTTTTAATTATTTTACTATACATACTTACTTACTTACTTACTTACTCACTGGCACTATACATACACAATAAAAATATAATTGTGAAATACGTGAAGAAATAAAAGTTCTTACTTGACCACAGTTCTCTTCTTTATACTGCATGCTATTCAATTCAATTTATTTTTTACTCTAAATGCATTATGCGACAATTTTTTTTTAATTTAACAAGATGCACAAGATTACCACAAAATATTGCAAATCACACTGCTATTTTTAAATATTGTAGAACTTTCTAGCTCTGTTAAATATAAATTGCATATTTTAATTTGCTTCTTCACTCAATTCCTTAAATAAACTGTTGATACTGAATATAAAAAAAACTAGATATTAACTATCATCTACTATTTGTTCTTTATATACAATTGATTGCCTGATTAGAGATACATTTTTTTCAACCTTTGGTAATTACATTTCTTTACATTTGCTAGTAACTTTCCAACTCAACAAATGTGTGCATTATATCTTACATTCTGGAAGTAAGGCATACCTGATTCACTATATTGCTTTACATTTCATTTTCACAAAACCAATACCATCTCTTTCAATAGTTTTATGGCTTGTTATTCAACATATATATATATATGAATTATTCACATATACGGGGTGAATCATAAATATGGCTATACGTTTGATCGCCTTGTGTGATGAAAATATTACCTTTACAGGAAATATGAAATTACCGTTGGAAAGGCAATTATTCAAATTACAACAATGGAATAAAACATAACAGTATAGAACTTATGTCATTAGTCTAAATGGTGTTGAATATGCAACAGCAAATTATAATTGCTGCATGGGCAATAACGTATGCTAATGATCGTGAGGCCGCAAGACGTGAGTTTAACGTAGCATTGCAGCCGTCAACATGCTGAAATTAGTGATTGAGGAAGAAATTAGAGCTATTCCTCTAAACATGTATCATAACGCAATGAATGACTTCCAAAGTGTTGCCAATTATGCTTGGATGTAAATGGCAAACAGTTTGAAGCAATAAAGTGACTTGCTTTGTGTTGTTGTAAGTGATTTGTTTTGTTCTATTGTAATTTGAAGCATTCCCTTTCCAATGATAACATCATATTTCCTTTAATAATAATATTTTCGTCACAAAATGCGATCAAACGTATAGCCATATTTCTGAATCACACTGTACTAAAAACCTTGCTTTTTTAAACTGAAACCAAAGAATAGTTAACAAAATAAAATCAGAAACTAGCATCATACATATTTCAATTAATATTGGGAAGTAAACATTATGAGGTTATATCATTAATAGTGAGTGGAGAACATATTTTAATCGACTCACCTCATACATTTTCAAACTTCTTTGATACCGACGGTTTCAGATAAAATCATGTCCTTCTTCAGTCAGTGGAAGCCATGACTGAAGAAGGACATGATTTTGTGTGAAACCGTCAGTATCAAAGAAGTTTGAAAATGTATGAGGTGAGTCGATTAAAATATGTTCTCCACTCACTATTAATAGCATCATACAGTTTATGCATATTTTATTTTTTATAATTTTTCTAGATAGTATATGATTAATGCAATCTAAGTATTTAAAGTTTAACTTCGTGGATTTTGAATTTCAGATTTTCAGATATCAAGAATGCTGAATTCCCTCGTGTATATTATGAAATTAAAATACTTTGTTAAAATTATCTCATAGATTTTTAAAATATTTCAATATTTCAGAATGAAGATTGCTTATATTTTATGTTTTTACTAAAAAAAACTCAAGTATTTGTACTTTAAATATCATTGCAATAATGATTTTTTAAGAAAGAAATAAAACTGTCCCATCTATCAAGAAACATCTAATATACTATAATATCACTATATTAATATTAAATAAAAAATACATAACAATTCAATGTAAGAAAATTTTTTATGTACAATATAAAAAATTTGGACTTTGCTTTTGATAAATGTAAAAACTTTAAAATACTTTATAGTATGCTGCTAGATTCAATGCATGCTACAAATATACTGGGCAAAATATAATTTCTTTTGAAACAAAAATTTATATTTAGCAAGCTTTTTGAGTAATGAATTTATTCTCACAAAACCAATTGAGGCATTGCATCAGAGTCACAAGACATAAAACATTTAACAATCAAACACCTTAAAACTTTATATTTTGATATTATAATTTAAATTTTAACATTCACAATGAGGTCCAATGATAATCCATCATTGTGAATGTTACAATTTAAATTATAAAATCAAAACATATAACTTTACTGCTATAATAGTTGTGTAAATTCTCATTAAATGTCATCCTGAATTAGAAGCCATCGGTTGGCATTAGGTAGTGATGGCTGTCTTGGACAATAAGATAAATGTATGTGAAGAAAGAAAAATTAACGGTTGCATCAGGAGCCTGGATAGTGTAATGGTTGATACATTAGTTTATAAAGCTTGAGGTCTCAGGTTCAAATCCTGGTTCAGGCGTTAATCTTTCTTTTCAAAATAAAAAAAACCTTAAAACTGTATTAAAAATCATAAGATTACATATTCCAGAAACAAACTCTAAACTAAACTCCATGGCATGACAGCCCTAGAAGGTCTTGGCCTACCAGCCAGCTGGCCTCACATCTACATGGGTTAATCACAGAGGTAGATGATCATCCTGCCAGTATAGGGGTGACATGTGGTCAGCATGTTGGGTCCTCCAGCTGTTATTGCTGATTTTTCTCAACCTGGAGCCACTACTTATTGCAGCTACCCAAATTCCTCTTGATGTTGAGTGGGCACCGGTACCATACTGGCTGAAATTCCATGAGAAAATTTCTTCCCCCATGGAGACTCAAACCAGTTAAAGCCTCTTGCCTTAACCACTTGGCTATAGCGCGGGACTTCCAGAAACAAAGTCTGTGTTTAATACAATATACTCTTTTTAAATTATATCTTTGTAACTATATTTATACATGGACATTGAAACTATAGGAAAATACTGGTTTGTGTGTAAAAATGGCTTTTCAATTTCTTTGCTGAAAGAACCCAATTAGAAAAGCATGACAAAATTCATGAACTGCCTTAAATAATTAAAAATTATAGAAGCATAATAAATTTTTCTTAACTGTGCTATAACAAATCTTGACCTTGATAATGAATTAACATTTTCTTTAAATGATGACTATAATTTGATACATTGCTGAACTTAATAAATATGAATAAACAAGAAAGAGATTATAATCCCAACATAAAACACTGTTTCAATTGTATCAGTTGTAATGCTTAAATAACACACAGAATCAAACAATAAATATCTGGACAAGCTGACGATAAAACAGAATTGTTTTGAAACATGTCCAAGAACAAATTAACATTAACATTGAGGTAAGATGATCAGACTGAAAATAATATAATTAAAATAACCTCAAAATATCACTTCCTAAAATTAAATATAATTCATTATTTACGATAAGAGGCATTAAGGATAAGCATTATTACATATAAATTATAAAATATTAAAGCATTTTATGAATAATTTGTTTTGAATGTATTTCAATGTTTAATTTTTCATTCAAGTGATGCAGATGAGTAAATTTAACAAATAACAGAATCAATAAATATAAACTATATTTAAATTAATATTGGGAAGTAAACATTATGAGGTTATATCATTAATAGTGAGTGGAGAACATATTTTTAACGACTCACCTCATATAATTTCAAATCAAAGAAATTTGAAATTATATGAGGCGAATCGTTAAAAATATGTTCTCCACTCACTATTAAAAATATAAACTATTTCAAGTGTCAAATTTAAGGATTCTCTTCGCAGATCATTCTTTCAATGTGGATTATTAATATTCACAACTAAAAGAAAGTGCCTCACATATAATTTCAGTCTATAAATTCTATCTTGAAGTTTGTTTCTTATTTATAATATCCAATTACTAGCAACACAATTATTGTCATTTTTAATTTTTAAACTATTGATTGAGATACAAAATCAAAATGAGGGAAGTCTAGAAACAAAATGTATGATTAAAAAAAAGAGCTCTATGGCTCAAGGGAAATCATGTATAAGAAGCCCAAGTCAAAAATGCTCATTCACAAATTTTACACATATCCTTTCATGTCAAAAATCATATATTCTGTTTATTATATACTATAATAAACACAAAATATTAATAATACAATATGCTTTTATAAGGTTCTCGCAAGACCAGTATTAAGATATGGTAGTAAAACATGGACAATACAAAGAAGAGATGAAAGCCGAATAACAGCAAACAAGATGTGATTTATGCGCCGTACAGCAGGCTATACAAAGTGGGACCATAAAAGAAATGAGGAAATTATGGAAAAGTTGGATGTAGAACCCATTCTCCACCATATACAAAACTACCAGAACAACTGGAAAGACCATCTTCAACGAATCCAGTCTCATAGAATTCCAAAAGCCATGCTTCGTTACTGCCTCCAAGGCAAAAGATCGCTGGGACGTTCAAAAAAGCGCTGGATGGAAAATTACTCTTTGAGACCGTAACAGGCCATACGGCCTAATACTTGCATGGATAATGATAATGATGATGATTATGAAATAAAGAAAATAATTATATTAATTGTTTTTTATTAATTTAAAAAATCTTTAAGAACTGATCAAAACAATTCTAACTATTACCAATGCCAATAGCATGAAGTTTATTTCAATAGAAAATAGTTTTTATTTAATTACAGTTAATAAAAAAATTTCAAGGTATCCTGTTTATAGACTGCAAAGACTCAATGTAGATTGCAATAGCAACAACACAAGAGAAAGAGCTAAGGAAGTTGGTTAGTAACGCTTCAGCCAACTTTACGAAGTTCCTGGTGCTTATTTTAGAGATGACCTTAGTGTTTATAACAATTGAAAGAAAAATTCAACCATTACAAGGTATTAGAGAACAAACAACCTCAATTTCATAAATTAATCATAGGAAATAACATTACGAGGTTGCTTTCAAGTTAATAAATAAATAGTGAATCGTGAAAATCTCACTTCATAAACTACACGTTTATCAAGCACACGACTGCAGTTTAAGGAGGCATCTCTCCTATCTTCAGCCATCTTTACGAGTTATAAAGACGGCTGAAGATAGGAAGGATGTGTTCTGAAACAGCAGACCTGTGCTTGAAGAACACATAGTTTACAAGGTGAGATTTTCATGACTCACTATTTATTTATTAAGTTCAACTTGTTTAATACAAGTTATAGGTCTGTTGCAAAGGCAGGTGGTAGTAATATATTGTTTATTTTTTTATTATTTCACTCACCTCATACTTCATAATTCATAGCAGACCCTGGGTTTCTTCACATCTTTTGTGACATTCTCAATGCTGCGTCACGTTCACAACTGACATCCAACGGCCTTCTATCAGGATAGAAGGCCGTTGGACGTCAGTTGTGAACGAGACGCAGCATTGAGAATGTCACAAAAGATGTGAAGAAACCCAGGGTCTGCTATGAATTTATGAAGTATGAGGTGAGTGAAATAATAAAAAATAAACAATATTAAAAAACCTCATAGTGTTATTTCCTATCTACATAACTTAATAAGGTAGTAATATATATTTAAATAACAAGGTTTTTCAGTCAAAATTAGCTTAAGGATTAAGTATTTCTTGAATCAATATATTGGGAAAAAAGCATTAAATAAGTATGTGGGTTTTTTCATGACAGAATTTAATGTACAATTGGTTCTCAAATTAAAGACTATACTGATGATCAGACTATAATGGCTTTTTAGAGAATGACTTACAGAGAGCAATTTTTAAATTAAATAATATTGCACAAGATTACAACCTAGAAATTTCTTCAACAATAACTAAAGTCATGGCCCAGTGTGGCAAAGAAATGGAAAGAACAAAACTAGTACTAAATGACAAAACGCTAGAACAAGTAAAAGATTTCAATTATCTAAGTGTATCTTTAGGTTGTAATAGAGATAAAGGCATAAATAATAAGCCTGCGGAAAGGCTACCGTCTTTAACAGGGAGGAGACCCTTTAATTCCTTCCATCGAAGGCTTAAAGGAACTGACCTGGACAGTAACCTAGTGTCCAATCCCTCACCTTCTCGTGGTGCAGCTGTTAGTAATCATGCTTATGCATGATGAACGAAAGGGAAGGGCTACTCACCAATAAGCATTTGGTGAGTTTTTCTTTTTTTTTGACCAAATTGGTATTACTTCTTCCCATACCAATTCCCTCTTTCAACTTTTCTATCCAGTCTCCCTTGACTGACCTCTTGCTTCATTCGACCCTGGTGGTATTAGAGTATTCGAGGCCTAGGGGTTCATTTCTCCTTCCTTCCTATACCTACTTTCTCTCTACGGGTGGGTGACGTAACCACCACATGTGGTGCCTACTACTAAACGGTTACAACTAGTTTATTGTACTCCAAGCTTTTGTAGAAGAGAGCAGGCTTTCTGCTAAATATTGGAGTGCAAGAAAGCGAATCATTTCATTATCAAGTGCTCGACATTAGATACCAACCAACCAACATAAATAATAAATTACAAATATTTCAGTATGTATGAGACACCCTTAAAAGAACACAGGGAAAGAAAGTAAGAAAAGAAATGCATTTAAAATTTTATAAGTATTGGCTGTACTGCAATATTGTATTAAATATGGACTCTGAATAAATGGTCAATTAAAAGAATAGAAGCAGCAGAAATGAAATATTTATGATTTGTGGCAGGATATACTTTAATGGATAAAAAACTGTGTGAAGATATCCGTAAAGAACTACAAATATTCAGTTTGACAGATAAAATAGAAGAGTACAGGAGAAAATGGTATGAACATGTCTGCAGAATGGATACCAACAGATTGCCTAGGAAAAGTCTGAACTATCAACCAAGAGGAGGAAAAAGAGATCAGGGACGTCCACGATGGCATTTGTTGAGGATGGAGTTTCCAGTTGTTCTATAACTAATGAAAATGGAATATATTTGTTCCCCAAATTCCACGTGGGGACACACCATAACTAATTATTATTCATGAACAAAACTTAAGGATGTCTTGAAACAGCTAATGTATCTGAACTTTTTTAAATAATTTAAAATGTTATAATCTTTAGATATAATTTTTTAACAATATATAACTAAATAATGAGAAAAAATTTAAACACTTACAGCTTACACTTAATATACCTTCCTCCTCCCAAAACAGGATAAAAGAAGAAATTGTAAGCAATTTATAATAGCTTATAATTCCCCTTGTGAGTTATCTTTCAGAAGCTTGAATACAAATCTCTATTTAGAATATTTAATTTTAGGTTTTTCTATTTAGAATTTTTAATGGTCTGAAAATCTCAAATCCAATATTGACGTGACAATGTTGCTACGGATGCTAGGCACTTTCTCTCAATATATGAACTACTAAATAGGAACACAAATCTATCTCACACCTATCAGAAAGACAATTCCTCCATCTCACATGAATAATGAACAAAACCTATACTATAATGAATAAAGAAACATTTAAAGAATTGTAACAACAAAAGTAATGAATAACAAAAAAATGTACAATAGCATTATATAACAACATTCATAACAAAGTCACACTGAGGTGGGGAGAAGAACCGCAGGTAAATGCGGCAGTATGAGTCTCGAAGACAAATGGACCCCTATGTGTGTGTTAGTGAGCAAGATGATAACAATCAGCAGTCCATACTCTTTACATTATACAGCATATCTTCTTAAAGTCCGAGTCGATTTCGTCGTCGAGGTCCTTCGTGTCAGGGGTCTTACCTGCTATATTAGGCATGTACTGCTCTTGGCAGAGACCCTCTCGTTCATAGAACAACATGTATGCAGAACTCGTATCCATTTGACTTTCATTGACCTCCTGCAATATGAGCAATGTTTTAGTCTGTTCTGCACAATTGCAGGAATCATGGCTTAAATACAGAGGAGATTAAAATTTTTGTGGTCTGGAGGAGTGGATGGAAGAATATTAAAAAGAACATTTGGAATAACAGGAAAAGGAACAAGAACTCTAGGAAGACTTCAAACCAGATGTATGAATTACGTGAAAAGGAATTCAAAAGAAGGTATAGACAGAAAATTGTAAATATATATAACTTTGGGGAAAGTAGGACTATATGGAAGAAGGTATACTCTGTATATAACGGGCTTCCAATATAAAACCGGACCGGCCTCACGGAGTTTCACCCGGCATGCAGTGCTGTCTCTTCCTCCCGCAATTCACCCTGCCTGCCACCCATCCTTGAACTGTTTCTTACCTTATAGAAAATGCTGGAAATGTTGTCCTCCCGCAGTTAAACAGGCATTATACCGAGTAAACACATTTAGATTGACACGCTGTAGTTCGGGCACTGTCAAGTTTCTGATTTCATTTCTTATGTTGTTCTTCAGTCGATCTGGAAGGAGGTAATTGTCCAGGGAAGTTCCGAATAAATTCCTCGCGAACGCGACGAGCTGATTCGTATTTATAATAACATTTACACACATAAATGTGCTGCTCTAATATCAGCTGACGTCTCATCTTGTCGAACGATAGTAAACTGGCTAGTTCAAGGACGAGCGGCTGGCAGAGTGAAATGCGGACAAGGAGAGAGCGCTGCCTGACGGGTGAAACCTAGTGAGGCCGGTCCGGGTTTATATTGGAAGCCCGGTATAAGCTTTACTGGCTATAATAGTAATGTTAAAACCCATTAAAGTCTTACTAAATAAGAAGCAGCCAGGTGGCGTGTAGACTAAACTTAAGTACCTACAATTATAGGTGTAACAACGGTCATGAAAATACTGATGATGGAACTGAAGAAGGATCCGAAACTAGTCTAAGAAGAAGAAGGATAAGAACATGAGGTGAGGTGATAAAATTTTACTTAAATAAGTATCTATAACTTAAAATTAAATTATTTTTAGTCTCTTCATCTTACCTCAATTTAATGTTGATTTGTTCTTGAACATGTTTCGATTATATCATAATCATCTTCAGCATATTGCCCAGAATGGTTAGATTTATGTTGTGCACCCTGGATGTTGATGTCAGCTCCATCCTGTGGTTGGCTAAAGAACCGAACCTCCAAACACCATGCTTAGTCGGTATTTCGAAATTCATAACTCTGTTTTTTGTTCTTCTGAAAATAGATTTTTCCCAAATAGTCAGCTCTTTTGTATTTTCTAACTGTTTTAATAATTTAGTGTCTGATTTTATATTATGTTTTTCAGACCAAACATGAGCAGCAACTGCAGATTTTTCTATTTCCCCATTTTTGATATTTCTTGTATGTTCTTTGGTTCTAATTTTTAGGTTTCTTTTTGTTTTTCCTATATATATATATATATATATATATCTTTTCACAACCTGTACATTCATAACAAAGGAAAAACAAAAAGAAACCTAAAAATTAGAACCAAAGAACACATAAGAAATATTAAAAATGGGGAAATAGAAAAATCTGCAGTTGCTGCTCATGTTTGGTCTGAAAAACATAATATAAAATCGGACACTAAATTATTAAAACAGTTAGAAAATACAAAAGAGTTGACTATTTGGGAAAAAATCTATATTCAGAAGAACAGAAAACAGAGTTATGAATTTTTAAATACCGACTAAGCGTGACCTTGTTTGGAGGTTCTTTGGCCAACCACAGGATGGAGCTGACATCAACATCCAGGGTGTACAAAATAAATCTAACCAGTCTGGGCAATATGCTGAAGATGATTATGATATAATCAAAACATGTTCAAGAACAAATCAACATTAAATTTAAGTAAGATGAAGAGACTAAAAATAATTTAATTAAAATAACCTCAAAATATCACTTCCTAAAATAAAACATCTATAACTTATTCTCTTAAAATAATCTCAGATTGATGATGCATATTTTTTAACATATTTAGCTACTTTACAACATAAGAATAAATGTTAATATTATTCGTTTTTAAACACCTTAATGATGGACAAATTATATTTGAAAAGAAAAATATACGCCTAGACTGGGGTTTGAACCCAGGACCTTTGACTTTCTATGTCAATGCTCTTCCATAATGCATACATTGAACTTTTATAGGAAGAAAAATCACTATGAGGTTTAATTTAAAATTAAATTAAAATACTTTATACCTCACCTCACATCCAGTCTTCTAATTATACTGTAGTCTCAAAGCCTTGGCAGCTTCATAACATAAGTCGACGAGATATTACTGAAAATGAAGCTGCCAAGGATTTGAAACTACAGTATAATTGAAAGGGATCATCTACAGCTGATCAGATTTTACAGGAGAGGGAAAAAAAAAATTATTCAACTTGTTGAGGATAAAGCATTGAATCTGAAATTGCTACTGAATAAAGTCAGAAAGTGGTAAAGGAATAGTGTAGTTGATCCATTCTCACGCGGAAACAATGGAAGTAGGTATCTAAACATGGAATAATGAAAGAAGTGAATTTCAGAAAAATTGGAGATGATTTTAAAATACAATAGGAAGTAACATTAAGAGGTTTTATATTTGAAGAGAAAAATTTTCGCCTAGACCAAGACTCGAACCCAGGACCTTTGGCTTTCTGGGCCAAATGCTCTACCAACCGAGCTACCGAGGCGAGTTGCGATCTAGACGCAAATTTTTCTCTTATATACGTTGTAATTCCCTCGTGCCAAATGCTTTGAAACCGTTGCTTCTATCTTTGCATATGGCAGCCTCTTAGTTAAGAAGACATTAATTGGGAATTTAGCACTACTTTATAAAGCCAGTAGGGCTTCTATTTAAGTTTTTATTATTAATTTAACACTTCTCACTGAAGGATAAATTATATAAGAAACATTTTCGCCTAGACCGAGACTCGAACTCGGGACCTTTGGCTTTCTGGGTCAAATGCTCTACCAACTGAGCTACCGAGGCGAGTTACGATCTAGATGCAAATTTTTCTCGAGTCTCGGTCTAGGCAAAAATTTCTCTCTTCAAATATAATTTATTCTTCAGTGAGAAGTGTTAAATTAATAATAAAAACTTCATTAAGAGGTTTGTTTAATAATTAAAACATTTTGTCTGTTCATTCTTATCTCTTAGAGTTGTTTTTGTCGAACATATGTTTCAGAGCTTCTTAGCCCCATCGTCAGTGATTACAGACAGAATTTTCTCATGTTGTCAGCACTGATTCTTGATTCCTGCTCTCTTTGCCTCTGGTCCAATGAATTTACTAATGAGCTTCCTTTCTGTGGGAATTTCAAAGTTCATAATTCTTTTCTTGAATTTTGAAATTCCCATAGAAAGGAATCTCATTAGTAAATTCATTGGACCAGAGACAAAGAGAGCAGGAATCAAGAATCAGGGCTGACAACATGAGAAAATTCGGTCTGTAATCGCTGACGATGGGGCTAAGAAGCTCTGAAACATATATTCGACAAAAACAACTCTAAGAGATAAGAATGAACAGACAAAATGTTTTAATTATTGGAGATGATCCCTTTTCGAAATGATTGATTCAATTAGAAGACTGGATATGAGGTGAGGTATGAAGTATTTTAATTTAATCTTAAATGCATACATATTCTACATGTTTTTAACAGATGAACATCCTGTCCTTGCTAATCACTAGTGTCATCAATATCATGTCTACAAAAATAATTTGTCACATGTAATCATATTTAACAATAATAGCTTGAAAATGTCTAAATATAATTACCAAATCAAGAAACATTGGAACTTTTTTTTTATTTTGTTCTTTAAGAATAAAAAAAAGAATAATTGTACACTATCTTAGTTATATAATTTTAAACTCACCTTACAACTGCTGTCGTTGTAACAATACCATTTGCCATTTGGATTACAAGCGTAGCTTATATAATGCCCACCTCCCAGTATGCCAGAATGTGACTGTAGAATGAATAAAAAAAATACTACATTAAAATTAATGTTGTGAAGTAAACATTATGAGGTAATAATCGTTTAAATTTATCGGAGAAAATTTTTTGAAAAACTTACCTCATAAATTTACTGCTTCTCACGAGACCATGGTTTCAGACAACATTTTATCCATCATCAGTCACAACTCTGACTGATGAAATTCTTTGGCCATCAACTATTCTATTGTCAACATCTTCTTTGCTACCATCTTTGGTTGAATATTAAAATATTAAAACTTGTGATATTGAAAAATCTGCAATAGCTGCACATAGTTTACCAGATCATCATAAAATTGGAAGATAAGCAAAACTTTTAAAAAAATTAGATAAACCTTTAGAATTTATAGTTTGGGAGAAGTTATACATTCAGAAAAATAAATATAGATTGATGAACTTTGATATTCCTAATGAACAAAATTTAATTCAAAGTTTATAAATTTAACCATAGATGGCAGCACAGAAGATGTTGACAAAAGAATAGTTGACGGCCGAAGAATTTCATCAGTCAGAGTTGTGACTGATGATGGATGAGATATCATCTGAAACCATGGTCTCGTGAAAAGCACAAAATTTATGAGGTGAGTTTTTTTTTTAAATTTTCTCCGATAAATTTAAAAGATACTGTAGTATTATATAAATACATACACAAACTCAAAAGTTCTGTTGACTAAAGTTCAGAGATAGTTGAAATTTGAGAAAAATGAATTGATATAGAGGTACTCACAACAATGCCATAAAGTTGGTATTTAAGGTTGAATGGGTCAGTGTCTGGCACTAGCCTATGTTGATGAAAGTCTTGAAGAGCTCCATCAGTAACTGGAGTCCGCGCTAATGATGTTGATTCCAGTCGCTCCCGTGCTATTACTGATAGTCGAAGGTTTGGAACATCACCATTTGCCAATCTTCTTCCTATTTAAAAATATATGTATATTACAAATCTAAATTCACTATTATTAATATATAAAATTTCAACCTACATAAAAAAAAATCTCCAGATTTAACAAGCCTTAGAAGGCCCTTGGCAGCTGGGCCTACATATGCATGTGACTATCACAGAAGTAGATTATCATCCGGCCAGTATAGAGATCCATCCATAGTAATTTTGCCCAAAGGCAGGTCCTTCACTGCAATCATAGCATTTGCATGCTATGCTTGCAGCTTTACTAGGGAATTGTAGGTGTGGTAGCTTCCCATTGCTTTCAACATCGGTGAAGGATGATGATGATGATGGCCATATGATTTCGGGGACCATTTGGGCCTTAAAGTTTTCCTGACATTTGTCTTACAGGTGAGGAAAAACCCCAATAAAAACCTCACCCAGAAAAACTGCCCCAACCAGGGATCGAACCTGGGCCTGCTGCGTGACAAGGCAGCATGCTACCTCGAGACCACAGCGGTGGACAGTATAGAGTTGTCATGTGGTAAATATGTGAGCAATCTGGAACTGCTACTTATTATAGTTACCCAAATTTCTTATGATGTCGGATGGGCAATGATCCCGTAACTGGATATAAATTCATTACAATTTCCCCCCCCCCAAGAGAACATGAACCAGCATGCCCATTGCTCTATGCCAAGGCAGGATATCTTAGATCAACCATGGTGCAGGATATCGTCATACTTACAGTTCATCTCAGGTATCTGTGGAATAAAGCCACACACAGGAGGGTAGGGATGGGAGGAATTGTGGACAATTGGTAAATCAAGCTGCATCAAATGCAGCAATACACCATATAGTTCTTATCGCTTCTCACAGTGCATAAGTTAATTGTTTAAACACATTGTATTTATTATTTTTTATGACTAGGGTATTCGATAAGTAATGGTAACATTAATAAAAAAATTGTTGTTTATTTTTTATTATTTCACTCACCTCATACTTCATAATTCATAGCAGACCCGGGGTTTCTTCACATAATTTGTGACATTGTCAATGCTGCGTCACGTTCACAACTGATGTCCAACGAACGTGACGCAGCATTGACAATGTCACAAATTATGTGAAGAAACCCAGGGTCTGCTATGAATTATGAAGTATGAGGTGAGTGAAATAATAAAAAATAAACAATATTAAAGAACCTCATAGTGTTATTTCCTATCTACATAACTTAAAAAAATGTTGTCTATATTATTCTTACCTCATATTGTTGTTTCTGTTATACTTCTTTCAGCCTTAGTTTAGGTTGTAATGTAAACAGAAGCACGTGGTTAAGTGTGATTTCATTGGCCACATGAACCTAATGGCATCGTCCAGCGGCGTAGATGAAAACATAGTTCCCTGATAAATCTACATTTTATATAATATAACTACTATGTATGAACAAAATTATCGCAAAAATAATAATAAAGTAATAAAACAATATAACATATGAAAAAATGACAATGGTGAACAGTAAGTATAAATATATATAAATTTAAATATAACACCGTTTTGCGCAGACGAAGAGGGATTCACTAAATCACTAATAGTTCTCCCCTCCCCACATGTCAACTGATTGGTTTGTCACCATGCATCATTACGTCAGTCGCAATCAGTGGCGAAAAGTCATAAACGAAAGGTGGATCTATGCGGGCTGCATCACTTGATGTGTTGTGTGATTTCGTAATCAAATCATGGGAAAAAGTGGAAGTGGAAACAGTGATCAAATCCCTCAAAAAGTGTGGGATTTCTAATGCTATGGATGGCACTGAGGACAATTTATTATGGGATACTGATGATCAAGTGGAAATCGACTCGC
Organism: Diploptera punctata; assembly: GCA_030220185.1. Taxonomy (NCBI): domain Eukaryota; kingdom Metazoa; phylum Arthropoda; class Insecta; order Blattodea; family Blaberidae; genus Diploptera; species Diploptera punctata. The sequence goes on from JASPKZ010000793.1 coordinate 558,678, forward strand.
TAGATACAGAATGGGACCCATATGACGAGCTTCTCAACAATGAAGGCAAGGATGTACTTAAGGAGTTATTTGTCAATGTTGATAAATGTGAGGATTTTGCAGGATTTTAAATACATTGGGGAGTTATTTTTTCATTTTATAATGGTTTTAATTTATATAAATTTCAATCTAATTTTTTTGTATCTATCCTATAAGATGACCCTGGATTTTTATGGTTCAACTATCGTCTTATCTGCCGAGATAAATGGTAAGTTTATTGCTTCTGGTCTTCATGCCTTATTCCTGTAACTCTTGGTGTCAGTAGCAAGAGGTCTTTTCATTAACTAAGAGTGTACATAACTAATAGGTTGAAATGACTGCAGTGGAGGACTAACAAACTTCATCATCATCATAGTACATTCACGAATTTAGGCCATTCGTTAACCTGTTTCGGCCTCAAGAGAAACACCATCCAGAAGTCTTTTGAGTGGACGTCCTGGTCTTCTTCTTCCTGCAGGTTGATATCTTAACATTAGTTTGGGTATTCTGTGATCTTCCATTCGATGAACATGTTGTATCCATATTTAATTAATGTTGGGAAGTAGATGTTGTATCCATCTTGACTTATAATCAAAAATTTTGTTTTCTAAAGATTCCATGTGTAATTCTTCTAAGATGTCTTAATTTTTTTTGTGATCTAATAGTGTGTATCCTGCAGTCCTCCGAAGATATCTCATTTCAGCAGATCTAAGTCTCTGTATATCCTTCTGTTTCAACGTCCATACTTCGCTACCATACAAAAGAGTCGGAAGAGCCAGTGTTTTATACACTTTCAGTCTTGAATGTTTTTGGACTAACTGTGGCTTGAAGATAGAATTTATTAACCCTAAAATTCTTAAAAAGTTAGATATTTTTGCATTTACATCCTTTTCTTCTTCATATGAGATATTGCATCCTAGATATGTAAAATTATTCACCTGCTCCAAAATGTTATTGTCCAGTACAATTTTACTTCTGACAGGATCTACACCTTGAAATGCCATAATTTTTGTTTTTTCTGTAGATATCTTTAATCCATATTCTTCTGTAATTTTGTTAAGTTCATACAGACCTTTCTGTAGATTATCTTCGGAATTTGCTATTATTATTTGGTCATCTGCAAACAATAGGGTGTTTAATTTTCTATTTTCTGATATTCTTATTCCAAATTTATATGTTTTGTTCCAGCAACATATTACTTCATTGATATAAATTGCAAAGAGAGTTGGGGATAGGGGGCAGCCTTGTCTCACACCACGATTTATAATTCCTTCTTCAGAAAATCTGTTATTCAATTTAATCTTCATGGTGTTGTGTTTGTAAATATTTTGTATGTTCTGCCGAAGTAAATTTGGTAAACATAACGAATATAAAATTGCAGACAGTAGAAAGATGCAATGAAGTTCTTGTAAATATAATAGTTCTTCTGATCGACATAACATCAATCGACAAGAGAGTACTGAAGCTCAATCTGCCAAGGATTCAAAACCGCAGTCTACTTAGGAGACTGGATATGAGGAAAGGTATGAAACATTTAATTTAATCTTATAATAATGAGATTAATTTTCAAAACACAAATTTACATTCACTAGTGGATATAGGAAGAGAGAGGAGGGATATTGTTACTTTCTTCTCCATAAAATAATCCCAAAATCCTCTCCAAGTCTCCCTCTTTCTGGAAAGCCAAAACATTGACATAAGGTTAATATTATTCGTTTTTAAACACCTTAATGATGGACAAATTATATTTGAAAAGAAAAATATACGCCTAGACTGGGGTTTGAACCCAGGACCTTTGACTTTCTATGTCAATGCTCTTCCATCTGAGCTACCTAGGCCTCCTATGGAAGAGCATTGACATAGAAAGTCAAAGGTCCTGGGTTCAAACCCCAGTCTAGGCGTATATTTTTCTTTTCAAATATAATTTGTCCATCATTAAGGTGTTTAAAAACGAATAATATTAACATTGAAAGAAGCACTACTGGCTTTATAAGTAATGTTTAAATTCCCAATAAAAAGTCTTCTTAACAAAGAAGCCGCCATTTGCAAAAATCGTAGCAACGGCTCGTAGCATTTGGGGGTTAGGGAATTAACTATGTGTAAGAGAAAAATACGCGTTTAGATTGGAGGCCTAGGTGCCTCAGATGGAAGAGCATTGACATAGAAAGTCAAAGGTCCTGGGTTCAAACCCCAGTCTAGGCGTATATTTTTCTTTTCAAATATAATTGACATAAGGTTTTTATGCTGATTACTAGATTTATCTTCACCATATGTTATTCCAGGATTTCCATGACTAATTGAAAAGTCCAATTCTTCGTGCACATTCAGAGATACTAATATCCTATACTTGTAGAAGACAATACTCTATTCACTGTTTTAGAGAATCATAAAATTTGCTGAACTCAAGACATCTGCATTTCATTCCCTTTCTATTTTGAGAGCTTTGCAGTAATGAGAAGCATTTTTTTAGTTTCCTTTCATTGAACACCAACAGCTGATTTCTGATCTTCTATTGGACAGAATACAGTATGATGTCTGATGACTGTAGTTATGATGGTTCTTGAAAGACATCACACATTACAGCTAAACTGAGAATGAAATCAACTTTAATGTATAATAAATCATGTGAACATGGAGTCATCTTACCTCATAATTTGAGGTGTTCTATTTGAACTAGTTTCAGTATATCATGTATACAATTGTCAGCTTTTCCATACTGTTGAAATTTACTTGTCGGCCCTGGATGTCGACTCCAACTCCATATTTTGGCTGACTGAAGAACTTGTAAATCAAATCTTTTCCTCCAGGAATTTCAAAATTCATAATCTTAAATTTGAAGAGAAAAATTTTCGCCTAGACCGGGACTCGAACCCGGGACCCTTGGCTTTCCGGGCCAAGTGCTCTACCAACTGAGCTACCGAGGCGAGTTACGATCTAGATGCAAATTTTTCTCTTATATACGTTCTCAAATTTAATTTATCTTTCATTGAGAAATGTTAAATCAATAATAAAAACATCATTCATAATCTTGTTTTTGTTCTTCTGTATGTAGATCATCTCTCAAACAGTGAGTTCTTTTGTATAATTCAATTGTTTTAATAATGTTGTATTTACATAGATTTTATGCATTTCAGACCAAAAGTGAGCAGCTACTGCAGATATTTCTGTTTCTCCAAACAACAATGTCTGCAGCAGGTTGTGGACGGAGAATCTATGTGACATGTTTACTCTTATAATTTCTAAATTGTAGATAAATTAAAATGTTTCATACCTCCCTCATAATTAATCTTCTAAGTATATTGCGATTTCATAACCATTGCAGTCCCATCCTCAGTAATCATCTTGACTGATGTTATGTCTTCCCTCTGCTGGTGGACCAACAAACCTCCGGAAATCAAGATCTACTTAGAATATTAATTATGAGGAGAGGTATGAAACATTTTATATTGTTTATTTTTTATTATTTCACTCACCTCATACTTCATAATTCATAGCAGACCCTGGGTTTCTTCACATCTTTTGTGACATTCTCAATGCTGTGTCACGTTCACACGTGACACTGCTATGAATTATGAAGTATGAGGTGAGTGAAATAATAAAAAATAAACAATATTAAAAAACCTCATAGTGTTATTTCCTATCTACATAACTTAATGAAACATTTTAATTTATCTTAAATTAAACCTCAGTGATTTATTCCTATAAAAGTTCAATCCTAAATTGTAGTTTAACTTAATCCAGCAAGATCAGCAGTCCCCGCAAAACATTCACTTACAGTTTTGCTACAACATGCAAAAAATAGTATCATAGACCCTCAGTAGATCACTACAATGCGGTTGTTTCTTGATTGAAGAAATATTCCTGGCTTCCAGCTTGACGCGTTCATGTCAGAGTTAGAATGCAAGTGATCCCCTCCTTGCCATCCATCCATGAAGCTCCTCCCCTGCTCTTCATTAACTGAACCAACAAGAATTGTGCAGAACTTGGTTTTAGTTCTGCTTACTTCACAGATATTTGAGATGGACTATAGTCATATACTTATACCGTAAATTAATGAGTCATTTTGTACATCTTACCTCATATTTTAAGTTTCTTAAACACGGGAACTACTTTTCAAGAGAAGGATCTCTCTCATTTTCAATTGACATTATGACTACCGGATTTTCGTTGGAATCTCCATCAATAACGTTGCCATCTGGTGTTGATTTGATGAACTTTGAGATGAGGTCACGTTCATCACGAATCTCGAAATTCATGGATCTAAATTTGTTCTTCTCCCAAATTGTCAATTCTAAAGGTTTTTCCAAATGTTTTAAAAGTTAGGCTTCTTTTTCAATTTTATGATTCTCCAATAAACTATGTGCTGCAATAGCTGATTTTTCAATTTCACCATTTCTAATATTTCTAAATCAAAAATATTTAACTATGAATACAATTATATATTTATATTATAAATCTATTTAATCAATAATTACATGAAACTGAGCATGTAACTTACGTGGAATGATAACATTTTCATCCTCAGTCTCTTCTTCAATTATGGGTGTTTCCAAAATAGTTTCAGGTGATATTATTGCTTCCTGTCCTCCGTTGATTGGTGCTGGAATGTCCCCAATACCATTAATTTCAATGTCTTTCTTCTACCCTTAACCTCTCCAACTCTTTATGCCTCACCACAGTATGTTTTGGTACCGAAGCCAGATAAGCAGTTGGATCAAAGTCTTTAAATGGAAAATTCACTACTTTTTGAGATTTCACCCACTTCGCATTCACAAACTGGAACCTCTTCAAATGTACTATCTATAAATAAAACATTAGAAATATTACAAAAACTAGAATATATATCTGTATCTTTATGATCTAAAACAATCACTTGTTTAAAACATTTTGAAATCTGAGAACAATAATTACACTGAGCAACAAAAAAGAAACTTTTTTTGTCTCAGAAAGAAAAATATGTGATTCTGATAGTATTTTCTCTCCTGAATTCAAATATGATGCTGGTTTTTCTCCATCATGCAAGGTTTCCAAGAGACAGGAATTTATAATTTCAAACACTTCAATATTTTCTACATTCGTAACTACACAATATTCAAACTCTGATAGAAAGTAAGAAATGACGATTTTCTGCTATATTTTGCCTGTGTAGCAACCCTCTTGATGGTCCAACAATAATCGGCCAGCATATTAGGATTCCATTTGCCTTGATATCTTTTTTCCATAGCTAAAATCTTCTGAGTTAGCTCATTTGGTTTTATTTCACAATGGCCAAATGGATGAAAAAACATTTATTACAAAAAATAATTATTTAAATCCATTAATTGAAATTGAAATAAAAAAAACTGTGGATGATGGAGAAATTCTGAATACATATTTGAAAACACGATAAAAAACTGCATTAAGTACAACTATTGGTACTCATGAGATAAAAATCACGTTGACCAGTGTAATTATTACAAGCATAATTCATACTTGTACCTTATTTTTGTATCTAAAAAGTGAGTGTATGATTTATGTGAGTTAAGTTTCAGACACAGATCTGATTTTCTTTCTCTCAACCAATTTGTGGACATTACAAAAAGGCTATGTGAGGCACTTTGCGATAGCAAGAAGTAAAGCATGAGATTTCAGCAGGGATGACTGCCTTTATCCCCAGAACACATGTTTGGTACTCATTTTATTCCGAGGCTGAATCGGCTCTGGATCATGGTATAACCAGAAGCTTTAGACCAGTTTAAAAATATTGAACCCATCAAGACTCAAACCTATGACTTTCCAGTTTGTAGTACATTGTCTTAACCAACTCTGCTATGGTGTGACCCCCATGTATCTGTGTACATGAAATTATAGTATTTGCTAGTCCTTTGGAATCCACAGGCATAGAAAATTCCTTACAAATGTCTCATATAGTGTTTCAGGAAATTGAAAACTCCGATTGAGGGTCTTCCACTTTTCATTACCCTTTTACCAGCCGGCTGCTGGCCCTTCACATCCACATGTGTCAATCACAGAGGTAGATGATCAACAGCCAGTGTAGGGGTGACATGTGGTTAGCATGTCGAGTCCCCCAGCCGTTATAGCTGGTTCCTCAACCTGGAGCCGCTACTTATTGTAGCTACCCAATTGCCTCATGATGCTGGGTGGGCACCGGTCCCATACTGGCCGAAATACCATGAGAAAATTTCTTCCCCCATGGAGACTCGAACCAGCGCAAGTCCCATAGCTCTGCGCCAAGGCTTCCTACCTTAACTGCTCGGCTACGGCGCGGGACAAATTGAAAACTAAGTTATAAAAAAAAGAGAACTGTACCACAATTTCTTATACATAAAATTCATTTTGAGATGCTTAAACAAACTTTGGTCATATCATATCTAAGAACTGTGTAAGTAAGGAATCTTCGTAAGCAATTACAAATGTTTATTTAACTTTCACAGGGAAAAAAACACTATGAGGTTTAATTTAAGAATTAAATTAATGTTTTTATTATCTCACCTCATATCCTTTTTCTTCTAGACTGCAGTTTTGGAGCTTATCTCCATAATCAGTAGCATCTGGTCAACCGCCAAGAAACGACATAACACCGGTCGACCAGAGGCTACTGATGATGGAGATAAGCTCCGAAACTGCAGTCTAGAAGAAAAAGGATATGAGGTGAGGTAATAAAAACATTAATTTAATTCTTAAATTACAAATGTTACTAATTTGGAGATTCTATGCCACCATGCCAACAACATAAGATCAAATAAAAAATGAAAAAAAAAACTATTTATTGTTGCAGTATGTGAGTAAATACCTGAGAGAAATATATATGATTGATTTCCCCCCCCCCAAAAATGAAAAATGCTTAGAATGAAGTGAAAAGTTGAGCTCAAACTAACCTAAAATCAGCACATTTTCAATGTAAAATACGTATTAGCCATTGCCTTATCACAAAAACCGGTAACAAATTAGTGAATGTTAAAACAATCTGATTTACTAACTCATCCATTTTCTTACCCTAACTTGCCCAAATTAGCACTTACTTGTCCATCTAATACTAACTTACCCTTTTTCTCATCCTAACGTCCCCACTAATATAGGTGGACTCTCAGGATAGAATTACCTTATATATGAGCAAATATGTTGGCAACTGCCTCTAGCGGAAACATGCGTTATCACATACATGCTATAAGTCACTTGTTCTCCAATCGAATACTCACTGATGGCATAGAATAGCGCTAATTTGTAACAACTTTTGTAATGATGATTAATAATGAAATGTATTGTGATAATGAATTACAACTGAGAAAAACTATGTAAAAACTTCAGTCAAGTTGGTCGGCACCAAGATTTGAACAATGGCCTTCCTGAATGAATCTCAAATGCTATCATCTGAGGTAACTCACATAATATTGTTAAATTATCATAAGTAATGCCATGAGTGATTTCCAAATCATCGATAGGATTTGGAAATCAAGAGTGCATTTGTTAGGACTGTTTAGCAAATAAAGTTAAGCTGTTTACTAAAAGCATTATTTAAATATAGTTACCGGTATTTTAAAATATTTATATATTAATGTAAATGGTAATGTTTGAAAACAAATCAGAAATGTGAGGTTATGTTCATTCACTGCAACTTGATCACATTATTTATTGCCAAATAGGATCACAATACTGTAAGAATGCACCCTAATGGAGAAATAATGAAACACATCAAATTGTATATTATAACCAACATTATAGGTTATTAATTTATTTTCTTTAGTAAACAACTCGGTAAAATCAAGGAATCTGGACAAGCTGACGATAAAACAGAATTGTTTTGAAACATGTCCAAGAACAAATCAACATCAATATTGAGGTAAGATGATCAGACTGTAAATAAACTAATCTGTTCATTATTTCTACATTTAATATATTTGACGAGAGTCAGTCACTGCAAAATAATGCTCTGACCTGTTTAGAATATTAAAAAGGTGGAACTTTCTTTATCACAAAAGTAGGAGCTGATAAAGAGAAACTAATAAATAGTGAGGTGAAACATGACTGTCATTGAAATGTGATTGGTCATTGACTCCCATTTGGGGCATGAGTTAAATAGTCAGCCATAACATAACTAAAAAATTTATCAACAGGTTTACGTGAAAACCAGCTTAATGATTCTGCAATATAAAGAATCTATTAACTAAACCTATAAATTATTATAAATAAACACAAACAGAAACTCACGAGTATTGGTGGTAACCTCCAGATCTGCAGCTTTTTACTAGCAAGCTGATGTTCCCTACACTTGGAACAATAATACTTTTCATCTTCACCAAGATGTTCTTCCTTGGTAAACGCCTCCAGACAATAATCTAAATCTATTGGTTCTGACTGCTGCTGCCGCGTAAGTGCTACACTCTCGTGCTCCACAAACACCTGTCATAATCACTTTATAAATTATTTGCCTTCAAATAAATTAAAATCATTATTTATTATACAAGTGGTTAAAATTATGCAGTCTCATTAACTAAATTTTACGAGTGAATTAAATCTAATTGAACAACACTTTTACCCAACAGCTTTTAATAATACGTAAGTTTGGTCTGCCTTCATCTTACCTCATAAATAAGAGGTAATTAAGAGGTAAGATGAAGGCAGACCAAACTTATTTATTAAGTAGAACTTCATAATGTTACTTCCTAATGTGATTTCATAAGCTTTTAATAAATTAATCACTGCATAGTATAATGAATTGGTATTTAATACAGTAAAACTTGTTCAAAGCGGAATCGCATGGGACCATTATTATTTTCCACATTAGACAAAATTCCGCATTATAAAAAAAACTAAAACTTTAATAGTGAGTGGAGAACATATTTTAATCGACTCACCTCATACATTTTCAAACTTCTTTGATACCGACGGTTTCAGACAATATCATGTCCTTTATCAGTCATGGCGTCCATGATATAACCTCATAATGTTTACTTCCCGATATTAATTTAAATAAAACTAAAACTTAATAATAATCTTAGATTATATTATGTCATTTTACGTATCTTGGGTTAATTGTAGTTCCGTTGCCTTTGAAAAGTGAAGTATAGTATGTATGGGCGACTTTGAAGGTAAAGCGCGAAAAAACATTCCTGTTACATCAGCTTTAAAAATGTCTCTTAGGTGCATATCCTGAAATTAAAGTATGCAGTTTCTGCTCACTATCTACACTTTCATCCACATCCTTTGATTCCCTGCAAATTTCATTCCACACTACATTGTGCCATCTTTTAAAACTGTCCAGCCAACCTGAAGATGCCTTGAAATCGTTATTCCCTAGGGGTTTAGCAACAGCTAGAGCTTGACTTTGGAGCATCGGTCCAGAAATTTGGATATTTATCTTCAATTACTTTCACTTTTCCGTTTAATGACAATGATACATATGTTTTAGCCATCTTTATTCTGTAAATTCAGAATGCTACCTGTGAAAGATCAGTCTCAGAACTTATGTGTATTTCACATAACAGGTGTGCAGTGAGACCGAAATAAAATTTCAGGTATAGGTAGAATCTCTACCTACCTGGCGGCAGGAATCATTCCTTATTGCTTCTTTTTGTGGCCTAATGTGAATCAATGAAGTCGAAACTAATTTATTTCTCTGCATTTCTGCTTTCAATGGTAAAGAAAAAATATTTATATTTAAATTAATGTTGGGAAGTAATCATTATGAGGTTATTTTATTAATAGTGAGTGGAGAACATATTTTTGTCCATCGCTGTGGTCTTGAGGTAGCATGCAGCCTTGTCACACAGCAGGCCCGGGTTCGATCCCTGGTCGGGGCAGTTTTTCTGGGTGAGGTTTTTATCAGGGTTTTTCCTCACCTGTAAAACAAATGTCAGGAAAACTTTAAGGCCCAAACGGTCCCCGAAATCATATGGCCATCATCATCATTATCATTAACATCATCATCATCCTTCATTGGTGTGGAAAGCAACGGGAAGCTACCACACCTACCATTCCCTAGTAAAGTTGCAAGCATAGCATGAAAAAAAATGCTACGATTGCAGTGAAGGACCTGCCTTTGGGCAGAATTACTATGGATGGATGGAACATATTTTTAATTACTCACCTCATACATTTTCAAATTTCTTTGATATCGATAGTTTCAGACAATATCTTGTCCTTCTTCAGTCATGACTTCCACTGATCAGTGGAATATTTTAACGATTCAAATTTCTTTGATACAGACGGTTTCAGACAAGATATTATCTGAAACTGTCGGTATCAAAGAAATTTGAAAATGTATAAGGTGAGTTGTTAAAAATATGTTCTCCACTCACTATTAAAAAAATATTTTACCTGAAGTTCAGGCAAAATTTTTACTCTTTATCATTGATCTTTTTTTTTTGTCCAATTCCACCAGGTTATCTTTTGTGACATTTATGACTTTTTCCCCTGGCACTGGCAGAATTGTAACTCATTTCTTAGGTTGGAGCACCTGGAAGGCAGAGCTATGTTACACCGATGATATGATGGGCAACCAAAGGAATTTAACTTTTACAGGAATTAATCACTATGAGGTTTAATTTATGGTAAAATTAAATGTTTCTTACCTCTCCTCATATAAATTTTATAAGTAGATCGCAATTTTGAGACCATAATGGTCTCATCTTCAGTACTTTTTTGGCGACATTTTATGTCGATCGGAAGAAACTCTTCTTCTTCCCTCTGTTGGTGGACCGATGAACCTCTGGATTCGGAAAAACAAAGGAAAACTTATGAACTTCGAAATTCCTGCAAATTTTGACCTGATCCAGAGGTTCATCGGTTCACCAACAGAGGGAAGAAGAAGAGTTTCTTCCAATCGACATAACATCAGTCGCCAAAAAAGTACTGAAGATGAGACTGTTATGGTCTCGAAATCGTGATCTACTTAGATGATTTATGTGAGGAGAGGTAAGAAACATTTAATTTTACCATAAACCAAAGGAATAATTTCTTTAGAGGAAAAATTCCTATTATCTGATCAGAAATCGAACTCTGGACATCATGAAGTGTAGACAGAAGCTCTGATCACAAGACCATGAGGCTGATCAATAACTTCATATATTTAATGGCTTTTAGAAGATATAATTCCATCCATAGTAATTCTGCCTGAAGGCAGGTCCTTCACTGCAAACATAGCATTTACATGCTATGCTTGCAGCTTTACAAGGGAATTGTAGGTGTGGTAGCTTCCCATTGCTTTCCACACCGGTGAAGGTTGATGATGATAATGATGAGGATGATGGCCATATGATTTCGGGGACCGTTTGGGCCTTAAAGTTTTCCTGACATTTGTCTTACAGGTGAGGAAAAACCCCGATAAAAACCTCACCCAGAAAAACTGCCCCGACCTTGGATCGAACCCGGGCCCGCTGCATGACAAGGCAGCACGCTACCTCGAGACCACAGCGGTGGACAAGATATAATTAATTCTTTATAAATTCTTAAAATAATTATTACCCTTTCTTGTGATGTCTGATATCGCAAATGCAATGCTGTGGGGTCCCAGTCTATTGCTAGATGGCTGCTACCAAAAGTGAATTCATTATCAGAACACTGTATGCGACAACCACGACAGAACCTATACCACGGACACCACGCACATTGTGAACCATCCTTCTGCACTACCTTCAGGACAAATGGGAACTCGTAGCCTAGGCTGTCATCACTGAAAAAATATTATATTAAGATTAAATTAATTAATGAAAGTACACTTACAAAAAAACCGAAGAAAAAATAAAATTCAAGAAATTCACTTACCATCCATTTAAACGCCACAAGTTCCAAAAAATTTTCAAAAAGTTTAATATAAGATTGGCACGAAGAATGATTACAGCCTAAATAGGATAATTAAGAAAATTTCCCGGAAGGATCAAAACGCTTGAGGGAAAATTTTCTATAGGATCGTAACAGGCCTTGGCCTAATACTTGGAAGGAAGAAGAAGAAAACTAATAAAAATGAAGAAATTGAAGAAGAAAACAAATCAGGAATTTATCAGATCAAATGCAAGGGATTGTGACAAAAATTTACATAGAAAAAAAAGGGTAGAGAATGACTGGGGCGGATCTGAGGATGAGCTCTCAGACTCTACAAAAGGCTCCAAATAGTCAGCGCAAAATATAGCCTCTTTCTACCAAACCCTTCCATCTACCTTCACATGGTGGGACTGTTTTTACTAAAGATGGAGGGTGAATGGCGAGTTTCTGGCACCATACAACCAGATGCTCGGGGCAGACAGAGCTCTGTAGCCTTGTAAGGCAGTCTGTCTAGGAGAAAGACAACTCCGAAATTAAACTCTGGTCCTCCAGGTTGGGGGTTTTGCGGTTGGGCTGGTAACCCACCCAAGTAAAAAAAAAATATCACTCAGAAGTCTCAAGTGCGAACGATGGACTTGAGACCGGAACAGGTCACATTGACCTAATCCTGGAAAGGAAGAAGAAGAAAAAATTAAAATAAATTTGAAAACAAGGGCAAAAGAACATCTTAGAAATGTCAAAAATGATGAAGTGAAAAAGTCAGCAGTAGTTGCTCATGCTTGGTCCGAAAAACATCTATTTGAATCAAAAGCCAGTCTATTAATGAATGAGTTGGAGAAAATGCTTTAACATCTCACCTCACAAAGTTGCATGTCTTCACGATACTGGTTTCAAAAGTATACCATTACTTCCATCTTCGGTCAAATTCCAACTGTCGAAATTTCGTCTCATTCATTAATGTAAATACCTCATAGTGTTTCCTCCACTGTAACTTAAATTAAAAACCAGTCTAATTAAACAATCAGAAAAACAAAAAGAACTCATGGTTTGGGAAAAAATCCACATTAAAAAAAAAACAAGAAAGAAAAACTTATGAACTTCAAAATTCTCGTGGATTCTGACTGGATCTGGAGGTTTATCGGTCCACCAACAGAGGTAAGAAGTAGTTCTTCTGATCGACATAACATCAGTTGACAAGAAAGCACTGAAGATAAGCCACCAAGGCTTTGAAACTGCGATCTGCTTATTAGACTGGATATGACGTGAGGTATGAAGCATTTTAAGTTAATCTTAAATTAAACCTCATAGTGATTTTGTTTACTATAAAAGTTCAACAAAAGTATTATATTGTTAAGTTAATATAATATAAGCCCTACTGGCTTTATAAAGTAGTGTTAAATTCCCAATAAATGTCTTCTTAACTAAGAAGCCGCCATTTGCAAGATTGAAGCTATGGTTTCAAGCATTTGGCACAAGGGAATTACAACGTATATAAGAGAAAAATTTGCATCTAGATCGCAACTCGCCTTGGTAGCTCAGTTGGTAGAGCACTTGGCCCAGAAAGCCAAGGGTCCCGGGTTCGAGTCTCGGTCTAGGCAAAAATTTTTCTCTTCAAATATAATATAATCATCGTTAGATTATGTAAACATAAAGGTATAGGTATTCTATTAATAGGCCAAGAAGGCTCATATGTAAAGATTTCATGATTCTTAGCTAACTGACTGAAGAGGAAGTGGCCAGTTCTACACTTCAGACAATTTTACTCCCAGTAACATACCAGTATAGGAAACTAAATAACCACAGAGTCAGTCTGTAAATGAATGAGTGAAGAAAAATCTTCATCCACTCCAGCATGGAATTGAACCCAGGCATTCAGATGTTAGATAGTTTGCTGTCCAAGCTACCTGGCCCATTTTATTATCTAAAAGAATGAATAATTATGGGCTGCTACATTGCAAAACTTCAACAATGCTCCACTTGATGTATTTTTGTTTCTTTATGACATTGATAACTGGAAAATTATTTATCAATCAACTCTTTCCTTTTATAAACTTTAGTTTGATCATGTGACCAGTAATTGTTTCCCAATAGGCAAAGAGTGTGCATAAATACCACAGTAACTCTAATGCGCATGGGTTCCACCCATCCTTCCGATATGAGAAGAAGCACACTCCAGTTAAGAAAACAGGGATTGTGTCACTCTAATCCCATATATTATCTGCTTACATTGACACTGATCAGTTTAGATGGCATTGAGTCTCCAGAGTTGTGCCAAGGATTTTTTAATGCCACTAAAACTTTCTGTAAACATATAGATAGATTTAATTTCTAATTTTAAAAATATAGCTCAATGGTGGTTAGGTGATATTGATATTATGACAAAAATGTTTAACCTTAGTTAAGGGGGGAAAGAATATCAAGAAGTTATTAAATATATATAAATAGGAAATGGTCCACTGCTGTGGTCTCGAGGTAGCATGCTGCCTAGTCATGCAGAGGGCCCGGGTTCGATCCCCAGTCGAGTCAGGCTCCTAGGTCGTGCTGCCTTGTCATGCAGAGGGCCTGGGTTCGATCCCCGGCCGGGTCAGGCTCCTAGGTAAGGCTTTTTTCAGGGTTTTTCCTCACCTGTAAGACAAATGTCAGGAAGCTTAGGGGCCAACGGTCCCCAAAAATCATCCGGCCATCATCATCATCATCCTTCATCAGTGTGGAAGGCAACGGGAAGCTACCACACCTATAATTCCCTAGTAAAGCTGCAAAGCATAGCATGAAAATGCTATGATTGCAGCGAAAGACCTGCCCTCAGGCAGAATTATTATGGATGGATGGATAGGAAATAATACTATGAGGTCTATTTTAATTAAATTTGAGCTTTTTTTTTTTACTCATCTCATATTTCTTGATTTTTATGCAGACTTGAGTTTCGTCACTGAATTTGTAACATCGTCAATACATCACAACTGCCATTTGCTCTTTAAATATATTAAAGTTACCCTCCAGTGAACTAATTGTTACAATGTTCATCTCTGGTTCTGAAGTTTGCAGGTTCAAATCCAGTCAGGGTCTATACATTTTTAAGGGGATCAATATCTTAAGTATCCTTCTTTCAGAAAGAAAGTAAAGTCAAGGGCCCTGCATCACAGATTTATGGCATGTAAAGGAACCTAAAGTCAGAAAGAAGAAGCCTCTGAGCAAAATTTATTGGCTCTTTCATGCCCTGGTTTGAATTTCTAATGATCGAGTTGTTAAAAAACCTCAAATGTCAAAAAGAAACAATGGTTTGTCATCAAGTGAGTTGTAATTGGACCTAAGGTGCAACTTGGAGAAAAAATAAATAAATATTAACATACAATCTTTTTTATGAATAATACTTTTCACTTTACGATTTTAACATTCAATTTTATATCATTTTCAAATCAACAATATCTTTTCTGACAATAAACATAAAAATAAAATAATTATCTATGAAAAATCATTGATCAATAAAAAAAATTGAAGAAAATGTAAAAAAATAATGACATAAGAGTGGACAAAATACAAGAAATTAAAATATCTTCTATACATATGGATGTTAATATTCTTCCTAGGTGGTTAATTGATGATTTTATGTAAAATATTTTTCATTTATACTATATAGCATTTACTTTCTTACATGAGAATTTTAATATAAATAATACCAACCAGTCTTGGGCATGATTAGGCGCTGCTGTCTCAGATGGAGGCAAAGGAGATACAAGTCGAGCTACTTGGACCCAAACTGCCTGGTAGAGATCCTGATGAGTAGTCGACTCGCAACAAGGAACAATAAGTGGCAAACCAAATAAACTTGGCTTGGTCTTCTGTGACGACATAAAGTAAACATCCTGCCGTATCTATACAGAAATAAAAAAAATATATATCTGTTATTATATCCTCAGTCTTATTTTGATCTCTAAAAAAGAATGATATAATTTAAGCTGGGGGTATCAATCTATTACAGTAATAAAACTATATTATGATATAGATAAATTCCATGTAAAAGTGGACATGACATAAAAATTTAACTTAATTAATCTTATATTTAATTAATGTTGGGAAGTAAACATTATGAGGTATAATCATTAAAAATCATCGGAGAACATATTGTTTAAATAACTCACCTCATAGGATTCATGCTTCCATGATATCGCGATTTCAAACATAATCATGTTCATCGTCAGCCATAACTCCGGAGTTATGGCTGACGATGAACATGATTATGTTTGAAATCGCGATATCATGGAAGCATGAATCCTATGAGGTGAGTTATTTAAACAATATGTTCTCCGATGATTTTTAATAATTAATTAATCTTGTTTCCTTAGTGGATACTGGCTTTATAAAGTAGTGTTAAATTCCCAATAAATTATATTTGAAGAGAAAAATTTTCGCCTAGACCGGGACTCGAACATAAGAGAAAAATTTGCGTCTAGATCGTAACTCGCCTCGGTAGCTCAGTTGGTAGAGCACTTGGCCCGGAAAGCCAAGGGTCCCGGGTTCGAGTCCCGGTCTAGGCGAAAATTTTTCTCTTCAAATATAATTTATCCTTCAATGAGAAGTGTTAAATTAATAATAAAATCGTCCCAATAAATGTCTTCTTAAAACCCTTTAGGTGTCATGAGCCAATTATATCAGCTCTGGTGCTCCTGTCCATTACCTGCCAGACAATATACTCAAACCACTTGCAAAGCCTATCACATCGGCAGGTGCGATTTAAATCTCTAACACAACCAGTGGCATGCAGAGGGTTAACTAAGAAGCCACCATTTGCAAAGATAGAAGCAAAGGTTTCAAGCATTTGGCGCGAGGGAATTACAACATGAAAAAAATTTGTGTCTAGATCGCAACTCGCCTCGGTAGCTCAGTTGGCAGAGCACTTGGCCCAGAAAGCCAAGGGTCCCGGGTTTGAGTCTCGGTCTAGGGCAAAAATTTTTCTCTTCAAATATAATTTATCCTTCAGTGAGAAGTGTTAAATGAATAATAAAAGCGTCAATATGTTTCAGAGCTTCTTAGCCCCATCGTCAGCGATTACAGACTGAATTTTCTCATGTTGTCGGCCCTGATTCTTGATTCCTGCTCTCTTTGCATCTGGTCCAATGAATTTACTAATGAGGTTCCTTTCTGCAGGAATTTCGAAGTTCATAATTCTTTCCTTGTTCTTCTGTATATAGATTTTTTCCCATATGGTGAATTAATTTTTGTTTTAATAATTTTGTGTTTTTCTGACCAAACATGAGCAGCCACTGTAATTTTTCTACTTCCCCTTTTTTTAACATTCTAATTTAACCATTAGAACTAAAGAACACACAAGGAACGTAAAAAAAGGGGAAGTAGAAAAATCTGCAGTGGCTGCTCATGTTTGGTCGGAAAAACACAAAATTATTAAAACAGTTAGAAAACAAAAATTTGAAATTACTGCAGAAAGGAACCTCATTAGTAAATTCATTGGACCAGAGGCAAAGAGAGCAGGAATCAAGAATCAGGGCCGACAACATGAGAAAATTCAGTCTGTAAACGCTGACAATGGGGCTAAGAAGCTCTGAAACATATGTTCGACAAAAACAAATCTAAGAGGTAAGAATGAACAGACCAAATGTTTTAATTATATTTATCTCTAATTTACCTCTGAGATTGTATTTTTTTATGTATAAAATAATTATTGCTATATTTTTGATATTGATTAAATGTAAAAGAATTATTCATATATATTTACTATGAAATAATTCTTGCTACGATATTTAGAGTTGAGAAAAATGGCTGCAGGACTTCCAGTACCAAATGCTACATAAAAGGTTGAAAAGTTACTATAGTTTTCACAAAAATAAAACTAATTTAACATAACATTGTCTAGGTCTTAAAAAAGAGTGTTATAACTTTATAAAAGGGATTAAATTGGATTTCTCAGAGTTTAACAATTGAATAGTTACCCCCAAAACAAATCTAACTTATAAACTGCTATTCATGACTTGACTAACTTCATAAACCATTTTGTTACATATAGATCACTATTAGCTTGAATGCCAACTTTTAAAAATAAACAAAACAGATCTGGAAGAGAGCAGGTATAGTTTTACATGCACCATGCCGAGATATTCTCAGGATATATCACTAATTCACTGAAAACTCAACTTGCAGCAGGCTTGAGTGATGCACGAGGGTCTCTTCAGGGCGTATTTTAGATTAAGCTTATTTCTGGGTTCTGCTGGTGTGAAGGACAAGGAATTCAATAATCAGTAACAATGAGTTGTGTAATTAATTAAAAAGGGTTTATTTTGTTAACCTCTTATGAACAACACAATACACAACAAATTAATAACATCTTTTTTTCCCCAAATGCCCCAGGTTTGTCTTTCAACATTCCTGGTTTCTCTCCTGGCATGGCGTACATGTAACCCACTTCTGAGGTGGGGGCGCCTGGAAGGCAGGGTTACGTTGCCTCGATGATATGACGCGTGATGATGATAATGGTGCGCCAGGAGAGTCCCTAATCCTAAGCTTAACCTAAGATGAATATGGATGATGATGATTGCGATGGCCATATGATTTCGGGGACCGTTTGGGCCTTAAAGTTTTCCTGACATTTGTCTTACAGGTGAGGAAAAACCCCGATAAAAACCTCACCCAGAAAAACTGTCCCAACCGGGGATTGAACCCGGGCCCGCTGCGTGACAAGGCAGCACGCTACCCCGAGACCACAGCAGTGGACAATTAATAATATCTTGTTTATTTTTTATTATTTCACTCACCTCATACTTCATAATTCATAGCAGACCCTGGGTTTCTTCACATCTTTTGTGACATTCTCAATGCTGTGTCACGTTCACAACTGACGTCCAATGGCTTTCTATCCTGCAGACTGACCTCTGCGCCATCTGGTGGCCGACCGAAGAATTTCCAAATCAGTCCTCTTCGGTCCGCCACCAGATGGCACAGAGGTCAGTCTGCAGGATAGAAAGCCGTTGGACGCATTGAGAATGTCACAAAAGATGTGAAGAAACCCAGGGTCTGCTATGAATTATGAAGTATGAGGTGAGTGAAATAATAAAAAATAAACAATATTAAAAAACCTCATAGTATTATTTCCTATCTACATAACTTAATAATATCTTGTTGACTACTTGAGCAAATCTAGACTTCCCCAGTATATTTTATGTACGATACATTGATTCACACTTTTAGGTAATAATATGGGAGCAACAGGCTCCTCTGAATACTCGTAATATGATAAACTAGCCCACTCTGTTTTCATAAGGGAGCTACTGGCCCCACTCTGTGATCGTATGAGAGCAAATGGTTCCTCTTTGTATGTACTCGTATGGGAACTACTGGCCACATTGTGTTAACAATAAAATTTCTTGGCCATTTATATTCATTTCCCAAGGAAGTTTTAAAATTGGTTCAAGTATTCCTTTTAACAGAATTTATTGTTTTGCAAATCTGACCATATTCAACACGTCAATCAAATTTACACTTCTATAATAAACATTAGTTTCGCTTTGCTAGGTACATGTATCTGCCAACCCTTGAGTTACCGTTAACCACTGTATAACAACAGCTTATTGTGTGGTCCCAAATAAATTTTAATTCTAGGAAGTACCCCTGCTACAAACTTTCGAATTTTTGTGGGTTAGATCTCTTTTCAAGGCAACTATTCAATTGCAGGGTTAGTTCAAATTCTCTGTAATTTTTATCCTTATGGACTTTTATTTGTAAGACAATCACACCTTCTCAATGTTTTTTTAAGGATAATCTATCTTCAAAAGTTTCATCTCTGGTTTCCTTAAATGGTTAAATAAAATTATTATATTTATGGTAATTAATATAATTTTGATAAAGGTATTTATAAAACAACTCACCATCTTTCTATGGAAAGCAATGATAAAGCCCTGTGGAGGTCCAGGCAGTGTGACAGCCGTGTCTGTATCACTGAGTCCTGCTAGACTGCCTGAGCTAGCAGAACTATTCCCACTTGATTGTCTCAGCTGTGATATCTCTTCCACCATGCTCATGCTCGTACTGGGCGCCAGTGGAGTAGGTGCTGGGGTAGATGACTGCAACCATAATATATCACATACCTTTCCTTCTATTATAACATCAACTTGTGAAAACTACATTTTAATAGAGATTTAGGCTAGTCATAGGTTTAAATCCAGTATGTACTACATTTTCATCCACATGAATTTTGATAAAATACCAAGAACTTAAATGTTTTTTTTATTCAATGCCACCTGTTTGTCATTCAACATTTCAGATATTCTCCCTGGCATTGGCATATTGTAACCCACTTCTGAGGTTGGGGCACCTGGAAGGCGGCGTTACGCTGCCCCAATGATATGATGGGTGATGATGTGCCAGGGGAGGCCTTAAACATAAATTTAATCTAATGAGGTGAATATGATGATGATAATGATGGCCAGATGATGTTCGGGAACCATTTGGGCCTTAAAGTATCCTGACATTTGCCTTACAGGTGAGGAAAAACCCCAAAAAAAACCTCACCCAGGTAACTTGTCCCAAGCAGGGATCGAACCCGGGCCTGCTGCGTAACAAGGCAGGATGCTACCTTGAGACCACAACAGTGGACAGAACTTAAATGTAATATGTACTAAATTTTCATCCATATAACACCAGTTTTAAAATTGTCATAAATGTCAATGCAGTCGCTTTTATATCTAACTAATCTGCATTAACATCACATCTAATTTAATATAAACTAAATTTATTTAACTTCAATGAATTTCTATATTTACATACTAATTTAAAAACATGCGAGTAAAGTATAGAAGTAATGAGTGTCTACACTCTGGCCACTATCTGCAGCTCTGAAGTTTAGGTCGTATGAGGGGCAAGGGGAGAAACTTGCCCTCTAGTGCCAATAAGAAAATAGTTGAGTGTGAGTGAGCGTCTGCTACAACCAATTACTGCTCTTGATGCCGCTAGTATGTTTAGAGATTGCTGCGATGTTGTCGGCTGTATTTCTGCTAACCACGTGGCTACAGTTGCTCTTTGTTGCAGTATAGAGTGTGTTCATTTTTAGTTTCACTCTTGTGATTAACTGTTAACAATACAGCTTCAGTCCATTATTGTTTTAATATGACGAGTGGCTCATCTGAATCAAAAAAGAAAATTGGCTCTTATATGAGTCAAAGCCGAGAATTTATTTATCGGCTGTGATGAGGCAGAAAATGATATATACGAAGATTGTGGCATCTTTCCTCTTGATTAACAATGATAAAGGTAAAATTTTTATTTCAACGATAGATGAGAAGGGTTTTTTTAAATAAAAATTATGTTCTTTATGCATTTAACATAGTTTTCAAGTGATGTATGGAATTGTTTTTTCGTGAATTTATTAGAATTGTGAATATTTTCGAGAATAGTGTGTTCGTAGCAATAAATGAGAAATCTCATATTTTTGTTTAATTTTCAATTTCGCGTAATAAAATGAGCATTTATTTCTAATATTTACGTTCTAGATAAACAGAAAGTGCTATGATTTAATGTTCCGCGTGGTCCATAAAGCGGCCCCTCCCACTGAATATCCATATCGGCAACACTGTCATCAAAACTTCAGAGCTGTAGACTGGGCGGCTGCACTATAAAAAAAGGAATGGAGTACAAGATGAAGTCAAGTTCAACATCATTAACATAAATTTCATCTGCTAACTAGCACATAAATTATATTTTCTAGAATATTCTACACTATTAAATAAATAAATGATCCTAAAATTTCTTAGTCAAAGTCTAAGAAAAAATAAAATTTATTCATTGTAGTACATCATGGTGAATGTGATATTAACGATTACAATGAAGAAGAATATATTGTGATTATCATAATCTTTATCATTACTATTATTGCATCGTAATAACAATGGTTGGTGGTCCTTACTGTTTCTCTATTTTTAACTTTTCACTAACTGTAGACAAATATAATCTTAATCCCTCCATAGTCACATGAAGATACACATCATATACTCTAGAAGGAAAGAATGAACTTGTGCCAGATTGGATTTAAAAAAACATGGTTGAAAGTTAGAAGTATGTCGAGGCATGTCCCGCGCCGTAGCCGAGCGGTTAAGGTAGGAAGCCTTGGCACAGAGCTACGGGACTTGCGCTGGTTCAGGTCTCCATGGGGGAAGAAATTTTCTTATGGTATTTCGGCCAGTATGGGACCGGTGCCCACCCAGCATCGTGAGGCAATTGGGTAGCTACAATAAGTAGCGGCTCCAGGTTGAGGAACCAGCTATAACGGCTGGGGGATTCGACATGCTAACCACATGTCACCCCTACACTGGCTGTTGATCATCTACCTCTGTGATTGACACACGTGGATGTGAAGGGCCAGCAGCCGGCTGGTAAAAGGGCAACCGCTGAAAAGTGGAAAGACCCCTCAATCAGAATGTCGAAGCATGAACTACAAAGGATCAAGATAAGGGGAAGAATATTAATTGGAAATATATTCCAAAATATCAACAAATTCAAGAAGTTTGAGAGAGGTTTAAAAAAAAGAAAGAGAGAAAAATGGAAAACACTCAAGGTCCATGTACCTGCTTAAGGGATAGAAGAAGAAAAAAAAAAACTTCATGGATGAGGAGGACAATGAACTTCATAACTATCTGAACTGTGAATTTAAATAGAAAATAAGAATGTAGCAATAAGGTGGTCAAACTTCATAGTCATGTAAATTAAGATTTAAATAAGCTGGGCACTATGATTATTTTGAAGACATACAGAAAACAGAAAACTGTGTCTTTTTAAATAAATACCAAATATATATATATATATATATATACCCCACTACCTCTCGTAATTGAGAATATATCTAAAGAAAAACAAACGTTTGTACTGGATTTCCTTGGTAACATAATTGGTAGCACACTGAAGTATCAATCCAGAGGTCCGGGTTCAAATCCCGTCCAAGCATTTATTTTTCTTATCATGTAATTATATATATATATATATATATATATGTTAATTTTAAACTAAATCTTGAGGAAGTTAGAACCAGAGGTAACTCTTGAGATTACTTATTTTAGGAATTCTCACTATGAGTATATTCATTAAGGTATAAATAATCAAATAAGAACAACAATATGAGGTGAGTGATAAAAATATTCTACCTTAACTCTTGAGATCTCAGACATAATCTCTGGAAAAATATCAAAGAGTTTAAAACTCTTATGATCACAATCCATAAATCCAAAAGATTCCTACACATGAAGCCTCAATAATTACAAGGAATAGATTATCCATTTTTTTGTAAATGCCAATTATTATAGTTGCTTTAATTACTAATAATTTTTAACAATTAGGAACTTTGATCTGGAGGGAATACATATATTGTAATGAATTTCAATAAACACTTCGTATTGTTGGGGCTGCCTTTTGGATTTTCACAGACTGTAATGAGACTTGTTGTTCCAAGTCTCACCTTAAATGGTAGTTGCAAATCATGAGTTGTCGTGCACCTGTGGTAAGACTTCCAGATTCGTCTATTCATGGCTTTCTAGAAGAATTGACCTCTTGAAGTTTCGACTGAAGTTGATTTATCTCTTGAAAGCTTGAGGGTTCCAGCATGGTTGGTTTTTCAGATGGTTCTAACCATCACACATATAAAGGAATGTAAGATGGCCAAGGAGTCAGTTGTGATTTGGCAAGCAAAGAATCTAATGACTGTGGAAGTGAAGTGCATTAGCGAAGTGTGAAGAGAAACAACAGTGATACTGTAAAAATCAAGGACTTACAGAAGAATAATTATATGTGAATGTAAAAAGAAGAAAATGGTGCCACAAATAAAAGGAAGATTCAGATTTTAGTGAAACTAGTGT
The DNA here is from genome assembly GCA_030220185.1 of Diploptera punctata. Classification (NCBI taxonomy): domain Eukaryota; kingdom Metazoa; phylum Arthropoda; class Insecta; order Blattodea; family Blaberidae; genus Diploptera; species Diploptera punctata. Next base: position 582,302 of record JASPKZ010000793.1, read on the forward strand.
GGTGGAGTTCCAAGTGGTGTAATATCACTTCAGCTAGTGACAATATACTTTGTGTGATTTGAATTTTAAAATCTAAAATACATTAACTTGAACAAGTTTGAACCAGCAAACTTTTGAGTCCAATAGCAAGTATATTACCTATGAATACCAAAAAAAAAAAATTAATGACAGCCAACAATGTAATTTGGGCAAAATGATAAAACCTGTGATATATATGCTTTTTTTTAAATAAACTTATCCAAATAGGTCTGCCAAAAATGACAAAGTATACTTGATCATAGAGAAAGAAAATAAAAAAAAGAAATTAAGTTAAAAAAGAAATTAAATAAATAAAGAATTTAAATTAAAAAATCAAATTTGGAATTTGTACAATATGTACAGAACATGGAAGAAGTACAAATGTAGATCATCATCATCATCATCATCATCCTTCACAGATTAAGGGTCGAATCTTTGAATGCATTAAACCATAAAAGGCGTTCTCTGCTGAGAAAGTTGTATCCTAATATGATTTTGCTTACTCAGAAATCTATTCATGCGATAATAATTGTTGAAATTCGTAAGCTACCTGACGAGGTAACTTACGATAGAAACTTATCGCGAGAATCCTGAAGGGAACCGATGTAGTTTGAAACTTTGCCGCGTACCTTGCTGCTTTATCCAAGATGTCGAACGTTGAAGACTTCGATCATGTTTTCGGTATACGCGGAGAAGAGGAATTTGATAGAGTCTACCAAAGAATTCAACTGGAAGAACAGGAGAATTGGCATAATATTGCACGACGCAGACGTCGTGACGCAGATGTCGTATATGGTATTATTTGTGGGACGCAAGCATAAATGCATTCCTCTATAGCAGACGAAAATAACGGAAGTGGTTTTATCACTGAGAATTCTGGGTAATTTCTTGCCAATATTACGAAGATGACGACTTTCATCCATGACCAGTTAGTGGGTAGCTAATTCGATCTTTGCACTTGCTCACGGTGAGTCAGCTCACCAGTGATTGGAAGTAATTAGAGTAGAGACTAATGTATTTGCATGCGGCCCTAAGTCTTTGCCTGTTCCAATCTCACATCTGTTTCAGCCCAGTGATTTCTTGATCTTCATCCTCCAGGATTATATATCAGTGCCATCTTTGGTACCCTATCCTCTGTCATTCTTTGCTGATGTTCTATCCAAATGTTCTTGTGTTGTTCTATTTGTTGAAGAAGTGATTGTACTTTTAGTTCCTCTCATATTCTCATTTCTAATATGTTGTTATCTTGTACAACGTTTCGCAGCCCATAGGAAGCTCATTTCCACTGCCTGAATTTTACTTTTTTCTTTTTCCTTCAGGACCGAGGCCTCACTTCCATATACATTGCCACTGGTAGTGCCATCATTGTACAGTGTAGATGAAAGAGTAAATTTGAATGAAGGGAGAAGGGGAAAATCAATAATGAAAATTAGAGACTGACAATATACATGGTTTCTCAGCATGGTAGTTACAAGCCATGCTATGAGATCTTTGCCAGTTCTGAGTTTCTTCAGGAATTATTGTTTCTATATAAGTATTACACTTCTAGCAACTATAAGTAATATCTTCAATGGAGCTAATATTCACAAAGACAATAAGTTAATGTGATATTTCTTTCTCATGTTGGTTATACATTAATGTTTAAGTTATTAAATTTACATTTTATCACTACAAACATGCAACTTACATCAATCCATCCTTCACCATAAAGCATTCCTTAACTATTCTAAAAATCATAATAATTTATAACAATTAAAAAAAATTTCAAATATAAAGTTGTGCAATGAAAGCAATATCACTAGCAAGCAAATATACAATTCTATTCTTAAATTGTAAAAAAAACAATTTCATGTACTTGGTAACTACAAATAATAAATCTAAAATATAAAGCATAACTAAGAGAAAAAAAATTAAATAATTTGTGTATTCATTGCATTTGAATGTGGGACTAGTAGAGTAAGGTAAAGGAAGGATTTATGCTTGGATGGGAATGAAGCCTGAATTAGCTCAGTGGTCAGCGCATTAGCATGGAAAGCTAAAGGTTCAGGGTTCGATTCCCGGTTCTGGAAAAAAATTTTCTCTTTACCATTGATTACAATCCGATTGAGGGTCTTTCCACTTTTCAGCGGTTGCCCTTTTACCAGCCGGCTGCTGGCCCTTCACATCCACATGTGTCAATCACAGAGGTAGATGATCAACAGCCAGTGTAGGGGTGACATGTGGTTAGCATGTCGAGTCCCCCAGCCGTTATAGCTGGTTCCTCAACCTGGAGCCGCTACTTATTGTAGCTACCCAATTGCCTCACGATGCTGGGTGGGCACCAGTCCCATACTGGCCGAAATACCATGAGAAAATTTCTTCCCCCATGGAGACTCGAACCAGCGCAAGTCCCGTAGCTCTGCGCCAAGGCTTCCTACCTTAACCGCTCGGCTACGGCGCGGGACATTGATTACAATAGTTTGTTAATATTATTCGTTTTTAAACACCTTAATGATGGACAAATTATATTTGAAAAGAAAAATATACGCCTAGACTGGGGTTTGAACCCAGGACCTTTGACTTTCTATGTCAATGCTCTTCCATCTGAGCCACCTAGGCCTCCAATCTAAACGCGTATTTTTCTCTTACACATAGTTAATTCCCTAACCCCAAATGCTACGAGCCGTTGCTACAATTTTTGCAAATGGCGGCTTCTTTGTTAAGAAGACTTTTTATTGGGAATTTAAACATTACTTATAAAGCCAGTAGTGCTTCTTTCAATGTTAATATTATTCATTTTTAAATCCCAGTCTAGGCGTATATTTTTCTTTTCAAATATAATTTGTCCATCATTAAGGTATTTAAAAACGAATAATATTAACATTGAAAGAAGCACTACTGGCTTTATAAGTAATGTTTAAATTCCCAATAAAAAGTCTTCTTAACAAAGAAGCCACCATTTGCAAAAATCGTAGCAACAGCTCGTAGCATTTGGGGTTAGGGAATTAACTATGTGTAAGAGAAAAATACACGTTTAGATTGGAGGCCTAGGTGTCTCAGATGGAAGAGCATTGACATAGAAAGTCAAAGGTCCTGGGTTCAAACCCCAGTCTAGGCGTATATTTTTCTTTTCAAATACAATAGTTTGTGTTCATTAATTTACCTATTTCTATCATAGTAATAGCTTCAGCTTCCCAATATTAATGTAATAAATAATGCTATAGCTGTGTGGAGTCCCTTCATGTCTTCTTCAGGTAGAAGCCATTCATTGTGTATTTGTGAATGATGATTCATTGCATTTGAATGTGGGACCAGTAGCGTAAGGTAAAGGAAGGATTTATGCTCGGATGGGAATGAAGCCTGAATTAGCTCAGTGGTCAGAGCGTTAGCACGGAAAGCTAAACGTTAGGAGTTCGATACCCAGTTCAGGCAAACATTTTTCTCTTTATCATTGATTACAATAATTTAATTGTGTTCATTAATTTACTTATTTCTATCATGGTAATAGCTTTAGCTTCTCAATATTAATTTAATTATTAATTAATCATTTTAATTATATGAAAATTTTTATGTGAGTACTTCAGCATTCTAAAAAGAAAATAAATATTGAATTTTCATTCAAAGTTTTTATTTCTTTTTTAAATTATCCAAACATCCATGGAGGATCTGGATGCAAGGATGCACAATTCTTAGCCAAAAGCATAAGGAAAAAGGGTGGCTAACCCTACACTCCAAATGACTTTACAACCTGGGGAAAGTTCATAGAATTAATTTATTCATTTTATAAGAGACTCAATGCCAGACCTAGTTTGGACATGTCTGAGTGAAGGATTTTTAAAGGTTTGAATGCCCTAAATATAGCTTCTTTTGGAAGGGAAGTAAAACTGTGGGTCCCATGTTCTAGATTTATAATATGTAAAACATCTCAAGCCCAGAAAAGAGGTCTCTGAACAAAATGTCAGCCATTTCACGTCCAGATTTAAATTCAACACAAATGACCTGAGCTGTTGAGGAGTATTGTTACATACAATAGTAAATAATGAAGTAACATCAAATTACTGTGTAATAATATAGTGGAGATCATGAGTTCATAGTTCATGAGTTTCATTCATGCTTATCCCTGGATGTTCAAATGTTGGTATAGACATGTGGATGATATTTTCTCTGTGATAAATTCTAAATATATTGAAGATGCATTGAAATTACTCAACCTTCGAGATGAAATTGTAAAATTTACTATGGAATTGGAAAAGGATAAACAAATCCCATTTTTGGACCTATAAAAAATAATAAATAATTTAAAGATAATGGTAAAAAACTTTTCCACGCTAAATATATTAATTTAATAAGGAATGGACTACAAGGAAAAATTGAATTCAATATATATATTTATAGGAAGCATACTCATACAGACAATTATACAAGATCTTCAGGTTTCAATCATATTGCACATAAACATGCAATTTTCAACAGTTTGATATATAGATTATTAAATGTTCCATTAAATGAAGAAGATTTTAAGAAAGAATACAATCACATTCAAAGTTAAAAATGGGAAGATGTAAAAATGACTCATTAATTTATTAATACAATCACATTTTGAACATAGCCAATTTAAATGGTTTTGGAAAAGAAATAATTATTAATAAATAAAGAAATTCAGACAACAAAATGATTAAAAGAATACACTACCCGGCAATCTGATTCAAAGAAAGGAAAACAATTTAAGAAAATTACCTATCATCCTGAAATACATAACAAATTTCAAAAAATTTTCAATAAATTTAATATTACATTGGCACTGATAAATAAATTTAGCCTTGGTAATCTATTAATAACTAATAAGAAATTGAACACCCCGATAGCAAAAAATCTGGAATTTATCAAATTAACTGTAAGGACTGCAATAAAGTATACATAGGAAAAACAAAAAGGAATTTGGACACTCGCACTAAGGAACACTTTAGAAATATTAAAAATGGTGAAATTGAAAAATAAGCCCAACTTTTAAAACATTTGGAAAAACCTTTAGAATTATAATGTTGAGTGATTCCGGGTTATGTGGCCGTGGTCCATAATTGGTGTTGATACCAGACGTTTCGCCCTCAACTGCGGAGGGCATCTTCAGTTGCGAGTGCTTCTAGGCGTGTTTCCTGGTCGGAAGATCTACTTAGAGTGAGCGCTGCGGACGTTGTATTAGTGGTGGGTGCAGGGTGAGTGGGCATGGCTCTTGCTGATTGGCTAATGGTCGTCTCCTTGTTGTCCCTAGTGTTAATGCATTTATTTTCTAGTGTATGGTACCAGGCCTTAGCCAGTTTGATACCTTCCTCTTTTCTGTTGATATTTCCCTTATGCTTGTATATTTCTATAGCCTCTCCGGTATAATCTAGGGAAATAGTAGGAAGTTGTGGCTAAAACTTGTGTATCGTCGAATAGAATCTGGTGTCCATTCATAATGGCATGTTCTGCTACAGCTGATTTATCCATTTCTCCTTGTCTGCAGTTTCTTTTATGTTCTAGTGGCTATACTTCTTTTCGTGGTCCCTATATATGATTTACCACACGAACAAGGAAATCGATATACGCCGCAAGTGGAGAGAGGTGGCCGAGGATCCTTAGCTGAGCGAAGGCAGTCTTCTATTTTTCTTGTAGGTCTGTAAACTGTTTTTATGTTGTATTTTCGTAGGAGTTTTCCGATACGATCTGTGACTCTTTGTACATATGGTTAGTAGGCTATGCTGGTTGAGGGTGTGTTATCCATTCTGACGTGCTGTCTTCGTGGATGTATGGTTTGTCTTATTTCCTTGGATGTGTAGCCATTTTTCTGGAAACAATTGAACAGATGGTGTTGTTCTTGTTTAAGGTGTTGTGGTTGGCATAACTTAGTCGCTCTGTCGACACAACACCTTAAACAAGAACAACACCATCTGTTCAATTGTTTCCAGAAAAATGGCTACACATCCAAGGAAATAAGACAAACCATACATCCACGAAGACAGCACGTCAGAATGGATAACACACCCTCAACCAGCATAGCCTACTTACCATATGTACAAAGAGTCACAGATCGTATCGGAAAACTCCTACGAAAATACAACATAAAAACAGTTTACAGACCTACAAGAAAAATAGAAGACTGCCTTCGCTCAGCTAAGGATCCTCGGCCACCTCTCTCCACTTGCAGCGTATATCGATTTCCTTGTTCGTGTGGTAAATCATATATAGGGACCACGAAAAGAAGTATAGCCACTAGAACATAAAAGAAACTGCAGACAAGGAGAAATGGATAAATCAGCTGTAGCAGAACATGCCATTATGAATGGACACCAGATTCTATTCGACGATACACAAGTTTTAGCCACAACTTCCTACTATTTCCCTAGATTATACCGAGAGGCTATAGAAATATACAAGCATAAGGGAAATATCAACAGAAAAGAGGAAGGTATCAAACTGGCTAAGGCCTGGTACCATACACTAGAAAATAAATGCATTAACACTAGGGACAACAAGGAGACGACCATTAGCCAATCAGCAAGAGCCATGCCCACTCACCCTGCACCCACCACTAATACAACGTCCGCAGCGCTCACTCTAAGTAGATCTTCCGACCAGGAAACACGCCTAGAAGCACTCGCCACTGAAGATGCCCTCCGCAGTTGAGGGCGAAACGTCTGGTATCAACACCAACTATGGACCACGGCCACATAACCCGGAATCACTCAACATTATGATTACCGGCCGTGAAAGCCTGCATTCAAAGCCCTACTGGCTTTATAAAGTAGTGTTAAATTCCCAATAAATGTCTTCTTAACTAAGAAGCCGCCATTTGCAAAGACAGAAGCTATGGTTTCAAGCATTTGGCGCAAGGGAATTACAAAGTACATAAGAGAAAAAAAAATTGCGTCTAGATCGCAACTCGCCTCGGTAGCTCAGTTGGTAGAGCACTTGGCCTGGAAAGCCAAGGGTCCCGGGTTCGAGTCCCGGTCTAGGCGAAAATTTTTCTCTTCAAATATAATTTATCACTACTGGTTTATTGTAGGAAATAATATTTTGAGGTTCTTTTAATGGAGTTTTTTTTTTGAGAATGGGAACATCTTACCTCAAATTAATGTTGGTTCAATTTGAGGTAAAACTTGATTTACTACTACTGTTCATATGCACTCTGAACATTTTATCCATTTATATTTGTTAGCAATTTTCACCTTTTGATAGCCTTCATGCACAGTAAGTTTATCAATTCCTTAACCCATTCACATCAGTAGACAGAGTTTAATGTCTCTTAACTTGGAAAACAAGACAGGCAAAATCAAAAAACTAATATATTTAGTAACATTTTGTACATACCTAACAAGGCATTCTTTTGTTAATATTTATAATAGAGAAATATGCAATGCCTTCCACCTCCTCTCTTACATCCTGCAGTATTACATTGTTCATTTTGAGTGCCCGAAAATAAAGAGAAATGCAATATAGTCATGCTTTTGTTGTCTCCAAGAGAGAGTAAAAAGTGAAGTATGAATGGTACAAGATATCTAAAGAGCCTATCACTGGCTAGTAGGCAAAAGAATGTCACATGGTCAATATGCTGCAATGCTTGTACCCTACTTTCAGTTACTTTAATCAATTCAATCAAATTTATCAAATTTAATCAAATTAAATTAGTTTAATCTCACAGTTTGGGAAAAGATCCACATTCAGAAAAACAAAGGAAAACTTATGAATAAGAATTAAATGAATTGTGATTTCTTCTTACCTCATACTTCTATGTTTTTTTAAACACAGCACTGCAGACTCGGCGACCCATTATCACCATCGTCAGCTGTTTTCACGACTGTCAATTTTTTCTTCTTTTGACCGTCGTGAAAACAGCTGTGTTTAAAAAAACATAGAAGTATGAGGTAAGAAGAAATCACGATTCATTTAATTCTTATGAATTGAACCTCATAATGTTAAAAATTCCCAAATTTAATATATAAAATAAAACTTACGAACTTTGAAATTCCCGCAAATTCTGACCTGATCCAGAGGTTCATCGGTCCACCAACAGAGGGAAGAAGAATATTTTCTTCTGATCGACATAACATCAGTACTGAAGATGAGACCATTATGGTCTCGAAATCACGATCTACTTAGAAGATTTGTATGAGGAGAGGTAACAAAACATTTGATTTTACCATAAATTAAATCTCATAGCGATTAATTCCTGTAAAAGTTAAATACCTTAATCTGATTTCTTCATAGTTAAATATGGGAAATAACATTATGAGTTCTTAATTTGTAAATTAATGAGTAATTTTTTAACATCTTACCTCATATTTTATGTTTCTTCAAACACGGGAAGTCATAATGTCGGTTGAAAATGAGAGAGATCCTTCTCTCGAAAACTAGTTCCCGTGTTTGAAGAAACACAAAATATGAGGTAAGATGTTAAAAAATGACTCATTAATTTACCTTAATCTGAATTTGCTAAGTCTCAATTCAAATAACTACCCAGCTGTTTTCAAGAATGAATTAACCCTGGTCTAAACCATATATTCAAAGAAAATTATCATAAACTTGGGGTGAATAATATCAGCTACGTTAACTGGTTTGTCAACAGAGATGGAGAAACAAGCAAGGAGGATACATGGGTTATCTCCACACTTCTGAACTTTATATACAAACTTTCTTAAATTCAGTGGAATATATTTAATTTACTTGTCTGTCATGGGGAAGAATAGGCAAGTGAGCATCAGCGCTGCATGACAGTGATCAATAGAGAGAAAGGAACACCATACCTTGAAGCATGAGAATGCAGCAGGCATGCAGAAACTGTGGTGCCACCTTACCTCCACGGTAGTGGCAGAAGCAGCCGGCGGTGGTGACGAGGCTAAATAAGGCTCGTCCAATGCACCCTTGTTGTTAACAGGCTGCTGTTGCTGCAAACAGTCGACATCTCCCACGCTGTTGCAGAGTTTTGCCACTCCTGTCAATATCACAAGCCATCGTCATGTGTATATTTCTAAAACATGATTATCAAAATAAAAAAAAATAAATGTATAATGAAACACTGATTGTCCAAATATCAATCATTCAAAACATAAAATATTTTAACTTCTCAATAATTTATAGGAACCAGTACCGTAAGTTATTACTATAAAGAGGGTGGATTGGAAATATATATCTCAAATAAGAACCTTTCAACCAAAATTCATTGTTTATATTCCAAACCTGTCCATAATAATATGTAGAGAAGATATGTGATAAATTTGACAGTGATTAGTTTGTAGATGAGGTATGTTAAGCCAGAAACCTCCTTGGTACTTTCTGACATAATAGGCTACACGTCAACACTGAGTTTTATCTTCTCCATCTTTTCATCATAATCATCAGTATCATCATTTTCATGAGCCTTCAAACACATGTACATACTTTTTCTTTCTAAAATAAAAACTATATCCAATTCTGGAACATGTTAATTTAAAATATAACATCAAAACATTTACATACATTCATCAAGGCAAGATGCTGAAGATGATTAATATCCAATCGAAACATGTTTAAGAACAAATCAACATTAACATTGAGGTAAGATAAACAGACTCAAAATAATATAATTAAAAGAACCTCAAAATATTACTTCCTAAAATAAAAAATTCATCATGAATTTGAATTCCTTTGTGCACAAAATACACAAATAGGAGAAGTTAAAAGTACCTCCAGAGTTTTGTGGGTCTAAAGATCGGTAATCATGGCAGACATGACAGATAGATTTGTATCAGAAGAAAAAATATATCTCAATGTTTTGGTATGTATCTTACAGGTATTCCATATGACTACTATTAGTGATGGCAGACATCAATCCTATAGTCCAACTAGATCCATACATAAGATTAAATTGAAATGCCGCATACCTCACCTCATATCTAGTTTTCTACGTAGACCAACGTTTCAAAGCCTTGGCGGCTTCATCTTCACCACTTTCTCGTAAGTCGATCAGAAGTACTACTACCACTTCCCTCCATTGGTGGACCGATAAACCTCTGGATCCAGTCAGAGGTGGAGGTTTATCAGTCCACCAACAGAGGGAAGAAGTAGTTCTTCTGATTGACATAACATCAGTCAACGAGAAAGTACTGAAGATGAAGCTGCCAAGGCTTATACATACTTGCAATGGTTCGAGTCCCCTGGGGGAGAAGAAATTTTTCTCATGGAATTTCGGCCAGTATGGGACCAGTGCCCACCCAGCATCGTGAGGCATTTGGGTAGCTACAATAAGTAGCAACTCCAGGTTGAGAAAACCAGCTATAACGGCTGGGGGACCCAACATGCTGACCACATGTCACCCCTACACTGGCTTATGATCGTCCACCTCTGTGAATAACACATGTGGATGTAAGGCCAGCAACCGGCTGGTAGGCCTAGGACCTTCAAGGCCTGTCGTGCTTGGAGTTTCTTTTTTAAACACAATATGCTTCCTGATCACCAGTGAATGAAATGTTTTACCAATTGTTATGATTGCACTCAAGCAATAAAAATTACAACTTCACACTATGGCACAAACTATATACAAAACTTTGTGATCTACTTTTTCCTCAGATAAAAACCTTTCCAACGTGTCTGCCTTGATTACTGATCTATAGACCCATGAAATCCCAAAGGGACTTTTGACTTGTCCCATATACATCTACAAAATTTAGTCCTCCAACGTGGAGTATAAATTTAAAATTAATTATATTAAAGTGAGTGAGCATGAAAACTGCAATGGATTGAAATATACATACATTCGTAAACATATTGAACAAATACTTAATACTTGCCATTACCTGTCGACTGCTGCTTTGGCTGAATGGCTCGCTGTATTGCAGTGAAGGTCTGGGCTTCTCTCTGAGACTTGAGAGAACACAACGAGAGACGTTCTTCTTCTCCCCCCGACACTGATCCTGAACTCATGTTCTCAGGTAATTCGTATGCATAAAGTGAACTACTAACTAAAGTTTTTATTTTTTGTTCATCTGGAGGAACATTCTGAAACAAATAATTAACATTACCATATTCTTATGCAACGTAATTCTTAAAATATTATAAAAAACTTAATGCTAGAGGTAGCTATAGTACAAGTGAAATGAAAATATTTTTCTTTATCATGTTTCACACTATATGAAGCAAAATTAAATTAAAAACAATGGTGGTAATGAAATTCCCACCCAGCATTTCCTTTAAGGTAAACCTTATTCAGGTTGGTTGGCAATGGGTTTTGAGATTGAATTAAAATGCTTCATACCTCACCTCATATCCAGTCTTCTAAGTAGATTGTGATTTCAAAGCCTTGGTGCCTTCATCTTCAGTACTTTCTTGCTGACTGATGTTATGTTGATCAGAAGAACTATTTCTTCTTCCCTCTGTGGTGGACCGATAAACCTCTGGATTCAGTCAGAATCCGTGGGAATTTCGAAGTTCATTCCATAATCAAGTTTTTTTTTTATCTGGAATCATCTTACCTCAATTTAATGTTGATTTGTTCTCGAACATATTTCGATATATCTTCTATATCATCCTCAGCTTTTGGTCATTTCATAAGTTTTACTTTCTTGTTAAAAAAAAAAACAAACAAACAAGAAAGAAAAACTTACGAACTTTGAAATTCCCGCGGATTCTGACTGGATCCAAAGGTTAATCGGTCCACCGACAGAGGGAAGAAGAAGTAGTTCTTCTGATCGACATAACATCAGTCGACAAGAAAGTACTGAAGATGAAGCCACCAGGGTTTTGAAACCGTAGTCTTCTTAGAAGACTGGATATGAGGTGAGGTATGAAGCATTTTAATTTAATCTGTTGTTGTTTTCAAATGCTGGGCCTTGACAACGAAGCCATTAGCGTTCCTGCTTTCCAATATTTCTCTATGGTGGATCCAACAGGTACTTCACAGATTTTTAATTTAATCATTAAAAACTTTTAATTTAATCTTAAATTAAACCTCATTTTGATTTTTTTCCTATAAAAGTTCAATGGGATTTGAATTTGGAACTTCCCAAATGTGTTTGAAGAGAAAAATTTTCGCCTAGACCGAGACTCGAACCCGGGACCCTTGGCTTTCCGGGCCAAGTGCTCTACCAACTGAGCTACCGAGGCAAGTTACGATCTAGATGCAAATTTTTCTCTTATATACGTTGTAATTCCCTATCGCCAAATGCTTTTGAAACCATTCCTTCTATCTTTGCAAATGGCGGCTTCTTAGTTAAGAAGACATTTATTCAGAATTTAACATTACTTTATAAAACTAGTAAGGCTTCTAATGATGTTTTTATTATTGATTTAACATTTCTCACTGAAAGATAAATTATATTTGAAGAGAAAAATTTCTTAACTAAGAAGCCGCCATTTGCAAAGATAGAAGCAATGGTTTCAAAAGCATTTGGCAATAGGGAATTACAACGTATATAAGAGAAAAATTTGCGTCTAGATCGTAACTCGCCTCGGTAGCTCAGTTGGTAGAGCACTTGGCCCAGAAAGCCAAGGGTCCCGGGTTCGAGTCTCGGTCTAGGCAAAAATTTTTCTCTTCAAATATAATTTATCTTTCAGTGAGAAATGTTAAATCAATAATAAAAACATCATTCCCAAATGTGTGTCTGAATTGCTACCATCTGGTTCAATTCAATTGGTAAAAGGAATTTGTTTCTAGTATTTCAAAATCAAGTCATGAATAGGTGACTTCTTAACATTACTTACTTTGATTTGGGCTGCTGTTATTTCGGCTAGTCTAAGGAGATGAGCTGGAATACCACATAGACTCGACAATGCAGTTTTTACACTGCTGTACTTTTCATCCATGTTGAGTCGCAAACCATATTTCACAGGAACTGAACCATCTAATCGGATCACTGTCACGACACAAATAGAATTTCAAGAATCCTGTACATATATTTATCATTTAATTATTTGAATTTTAACAACAACAAAGAATTCTTACACACTTACCAATGACCTGAACATGTACGTAGCTCTCCATAGGTAAAGGTAATGATAAATAATTGAAAGGATCAAACCGTACACTTTCATGTCCACAAACTTTGCAAGTCACTTTGGATTTCAGCTGACCATGGAATAAATCCACAATAATGGATTTATTTCGGAGAATATGATTTTCCCATGCCTAAAATATTAAGAGATTCCTTTTTAGTTATAACATACAATAAATCTGAGTGGGGGAAAAATAATTATCACAATAAAAAAAAAATATAAATGTCACAAAATCATCATCACATCTAAAGCAATAATTTTGAATCCCATCTTTACATTTAAACTGGTATACTTACTTCCTGAGCTACAACAACATCAGGCCTTCCATCACTGTCCTTTAGTTCTACATATGGTCTATCATGTACCCTGTTTAAGTCTTCATGTAACCCATCCAACAGAAACGCAAGCAGTTCTTGTGAGTCGTGTTGCTGAAAACCATTGAACCTAGGAGCATACTTGCCTATAGTCCACTGGAACAAATATCATAACATCATTAATTATATTATTTTTAGTCTGATCATCTTACCTCAAGACATTAAATTCATCAACCAATGTTTAAAATTAGAATTGGTTCTTATTAAGTTATGTAGATAGGAAATAACACTATGAGGTTTTTTAATATTGTTTATTTTTTATTATTTCACTCATCTCATACTTCATAACTCCTCGCAAACCAAGGGTTTCGTCACATCATTTGTGACATTCTCAATGCTGTGTCACGTTGGACGTCAGTTGTGAACGTGACACAGCATTGAGAATGTCACAAATGATGTGATGAAACCCTGGGTTTGCGAGGAGTTATGAAGTATGAGGTGAGTGAAATAATAAAAAATAAACAATATTGGTTCCTATATTAAATTAATATTGGGAAGTAAACATTATGAGGTATAATCATTAAAATTCATCGGAGAACATATTGTTTAAACAACCCACCTCATAGGATTCATGCTTCCATGAAATCGCGATATCATGGAAGCATGAATCCTATGAGGTGGGTTGTTTAAACAATATGTTCTCTGATGAATTTTATTGGTTCCTATGTTCATCAGGAAAACCGTCAAGGATAACAATAACATTAATATTGAGGTAAGATGATCAAACTAAAAAAAATATGATGTTTTTATTATTGATTTAACATTTCTCACTGAAAGATAAATTATATTTGAAGAGAAAAATTTTCGCCTAGACCAAGACTCGAACCCGGGACCTTTGGCTTGCCGGGCCAAATGCTCTACCAACTGAGCTACCAAGGCGAGTTGCGATCTAGATGCAAATTTTTCTCTTATATATGTTGTAATTCCCTCTCGCCAAATGCTTTTGAAACCATTGCTTCTATCTTTGCAAATGGCGGCTTCTTAGTTAAGAAGACATTTATTGGGAATTTTAACATTACGTTATAAAGCTAGTAAGGCTTCTAATGATGTTTTTATTATTGATTTATCATTTCTCACTGAAAGATAAATTATATTTGAAGAGAAAAATTTTCGCCCAGACCGAGACTCGAATATAATTAAAATAACCTCAAAATATCACTTCCTAAATTTAAATATTTATTACCATAACATTATTTTCACAAATAAAGTAACAATTAATTAAAGTAAAGAAATACATTTAAAACCACAGTTACAAATGAAAAACTCTAAAATATTTTTAAGAGGAAGATTAAATGATAATAAACCTAACATTTGAGCAACAATATGAGTGTGTAGATAAGCATTATTGTCCCATTCATTAGGTTAAACGTTCAGCTTACAATCATGTTAACAATCGGCACTGTTAATGCTCACTTTCAACAATCAACAGCTGTTAACCATAAACAATGCCTTATAGATCTGTCTCCTCAACTTCTTTAAAAATATTAATCAACTGTAGGCCTTTTGGGACTAGTTCCATTATCATAAGTAATGCCACAAGTTATTTCCAATTTATCTAGATGATTTGGAAATCAAGAGTGGCATTTATTAGGACTATTTAACGAATACAATTAAGCTGTTTACTCACAAATCATTACTTAAATATAGTTATTTTAAAATATTTATATATTTAATATAAACAGTGATGTTTGAAAACAAATGAGAAATGTTTGGTTATATTTCATTTGTTCATCACTGCAACTTGATCATATTATTTATTGCCAAATAGGATTGCAATATTGTAAGAATGCACCCTAGGGAAGAAAAAATTAAACACATCAAACTGTATAATATAACCTACATTATAGGTTATTAATTTTTTTTTCAGAAACAGCTCAGTAAAATCAGTATTTAAAAACACAACTATCGAACACACAATTATCAAATGTGTAGGTCGAAAGAATCTGTTCATAATTTGCTATATTGAATTTATTTGTTACAGAGTCAGTTACTGCAAAATAATGCTCTGACCTGTTCAGAATATTAAAAAGGAGGATCTTTCTTTATTTTATGATGAAAGTTAAAAAATTTAATTGTTCCTGTTGGTAGGTGCTGTTGTCCTCAACTTTGTTAAAATATTGTATATAAAATTAACTGGAGCGCTTTCGGAAGTTATCTTCCATCTTTTGCAGGTTGAGCTTCTGCTACTCGTTTGTTGTTGTGTACGGTGATGTATACTCCAACTGTACACAACAACGAGTAGCAGAAGCTCAACCTGCAGAAGATGGAAGATAACTTCCGAAAGCGCTCCAGTTAATTCTATATACAATATTTTAACAAAGTTGAGGACGACGGCACCTACCAACAGGTACAATTAAATTTTTTAACTTTCATCATATGACTTCACCTCAACGGAATTTGATATGAATTTTACTAGTATTGACATCTTTATTTTGGTAATCAAAATTTGATAATTATTGAGGTGAAACACGGCTATGATTGGTTGTAAAACAAAATTCATTGAAACGTGATTGTCACTGACTCCCATTTGGGGCATGAGGACGACGGCACCTACCAACAAGTACAATTTAATTTTTTAACTTTCATCATATGACTTCACCTCAACAGAATTTGATATGAATTTTCCTAGTATTGATTTCTTTATTTTGGTAATCAAAATTTGATAATTATTGTGGTGAAACACGGCTATAATTGGTTGTAAAACAAAATTCATTGAAACGTGATTGTCATTGACTCCCATTTGGGGCATGAGGATGACGGCACCTACCAACAGGTACAATTTAATTTTTTAACTTTCATCATATGACTTCACCTCAACAGAATTTGATATGAATTTTCCTAGTATTGATTTCTTTATTTTGGTAATCAAAATTTGATAATTATTGTGGTGAAACACGGCTATAATTGGTTGTAAAACAAAATTCATTGAAACGTGATTGTCACTGACTCCCATTTGGGGCATGAGGACGACGGCACCTACCAACAAGTACAATTTAATTTTTTAACTTTCATCATATGACTTCACCTCAACAGAATTTGATATGAATTTTCCTAGTATTGATTTCTTTATTTTGGTAATCAAAATTTGATAATTATTGTGGTGAAACACGGCTATAATTGGTTGTAAAACAAAATTCATTGAAACGTGATTGTCACTGACTCCCATTTGGGGCATGAGGACGACGGCACCTACCAACAAGTACAATTTAATTTTTTAACTTTCATCATATGACTTCACCTCAACAGAATTTGATATGA
Organism: Diploptera punctata; assembly: GCA_030220185.1. Lineage (NCBI taxonomy): Eukaryota > Metazoa > Arthropoda > Insecta > Blattodea > Blaberidae > Diploptera > Diploptera punctata. Next base: position 598,933 of record JASPKZ010000793.1, read on the forward strand.
ATTTTCCTAGTATTGATTTCTTTATTTTGGTAATCAAAATTTGATAATTATTGTGGTGAAACACGGCTATAATTGGTTGTAAAACAAAATTCATTGAAACGTGATTGTCACTGACTCCCATTTGGGGCATGAGGATGACGGCACCTACCAACAGGTACAATTAAATTTTTTAACTTTCATCATATGACTTCACCTCAACGGAATTTGATATGAATTTTACTAGTATTGATTTCTTTATTTTGGTAATCAAAATTTGATAATTATTGAGGTGGAACACGACTGTGATTGGTTGTAAAACAAAATTCATTGAAACGTGATTCTCATTGACTCCCATTTGGGGCATGAGTTAAATAGTCAGCAGAAGGTATCAGATCTGTTGTACTTCATCGAGGGTCAGTGACAACAGACCTGCTACGTCTACTGATAGTGTGACTAGTCCCGAAATGCTTATTATTTCACTGAATATTTAGATATTTATAAAATTTACCCTTAATTTTAAAGGAGCTATTGTCTTAGCAGTACCACTCCATATATCATGTATTAGATCACCGTAACGCTTTGCTATGTGGCCCTTCATTCCTAGAGGATTGTCGCGATTAAGTTCATAAAGGTGCATACTGCCAGTGAAGTACTGTGTTAGAGCACGTGTGTTGCTGACACACTGTAAAGCTGCATTCATGAAACAAGTGTTACCGAGATTGTTGAGACCAGTAGCTCCTTTCTCTGTAGGCACTGAAAATTATTATACATTTATATTAATTCAGAGTAAAACAATGATTAATTTTACTATATTAAATTAATGTTGTGAATTTAATTAAAATTACAATGGGAGAAAACACTATGAGGTATTTATATTAATAAATGAGTTGGAGAAAATGTTTTAACATCTCACCTCACAAAGTTGTGTGTCTTCACAATACCAGTTTCAGAAGTATAGTATTACTTCCATCATCAGTCAAATTCCAACTGAAATGTTTTAACATAAAAAAAGTATAGTATACTTTTGAAACCGGTATCGTGAAGACATGCAACTTTGTGAGGTGAGATGTTAAAACATTTTCTCATTTATTAATAATAATATATGTGGATGGCGACCACAAGGTGCCCAAGCTGTGCAAAACATTTCTTCCACTTACTTGTGTTTTGCACTCTTTTAACTTTACTATCTAACCTCTCTTGGTTAACTCTTGTTTTTTCGACCCCGACGCTATTAGGGCATCCGAGGGCTAGGGAGTCCTTCCTTTCTTCCATTTCTTCTTTCCTTTATTTTCTTTTCTTCTCCAGAAAAGCCTGACCAGAGGCTATAAGATGGCAGCCCCATCACTGGTCTTGCCTTCCTTTGACCAGCAACCAATCGAAGGGACTACTATTATGCTTTCAAGTCTTATACGAGAATTTCCCATAAGGGAAAATTTTCTATAGGATCGTAACAGGCCTCGGCCTAATACTTGGAAGGAATAATAATAATAATAATAATAATAAAATAATAATAATAATAATAATAATAATAATAATAATATAATAATAATAATGATGAGAAGTAAACATTATGAGGTATTTAGGTAAAATTTAATCACTCACCTCATATTTTTCTTCTTGTTTTAATTTAAACTAGTTTAAATTAGTTTAAATTAAATTTATAAATAAGTAATTATGATGTATAATCATTGAAATTTGTCAGAGAACATTTTTTTTGAAAACTCACATAAATTTTGTGTTTCTCATGAAACTGCGGTTTCAAACGTAATCAGGTCCACCTTCTTCAGCCACGAACTCCGACTGATGAAATTCTTCAGCCGTCAACTCTTCTATTGTCACCATCTTCAGCTCTGCTATCTATGGTTGAATTTATAAACTTCAAAATCAAATTTTGTTCGTTAGGTATATCAAAATTCATTGATCAATATTTATTTTTCTGAATGTTTATCTTCTTCCAAACTGTCAGTTGACAGTTAACTATACATTCGGAAGATATACTTTCGGAAAAATAAATATTGATCAATGAATTTTGATATTCCTAACGAAAAAAATTTCATTTTAAAGTTTATAAATTCAACTATAGATGACAGAACTGAAGATGGTGACAATAGAAGAGTTGACGGCTGAAGAATTTCATCAGTCAGGCTGAAGATGGACGTGAATACGTTTGAAACTGTGGTTTCATGAAAAACAAAATTTATGAAGTGAGTTTTCAAAAAATATTCTCCGACAAATTTCCATTAATTTTACTGCTTATAACTACCATAAAATTAAATAATTTATTATAACAGTACCTTTAGCTATCAAATAAGTTATGATTGTGAAATAAAAATAATTGAAGTTACATGAATGAAAATCACTATTAGTGAGACAGTCTGGGAAGCACCAGCTTAAGTCAGCAAACATAATTATCCAGTAGAGCAAAATAAAACAAAACATTCGATTTTAAGATCTTGATGCCATCTGTTATATTACTTCATGAACTACAATATATAATACAGCTCCAGGTGCCAATGATGTGCAAACATGTTTTATTATTAATAAATTAATGAGTCATTTTAACATCTTACCTCATATTTCATGTTTTTCATAATGGCGGTTGAAAATGAATGACAAGATCATTTGAAAACTATAGTTACCGTATTGTTTATTTTTTATTATTTCACTCACTTCATACTTCATAATTCATAGCAGACCCTGGGTTTCTTCACATATTTTGTGACATTGTCAATGCTGCGTCACGTTCACAACTGACGTCCGACGGCCTTCTATCCTGCAGACTGACCTCCGCGCCATCTGGTGGCCGACCGAAGAATTTCCAAATCAGTCCTCTTTCTTTATAACCGGGTATTTCAAAATTCATAGTTGTATTTTCATTCTTGCATATGTAAATTTTTTCCCAAATTGTGAGTTCCTTCGGTTTTTCCAATTGTTTAAGTAATTTTGTTTTGGTTTCTATTCTATGTTTTTCTGACCAGGCATGTGCAGCTATTGCAGATTTTTCGGTTTCTCCATTTTTAAAATTTCTGAGGTGTTCTTTTAATCTTGTATTTAGATTCCTTTTTGTTTTTCCTATATATATATTTTCACAATCTTTACAATTAATTTGATAAATTCCCGATTTTTTGCAGTCTTCAATCTTTTCATTTTTGTTGGTTTTTATTAAATTACCTAAGCTGTAATCATTTTTCGGTGCTAATTTAATGTTGAATTTGTTGAAAATTTTTTGAAACTTGTCAAATACGAAAGGATGGTATGTGAACTTCTTGAATTTTTTGCCTATATTTTTATCTGTCTGAAGAGTACTTTCATTGATGACTTTTTGTTCTTTGAATTTATTTATTTTCTTGTGTATCATTTTCTTTTGAAAACCATTATCCTTAGCAATTTGTATGATGTGTTCTTTCTCTTTATTGTAATTTTCTTTGCTCATGGGGACTATTTTAATAGTTTAACACACAGACTTGTGAATGTCCCCATGAGCAAAGAAAATTACAATAAAGAGAAAGAACACATCATACAAATTGCTAAGGATAATGGTTTTCAAAAGAAAATGATACACAAGAAAATAAATAAATTCAAAGAACAAAAAGTCATCAATGAAAGTACTCTTCAGACAGATAAAAATATAGGCAAAAAATTCAAGAAGTTCACATACCATCCTTTTGTATTTGACAAGTTTCAAAAAATTTTCAACAAATTCAACATTAAATTAGCACCGAAAAATGATTACAGCTTAGGTAATTTAATAAAAACCAACAAAAATGAAAAAGATTGAAGACTGCAAAAAAATCGGGAATTTATCAAATTAATTGTAAAGATTGTGAAAAGATATACATAGGAAAAACAAAAAGGAATCTAAATACAAGATTAAAAGAACACCTCAGAAATGTTAAAAATGGAGAAACCGAAAAATCTGCAATAGCTGCACATGCCTGGTCAGAAAAACATAGAATAGAAACCAAAACAAAATTACTTAAACAATTGGAAAAACCGAAGGAACTCACAATTTGGGAAAAAATTTACATATGCAAGAATGAAAATACAACTATGAATTTTGAAATACCCGGTTATAAGGAGAGAGGAGTGATTTGGAAATTCTTCGGTCGGCCACCAGATGGCGCAGAGGTCAGTCTGCAGGATAGAAGGCCGTTGGACGTCAGTTGTGAACGTGACGCAGCATTGAGAATGTCACAAAATATGTGAAGAAACCCAGGGTCTGCTATGAATTATGAAGTATGAGGTGAGTGAAATAATAAAAAATAAACAATATTAAAAAACCTCATAGTGTTATTTCCTGTCTACATAACTTAATATAGTTACCGTGTTTGAAAAACATGAAATATGAGGTAAGATGTTAAAATGACTCATTAATTTATTAATTAAGAACCTCATAATGTGTTTCCCAATTTTAACTTTGAATGTTTTATTATATCCAAATTGTAATCCAACTTTTTAATGCATAATACTCAAAATTCCTATTCCAAAAGAAAAAGTTTTCAAAAAGTTATAAAAAAATTAATTTTTGTCCTAAAAAATATGTTTCCTTTCTTTTTTCTAATTTTCAACATTTTCTCCTTTTTCCAATACAGTAAAACAGATTGATAAGTAGAGGTATCAAAATTAGTCTTTAAGAAATCTACAATTATGAGGTGAGTCATAAAATCTAACTCAATTTATTAATATACAACTCTCTTCATTTTGAATTTTATTTCCAGGAGATATTTTGGAGACCAATGTTTCATTCTCAACTCGATTCTGACTGTTAACTGGCCTTTCATTATCCTAAAGATTCTTTCTCCCTACTAGAGAGAATGGAGACAACAGTCTCCAAAATATGTCCAGGTGAGAACATTCAATATGATATGAGGTGTATGTTTCCAGTTCATTCTCTTGATGTTTTGTGTATTCTTATTTCATAATACAGTTATAATTATATGATATAATGATAATAAAACTGATGTAATTAATTGATAATGCAAAACTAATTACCAACTTTGACTTTTTTTTTTGGATTGTTTTAACCAGAGCATACCTTATAATAACACTGGTCAACATGATTTTTGTCTCATGAGTATTCCATAGTTGTACTTAATGCAGTTTTTTATCGTGTTTTCAAATATGTATTCAGAATTTCTCCATCATCCACAGTTTCTTTTTTTATTTCAATTTCAATTAATGAATTTAAATAATTACTTTATTTTAATAAACATTCTTTCATCCATTTGTCCATTGTAAAATAAAACCAAATGAGCTAACTCAAATGATTTCAGCTATGGAAAAGAGATATCAAGGCAAATGGAATCGTAATATGCTGGCCAATTATTGTTGGACCATTAAGAGGGATGCTCCACAGGCAAAATATAGCAGAAAATGTCATTTCTTACTTTCTAGGTGAGTCCGAATGTTCGAATATTGTGTAGTTATGAATATAGAAAATATTAATAAGAATGAAAATATTAAAGTGTTTTGAACTTATAAATTCTTGTCTCTCGGAAACCTTGCATGATGGAGAAAAACCGATATATTTGAATTCAGGAGAAAAAATACTATCAGAATGAAATACTTTTCTTTCCGAGACAAAAAAAAGTTTATTTTATGTTGCTCAGGTGTAATTGCTGATTTTGTTGTTAGTATATATGACTTGGGAAGATCAACATGATAATATTGAAAATAAGAATTACTGAGAAATATAGCATTTTCCAAACTGTTATGATCTACATATTTAGTTGAACTTATAAAAGCATTACCTCATGGATTAATCTTACCCTGCTTGCGTTTATCCTGCATTGGTGTTGCAAGTGAACACATTTCTTCAGGCCATGTGAGATCTTTATTACGCACTTCTATCAACAACTGATCCTCATCCATTATTCCGAGATCCTCCAGCGTTGGTTCCTCATCCTCAATTAGAACCATGTTGTTCTGGAAATTCAATTTCCAATTAAAAAAAGTTTATTTTTTAAACTGCTCTCCCTCCCATTAAATTACAAAATAGAAATTCTAATTCATTATCATCTACATGTGTGTTAACCAACCTGGTCTACTATAATCTCATAAAGAATGGTGCCTTTTGGGGTGTCCCAGAGATCTCTTCACATAAGATTGATAGTGAACTATAGACTTGAAGATTTATGGGATCTCATATACAGTATTACCCCGCTTTTATGTTCCTGCATTTTACGTTTTCCCGCCTTTTACAACATTTTTTAAAGGTCCCTTCAGTTTCCTTATATCCAAAATGTATTAAAAACCCCGCTTTTACGTTCCTAAAAAGTGGTTTTCCCGCAGTTTACGACACATCATGTCAATCTTCAGCGTTAAAGATCGAAGATATTCAATTTATTTGATCAATTATCTAGCTTCTGTACAATCGATATATAGCAGAGCAAGTTTATTGAGTCAACGAAGCCGGCTGCTATACAATCAATAAGGAGCCAAGCAAGTTTAATGAACCAACAAAGCTGGCTTTTATACAATCGATAAAGAGCAGAGCATGTTCACCGAGCCAACTCAAACATTTCTGAAATTCAACCTGTGTACTTCTATGACAAAACAATTTTTTTTTAATCCCTCAATAAAGATTCATAGTGCTACTTGCTGAACCTCTCCTTGTTATTTATTTTTTAAATGGTGAAAGTAAAAGAAAGTAATTTTATGTTTACAGCAGTTCAAAACACACATTACATTGAACTATTATAGTCATGCAGCGGGCCCAGGTTCGATCCCCGGTCGGGGCAGTTTTTCTGGGTGAGGTTTTTATTGGGGTTTTTCCTCACCTGTAAGACAAATGTCAGGAAAACTTTAAGGCCCAAACGGTCCCCGAAGTCATATGGCCATCATCTTTATCATCATCATCCTTATCATTATCACCATCATCCTTCACCGGTGTGGAAAGCAACAGGAAGCTACCACACCTACACAATTCCCTAGTAAAGCTGAAAGCATAGCATGAAAATGCCACGATTGCAGTGAAGGACCTGCCTTCGGGCAGAATTACTATGGATGGATGGATTATAGGAAAATCACTATGAGGTTTAATTTAATATAAAATTATTTACACCTCACCTGATATCCTGTTTTCTAAATAACTAAAAGACCGGATATGAGGTGAGGGGTAAAGAATTTTATTTTAAATTAAAAGAAACATTACATTGTAATCAAATGGTAAAGAGAAAAATTTATGCCTGAACCGGGAATCGAACCCCGAACCTTCAGCTTTCCGTGCTGATGCTCTAACCATTGAGCTAATCCAGGCTTCCTTCCCATCCAAGCATAAATCCTTCCTTTACCTTACTGTCTTGGTCCCACATTCAAATGCTATGAATCATCATTCACAAATACACAATGAATGGCTTCTACCTGAAGAAGACATGAAGTAGTGTACTTTAATATACTTATTTCAATCATAGTAACAGCTTTAGCTTCTTAATATTAATTTAATAAATAATGCTATAGCTATGTGGAGTCCCTTCATGTCTTCTTCAGGTAGAAGCCATTCATTGTGTATTTGTGAATGATGATTCATAGCATTTGAATGTGGGACCAAGATAGTAAGGTAAAGGAATGAATGGAGGAAAACACAACGAGGATATATACCCATCAATAGGAACCTCAAACTCGATGCTATTCTTTTTGCAGACGATTTAGCTCTCCTGGCACTTTCCGAAAATGATTTGCAACGATCAATTTATAATTTACAAAAAATAGGTGCCAAATTTAATATGGAAATATCAATTAACAAAACTAAAATTATGGCATTTCATGGGAAGGACCCCATACAAAGTAAAATCTGTCTCCAGAATAAAATTTTAGAGAGATCTAATCAATTTAAATATCTTGGATATTATCTCTCTATCTGGGATGAAAAGGATATCCCTGAAAAAGTTACTAGTTATAATAAAAGTTTAGGAATTATTAATCAAGTTATGAAACCATCCCTTGTACAAAAAAACACCAGATTACGTTTATATAACACTTTGGCTAGACCAGTGTTGACCTATGGTAGTGAAGCATGGACACTAAAAAAACAACATGAAAGCAGAATAACGGCTTGTGAAATGAGATTCATGCGCAGAACAGCGGGTTACACCAGATGGGATCGGAAAAGGAACACCGATATCTTAAAAGAATTGAAGACTACACCAATTTTGGAATATATTAAACAGTACCAACTAAATTGGAAACACCATCTTGAAAGAATGAGTTCAAATCGGATCCCCAAAGCTGTTTATAATTATATACCAAGAGGACGAAGATCACTGGGCCGTCCTATGAAACACTGGAGGGAAAATTTTCTATAGGATCGTAACAGGCCTTGGCCTAATACTTCGAAGGAAGAAGAAGAAGAAGAAGGATTTATGCTTGGATGGGAAGGAAGCCTGGATTAGCTCAATGGTTAGAGCATTAGCACGGAAAGCTGAAGGTTCGGGGTTCAATTCCCGGTTCAGGCATAAATTTTTCTCTTTACCATTTGATTACAATAATTTAGTAGTGTACTTTAATATACTTATTTCAATCATAGTAACAGCTTTAGCTTCTTAATATTAATTTAATAAACATTACATTATTTAACCAATATTGTATATTATCCCAGTCACTAGTTTTTTGCATGTTCTAGGGGCCGGTTTCACCAACATCGGTGAAATTTAACCTTCACGACGAGTTACATAACCGGGAGAAAAATAACTAAGCGTGTTTGCGTTTCACCACGCCATATAACACCGACGTAAACAAACGGGTGGTTTACCGTTAAAATTATTTTGAATCGTATATTTCTCATACCTCATATTCAAGCGGAACAAATTTGTAGGAGGGGAAAGAAATGCTATTGGTTGTTACTTATCGCGTTACCATAGAAACCTAAATAAACACATTGAACCAACACAAACACGTTCCACAGATCACGTATATTAGTACACGTGGAAAATTTGCCAGAAATAAAGAACGTGTCCAACGAAAGATTTTCAAAACTATAATAGAATTAATATAGAAACGTTGAAACTATAGGAAATAAGAAACTATCCATAAAACATGCGTAACGACGAAAAATATTTTTTCTTGATTAGGCCTGTTTTTAAATTAACCTAATGATTGATTTAAAAACACTTTTACATTAATATAATATGGTAGTGTATTATCATCATCATCATCATTGGAATGCTTTAGTATATTTGGGTTATGTAAAAGTTTTCATGGAACAAGCCATTTTAATGGTATAAGAAGAGCAATTATTTTGGTTGGGACCATGTATTACAGTGTTTACAAAGTATCTAATCCATCTCCTGAAAATGTTGCTGCTGTAAACTCTCATTCTTGGAAGAATTATTTAATAACATGCAAAATGATTATGATAATGCAAGCCATGTTATATATATATATATAAGGTGATTTGGAGCCATTAAGCAACAAATCTGATGAGAGGTCCTTAAAAAAAATTCCAACATTTCTCCCTATCAATGCATAGAAATGCTAGATTACAAACACTTGTGATTCATGGTTATTCAGGTGTAATCATAATATAGGAACGTCCTGTCTGCGGATGAACTTGTGATGGAACAGATTAGTTTAATTTGTAAAACTTGGAGTAGATCTTGGGAAGCTCAATTTTTTTGGTTGTTCCTGGACCTATTATAAGAACAGTGAGAGTTTTCTTTTTGTCTTACATATATTCATTGTTGCACTTTGGAATACTGCAACCCAGTCTTAACGAATTTCACTAAAAATGTTTGACTTTATCAGACCCATACCCTTGTCACATTCTAGGTATGTAGGTCCACTTATTGGGAATGTGACAAGAACTGACTGCAAATGTGTCTTCTCATGAACAATGTAGTGTAAATATCTAAAGAGCATGTAATTTTTATTTGCCCTCCTGCAGATTCACAGAATATATTTAACTACTAGATTTTTGGGTTAAGGATGTTTGTAATATACTGATTAATAAGAAATGAAGTTACCTTATTGGCTCCTTTCCTACCATGAGCTTCAGAATAAATATAGAAAATGACCTTGTTATCAAACAACTTTTGAATGTTGAAAGAAAAGTAGCTAAATCGTTGCTTGTAATATATGATGTTTGGACAGGGGAGATTTTTCTGAAAATCCATGGAAATAAATTTAGTACTTCTCTTCCATGCTTCCCTCTGGCCGTTATAAATAATCTCAGTTCTTGCTATGTGAACCTTGTTTTCAGTTTCAAGATACATTACCTTCTTCTCTACCTCCAGCCTCATCTCTTCATTTGCAATGGTACTTAACTGAACAGGAGCGACTTCTTATTAGCAGTAAATTCATCACAGATACTATACGAATCGTTTCTGGGGTATCCAAATTAAATGTTGAACTGTGTTATGAAAATGGTTTAATACATTTCAGAAGATATAAAGTTTTCAGAATAATTGTCTTTATACATGTTATACGTTGTTAAAAATACACAGTTCGCCAGGTAAATACAACTTCTGTTTTCTTTATGCTATAATGGCTTTCAGGACCCTTAAATGATGTGTGTTCCATAACCAGTTTTGGACAATTTGGTCTGCCTGTTGGTGTGTTTGCCTTACATATCCTTGCCTATCTCTGCATTAGTATTTATAGATTTTCGGATATTTTCAATTCTCTATTTTGAAATGGCATTTATAAACCTGAAAACTTTTTTACATATATCTTTATTTCATTTGCATAATTTTCATCTGAAATTCTTACCTTGTATCTGAAACTTTACTATGAAGGAGAGCATCATCTTCATTTATTTTGGCCTCCTCTGTTTAATATTGTGGGACCAAACATATATATAAAGTTAATAGTGAGTGGAGAACATATTTTTAATAACTCACCTCATACAATTTCAAATTTATTTGATTTAAGACCATTGGTTTTGAATGAATTTTTCATTCATCTTCAGTTTATTTTCAGTTGTTGATTTCACCAATTCTCTAATTCTGCCATATTTGGTTGGCATTATAAATTTTTTTCTATAGGAATATCAAAATTCATTGATCGATATTTATTCTTTTGAATGAATATCTTCTCCCAAACTGTTCATTCTAATGGTTTATCCAATTGTTTCAAATTGTGAAATTGAAAAATCAGCAATTGCTGCACATAGTTTATTAGAACATCATAAAATTAATAGAGATGCAAAACTTTTGAAACAATTGGATAAACTATTAGAATTAACAGTTTGGGAGAAGATATTCATTCAAAAGAATAAATATTGATCAATGAATTTTGATATTCCTATAGAAAAAAATTTTATTTCAAAATTTATAAAGCCAACCAAAAGATGGCAGCGTTAGAGGTAACCATGGTGAAATCAACAAACATAGAATTTCAACAGTTGGTGTCATGAAAATAAACTGAAGATGAATGAAAAATTCATTCGAAACCAATGGACTTAAATCAAATAAATTTGAAATTGTATGACGTGAGTTATTAAAAATATGTTCTCCACTCACTATTAATGATATAACCTCATAATGTTTACTTCCCAACATTAATTTTAATATATATAAAGATTGTGCCTCTAACATTGTAAATTTTGAATTTGTTGATTCATTTATTTTGCTGATTTACATCAATACGTTTTAAATATTTTAACCTACAATTACAGGAGTCTCCAGTTTCATGAATCTGAGCTCTCAATTTTTTGTTAGTATCTTTCATCCTGCCAAAAACTCTTCCTCTTCTTACAGCTTTCATAAGATACACAGTTATTGATCATACTCATTCATTTTGAATGTACGTGATTCCAGTTTTCACTTTTCTCGCACAATATTACTAGTAAAACAACATATGAAGCAATACAATGAAAAAATAGTGTACATGTAATTCTCCTCCCAAATAAGACCAATATTGAATAAATCCAGTTCTATTACTCTACACCTGCACTGCAACAGTTAGATTAAAATGACTTGCTTTCCTTTTCCCCTGTTCACTATAGACTTACCTTTTTTTTTCACTATCAAATGGGCCTTGGGTTCGATCCCCGGTCGGGACAGTTTTTCTGGGTTTTTCCTCACCTGTAAGACCCAAACGGTCCCCGAAATCATATGGCCATCGAAATCATTGTATTCATATTCATCTTAGATTAAGCTTGGGATTAGGGACTCTCCTGGTGCACCACTATCATCATCCATCATATCATCGGGGCAATGTAACCCTGCCTTCCAGGCGCCCCAACCTCAGAAGTGGGTTACAAGTACGCCATGCCAGGAGGGAACACCAGGAATGTCGAAGGGCAACCTGGGGCATTTGCAAAAAAAAAAAAAATCTCAGTGACTAGCCTTACTTTTGCTCCATAATTTAGCCCATATAAAATTCACTGCTCAAGCTATATGAATGTGCCCTTAACTGATTTTTTTTTATCACATTTACTGACTTACCTCTCTTTTTCCCTATAGTCTTCAATTCCATCACTGCATTTCCTCAAGAAAAGATAGTCTCCAACGTAACACACAGGAATATTAATTAAATTATTTGGAGTCAATATTAATGTTGATTATCTTGAACATGTTTCGCTTATATCATAATCATTGATATGCTATAATCGAAACATGTTCAAGAACAAATCAACATTAATATTGAGTTAAGATGAACAGACTCCAAATAATTTAATTAAAAGAACCTCAAAATATTACTTCCTAAAATAAAACATTAAATACAGGAATATGTTTGAAAATGACTTGAAAACACTAGTGGGTAACACATAGAAGTAATTATTTTGAAATTATATTTTATTTAATATTTTTCAAAATTATACAATAATTCATATAAATAAACTCTTATTATTTACTGCTTCAAATATCTTATTGTTTCTATCAGATACAACAAACTGCAAAACAATAAGACTGAGGAACATGTATATAATTTACTCATTTTATAATTTCATACTGCGTAACATTCTACAGCAGCATCTCTCAAATGTTCACAGGCAATCAGTGTTAGTAAAATATTTAAAATTGTACTGCACATTTTGAATGTATAACAATAAATCACATAAAAACCTAAAATATTTTTAAATTATTACAGTATCATCACTGATTAAAATATTATAGAACAAAAATATAATTAACAATTTACTCTACAATGGGATTTTGCAATTTGCAGTTAAGCCCTGTTCCATAAATCTTCATTTTTAAAGAGAGTTATGATATAATCAGATGTAGTGTAAGAACAGATTGCAGTAAAATGGCACAAAGACAACATCTGGACCCTCTGCTTCGGGGTAGAATTATTGGGCGGCTAGAAACAGGACAGACACAAACTGAGGTCTCCATAGCACTTAATGTGCCACAAAATGTTATATCTAGGTTATGGCGACGGTTCCAAGAGACCGGAGACGTTAGGCGAAGACCAGTGGGAGGTCTTCCAAGAGTTACAAATCCTCAGCAGGATCGATATCTTGCGTTAACTGCAAGAAGAAACCGAACAATGTCTGCCAGACAACTGAGTTCAGAACTTGCGGCCGCCTCAGGTATCAGAGTATCCAGACAAACTGTCTATAGAAGACTCAGAGCTGCTGGTCTGTATGCTAGGCGGCCTGTAGTGTGCGTCCTACTCACCCTTGATAACAAGAGAGCACGTTTACGGTGGAGTCAGGAACATCGCGACTGGACTCTAAATCAGTGGAGCAGCGTGCTATTTACAGACGAGTCCAGATTCAGCTTGAACTGTGATTCGCATCGCGTGACTATCTGGAGGGAGCAAGGAACTCGTTACAAACCCCATGAACATCATGGAAAGACATCCATTTGGTGGCGGTGGTCTCCTGGTATGGGGAGGTATAATGATGAATGCACGCACAGAGCTTCACATCTTTGCAGGTGGCACTGTTAATGCTCAGCGGTATAGAGAAGAGATCCTGGAACCTCATGTAAGACTTTTCAGGGGAGCTGTGGGTCCAGAATTCATATTCATGGATGACAATGCCCGACCTCACAGGTCACAACTGGTGGATGAGTTTCTTCAGGAGGAAGATATCCAGCGTATGGAGTGGCCAGCGAGGTCTCCGGATATGAATCCTATAGAGCATGCATGGGATGCCTTAGGGAGACAAATTGCATCTCGTCAGCCTCCTCCGAGGACACTTCAAGACCTTCACATTGCTCTTCATGAGGAGTGGAATTTGCTGAGCATCGAACTCCTGAACAACCTCATCACTAGCATGCCACGTCGATGTGAGTCTTGTGTAGCTGTCAGGGGTAATCACACCCCCCATACTAATCATTTGAACCATTGTTGTTCAACTTTTATGTTCGAATTCTGAAATGCAGTTTTCGTTTGTTGTGAAAATGACAAGTGAATGACGTATTCATGCCATTGTTTCTTTCGTGCCATGTTTCTAATTATCTGTGACATACCTTACCAAATTTTGTATTATTCTGACAAATGCTTTATAATAAGTCGGCAAATGAACTAATTATCCTTAACTTTTGGACACCCTTGAAATCCATCTCTCCAAACCCAATTATGAAAAAAATAATTATAGAGAAATTATAACAAAGTTATATGACGTAACTAACAACGTTACATTTTACAATATGAGAAATGTAAGCTAGGGTGAGTTATTTTTTTTAAGCTGTTCTAAATTTAAGACTGATGTGTATAAATAGTTATAACTGTTAGACTTAATAGTTGCAAATGTTATAATTTGCCATAAATTGTTCTTCACCTAGCAATGATGTCACAAAATGTCATATTTGATTTACAAATAGCCTTCACTTTTAAAGAGAAGTAGTATTTCAAGTTACTTGAACTATTCTGCAACACCATCACCAGGTCTTTATTCTTTGTTTGTGTAATCCATTGAACTTCCGGTCTTTAGGGATGTAGCTTGAAGTCGAGAACTTGCAATGGCACAACTGACTCGGCAGACAATATCTTAGGACTGTTGATCTCCTGACCCCTCCTGAAGTGATGAACCCTTATCTAATCATTGTCCAAAGCCAGGAGCAGCTGATTTATTGGAGAAATGGCTTGATTTCTAAAAAAAAAAAAGCAGTATGTAATATAAACTTATTGTGATGTACAGATCAACTCACATAATACACGCATATATGCAGTACAAGTGAATTATTCATAACTAGCTGAATTTATTTTATCAATAATTAAAATTATAGATTTCACAATCAACATAGTATAACCACTGGTGTATAATACATAAGGATTACTGTATGCTGGCTCAACTGCACTTTTACTATCGCTTGATTTTTCAGTTATATTATTGTAAACTATAGCTCTTCTTTTTGTAAACTATAACTCTTCTTTTGTATTTACTAACATTATTTATTATTTTAAACTTTTTCAAACAATTTTATAACATTATTAGACAGTTTTGAAGTATTTATTTAAATATGCAAATCACAATATTATGACACTGTTAGACAATATTGTGATGCTAACTGCTATTTTCTCCACAGAGTATATTACTTAGTCTATGATTTTTCTATCGCTGTTTTGGGTTATCGCTGGTTGGATCAGCGTTAGGGAGCGATAAGTAAGTGTACACCCATTTTTAATAAAGTTTGGTAAATTTAATATTATTAATATATCTTTATAACATAGATTTGGGGACTTATTGCAAATATTGGTCATTTAAATTTCATAGCGACGGATAGTAATCCAGGATGATAATCAATATGTGGTTCGATTGTGGGTTATGGCTGGCTCTACAAACTCTGGTGCATGCGCACTGTTATTCTATAGGACTTTGAAAATATTTGACGCTAGTTTAAGTGCAGTTTTTCCCTGTATGCTTAGTAACTTGCATTTCTTACAATTTGTAAACTTCTGTGTATCATAGATTTGCACATGCTGATATATCAAATGTTATCATTGATCTGCAGTTACTTCATGAATATATTTTTAGTGCTACAGGTGTTTAGTCTACAATATTAAGACTCGTCAAAACATATTATTTAAAGAAAGTAGTATCACAGAATTAGAATAATAAAATCAAATAATAGAGAAACTGCTGATTACATATAATGACTGTTCTGTTCTGGAACATGTTTTCAGAGAAATACTTGATCTTACAATTAATGACAATATATGTTAGGCCACTATACAATTTTAGCATAATTCCCACTGCTCTAACATTAAATAACAGGAAAATTGTCTTGGATGTCAGATATATTACCGGTACTGATTATCTACAAGGCATTTAAGATTAACACATTTTTGGAAATTATCTCTAGAAATATTTGTATTTAGACCTAGGATCTCATTACTTGTTCTATATTGTAGGTATATACATACTAGATTTAAATTACGGTACTTGCTAACAATTTCAACAAAAATAGGCCTACTGTATTTAATATCCCAAAATATTAAGAATGTCAAATAAAACCAAATATTTTATAAAATATATTTCTGTAATTGGTAATTAAATATATAGTTAAAAAATAGTCCATAAATAATAAACATAACCTCACATTATTTTGTAATGATACTAACTTGCTTTTAAATATGTATTCATGAGTGAATAAAATTAGTAATTCATTGTGTAAAGTACTGGTATTATACATGAATAAAATAATTTTCATTAACGAATTAAACTTACTTGTAAATCAATGGTAAAGAGAAAAATTTTTGCCTGAACCGGGAATCGAACCCCGAACCTTTAGCTTTCCGTGCTAATGCTCAGACCACCGAGCTAATCCAGGCTTCATTCCCATCCAAGCAAGAATCCTTCCTTTACCTTTACTCTACTGGCCCCACATTCAATTGCAATGAATCATCATTCACAAATACACAATGAATGGCTTCTACCTGAAGAAGACATGAAGGGACTCCACACAGACTTGTATTTATGCCTGACTTGTTTTATATAATAGGACAGTATTCATACTAGATTTATATTATTTGCTAACCATTTTAACAAAAATAGGCCGACTGTATTTAAGAACTCAAAATATTATGAATATCAAATAAAACTCAAATACTTTCTAAAATATATTCTGTAATCAGTAATTAAATATATTGTTAAAAAATAGTCAAATAATAAACATGACTTCACATTATTTTGTACCGATACTAACTTGGTTTTAAATATATAAGCATGAGTGAATAAAATTAGTAATTCATTGTGTAAAGTACTGGTATTATACATCAATAAAGTCAGTTTCAATAATGAAATAAACTTACCTCTCCGATGATCCAAATGTGCAGTAGCCTATCAGGTAGACAGGCCTGGTATCTTCGAAAGTCTGCGATATCACTGTAATCGTAATTTTCAAACTATTCACACAGTTCTTCTACCCAACTAGAGTATTTTTCAATTCAATTGGCCTTCAAAATAATAATTAAAACCATATTCACGTTCAATGTTAAAAATGTCCAGTCTTTCACACGCCATTTTAATATAGGAATCACCCTCCGTTAATATCACCCTCCGATTCTACCGACCAAATTCATGCGGTTACGGTCTACTAACGAAATACGACGAAATAACTCCCGGTAAAAAGTTACTGTTGTTGGTGAAACGCAAATTGTAGTGAAGCTGGGAAACGCTCCGTTTAATTCACCGGTAACACGGTTACCTGTGTTGGTGAAACCGGCCCTAGGATGGTTGCTCAATATGAGGGTAAACATTTTTTAGCTGCTCCTCGTTTTCCATAATTTACACTTTCCCCCAATTTATACCACTTTCCCTCTGGTCCCTTGAATAGTGCAAAAGAGGGGTAATACTGTAGTATATTATCTCCATCTGTTTTTTTTTCATGTTCTGTAATGAATGCAGAGTATGGGGGGTCAACATTTTTGAGCTCATCTTCATTTCCCTCAATTTACACTTTTCCATATTTTACACCATTTTTCCTGTGGTCCCTTGATAAGTGTATTATTCCCAATAAATGTCTTCTTAACTAAGAAGCCGCCATTTGCAAAGATAGAAGCTATGGTTTCAAGCATTTGGCGCGAGGGAATTACAACTTACATAAGAGAAAAATTTGCGTCTAGATCGTAACTCGCCTCGGTAGCTCAGTTGGTAGAGCACTTGGCCCGGAAAGCCAAGGGTCCCGGGTTCGAGTCCCGGTCTAGGCGAAAATTTTTCTCTTCAAATATAATTTATCCTTCTATGAGAAGTGTTAAATTAATAATAAAAATCGTCATTAGTAAGTACCTGATACTGAGGAATAGGTTATGCCATCCAATTATAGGGTATGTATTAGCATCAATAAAAAAACATGAATTAAAAATCTACATTCTATTAGCTCACATCTAATGTTTTTTTTTTTAATTTAACTCACCTCATCTCTATAATGCCAAAGCCTCATATCCTCTGCTCGAATCCTCAACCGAGAACATAAGAAATCGTATACTTGCTTTACAGTTGCCATTCGACTGAATGCTGCAACGTAAGCCCAGTACCTCTTGGGTGGAGTGGGAAGATTTGTTACATATGCATAACCTGTTGTGCCTATAACAAAATAAAAAGAAGTACTTCATGTATTTATACCGTACCATAAAATATATTATGATGTGAATTCAAAGATAAATGCTTACTGAGTGCAGCTGCACCATAACCACCAACCATCCCAGACCAAGTTGTTTGAGGAGGTCGTGTTGGTTGAGCTTGGTGTCGCAGTAGACGAAGATTTAGAGGATAGAGCTCCAACTCCACGTGTTGGCTGTTCTTTGGAAGTATCACCTAATGATACAAATTAAAATAATTAAAAATTATAACAAACAAATATACCATGATGGTTTTTTTTGTAATCCCACAACAGGCCCAGAGGCCCTTGGGTAGTAGGAGGTTAAGGCTCCCACTTTTTCTAGACAATCGGCACTTGGTGTCAGCCATGCGCGACAGCCGCCTTTACCCCCAGAACAAGCGTCTGGTACTCATTTCCGTTAGAGGCTGAGTCGACCCCAGGGCCATAGTGCCGCCAGATGGTTTTGGTCAGTTTAAAAATCCTGACCCCACCGGGACTTGAACCCTCGACCTTCCGACTCGTAGCGCAGTGCCTTAACCACTATGCTACGGCGTGCCCCCGATGGTTTATTTTAGGAAGTAATATTTTGAGGTTTTTTAATCAAAATTTTTGAAACTGGAAACATCTTACCTCAAATTAATGTTGATTTATTCTCGAACATGTTTCGATATAGAGGATTATATCGAAATATTGTATTAAATTAATGTTGGGAAGTAAACATTATGAGGTAGAAGTTTGGGAGAAGATATACATTCAGAAAAATAAAGATAGATCAATGAATTTTGATATTCCTAACAAAATTACTTTGATTTCGAAGTTTATAAATTCTACCATAGATGGCAGCACTGAAGATGGTGACAATAGAACAGTTGATGGCCCAAGAATTTTGTCAGTCGGAGTTATGGCTGTGTTTTAAATCGCGGTATCATGGAAACATGAATCCTATGAGGTGAGTTGTTTAAACAAAATGTTCTCCGATGAATTTTAATATCGAAATATGTTTGAGAATAAATCAACATTAATTTGAGGTATGATGTTTCCAGTCTCAAAAATCTTCATTAAATATACCATGAGTTTGAGTCAAAATATTTACATGGACTATTTAACTCATGCCCCAAATGGGAGTCAATGACCAATCACGTTTCAATGATTCCTGTTTTACAACCAATCAGAGTCGTGTTTCACGAAATATTTATCAGTGTTAGGATTATCATATATTAAACAAAGCTCCTCCTTTTTAATATTCTGAACAGGTCTGACCGTTATTTTGCAGTGACTGAGCCTATAACAAATACGGCTACCAGATTGTATATAATAGTGCTTACATGTCAACATTTGTAGCAATTGATTATACCACCAAAAAAAGAAACCACTGTTTGCACTTTCTTAAATGTATTTTTTCCCAGGTAATAATCGAGAAAAATATAATTGTCATATTTACATCATACGACATCAAAAATGAATTAATATACAGATTGATGTGTTTCATTTTTTCTCCACTAGAGAGCATTCTTACAATATTGCGTTCCTTTGGCAATAAATAGTATGATCTGGTTGCAGTGATAAACAAAAGAAGCAGTAGAAGCGTACCTATCGTTTCTCATTTGTTTTCAAACATCGCCGTTTACATTAAATATATAAATATTTTAAAATAACTATAGTTAAATAATGATTTGTGAGTAAACAGCTTAATTTTATTCGTTAAATAGTCCTAACAAATGCCACTCTTGATTTCCAAATTCTCTAGATAAATTCACTCCTCACTTCGTGAGTCGTGAATTTATCGATAATTTGGAAATCACTCGTGGCATTACTTATGATAAAGTACATCTCCACCATCTTTAATTTTTATAAATATCTTCCAATTAAAATAAAGGTTAATGTATACTGATTCAAATTCATACTTTAAAAACACACCACTGTTTAAAAAAATTTCCATTCAATCAACCTAGATAAGAAAACACCTAAGGGAACTAAATGATAGATTTTGTGAACTGCAAGTTGAAAGAAATTTTAGAGAGATCCAATCAATTTAAGTACCTTGGATATTATCTCTCTATCTGGGATGAAAAGGATATTCCTGAAAAAATTACTAGTTATAATAAAAGTTTGGGAATTATTAATCAAGTTATGAAACCATTCCTTGTACAAAAAAAACACCAGCTCTTTGGCTAGACCAGTGTTGACTTATGGTAGTGAAGCATGGACACTAAAAAGACAACATGAATGCAGAATAATGGCTTGTGAAATGAGAATCATGCGCAGAACAGTGGGTTACACCAGATGGGATCAGAAAAACACCGATATCTTAAAAGAATTGAAGACTACACCAATTTTGGAATATATTAAACAGTACCAACTAAATTGGAAACACCATCTTGAAAGAATGAGTTCAAATCAGATCCCCAAAGCTGTTTATAATTATATACCAAGAGGACGAAGATCTCTGGGCCGTCCTATGAAACAATGGAGGGAAAATTTTCTAAAGGATCATAACAGGCCTTGGCCTAATATTTGGAAGGAAGAAGAAGGCATTCAAGCTAATAGTGATCTATATGAAACAAAATGGCTGATGAATTTAGTCAAGTCGTAAGTAATAGATCTGTTTTTGGGGCAACTATTCAATTGATGCAAGCTTTCGATCAAAATGATTGACCATCAAGGGCCTACTTTAGTATTCATTATAAAGCTAGTCAAATGAATATCGTGCCAGACCAAACAAGAAGAATCCTCAATTACATGAAAGTAAAGTGATCCCACAACAGGCCCGGAGGCCCTTGGGGTAGTGGGAGGTTAAGGCTCCCACTTTTTCTAGACAATCAGCACTTTATGTCAGCCGGGTTGTCAGCCCTGCGTGACGGCCACCTTTACCCCCAGAACAAGCATCTGGTACTCATTTCCATTAGAGGTTGAGTCAACCCCAGGGCCATAGTGCCGCCAGAGGGTTTGGGTCAGTTTAAAAAATCCTGACCCCAATGGGACTTGAACCCTCGACCCTCCGGCTTGTAGCTCAGTGCCTTAACCACTATGCTATGGCATGCCCCCTCAATTACATGAAATTGAAGAATATTCAAATGTTATTCTAATTTTTTTTTAATCTCAGGAATAAACAGTTTTTCTCTATATATGAACTGAGAGTAGAGTTAATCTATATATACAATTATATATGGTTTATTTTAGGAAGTAATGTTTTGAGGTTCTTTTATTTAGGAAGTAATGTTTTGAGGTTCTTTTAATCAAGTTTTTTTGAGTCTGTAATCATCTTACCTCAATTTAATGTTCGAGAACAAATCAACATTAAATTGAGGTAAGATGATTACAGACTCCAAAAAAAAAACAATTATATATACCTGTCTAGGAAGAGCAGGTGCTCCACCATACCACTGAAAAAGGGCCTTCCATAACGAGTCTGGTACCAACTCGAAGTCATGCCACCTCACAAGCATAAGATTTCGTTTCAGCTTGCCGCCTTCACCCGTCAATGTGACAACTTTACAAGCAGGTGTTGCTACTAAAAGGGAGTTGTCTATAGGACCAGGAGCAGGAGGAGGACCAATAGAGGAAATAGGTAATGTTTTCCTTGGTTGTCGAGGTGAGTGACTTGGACTTGACGTCACACTTGGAGGTCTGTAACACAAACATAATTACTTCTAAATACTGAAGCAGCAATCAAGTTTTGAAGAGAACAGGGATAAAAAGCTGTTTTAAATTCAGTGAATATAACAATTAAATAAGAATTAAATAAATCGTGATTATTTCTTACCTCATATTTCTATGTTCCTTTAAACACAGCACTGCAGTATCGGCGACTCCTTGTCACCATCGTCAGCTGTTTTCACTATTGTCATTTTTATTCTTTTGTTGATAATTATCAAAACTGCCATCTAATGTTCTTTTTAAGGAATTATTTTCTAAACTGCCATCTGGTGTTCTTTTTAATGAACCATTTTCTAAACTGCCATCTGTTGTATTTTTGAAGTACTTTGAAATCAAGCTTGGTTCGTCTGGAATTTACAAAGTTCTTCAAAAATACAACAGATGGCAATTTAGAAAATGATTCATTAAAAAGAACACCGGATGGCAGTTTAGAAAATAATTCCTTAAAAAGAACATCAGATGACAGTTTGGATAATTATCAACAAAAGAAAAAATTGACAATCGTGAAAACAGCTGACGATGGTGACAAGGAGTCGCTGATACTGCAGTGCTGTGTTTAAAGGAACATAGAAGTATGAGGTAAGAAATAATCATGATTTATTTAATTCTTATGAATTGAACCTCACAATGTTAAAAATTCCCAAATTTAATATATAAATAGCAATTAAAGATATTGGTTTCAGTCAATCAAATCTATGGCATAAGTTCAAAGAGCTAATATGGCCCAAATGAAGTGGTTGCTTTCACTATCTAGCAGATTACAATATAAGGAATTACATGATTAGTAGAATCTGGATTCTTATGTAATTACACATTTTTTCTTTAAATGTTCTTTCGTAATTACTGAATGAGGTGATTGACAGGTCACATGTTGATAAGGACTACCTCACATTAAAACATAATACAAACCCTCATAAGATTTATGGTAATCTAGGAAAAAATTACATGGAACATCCCACAATTAAACACAATGCAAATTTTTTCATAGTTAAATATGGGAAATCTTCATTAAGGTTTATAGTTTTCTAGGAAAACATTAACCACAGTTCTTTTTCCTAACTTGGAACACTTTACTGTGTGTAAGTGAGAGAGTGAATAGTTTCTATGATATCTAACTATATGAGGATAATCCAAACATGGTGTAAGTGGACAGAATTTCCTCTCTCGATAAATCCGGTACTCTATAATTCTCAATTCAAAAGTCTCATGGAAGAGTGAATGTTGCTCTCAAACTACGCCCAAACAAAAGCTTCCATAGAATAAACACCCCTGCAGTTACAGTCCAAATGACAATTTTTTTATTCAATGCCCCAGGTTGTCATTTCAACATTTTTGGTGTACTCTCCTGGCATTGGCTTAATTATAACCCTCTTCTTAAGTTGGGGCACCTAGAAGGTTGAGTTACGTTACACCAATGATATGATGGGTGATAAATGATAATGAAGCACCAGGAGAGTTCTTAACCTAAACTTAATCTAAATTCCAGACCATGGGCAACCACAGGAATGATTCCCTTTAAGGAAAAATTCCTAAGGTTTGACCGGGAATTGAACCCGGGACCTCATGAATAGTAGTCAGAAACACTGACCCTAGTCCACGAGGCTGGCCAGGTCCAAATAACATGCAGTATATATTTCTTCTGAATTAACCTACAACAGGCCAAAAGGAAGTCCATATTCTACCTGACTTTACCCAGATTATGCCATTCAGTAACTATTTCATTCTGAATTTATCTGGAATAGGCCAAATGACACTCAGAACATATTTCATAAGAACTGACCTAAAACATGCCAACTTGCATTCAATATTTTTTTCTAAATTTACTTAGAACATAAAAATATAAGTAATAAAAATAAAATGAATATATATCATACAATTGTTAAAAGCATCATTACTTATGGAGCAGAACTTTGGCCATTAACAACAAAAACAAATAAGTATCTTTTGGCAACAGAAATGGATTTTATACAAAGGGCAGCAAGAATTTCAAGAAAAGAAAAAATTATGAATTCAGTTATAAGGGAGAAAATGAAGATTGAAGACACTATTTTTGATTATATTAAAACTCAGCAATTAAGATGGTACGGACATGTCCAGCGAATGGAAGAGGATCAGCTACCAAAATCTGTTTTGGAATGGAAACCTGAGGGAAGATGAGGCATAGGAGGACCTAAAACTTCCTGGAGTCAGGGAATATGTTTATACATGAAGGAGAAACATCTACAACCAGGAGATTGGATGGATCGACAAAATTAGCTATTAGGAATCGGATGATGTCAGAGACATTAATCAACCGATGATCTATCTATCTGCTTATAATAGGCCAAATGGCATTCAGTAACTATTTCATCTGAATTTATCTAGAATAGGTCAAATGACATGCAGTACATTTTCATCTAATTTACCTAGAGAAGACCAAATGATATTCAGTAGTATTTAATATATATAGGAAATAACAGGTTTTTTAAATTATTATTAATGAGTTGGTTATTTTGACTCACCTCATATTTCTTGACTTTTATGCAGACCTGGTTTCGTTGCATGAATTTTGAAATTCCCAGAGAAAAAGAAAAAAATTTAATTTGGAGGGAGCAGAAATCAACTTACAGAATGGACAACTACAAATCAACAGTTGGAATGCATCAACAATGTCGTGCAAAAGCGCTGAAACCAGGTCTGCATAAAAATCAAATCTGAGGTGAGTCAAAATAACCAACTCATTAATAAATCAGTATGTATTTAATCTGAATTTACCTAGAACAATCTTGGGCACCAAGGAGACTGAGGGAACTGGAACTTGCTTTCTTGGGACTCGCTCCCAGGGTGCGCTGCTGCCATCCAAGTGCATCCCATGGTACTCCTGCATCTAGAGAATTTATACCTGTCACTATGACAGAATTGTTGTTATCAAGTGCGACACAATCCTCCACAAGGGAGGATTGCTGCTGCATGCGTCTTCCTGACAACCGTCCAGTCCTCTTTAAGCTGCCAGTGTTGCTTCCAGGACTGCTGCCATTTGTAGAGCTGCTCATTGGGCTCTCACTGCCAGCCTGTATATAAAAAATTCCATGAATATAAATTCAATTTTCAATTACACCACATGATAGAATACCTTACAAGAGAATCCAGATTGAATTCCTGAATTCTATGTTTTTATTATTCATTTCATACATCTCAATGATGGATAAATTATATTTGAAGAGAAAAATTATACGCTCAGACTGGGGCTCAAAAAGGTCCTGGGTTCGAGCCCCAGTCTGAGCAAATAATTTTTCTTTTCAAATATAATTTATCCTGAATTCTAATGTAAATTTTGGAGCTAATAGATTGTGCAACATTGTCTTACTTTGGGAGCTGTTGCCATTTTTAAAGCTCTTTTTTTCTGGACCTACACTAGAAAATGACCACAACTATGTCAATGAACACTTGCAGAGAATAGGACTATCACCAACAAGTTTATGTACCATCTTGAGGGAAAATGCTGTAATGAATAAAGATCACATTTTGATCTGTAGACGCCTGAATCCTGCTAAGCAGAATCAGATGGACGTTGCAGCTCTCTACTGGGAAGTTAGAGGATTAGTGGCATAAGCCAAGTTCCAGCCACTGGACAACAACAGACTGTCCAACAGATGGCTGGATTATATTCCAATTCTCTTCACAGTTCATATGTTGAGAAGACATAGTGATTCATCTGTCAGATGATGGAATTGAGCCTGATAGTCTTCTTGGTGTTTTCAAAAGGAGTAGATTACATGCTGGGAGTGGATTCACTTTCTCATATCATTCCTAACACAGCACACACTACTGAACACATATACTTCCTCATCACTTCTCCTTGCACACTATGAACAACATATATACGTGCCAATGTTCTGTCAAGTGCAAAATCTGAAGCACAAAAAGTGTGATGGGTGGCATTTGGGCAATATAAATGCAGTAATTTGAAACCTGGTTATCAAAATTCTATCTCTCTCTGAATTTTTCTTTTACACTAGAATCACAACGTGAAAATAACCAATTAAAGAAACTGAATGTTAATTAGCTTGATTTTATTATATTTTTTAATTATACATTATCATAAAACATTACTTTTCTTGACTTTTTATTATTAATTTAATACTTCTCACTGAAGGATAAATTATATTTGAAGAGAAAATTTTTTAGTAAGATATTCCTGATTTTTAGAAGTTCAACACAAAAATTAAATTTTTGATAATTCCACGTAACCTGTTGCTCAGGAATCCTAAATGCCATTTGTAAGAACTAAAGCTAAGTTAACAATCATATTTACAGAACAGTTCATATTTTACTCTGCGCTATAATAATAAGTCCCATGTCAACACACACAATCATAATTCCGAATGACATGTTCCGTGATATAACCAAATTTCCCTGTTGGCATGAAAAGGATCCTTGTGATTCACTTTTCTATTTTTCAATAGATAAAACAAATGTGTATATCCAATACCACCCATAACACTGTTTGTGCTACAGGTACAGTGCTAGGTGGTCTATTTTCATTTTATGCACCACATCAACACACCATTTTATATAGATGTGTACTTATAGTGTGTATAGAGAGGAGTGTGGGATGAGTATAAGTTTTTTTAAGTTTTTTTTTATTATTGATTTAACATTTCTCACTGAAAGATAAATTATATTTGAAGAGAAAAATTTTCGCCTAGACCGAGACTCGAACCCGAGACCTTTGGCTTGCCAGGCCAAATGCTCTACCAACTGAGCTACCGAGGCGAGTTGCGATCTAGATGCAAATTTTTCTCCTATATATGTTGTAATTCCCTCTTCAAATATAATTTATCTTTCAGTGAGAAATGTTAAATCAATAATAAAAACATCATTAGAAGCCTTACTAGCTTTATAAAGTAATGTTAAATTCCCAATAAATGTCTTCTTAACTAAGAAGCCGCCATTTGCAAAGATAGAAGCAATGGTTTCAAAAGCATTTGGTGAGAGGAGAAAAATTTGCATCTAGATCGCAACTCGCCTCGGTAGCTCAGTTGGTAGAGCATTTGGCCCGGCAAGCCAAAGGTCCCGGGTTCGAGTCTCGGTCTAGGCAAAAATTTTTCTCTTCAAATATAATTTATCTTTCAGTGAGAAATGTTAAATCAATAATAAAAACATCATTAGAAGCCGTACTAGTTTTATAAAGTAATGTTAAATTCCCAATAAATGTCTTCTTAACTAAGAAGCCGCCATTTGCAAAGATAGAAGCAATGGTTTCAAAAGCATTTGGTGAGAGGGAATTACAACGTATATAGGAGAAAAATTTGCATCTAGATCGCAACTCGCCTCGGTAGCTCAGTTGGTAAAGCATTTGGCCCAGCAAGCCAAAGGTCCCGGGTTCGAGTCTCGGTCTAGGCGAAAATTTTTCTCTTCAAATATAAGTTTTAAGTGTTTGTGTGGAATGTTAATGTGTTGCATGAAGAATGATGATGATGATGATAAGTGAGAAGGTGAAACCTGCTATCAGCACAGATCCTACTCTTTTTTTTTATCTAATGCCACCAAATTGTCTTTTATGACATTTCTGGCTTTCTTCCCTGACATTGGCGTAATTGTAATCCATTTCTTAGGTTGGGGCACCTGGAAGGCAGAGTTACGTTACCACAATGATGTGATGTGTGATAAATGATAATCAAGCACCAGGAGAGTTCTTAACCTAAACTTAACCTAAATTCCAGACAATGGGCTACCATAGGAATAATTCCCTTTAAGGAAAAATTCCCATAGTTTGACCTGGAATCGAACCTGGGACCTCATGAACTGTAGTCAGAAATGCTGACCACTAGCCCACGTGGCTAGTCTCAGACTGCCAAAAGACACTAATCGGATTGTCAGGCTTAACATCCCCAACCAATGGACAAATTGCTATCAATAGTACCACATACCTTCAAAACATATGTACCGGTACTGCTGCAGAAGGGTTTGGGATTTAATGTAGGCATTAGGTGCACAATCTAGTAATTAAAAATTGTACACTCCATCCCTCCTAGCTCCGAGTTGAAAATTTTTCAATTAAGATTTTCAATCCCACCAGTATCAAATTTGAACCCACAAGTCAGGAGAAGACATGCTACCATTTGTGTCAGCACAGCAGATGTAAAGAAATGTAATGAACTTGAGATAAGATATCTACTGTAAAGACCTGCTGAAGGATCATAGCAATAAAGAAAATTTAAAGATTGGAATATATCTCTTTCAAAACTTATATATTTGACATTGCTTACCCTATAGCTGACATAATCAGTCCAATTTCTCCACCAGTCCATAGCAATCAGGTACCAAAACTGCCCCACCCTATAACCACGACGTTCTTCTCTCTCCAACCATCCCTTCACAATATCTCCTTCTTCTTCTCGTGATACTGGCCTCAAACCAAGAACAATGTGGCACACCTTTAAAAAAAAAAGGATAAAGCCTAGTTTCTTCTTGAATTTCTGTATTTTACAAGTTATAGTTCCAAGTGCATATTATTAATATAACTTTGTTATACTACAATTCATAAATGTTTTGTACATTTTTTAAATATTCACTTACTTGAAAGAGAAGATTTAAGAAGTCCATTGGTAGAGAATTGTTCACGGTCCACATAAGATACTCTTCAGTTGTCAAACCTTCCCCACTTGCATTTTTTCGAATATCTTCCAAAATAGCTGTTGTGTCTATACACAAGAAATTAGCATACTGTAGAGTTTGTTTTCTATTAATACAAAAATAAAATATCAAACTATATATATATAATACAGTAAGAAGTAACAGAATGAGGTAATAATTACTAAAACTAAATCTAAAATTTAGAAATTACCGACACATTCCAGAGATCAACACGATTCTCTGAGTCACAATATAATCGAGAATGGGACAATAGTCTCTGAAGTAAGTCCAGGAGAAAAAATTAATTTTATGAGGTGAAGTGTATATCCTCAGTTTAAATCCCTGGATCAGCAAACTTGACTTAAATTTGTTTAATAAATTTCATCACTTATCAAGACAAGAAATGCTGGGTTGAATTCTCATTATCATTTGAAAATACAATAGGAATTAACATTATGAGGTTTTACTAAATAATAAGTTTTGTCTGTTTAATTCTTACCTCATATCATTGTTTCTGTTAGACAGAAGTAGAAAAATCTGCAGTAGCTGCTCACATTTGATCAGAAAAATACAAAATACATTTATACACAAAAATTATTAAAACAGAAAACCAAGGGTCCCGGGTTCAAGTCCCGGTCTGAGCATATAATTTTTCTCTTCAAATATGATTTATCCATCATTGAGATGTATGAAATTAATAATAAGAACATAGAAAACACAAACTCGCCATATGGAAAAAAAAATCTACTTACAGAAAAACAAGGAGAAAATTATGAATTTTGAAATTCCTGGGGAGAGGAACCTCATTAGCAAGTTCTTTGGACCAGAGAAAGAGGGAGCAGAAGTCGAGATCCAGGCCGACAATTTGGGAAAACCAGTCTGTAACTACTGAAGATAAGGCTAACAAGCCTTGAAACATATTTGAAGAGAAAAATTATATGCTCAGACTGGGGTTTGGCATTCTAGCCAATGCTCTACCACTTAGCTACCTAAGAAACTCCAATCTAAACACAAATTTTTCTCTTATAGATTGTTAATTCCAGATCGCCGAATATTAAGAGCATTTGCTCGATCATGCAAATGGCGGCTTCTTGTTTAAGAAGACATTTATTGGGAATTTAAACACTACTTTATAAAGCCAGTAGGGCTTCTTTTGATGTTTTTATTACTAATTTAACACTTCTCACTGAAGGATAAATTATATTTCTTCTTCTTCTTCTTCCTTCCAAGTATTAGGCCAAGGCCTGTTACGATCCTATAGAAAATTTTCCCTCCAGCGTTTTGATCCTTCCGGGAAATTCTCATATAAGACTTGAAAGCATAATAATAGTCCCTTCGATTGGTTGCTGGCCAAAGGAAGGCAAGACCAGTGATGGGGCTGCCATCTTATAGCCTTTGGTCAGACTTTTCTGGAGAAGAAAAGAAAATAAAGGAAAGAAGAAATGGAAGAAAGGAAAGACTCCCTAGCCCTCGGATGCCCTAATAGCATCGGAGAAAAAAAAAACAAGAGTTAACCAAGAGAGGTTAGATAGTAAAGTTAAAAGAGTGCAAAACACAAGTAAGTGGAAGAAATGTTTTGCTCAGCTTGGGCACCTTGTGGTCGCCATCCACATATCCCCTAGATGAGGACCCCTGAGGGATAAATTTGAAGAGAAAAATTATATGCTTAGACTGGGGTTTGAACCCAGGACCTTTGAAACATATGTCTAACAGAAACAATGATATGAGGAAAGAATTTAACAGACAAAAATTATTATTATTATTATATTGCATTATCATGATTCCATGTACTGTATTATTAATCATCATAATTTTGTATTTATTTATTAAATGCAGCGTCATTAGCCTAAATGGAAACAATATTACAAAACCAATTAAATAACAAGAATTAGTAATAAAATTAACAATTAAGGGAGTAGCAGTTAGATGTTCACATAATTTTTCTTCTGCCCTCACAGAATCTGTTACTTAGGCTTGAGCTTCCTAAGGCCAACCATAATTATAATTTTGTAATTCATTAAAAAAATTAATATCATTGAATTAAAAAAATACTGACATAAGCAATAAATAGTTTAAATTCATCGGAGAAAATGTTTGAAAACTCACCTCATAAATTTTGTGTAGTTTACTGAAGTCATATGCCATAGCCGAGCAGTCTAAGGCATAATGTTTTGACACAGAGCTATGGGAACTGCACTGATTTGAGTCCCCAGGAGGAAGAAATTTTCTCACACAATTACAGCCAGTAAGGGACCAGTACCCACCCAGCATCATGCATCATGAGGAACTTACGTAGGTACAAAAAGTAGCAACTCCAGTTTGGGAGAACTAGCTATAATGGCTGGGAGATCCAATAAGCTGGCCATATATCTCATCTCTATAGTGTCTAGATTATTGTCCATTTCTGTGATTAACACATATGGATATGAGGCCAGCAGCCAGAAGGTGAGTCTTCTAGGCCTGTCATGCCATGGAGTTTTTTTTACTTACATAAACCAAAGATCATAGAAATAAATTGAAATAAGACATTCAAATATCAATAACCCCTCAGGGGTCCTCATCTAGGGGATATGTGGATGGCGACCACAAGGTGCCCAAGCTGAGCAAAACATTTCTTCCACTTACTTGTGTTTTGCACTCTTTTAACTTTACTATCTAACCTCATGAATTTTGAAACTCCCGCAAATTTTGAGGTTCATCTGTCCACCGATAGAAGAAAGAAGGAAACCGCCAAGAAACGACATAACACCGGTCGACCAGAGGCTACTGACGATGGAGATAAGCTCCGAAACTGCAGTATAGAAGAAAAAGGATATGAGGTGAGGTAATAAAAACATTAATTTAATTATCTAACCTCTCTTGGTTAACTCTTGTTTTTTTTCGACCCCGACGCTATTAGGGCATCCGAGGGCCAGGGAGTCTTTCCTTTCTTCCATTTCTTCTTTCCTTTATTTTCTTTTCTTCTACAGAAATGCCTGACCAGAGGCTATAAGATGGCAGCCCCATCACTGGTCTTGCCTTCCTTTGGCCAGCAACCAATCGAAGGGACTATTATTATGCTTTCAAGTCTTATATGAGAATTTCCCGGAAGGATCAAACTAATGACAACCAAAGATCACTGAGCTGTCCTATGAAACGCTGGAGGGAAAATTTTCTATAGGATCGTAACAGGCCTTGGCCTAATACTTGGAAGGAAGAAGAAAGAAGAAATATCAATAAATAAGAATGAAATAAAATGTTTGTTTCTTTCCACTTACCAACTTGTCCATAAGGATCATTTGCCAGTTCTTCTGCAGTTCTATTTTCATGACGAACAAATAACAATACTTCGATCATATGTTTCAGCTCCTCTTCTGAGAGAACTCCATCTCTATCACTGTCAAATACTTTGAAGCAAACTATGAGAAAAAAAAGATATTAGGAACAAATTAAGGTAGAATATTTTTATCATTCACCTCATATTGTTCTTCTTATTTGATTATAAACTAGTTTCGGAACATAGTTTCTGTTCCATCCTCAGTATCGTCACGACCGTTGTTCTGTCGTCTTGAAGAGCTGTCCTTCTCTCCTTCCATTGGCTGACTGAAAAACCTCGAAACCAGGTCATTCTCACCGGGAATTTCAAAGTTCATTAATTTCTTCTTTTCGCTCTTTTGAATGTAGATCTTTTCCCAAACAGTAAGTTCTTTAGGTTTTTCTATTTGTTTTAATAATTTAGCTTCTTTCTCGATAAGATGTTTTTCAGACCATGCATGGGCAGCCACTGCAGATTTTTCTACTTCCCCTTTCTTGACATTCCTGAGATGTTCTTTCACTCTAGTTTTCAAATTTCTTTTAGTTTTTCCTATGTAGAATTTCTCACATTCTTCACATTTAATTTGATAAATCCCTACATAGGAAAAACTAAAAGAAATTTGAAAACTAGAGTGAAAGAACATCTCAGGAATGTCAAGAAAGGGGAAGTAGAAAAATCTGCAGTGGTTGCCCATGCATGGTCTGAAAAACATCTTATCGAGAAAGAAGCTAAATTATTAAAACAAATAGAAAAACCTAAAGAACTTACTGTTTGGGAAAAGATCTACATTCAAAAGAGCGAAAAGAAGAAATTAATGAACTTTGAAATTCCCGATGAGAATGACCTGGTTTCGAGGTTTTTCAATCAGCCAATGGAAGGAGAGAAGGACAGCTCTTCAAGACGACAGAACAACGGTCGTGACGATACTGAGGATGGAACAGAAACTATGTTCCGAAACTAGTTTATAATCAAATAAGAAGAACAATATGAGGTGAGTGATAAAAATATTCTACCTTAATGAATATACCTCATAGTGAGAATTCCTAAAATAAGTAATATTAGGAACAAAATTGTATCACTTATTAAAAAACGATTATTAATGAAAGAAATAAGTAAATTAATAAACACAATGAAGCTATTGTAATTAATGGTAAAGAGAAAAATTCTGCCTGAACCCTGTGCTGATACTCTTACCATTTGAGTTATCTAGACCACCTTTCAGTCAAGCGTAAATTTCTCTTAAGTTATGTAGATAGGAAATAACACTATGAGGTTTTTTAATATTGTTTATTTTTTATTATTTCACTCACCTCATACTTCATAATTCATAGCAGACCCAGGGTTTCTTCACGTTGTGAACGTGACACAGCATTGAGAATGTCACAAAAGATGTGAAGAAACCCTGGGTCTGCTATGAATTATGAAGTATGAGGTGAGTGAAATAATAAAAAATAAACAATAGTAAATTTCTCTATTTAACTCTCTTACAATCCAGTTATTTTTAAGAGCATAAAAATTGCTTTACAGCTTGAAAAGTAATATTAAAAAAATCCATCAATTTCTTCTTGAATAAGAAGCTATCCAACTGCATAGTGAACAATGGGTTGCCTTTATGAGAATGCAGGATTATATATGAGAGAGAAAAATTTGTCTGAATACAGTTGCCTGAATAGCACCAGCTGACATCGACATCCAGGTTGTGCAACATAATGCAACATAAATCAAAGGATAAGCTGACGATAAAACAGAATTGTTTTGAAACATGTTCAAGAACAAATCAACATTAATATTGAGGTAAGATGATCAAACTAAAAATAATATAACTAATTTTTATTTTCATATATTCAAAGATTTAAATAAAAATGATAAATTGTACTTACATTTCTGCCTCTCAGTAAGAGGTCCTCGACATGCAGCTGAAATTCCACAGGCCATTTCTTTGAAGTCAATATGGTTGTCTCGATTTTCATCAAATGCACCGAACACACCTGAGCAGACTGATAATGGAACTGGAGGACTTGTGAGAGGAACTAATGTGTCAAGATCCAACTTTCCTGTTCGTGATTGTCCTTTAAGGTTCCAATATCTTTTCTCCAGTTCCATAATATCAGTCTCCTCCACTGTAAATAAAATTACACATTAAAATACTTGAGATCAACACAAAAAAGTAAGTCAGAAATACCCATTGTTTCCCTTGTAATATAAAAAAGTTCAAATTTTGTTGGCCAGTGTTGTTAGCCTTCTGGATGCGTCTGGGGTAAAAGTTTTCAAGAATTTATGTCTCTTGGCCTCTCTGGAATCTTATTGTGTGCTTTCATTCACTTATATAAGTTGGGACTGGAATACTCAGCTTCTAGCGATGAGTTAGCAGTCAGCGTGCAAAATAGTTGCAGTTGAGAGTCAGCGTGAAATGGAAGTCAGTGCATGAAGTCTGTGGTGATCTGGGAGGCGACAATTAAAATGTGAAAAGTTAATTTCAGTGAATGATAGAAAAAGTCATGAGTGAACTGTGAAGCACCAAGAACTTATAGAATATATATATTTTATAGAAGAAGAATTATAAAGAGAAATTTATTGTACTATAAATAAAGATAAAAATTTTCAATGAAACTAGACACACAAGATCAGGAAGTGTGGAAGAAAAAAAAATGTATATTTTGGTTGAGAATACCTGTGTAAATAACAGAAACAATCCTCAATAAAAAAAATTATATTACATTATATTATTGTGTGTGTGTGTGTGTGTGTGTGTGTGTGTGTGTGTATATACACACACACAATGCATTCCTGAGGTCACTAATCACATTATGTAATAGTAATTTGTCTGATGTTTTCATTATTGATTTAATATTTCTCAATGAATGATAAATTATATTTTAAGAGAAAAATTTTCGCCTAGACCGAGACTCGAACCCGGGATCTTTGGCTTGCCAGGTCAAATGCTCTACCAACTGAGCTACCGAGGCGAGTTACGATATAGACGCAAATATAATTAATTTATCTTTCATTGAGAAATATTAAATCAATAATAAAAACATCATTAGAAGCCTTACTAGCTTTATAAAGTAATGTTAAATTCCCAATAAATGTCTTCTTAACTAAGAAGCCGCCATTTGCAAAGATAGAAGCAATGGTTTCAAAAGCATTTGGCGAATGGGAATTACAACGTATATAAGAGAAAAATTTGGGTCTATATCGTAACTCGCCTCGGTAGCTCAGTTGGTAGAGCATTTGGCCCGGCAAGCCAAAGGTCCCGGGTTCGAGTCTCGGTCTAGGCGAAAATTTTTCTCTTCAAATATAAGTAAATTGTCTGTTCTTTGCAGTTTTTTAAATTACAATAAGCAGATAACTGCACTATAATAATTCCCCTATTTTTTCATTCACCTTGACATTCTCTACCACAATAGATGACAGGTCAATACTTTCCTTAGTAAGGTTTCATTTTTTATTAGCGGATCCGGCAGACGTCCTGCCCAAACGTTCAAATCTCATGTACTGGCCAGACGATAAAAATATAAGTTACTTCTTTACCATAAAATTCACTAATTAATAAGTTCACAAGGAAATTCCTCATTCTCATCTGTTATGGCTCAAGCATGCATTATGACATGACATTGTTGTCATGCAGAATGTCGTAAAAATATCCTATAACCCGATTGCAGCGCCACTTATCAGGTCCAATTGTGAATCTAAACCATCCAGACACCGAGTGAAACACACACAAAAAATTTCATCAAAATTGGTGCAGTTGTTTAGGCAGTTTTTAATTTCGGATTTCAAGTAAACCTCCACTTCTAATTGTCGGATTTCACTCATTTTTTGACAATACCTACCTTGGTTTATTTTAATAGGATATACTGAGTTTCGTTGTGAAACATTGAAAATTGTGACCACTAGAGTGTTCTTTTTAATTTTCACTTCAGGTGAAATCCTACACCTAATGGTTTTAGAGGGTCCAATTGTGAATCTAAACAATCCAAGGACCCACTCAAACACACAGAAAAAATTTCATCAAAAACAGTCCAGTCGTATAGGCATTTTTTAATTATGGATTTCAAGTAAACCTCCACTTCTAATTGTTGCATTTCACTCATTTTATTTTAATAGGATATACTGAGTTTCGTTGTGAAACATAGAAAAATGTGACTGCTAAAACAATTTTTAAATGTTCACTTCAGGTGAACTTCTACACCTAATAGTTTTAGAGAGTTCAATTGTGAATCTAAACCATCGAGAGACCCAATCAGACACACACAAAAAAATTAATCAAAATTGGTCAAGTCATTTTTGAGTTTTTGTGAGACTAACCCCGGCAATTGCTACACAGATAATTAAATTAGATTCACTTACAATGTGTGACTCCTGCCAGAGTCTGGTAGAATGTAGGTGTTTCCAATTCATTGCTAAGAGTGACAGTATTTGATTCACAAAGTAACCACTTGCTCAATGAAGTGGCTTCAGGATGGGCTGTCAACCAATCACGAAACTCTTCATATGTGGCACGATCACGCTAAAAAATGAAATGTTCCATAACATGAGTCACATTAATAATTAACTACAACTCTAAACATGTTATAAGTGTTAAAAAGATTTAACATTAACTGACAGAAGTGAGTGCAACATACAAGTACCTGTAGACCTATAACACTGAGCAACAAAAAAGAAACTTTTTTTTGTCTCAGAAAGAAAAATATGTGATTCTGATAGCATTTTTTTCTCCTGAATTCAAATATGATATCGGTTTTTTCTTCATCACGCAAGGTTTCTGAGAGACAGGAATATATAATTTCAAATACTTTAATATTGACGATTTTATTATTAATTTAACACTTCTCATTAAAGGATAAATTATATTTGAGGAGAAAAATGTTCGCCTAGACCGAGACTTGAACCCGGGAAAGCCAAGGGTCCCGGGTTCGAGTCTAGGTCTAGGCGAAAATTGTTCTCTTCAAATATACTTTAATATTTTCTACATTCGTAACTACACAATATTCAGACTCACCTAGAAAGTGAGAAATGACGAATTTTTCTTCTTCTGTTTCTGCTATATTTCGTCTGTGGAGCATCCCTCATCCCTCCTTGATGGCACAATAATCGGCCAGCATATTAGGATTCCATTTGCCTTGATATCTCTTTTCCATAGCTAAATTTCCTGAGTTAGCTCATTTGGTTTCATTTTACAATGGACAAATGGACGAAAAAAGTTTATTAAAAAATAATTATTTAAATTCATTAATTGAAATTGAAATAAAAAAAAAACTGTGGGTGATGGAGAAATTCCGAATACATATTTGAAAACACGATAAAAAACTGCATTAAGTACAACTACTGGTACTCATGAGACAAAAATCATGTTGACCAGTGTAATTAGTATTATAAAAAAATTGCATCAATTCTATTCATTTTGCCTTTTTTTTTCTCTTACCTAGAACATGTTTTGACAAAATTGACTGTTAGTTGACCACTGTTGAGTCATGTAAATTCTCTACCTCTGGGCTGACAAAACTCATAACTTCCCATTTGTTCCACATGAGAGAGTAAAATATGAGGTAAGGTGTATAGAACAGATTCAATTTCTATGACTATTTAACTCATAGACCGATAATTTTGCTTCTTTCTGTTTGTAATGAGAGAGAGATCTCCACATATTAACTTCTGTGACAAGGATTTCGATTAAACAATGGGATGCTTAGCTTATTTTATGGCACAGGATATTTGAGACAACGTGGTTCAGGTGCTAAATCTATGATATAGGACCCATGACTTTACTTCTCTTCTCAGCAAAGTCATACTCAAGATTTTTATGCCCTTTAAAAATCCATCAATTCTGGCTGGATTTGAACCTGCGATCTTGGAACCTAAGGTGAATGGTATTCACTATTCCACAGGGAACAGAATTTTTTTTTAGCTAAAAATAATAAAGATTTTTTTATTGGCATAATTATATTTGTTATTTAAATCATATAGTTCAGATACTATTATCAATTATATTTGAAGAGAAACATTTTTTTTTCGCCTAGACCGAGACTCAAACCCGGGACCCTTGGCTTTCCGGGCCAAGTGCTCTACCAACTCAGCTACCGAGGCGAGTTGCGATCTAGACGCAAATTTTTCTCTTATATATGTTGTAATTCCCTCGCACCAAATGCTTGAAACCGTAGCTTCTATCTTTGCAAATGGCGGCTTCTTAGTTAAGAAGACATTTATTGGGAATTTAACACTACTTTATCAAGCCAGTAGGGCTTCTATTGACGATTTTATTATTAATTTCAATATTAAAAAAAATTAATAACTGATTAATTTTTTAATTTACTGAATGTTCCCATCCTAGTACTACCTTGGTTTCCTAGATGTCACTATCAGGCAGACTGCTGACCCTGGGCTAATCAATAACATCTATCCGAAAACAAGTGTAACTAATCTAGTATGGTTGAATTTCTGTCCTACAGGGGGAGAATGCATAAATCTCATTGAGAGATATAAGGGCTTTACCTTGTCGTGGTGGAGTGGCTTGCGTGCTTAAATGATCCTGAGAGCTATGCCGGCGGTAGCATTGCTGCCGATAGGGTTACCCATGCCGGACTGGTCGAAGGTGATAAGCCAGACGAAAAAAGTACCTTGGGCGAAAGAGTGACGATCTTTCACCGTAAAAAATACAACCGTCAAGAAATGCGGACATGGGTTCATCTGGGGTAAAATTTTCCGGAAGTCAAATAGTCCCCCATTCGGTTCTCCGGGCGGGGACTACTTCAGGAAACCCAAGCCAAAGTCTCAAACATAGGGACATGTTCCTAGGAACATGGAATGTTAGGACTTTATATAATAGCATGGCGCTAGAGGTATTAACGCGGAAATTAGATAAATCACCCTTGGATATAGTCGCTTTTAAGGAAGTTAGGTGGCCAGGAGTAGGTAGTCAGGAATCAGGAAGCTTTACATTATACTAAGTGGGTGCAGAAAGACCTGAATTTGGAACAATTTTTTTTTAGACAGAAGGAGGATCCTGTCCGCTATCCGAGATATTAAGTTTGTTAATGATAGGATATCATACATAATTCTAAAGGGTAAACGACATGATTTTATAATTGTAAATGTACATGCCCCCACAGAAGATAAAGATGACAAGATCAAGGATGAGTTCTATGAAGAATTAGAATGCTTATTTGATAGCCTTTCACGATATCATATGAAAATTGTCTTAGGAGATTTTAATGCAAAAGTGGGGCGGGAAGATATATTCAAACCAACAATAGGCAAATTCAGTCTTCATGAAGATAGTAACGACAACGGGGTTAGATTAGTCACATTTGCCACATCAAAGAATCTCATTGTTAAGAGCACAACATTTCAGCATAAGGATATTCATAAATACACCTGGACGTCCCCAGATGGAGAAACTCGGAACCAGATAGATCATGTTTAGTGGATAAACGCTGGCACAGTAGCATCATTGATGTTAGATCAGTTAGAGGGACAGACTGCAATTCGGATCATCATCTGGTCAGAGTGAAAATCAGACAACGGCTATCGCTTATGAGAGGAACGAATGCTAAAGATGATTCTGTAAAATATGAATTAAAAAACTTGAGAAATGATGAAATGCGGCAAGAATACCAAATCAAAATTGCTAATAGATTTGAAATACTGGAATCTTCAGATGACAATGTGGCAAACGAAGAAGAACCTGATATAAATAAAGAATGGGAGGCTATAAGAGATACTATTAAATTGTCAGCATCAGAAAGCATTGGTTGTTTAAAAAAGAGGCAAAACAAGAAATGGTTTGATGAGGAATGTGCCGACATTGTAAAGAAAAGAAAACTAGCAAAAATGAAATGGTTACACGAGCCAAATGAGGTAAATTTAGAGCAATTGGGTAGTATTAGACGGGAAACCACTAAGTTACTAAAGAGT
This sequence comes from Diploptera punctata, assembly GCA_030220185.1. Taxonomy (NCBI): domain Eukaryota; kingdom Metazoa; phylum Arthropoda; class Insecta; order Blattodea; family Blaberidae; genus Diploptera; species Diploptera punctata. The sequence goes on from JASPKZ010000793.1 coordinate 638,830, forward strand.
AAAAAGAGGGAATATTTGAGAGAGAAGATTAATGATCTTGAAATGAATGCAAAAAATAGGAACATTAGAGAATTATATCAGGGAATTAGTATAGAGAAGAAAGGGTTTCAGGCTAGAACAAACATAATTCGAAATGAAAATGGGGATATGATTGCAGATTCTAGGAGTATATTAAATAGATGGAAAAGTTACTTTAATCAGCTATTAAATGTACATACAGAACAGGACATTGAGGAGGATAAGTTACAGACAGCAGAAATGCTAGTCGCAGAGCCAAGTGCATTAGAGGTTGAAATGGCGATTGAAAAATTGAAGATGTATAAAGCATCAGGTTCAGATGAGATCCCAGCAGAACTGATAAAATCAGGGGGAGAAAAATTGATGGACAAGATACGCTGGTTGCTTAGTATGATTTGGGAAAAAGAAGCTCTTCCAGATGAATGGAAGGAATCAATTATCGTACCAATTTATAAGAAAGGAGATAAAACTGATTGCAACAACTACAGGGGCATCTCATTACTTTCAACTTCATACAAAATTCTTACAAATATATTAGTAAGCAGACTTACTCCCTACATTGATGACATTCTAGGAGATCATCAATGTGCATTTAGAAGAAACAGGTCTACAACAGATCAGATTTTTAGTATAAGACAGATTTTAGAAAAGAAATGGGAATATAATGGCACTGTACATCAACTATATGTAGACTTCAAAAAAGCATATGATTCAATTAAGAGGGAGAAGTTATATAGTATCCTGCTGGAGTTCGGAATTCCTAAAAAGTTAGTTAGACTTATACGAATGTGTCTAAATGGCTCAAATAGTAGGGTGCGTGTAGGCAAACAGTTTTCAGACACTTTTGAAATCCAGAATGGGTTGAAGCAAGGAGATGCACTATCTCCTCTACTATTTAATTTTGTACTAGAGCATGCCATTAAATCTTTAGAGAATGAGGAAGGCTTACAACTGAATGGTATTAATAAGCTGTTAGTTTATGCTGATGATGTAGTACTATTGGCCGATAGCGAGGAGATACTAAAGGCCAACACGCACACACTATTGAGTAACACTAAGAAATTAGGACTGGAAGTAAATATCAGTAAAACTAAATATATGGTCACAGGTAGAAATTCAGTATATAATGGAAATGGACAGCTAATGACAAATGAGGGAAATTTTGAGGAAGTGGCTGAATTCAAATACCTAGGAACAATAATCACAAATAGGAATGAGACGCACAAAGAAATTAAACATAGGCTCAATTCTGGAAATGCATGCTATTATGCATTGCAGAGACTTTTGATGTCCCAACTCCTTTCAAAAAACGTTAAGCTGAAAATATATAAAACTATTATTCTACCAGTTATATTATATGGGTGCGAAACATGGACTCTTACTTTAAGGGAGGAAAGGAGATTACGAGTATTTGAGAATAAAGTTCTTAGGAAAATTTTTGGACCAAAGAGAGATGAACAGACAGGTGAATGGAGAAGACTACATAACAATGAACTACATGGTCTTTATAGGAAGCCAGATATAATAAGAACAGTAAAGTCTCGTAGACTGCGATGGGCAGGACATGTTGCACGTATGGGGAATGAAAGACGTGCATGGAAGCTTCTTGTAGGAAAGCCAGAGGGAAAACATCCAGTTGGTAGACCAAGAATGAGGTGGGAGAACAACATTAACTATGATTTGAGGGAAGTAGATTATACAGGGAATGATTGGAAAGCATTAGCTCAGGATAGGGATGTATGGAGAGCTTATGTCCGCGCGGCCCTGAACCTACGGGTTCGATAGTGCCAGTGAGTAAGTAAGTAAGTAAGGGCTTACTACTGCTAATTACTTTTTTTTTTAAATTGTTTTCATAAGTTTGATCCTTCCGGGAAATTCTCGTATAAGACTTGAAAGCATAATAATAGTTCCTTCGATTGGTTTGCTGGCCAAAGGAAGGGCTGCCATCTTATAGCCTCTGGTCAGGCTTTTCTGGAGAAGAAAAGAAAAAAAGGAAAGAAGAAATGGAAGAAAGGAAAGATCCCTAGCCCTCAGATGCCCTAATAGCGTCGGGGTCGAAAAAAACAGTACCAACTAAATTGGAAACAACATCTTGAAAGAATGCGTTCAAATCGGATCCCCAAAGTTGTTTATAATTATATACCAAGAGGACGAAGATCTCTGGGCCGTCCTATGAAACGCTGGAGGGAAAATTTTCTATAGGATCATAACAGGCCTTGGCCTAACACTTGGAAGGAAGAAGAAGAAGAAGGAAAATTGTTTTCAATATGGTTAAGATACTGTGATAAAACATAATGATCTCTTGTCACATCCATATGTAAAAACTAACAGTGAGTTATATTCAAAGTTAAAATTGGGAAACACATTATGAGGTTCTTAATTAATAAATTAATGAGTCATTTTAACATCTTACCTCATATTTCATGTTTTATCAAACACGGTAACTATAGTTTTCAAATGATCTTGTCATTCGAAAATGAATGACAAGATCATTTGAAAACTATAGTTACCGTGTTTGATAAAACATGAAATATGAGGTAAGATGTTAAAATGACTCATTAATTTATTAGTGAGTTATATAGTTAATTATTACTTATTTATCAATGTATTTGTTTAATATGAATATTGCAACTTTGAACAAAAATCACAAATTTTAGTTTATGATGACCAATTAGTTCCAGAACAAACAAAGCCAAAACTCACTACTATCTTCATTAGAATATTATTGGTAGAAAAAATTAAAGAATGTAACTCAACTAGAGGTAACCTTGATAGTAAGGTAAAGATATGGATTAAGAGACCATGAAGGGTCAAAGGAGCACGGACAATAAGAATCCATGATTCTTAACCAATAGCTCAAGAAGGTGGTCCTGTGCTCTGGTAAACTTTTTCCAAGCAACTTCTTGGCACTCATTTTATAGAAGGCTGAATGGGCAAATTTTTATCTCTCCATTTTCCCAGGATTGAATTCAGGCTGTCCAGTTCATAGACAGAAGCCTTGCTCTAGAGCTACCTGGCCCACGATTTTGATGGTCTAGTGTAATATCTTTAGTTTGAAGTTTCATCTCTGAATAAAATAATAAAATAATTTTTCTGAGTAAGGAAAATTCGTAGATGCAATTTCTATTTTGACGGGTAGTTATATGTTCAAATATGCAAACATACATCTGTTAAATTCCCATAACATTGAGATCATTATTATCAATAAATGCACTAATCAAACAAGCAACACATATAGACATCAAACAATGTAATGCTAAATAAACATTTTTATCATATTTTCAAAATTAGAATAAATATTTTTAAATCCTCTCTTTGTTGATATATTCATATTATACAGTGATATTTCACCACTTTCTATAAGAAAATTGGAAATGCAACAATTTTTAAATGTATTCTAAGAATAATTTTCTGCAGGTATACCAGGATTTTAATATTATAATGAATATAAAAGTTAAAGTTAATAATTTTGTATTTTAAAATTCTTTTAATATTTAAACATAACTTAAATAAATAAATACATCTAAATAATTCATTGTTGGTTATTGTTGAATAAAAATGTCTCAGTAACAATTGAATAAATTGTACTATGTAACAGTTTTTGTAAATAATGTTTTTAAAAATTGTTTTAACCCATTCGCCTCAAAAGACGAGGTAGACTCGCCGACAGTTAAATGGCCTTCAACTCAGAAGACGAGGTACACTCACTTAACTCTGCTGTTATATATGTTGCAATATTTTGTACATCCCTTGGCAGGGTAATCTTTTGTTAACATTTATAAATAGTAGAGGAATGTGTTTTTGCCTTCATCCTTATTGTGATCTCAAGTACCGTTATATTTTGTTTGTTTTGAATATCTGAAAATAGAAAATATAATTTACGGTAACTTAAATCCGGTTTCTGGGAAAATGCATTGAGCATTTAAACCTGAAGCGAATGGGTTAAGTCATTGTTATCAAAATTATAAATCCTTCCATTATAACTGTAATAAGAACACCTGCATAACTTCATATTCTTAAATGTAAGTAAACTAAAGTCTGATTGGATGTTAAAACAATTAACTTTCTTATTTAACAAATCAAATTAAACCTTATATCTAAAGAACTATTAACCAATACTTACTTACTTACTCACAGGCACTATCGAACCCGTAGGTTCATGGCCGCACGGACATAAGCTCTCCATACATCCCTATCCTGAGCTAATGCTTTCCAATCATTCTCTGTATAATCTACTTCCCTCAAATCATAGTTAATGTTGTTCTCCCACCTCATTCTTGGTCTACCAACTGGCCATTTTCCTTCTGGCTTTCCTACAAGAAGTTACCATGCACGTCTTTCATCCCCCATACGTGCAACATGTCCTGCCCATCGCAGTCTATGAGACTTAACTGTTCTTATTATATCTGGCTTCCTATAAAGACCATGTAGTTCATTGTTATGTAGTCTTCTCCATTCACCTGTCTGTTCATCTCTCTTTGGTCCAAAAATTTTCCTAAGAACTTTATTCTCAAATACTCGTAATCTCCTTTCCTCCCTTAAAGTAAGAGTCCATGTTTCGCACCCATATAATATAACTGGTAGAATAATAGTTTTATATATTTTCAGCTTAACGTTTTTTGAAAGGAGTTGGGACATCAAAAGTCTCTGCAATGCATAATAGCACGCATTTCCAGAATTGAGTCTATGTTTAATTTCTTTGTACATCTCATTCCTATTTGTGATTATTGTTCCTAGGTATTTGAATTCAGCCACTTCCTCAACATTTCCCTCATTTGTCATTAGCTGTCTATTTCCATTATATACTGAATTTCTACGTGTGACCATATATTTAGTTTTACTGATATAATTAAAAAATATCATGTGATGTAATAATGTTCTTAAAATTATAAAATAATTACACTATCATTCTGCATACAACTTTCAACAAAGAGAGAAGCAATACAGCTCTCCTGATAAAATGTAATATTTAATAGAAGAAGAATAATTGATTTAAGAATGGAAAATAATTCATTTTTTAATTGACAGTGAAGAATAATACCACCTACATTTACTTAATCCGCTGGGAAATTAAGAAGTGAATAAATTTGCAATTATTTCTACAAGAAACATTTTTTAATAATTTTGAAGTGTTTTCCTATCCAGTGTACCAACGTCCGACCCTAAGAAGAGAATCCGGCTCTACCGAAAATTAAACCCAACCTGAACCAGTAATTCTTTTTTGGCACACAAATCCTTCTTCAAAATGTTACTACAACATCAGGCATGAAGAGAATTACTTTTTCACAGGTGATATAAAAAATAGCTGGAATTTAACAACTGAATAATGTGCAAAAATTATTTTTTAACATGCCGAGAAAAAATAGCCATATTTTTTTAATTTAAAAGCATAAAAATGTCACACATTAATAAAAATATTTTTTTTCTGAGTAGAAGCTACACACAAATTATTTGACAATAAATTATAGCTTCACAGGTTATTCAATACAGCATTTAAAGCCGGATGTGGCTCTAATGCATCTATTGGATAGCCCAGTCACAAATCATTAACAGACTTTAGTGATTTTATTGGACTACATATTAACAAAGGCTATAAAAATAGTGTTAACAAGTTTTACATACTTTTAGGAGTTACAGAGGAGCCAAATATAAATAGCGTGCAGTAATGAACATGTGATTAGATATGTCTCTTTCATAGCCAATTGAATGTTTACTTCTGGAAAGGATATACACTTATGAAAGCAGGCTTCTTCCATGGAGTAATCTGAAAATTCTGATTTTTTATAAAATGCTATTTGAGAAAATCAAAGGTCTAATAATAAAAACAATAGTAGTCTCTAAAAATTACAGAAAATACCATGTAAAATCAGGAGTGAATATGTTAAACATATTCAAAGTTAATTCCTAGAAATTTTCACAAATTCAGAAAATTTACACAACTTACTGATTAACAATAATTAAATTAATGTTTTTATTACCTCACCTCATATCTTTTTTCTTCTATACTGCAGTTTCGGAGCTTATCTCCATCGTCAGTAGCCTCTGGTCGACCGGTGTTATGTCGTTTCTTGGCGGTTTCCTTCTTACTTCTGTCGGTGGACCGATGAACCTCTGGATTAGTCAAAATTTTGACCTAATCCAGAGGTTCATCGGTCCACCGACAGAAGTAAGAAGGAAACCGCCAAGAAACGACATAACACCGGGTCGACCAGAGGCTACTGACGATGGAGATAAGCTCCGAAACTGCAGTATAGAAGAAAAAAGATATGAGGTGAGGTAATAAAAACATTAATCTAATTATTAAATTAAACCTCATAGTGTTCTTTCCCTGTGAAAGTTAAATAAATTACTGATTAACAGTTGGTATAGTATTGACCAAGAAAGCTAAAGGTCCTGGGTTCAGGCTCCTATAATTTTTCTCTTCAAATATGATTTATCTATCAATGAGGTGTTTGAAATGAATAATAAAAACAGAAGCCATACTGGCTTTATAATGTAATGTAAAATTCCCAAATAAATGTCTTCTTAATAAAGAAGATGCCATTTGCTAGGTAGAAGTAAAGGTTTAATAGCAATTGGTGCACGGGAATTAACAGCGGTACATAAAAGAAAAATTTGCATTTAGATTAGAACTTGCTCATGAAGCTCAGTCGGTATAGTATTGACATATAAAGCCAAAGGTACTGGGTTCAAGCCCCAGTCTGAGCGTATAATTTTTTTTCTTCAAATATTACTAACAATCTGTATATAAAATGGTCTAGGCAAAAATTTTTCTCTTCAAATATAATTTATCCTTCAATGAGAAGCGTTAAATAAATAATAAAAACATCAACAGAAGCCCTACTGGCTTTATAAAGTGTGTTAAATTCCCAATTAATGTCTTCTTAACTAAGAGGCCTCCATATGCAAAGATAGAAGCAATGGTTTCGAAGCATTTGGCGTGAGGGAATTACAATGTATAAAGAGAAAAATTTGCATCTAGATCGCAACTCGCCTCGGTAGCTCAGTTGGTAGAGCATTTGGCCTGGAAAGTCAAAGGTCCCAGGTTCGAGTCTCGGTCTGGGCAAAAATGTTCTCTTCAAATATAATAATTAGTAATTCATATATAAAAAACTGACCTATGTGATTACAAACATAATGATATGAATTTGCCTACTTGTTATAACAAGAAGATTTATATGACTTTTTTTTAAACCATCATTTAAATTTAAAAATAACTAACATTATATTTGAAGAGAAAAATATCTGCTCACTGGGGTTTGAACTGACAATATTTTGCACTCTAGGAGAATGCTCTACCAACTGAGCTGTCTGAGAAACTCAATCTAAACACAAATTTTTCTCTTATATATGCTGTTAACTCCTGCACACCAAATGCTATGAAGCCATTGCTTCTATCTTGCAAATGGTGGCTTCTTTATTAAGAAGACCTTAAATTGCGAATTTTACATTACATTATAAAGCCAGTACAGCTTCTTTAGATATTTTTATTATTCATTTCATTGGCCATGGTGGACTAGTGGTTATGCTCCTTGCCTCTGGTCCCAAAAGTCACGGGTTCAAACCCGGCCGGGGTCGATGGATTTTTTAGGATGGAAAAATCCAAGGAGCAAGTCCTCCGGGAGGGACTTTAAGCCATGGGTCCCGAGTCTGAAGATTTTCAGGGTCGTAAAAGATCCTTAAGCCTGAATGAAAAGGCCTCTAAGCAAAAATTTACCAAATTTTCCCGTCCTAGTACTACCTTGGTTTCCTAGATGTCAGTATGAGGTGGAACGCTGAACATGTACCACTCAAAATGACATCTATACGAAAAAAGTGTAACTAAATTAGTAATGGTTCAAATTCTTCCCTGTAGGGGGAGAAAACCTAAATCTCTGTTAAGGGAAACATGGGCTTACAAGAAGATATTATTCATTTCATACATCTCTATGATGGATACATTATATTTTAAGAGAAAAATATATGCTCAGACTGGGATTTGAACCCAGGATATTTCACACTCTAGGTGAATGCTCTACCAAATGAGCTACCCGAGAAACTCCAATCTAAATGCAAATATTTCTCTTATATACGCTGTTAATTCCCTCCCATTCACTAAATAGTTTTAATTTCATTCCCTAAATAAACTTATAAAATACTCTGCAAATTTTCATCTTTTTGGTTAATTCATTTCTGTCACTATGCTCTAGTTGTGAATTATCAACAATGTGAAAACTCAGTCTTGTGGGATTGTCCTTGATTATATTACATACTAGCGTACCCGGCAGACGTTGTCCTGCCCGAACGTTCAATTCTCATGTCATGGGCAGACGATAAAAATATGTTACTTTTTTACCATAAAATTCAGCAATTAGGACATAATTAGATATTATTAAATAAGTTCGCAAGAAAACCTCTTACAGCCTTCTGTTGTGGCTCAAGAAGTGTGAATGACGTCACAGTCATGAACATTAAAATTGTACCCTCCTTTGCAAATAAGTTAAGAACCGTCATATAACAATTACGTTTGAGTGAAAAAAAAAAGATAAATTGATGAGAGTGAGTCAAAACAGTTTTTTTTTTTCCAGCTAGATTTCATTTCTGACCCACTGTGCACCGGTCCCATACTGGCCGACATTCCATGAGAAAAATTTCTTCCCACGTAGAGACTCGAACCAGCGTAAGTCCCGTAGTTCTGCGCCAAGACTTCTTGCCTTAACCACTCGGCTATGGTGCAATATTCTTAGTATCAATGAAAGACAAAAATGGTTATAGTGAGTTATCCGTAAGAGATAAGGGACTCTTGCTATCAATGAAAGACAAAAATTGTTTTTGTGAGTTATCTGTAAGAGATAAACATATGCTGTCGCAGACTTTTTGAGATATTCAATTCTGTGTACATTAATTTTGTGTATTTCTTATAGTTTAGGCAGCATAAGCCCTTTAAGTGTCCAAAGAGCTACTTTTTTCACGTTTTCCACTACAAAGGGCAATTTTTAAGGGTGTAGAAGTTGAGTATCACAACTCTCTTATAGCCTATGTTCATCCCGGGAATCTCCTGAACATTTTGCAAAAAACCCCATCACAATCTGATCAACGGTATGGCCGCACATAAAGTACGAACAAACAAACAAACAAACATTAATTTTTATATATAAGATATAATCATAATTTCACTTAGTTATATGAAATCCTGTGTGTGTGTGTGTGTGTGTGTGTGAGAGAGAGAGAGAGAGAGAGAGAGAGAGAGAGAGAGAGAGAAAGCAGAGGAGGAGTAAAATATTACTCATATAAAAACTTCTACATTTCTATTTACAAACATATGTTATTTTGATGTTATATTTTAAATTAACACTTTCTAGAATTGGATATTGTTTTCTTTCTAAAAATGGTTGGTTGGTTGGTATCTAATGTCGAGCACTTGATAATGAAATCATTCGCTCTCTTGCACTCCAATATTTAGCAGAAAGGCTGGTCTCTTCTACAAAAGCTGGACAACGGAGGAGATGGTTTCTTTCCATATCTTCATTTAAATTGCAAAAAGGGCATTTAGGTGAATCTGTTATGCCAATTCTGTGTAGGTGTTTATTCAAGCAGTCATGTCCCGTTAGCAGTCTGAATGTTGCTACTGTAGATTTTCTTTGTAATATAGTAATGTCATAAGCTTGTAGATTTTCCCATTCCTTTCCAGATGTTTTGGTGGTGTATTCTTCTCTAAGTTTATTGATGTATTTATTTGAGATAATTCTTTTGATAGAGTGAAAGGAAACTGGAGCAGAAGTTGGGTTTGAAACAATTTTGCTACCCTTCTTGGCTAGAAAATCGGTAAAACATACCTTAATTTAAAAAGATCATTTAAGGTATGCTAAAACAAATTATTTTATTACTACAATAATAAATCATTATAGTGACTCAATATTACATTAGGAAGGAAAATAAGATACTCTGCACATAACTTCCTAGAATTTTCTTTGTAATCACATTAGATAAGGAAATGTGATAGAAAGTCATGTTCAAATTCTGAAATTATCAAACATAAGGTCTTATTTACTTCATTTTTCTTAAATTGATTGCTAATTTCAATAAAATAAATTGAATTATTTATTTCCTAATTTTTCCTGTCCTTTCCCTTTCTTTTTTGTTTCTGAGAGCACAATAATATCTGCATTCATTGCTGTAATCTCATCTATTACTTCTTGTTCTTTAGTATTCAAGCCTTGAACATTCCATGTGCCAATAGCAAAGGTCCATTTTTGTAGCTTAAGTCTGTCATATTTAAATCCATCCGGCTGACATATTTTACTGAAGTACGTAGCGATATACTTTTTTCCAGGGCCAGGTTGCCAGACACGGAGGACAAAAAAACAAGACAGGATAAAATAAGAAATGAATTCCTTTGGAGAGAATTGAATATCACCACATCTGTTGTTAAGAGGATTGAAAATCAAACACTTAAATGGTATGGCCATATACAAAGAATGGAAAATGAAAGATGGCCAAAAAATGTATATGGTCACCCCCTGGAAGAAATAAACGTGGCAGACCAAGATGGAAACGGAAAACCTATGTCAGAACTATAATGGATGATAGGAATTTGGAAGAAGGAGATTGGAATGATAGAGATAAATGGAAACTGAAGACAGCAAACCTATAAGTGGGGGAAAGAAGAAGAATTTATTTACAAAAAAATGATCAAGATATGAAAAGTTCATTGTTGTAATCTATCAACTTTCTTGCACTTATCACTGCTAAAGTAATGATGAATTTTCTTCCATATTTAATTTACATGGTGGAGGAACTTGCATATTTAAATGACCCTGAATATTACATTGGTGGTAGAATTACTGCCAAGAGGGTTGTCTATGGTGGATAGGTCAAAGGCAATAAACCAGATTAAGAATCGCTTGGTTGAAAGAGTGACAATTTTCTACCATAAAAATACAATCATCAGGAAACATGGACATGGGTTCCACTGGGACAAAACTGTTCAAAGAGGAAGTATGGAGAGCGTATATCTGTGCGATAATGAACCTCCAAGTTTGATAATGCTAATTAGTTAAAAATTATTTAGATTTACAAAGCATTAAGTGAATTAAATTTTGAAGAGAATTTTTTTTTTTCAAATTGGAATTTGACCCCAAGGACTCTAGTTGTATGTACTAGCACACTGATACTACTTGGGCATCACAATTTAGACAGAAATGTTTCCCTCTCTTATACAATACCGCGCGCCCAAAGCCACGAACCTTCGTTCTACAACGTATCTGTCTGCTTCTATTCAAGAAAACTTGAATGGAATTTTAACACTACCAGTACTTTTATAGCTGTAATGCTAATATTGTGATATTTTATGTAAATTTATACACTCATACTGAAGGACAAATTAATGATTGTAAAGAAAAAAAAATGTGTACTTCAGTGTAAGTGTATAAATTTACATACATGTATCACATTAAGTGAATATTTTGATTTGTAAAAACCTTAATCTTATTGAAATTAAACAATTTATGCTATGAATTTTTGAAAATCCATTGCTTAACTCTTTGTCATCTTAAGGTTTTTGCATTTAATTATTTGGGAATAATATAAAGCCATTGTTTTAAGAGTTATAAATGCCACAATAAATCTGTCGGTCTTCGTGTTTTTACACGCTTTATATTAGCTTGACCTGTATCTATCTATCTATCTATCTATCTATCTATCTATCTATCTATCTATGTAACAGAATCTTTCAACGCGATTTTCACCCACTTAAAATCATTGGATCCACTTGAAACTTTGTATACTTGTAGAGGACCGGTGACAATACAATAATTTCATATTTATTTTCTAAAATCCTGGCCATAATCATCAGAAAATCAAAAAAAGTGTTTTTGTATCAATGTAACGGAATCTTTCAACGCGATTTTCATCCACTTAGAAACATTAGATCGACTTGAAACTTTGTATATGTGTAGAGGACCCGTGACAATACAATAATTTCATATTTTGTTTCTAAAATCCTGGCCAGAATCATCCGAAAATCAAAAAACTGAAAACTGGTATAATATGTTGCGGACTTGTCGAGTTTTTAGTCAATCGTTGTAAGAGCTCAGTTTGTAGAGCAGTGAACTCTTAATGGTATATAATTTCAGTAATCCATACGTCGCTGGTTCAAATCCGGCTGAGAGGGTTTTTTTTATAGAAGAGTATTACTTTTAGCTCATACTACAATAGTATCAAATTTAAAGATATTTACATTTTTATCTTATTCTGTAAAATATTAAAACTAAAAAATAAATAATAGTTTTAAAAAACTAAAAGAACACGCTTTATTAGAAAACTAAAAATGAAAAATAATTTTAATTTCCAATACTGAAAACTGGTATAATATGTTGCGGACTTGTCGAGTTTTTAGTCAATCGTTGTAAGAGCTCAGTTTGTAGAGCAGTGAACTCTTAATGGTATATAATTTCAGTAATCCATACGTCGCTGGTTCAAATCCGGCTGAGAGGGTTTTTTTTATAGAAGAGTATTACTTTTAGCTCATACTACAATAGTATCAAATTTAAAGATATTTACATTTTTATCTTATTCTGTAAAATATTAAAACTAAAAAATAAATAATAGTTTTAAAAAACTAAAAGAACACGCTTTATTAGAAAACTAAAAATGAAAAATAATTTTAATTTCCAATACGCTTGGGATAAAATAAAGTGGTCAACAAAAAAATCATCTCCAACACATATAGAATAAAATTAGAGTTATCAACAAAAAGAAAATAATTTTACCATCAAAAGCGTGGGGTGCTTTTTATGATTTTTACATTTTCTTCTTAGAGAGCTTACTTTTACCAATATCTGTTTATTATCAAATATATGAATTGATATAGAGCACCCCACGCTTTTGATGGTAAAATTGTTTTCTTTTTGTTGATAACTCTAATTTTATTCTATATGTGTTGGAGATGATTTTTTGTTGACCACTTTATTTTATCCCAAGTGTATTGGAAATTAAAATTATTTTTCATTTTTAGTTTTCTAATAAAGCGTGTTCTTTTAGTTTTTTAAAACTATTATTTATTTATATAGCAATCTATTTTTTAAACTCAAAATATTTTGATTGATTTCAGTCTCAGCCAAGGTGAGCAGAATTTTTCAGGTGAGGAAATTATGATGATGTGATTTACTTCAGCGAGGAAGATAAAAGAACCATCAACCCCGAGTATTGCAGCCTCACTATGATGTTTGGCCAGCAGCTCGCTTTGTTTCCCCTCAGCTGTTATATATAATTAAGTACAAAGATGCCGACTACCACCACTATAATAATTCTTCATGTTAATCATTGTCAAGCATTGTTGGGCAGCACCCACTTTCATATAAACAGACAACCATCATAGTGAGGAAATAATACATTCACTTGAGATACGACTCCATTTCTCCTCATTCTCTTGACTCTACCCCACCACTATCGGCACTGATAACTTTTGTACGAGGGTGAATCAAATATAAACCGGAATTATTATTTACAATTTTATTGAATTAACAAAAAAAATACAAAACCACCACCTCATTTTTCTACATAGTCTCCTGCATTTCCAACATACTTTTGCCATCGAGTTGGCAACTTTTTGATGCCGTCCTTGAAGAATGAGGGATGACGTGTAGTCAGCCAGTTGCGCACGAACTCCTCTACCGCTGCATTGTCACCAAACTGCCTTCCTCCCAGGTCTTCTTTCAGTGGCCCAAACAAATCGTAGTCACAAGGTGGCAAATCTGGAGGATGTTCCAGAGGTGTCCAATGCATTTTCGTCAGTTGTTTGTCAATTTTTTTTTTTCCTGGCTGAGGAGCCGAGGAACCCACCTGGCAGACAATTTTCGGAATTTGAGTTCATCACTGATGATGGCTTGAACACTTCCGAATCTTATTCCAGGTGTGAAGCAATTACAGAAATTGTTATGCGCCGATCCTCCTCAATAAGGTCCCGTACAGCACAAATTCTGTCTGCAGTGATGCTTGTTCGTTGCCGTCTTTGGTGGGGCTCATTTTCCACTGCATCCCGGCCTGCTAAAATTGTTTTGAGCCAATCATATACCTGCGTCTTCGAAAGGGTTGCTTCCCCGAACTGCGCATGGAGCCTTCTCAAAATTTCAGAAGGTTTAGTGCCTTCTTTTGCCAAAACTTAATAATGATGCATTGCGCAACAGATGTGTATACCTCTTGCTCGCTCATGGCGTACTGAAGCAAGCGACCGCTCTTCGGAGTGTGACACATCAAGATCCCTACTCCAGACACTCCCACCAACTTCCCCTCCAAACCGCAACCTTTGCAGTTCGCTACCAGAGCCTCCAGATATAAATTCCAGTTTATATTTGATCCACCCTCGTATATCTCTGAGAGTCATTACAGAAAGCATGGACAGTAATAATGTTAAATTATTAGTCAAAACATGATCAACATAACTAATATCAATAATCCTTGCAGAAAAGGATAAGAAAGTGTCACAAAGCTTGTAATGAAGAAAAGTTACTAGTTTTCGATTCCCGGTCAAACCATAGGAATTTTTCCTTAAAGGGAATTATTCCTGTGGTTGCCCATGTCTGGAATTTAGGTTAAGAGCTCTCCTGGTGCTTCATTATCATTTATCACCCATTATATCAACAGAGTAACGTAACTCCGCTTTTCAGGTGCCCCAACCTAAGAAATGGATTATAATTCCGACAATGCCAGGAGAGAAAACCAGAAATGTCATAAAAGACAACCTGGTGGCATTAGGCAAAAAAAAATTATTTGAACTTTTATAGGAATAAATCACTATGAGGTTTAATTTAAAGTTTTATTTATCTAACTAGCTCTATGGACCCCAAGTTCAATATCATATTCACTAAGATCCTCCACGGGTCCCTATCCTCAGCCAAATGAATCAAGTTCATATCTCCAAAATCTAGTTTCCTACGATCCATCCAAATATTATCCCCTAACCTATGCATAGGACTTCTTAATGATCTTTTCTCGTAATGTTCCAAAAAATATTCTACTGTCACTTATTTAAACTACATAAACTGAATATCTCTATCTCCTTGACCTCATAACTCTGACTATATTATGACAATATTTAAATTATGTGGAATGTCCACCACTGTGGTCTCAAGGTAGCATGCTGCCTTGTCACGCAGTGGGCCCGGGTTCGATCCCCAGTCGGGACAAGTATCCTGGGTGAGGTTTTTTTTTGGGACTTTTCATCATCTGTAAGATAAATGTCAGGAAACTTTAAGGCCCAAATGGTCCCCAAACACCATCTGGCCATCTTTATCATCAATATCATATTTGCCTAATTAGCTTAAGCTTAAGGCCTCTCCTGGCACATCATTACTGCCATCATCATCAACTCTAATATCATCGGGACAACGTAACCCCGCCTTCCAAACACCCCAACTTCAGAAGTGGATTACAAATACACCATGCCAGGAGAGAACACCAGAAATGTCAAAATGACAACCTGGGGTATTTGGAAAAATAAAATAAATAAATATATATGGAACTTCTCATTGTAAAACTTCTCCATTCCCAACACTCATACAACTGAACATATTTTCGAATACTTTTAGATCATTTTCTTTCCTCTTAATGTAAGAGATCTTATTTCACGCCCAACATTTTATAGATTTTAAAATTAGACAAAACCCGAGAACTCAAATATCCAAGTTTCATTTGGTTAATAAACTGACTGACTACTTAGCACCCCTTTGAGCATTCTTTAGAAAGGAGTGGAAGGGGTAACAATATAACTGAGTAGGTTGCTTTATATGTCAAAACGAAAGATTTTTAGAACAATTACCTGTATAATGGTTGAGAACTAAAATTCATAATTTGGTCTCTGCGAAAATAAAATGACAAACTGCAGATATTCAATTATTTTAATAAACGAGTTGGAGAAGATGTTTAAACATCTCACCCTCATAAAGTTGCATGTCTTCACGATACCAGTTTCAAAAGTATAGTGAGGTGAGATATTTAAACATTTTTGCCAACTCATTTATTAATATGGGGCATGCCGTAGCGTAGTGGTT
Source organism: Diploptera punctata (assembly GCA_030220185.1). Classification (NCBI taxonomy): domain Eukaryota; kingdom Metazoa; phylum Arthropoda; class Insecta; order Blattodea; family Blaberidae; genus Diploptera; species Diploptera punctata. The sequence continues at coordinate 654,876 of JASPKZ010000793.1, forward strand.
AAGGCACTGAGCTACAAGCCGGAGGATCGAAGGTTCAAGTCCCGTTGGGGTCAGGATTTTTAAACTGACCCAAATCCTCTGGCGGCACTATGGCCCTGGGGTCGACTCAGCCTCTAATGGAAATGAGTACCGGACACCTGTTCTGGGAGTAAAGGCGGTCGTCACGCAGGGCTGACAACCCGGCTGACACCAAGTGCCGATTGTCTAGAAAAAGTGGGAGCTTTAACCTTCTACTACCCCAAGGGTCTCCTGAGGCCTGTTGTGAGATCACTTTACTTTTTTTTTTATTTATTAATATAAATACCTCTTAGTGTTTCCTCCCACTGTAAATTTAATTAAATTCAATTATTTGTTAGTACAAAATAAAAAGTAATAGTTTTCACATTAATGTTTTTTTATTGGAGATGACATGTGCAAAAAAAAATGTGCTATTTAAATGTATTTCAGATTTTGACTCCATACCAATTTTTTGTTTGAATTCAGGTTTTGGTTAATTCTTTAAAATTTCCAATCATATTACAATAATTTCATGTCTTTTTAAGTCTTTTTTTAAACATTTTTAGATCAAAATCTGGACCCTGGTCATAAAATATAACAATTATTTTTTGTCATAGTTTTGTGACATTCCATGATTTTATCATGTTCTTAACATGTTGTGGAAACACTGTAACAACAGACAATATTATCTATGGAGATGACTTTAAAAATATTATGATACCCGATATCACAATGCATGCTCCCAAATTGTAAACCACAAGATTTTTAGATTAAGGGATATCTATAAATTAACATTGGTGGAATTATGTTCTTTATCTGACCTTGAAAATTAATCATCACAAGTTCACTCACATTGGAATAATTTCTAGAAATAATTTACAGGTTTATCATTATCTTAGTATATATTAGTTCAAGGACAGCTTCTAATGCAGCTATGAGTAGGTAATCAAAACATTGAATTTAATCAAAATAAATAGTAGTTTAAAAAAACTAAAACAACACGCTTTATTAGAAAACCAGACTAAAAAATTAAAAATAATTTTAATTTGCAACATGCTAGGGATAAAATTAAAGTGGTCAACAAAAAAATCATCAATACATCTAGAATAAAATTAGAGTTACATACAAAAAAAAATAATGTTACCATCAAAAGCATGGGGTGCTCTATATCAATTAATATATATGATACTAAACAGATATTGGTAAAAGTATGGTAAAAACCATAAAAAGCATCCCATGCTTTTGATGGTAAAATTATTTTTTTTGTAGATAACTATAGTTTTATTCTAGATGTGTTGGAGATGATTTTTTTGTTGAACACTTTAATTTCATCCCAAGTGTGTTGGAAATTAAAAGTATTTGTCATTTTTTAGTTTGGTTTTCTAATAAAGTGTGTTGTTTTAGTTTTTTTAATCTATTATTTATTTTTTAATTATTAATTTAAATATGGACTCTTACTTTAGGGGAGGAAAGGAGATTATGAGTATTTGAGAATAAAGCACTTAGCAAAATTTTTGGACCAAAGAGAGATGAACAGACAGGTGAATGGAGAAGACTACCTAACAATGAACTACATGGTCTTTATAGGAAGCCAGATATAATAAGAACAGTTAAGTCTCGTAGACTGTGATGGACAGGACATGTTGCACATATGGGGAATGAAAGACTTGCATGGAAGCTTCTTGTAGGAAAACCAGAAGGAAGGCACCCAGTTGGTAGACCAAGAATGAGGTGGGAGAATAACATTAACTATGATTTGAGGTAAGTAGATTATACAGGGAATGATTGGAAAGCATTAGCTCAGGATAGGGATGTATGGAGAGCTTATGTCCGTGCGGCCATGAACCTACGGGTTCGATAGTGCCAGTGAGTAAGTAAGATTGTCATAAAACCGAATCCCATGAAAATTTAATTGCTTAATACTCTTCTAAAAAAATCCTCTAGGCCGGATTTGAACCAGCGACCTATGGATTATTGAAATTATATACCACTACAGTCCACCGCTCTACCAACTGAGCTCTTACAATGATTGACTAAAAAATTGATAAGTCCACAACCTATTATACCAGTTTTTATTTTTTTGATTTTCAGATGATTCTGGGCAGGATTTTAGAAAAAAATTATGAAATTATTGTATTGTCATTGGTCCTTTACAAGTATACAAAGTTTCAAGTCAATCCAATGTTTTTAAGTGGGTGAAAATCATGTTCAAAGATTCTGTTACATAGATAGATGGACAGATACAGGTGAAGCTAATATAAACTGTATAATTAAAGTGGGAGGTAACACTATGAGGTATTTACATTAATGAATGAGTTGAAGAAAATTTTTTAACAAGTCACCTCATAAAGTTGCATGTCTTCACAATACCGGTTTCAAAAATATAGTTTTACTTCCATCTTCAGTCAAATTCCAACTGTCGAAATTTCGCCATTATCATCATCTTCTAAGCTGCCATCTGGTGTCGATTTTACGAACTTGGGGATAAAATTATTCTCATCAGGAATATCGAAATTCATGGCTTTATGTTTATTCTTCTGAATGTATATATTTTCCCAAACTGTCAATTCCAAAGGTTTCTCCAAATATTTCAAAAGTTTAGAATGCATATCTTATCCTTAACCTTTGGAATTGACAGTTGGGAAAATATATACATTCAGAAGAATAAATATAAAGCCATTAATTTTAATATTCCCGATAAGAATAATTTGATCTACAAATTCATTAACCCCTCAGCGTGGGAGCATTTAAATATATATTCTATGTTATCAAATGGTAAAGAGAAAAATGTATGCCTGAACTTTCTCTTTACCATTTGATTACAATAATTTAGTTGTGTACATTAATTTTCTTATTTCAATCATAGTAACAGCTTTAGCTTCTTAATATTAATTTAATATATTCTATGTTAAAAAGTAAAGTAAAGTGATCCCACAACAGACCCGGAGGCCCTTGGGGTAGTAGGAGGTTAAGGCTCCCACTTTTTCTAGACAATCGGCACTTTATGTCAGCCGGGTTGTCAACCCTGCGTGATGGCCACCTTTACCCCCAGAACAAGCGTCTGGTACTCATTTCCGTTAGAGTGAGTCGACCCCAGGGCCATAGTGCCGCCGGAGGGTTTGGGTCAGTTTAAAAATCCTGACCCCAACAGGACTTGAACCCTCGACCCTCCGGCTTGTAGCTCAGTGCCTTAACCACTACGCTACGGCGTGCCCCCATTCTATGTTAAAGGAAATTTTAATATCTTCCCTATAAGATGGCAGTTCATAAAGCCTGTTTTCTTGGTATATTTTCATTAAGAATCATAATAAAACAAACGTGGTGCATGTCGAACATGCTCGATCAGCACTCCGCAGAGAAGTAGAGTTTATTTTATGCGGGCACTGCACGTCATTCCACACTGATGGATTAAATCGACACCAGATAACAGTTCGAAAGATGATGTTAACAGCAAAAATTTCGACAGTTGGAATTTGACTGAAGATGGAAGTAAAACTATACTTTTGAAACCGGTATATTGAAGACGCAACTTTATGAGGTGATATGTTAAAGCATTTTCTCCAACTCATTCATTAAAAACATTGAATGTTATGACAGTGAAATATACCACAATACAAAATAAAAATATCTTAATGTACATACACTTTATAAAGGATTTTACAATTTCTCTAAACTACCTCTACCACAATTACAGGTTAGGTGAACTTACTTTATAGTTTTTATTATTAATTTAACACTTCTCACTGAAAGATAAATTATATTTGAAGAGAAAAATTTTCACCTAGATCGAGACTCGAACCTGGGACCCTTGACTTTCCGGGCCAAGTGCTCTACCAACTGAGCTACCGAGGCGAGTTCCAATCTAGATGCAAATTTCTCTCTTATATACGTTGTAATTCTCTTGCGCCTAATATTTGAAACCTTTGTTTCTATCTTTGCAAATGGCGGCTTCTTAGTTAAGAAGACATTTATTGTGAATTTAACACTACTTTATAAAGCCAGTAGGGCTTCTATTGACGTTTTTATTATTAATTTAACACTTCTCACTGATGGATAAATTATATTTGAAGAGAAAAATTTTTGCCTACACCAAGACTTGAAATGTCTTCTTAATAAGAAGCCGCCATTTGTAAAGATAGAAGCTACGGTTTCAAGCATTTGGCGCAAGGGAATTACAACGTATATAAGAGAAAAATTTGCATCTAGATCACAACTCGCCTCGGTAGCTCAGTTGGTAGAGCACTTGACCCAGAAAGCCAAGGGTCCCAGGTTCGAGTCTCGGTCTAGGCGAAAATTTTTCTCTTCAAATATAATTTATCCTTCAGTGAGAAGTGTTAAATTAATAATAAAAACGTCAATAGAAGCCCTACTGGCTTTATAAAGTAATGTTAAATTCCCAATAAATGTCTTCTTAACTAAGAAGCAGCCATTTGCAAAGATAGAAGCAAAGGTTTCAAGCATTTGGCATTAGGGAATTACAACGTATATAAAGAGAAAAATTTGCATCTAGATCGCAACTCGCCTCGGTAGCTCAGTTGGTAGAGCACTTTGATCGGAAAGCCAAGGGTCCCGGGTTCGAGTCTCGGTCTAGGTGAAAATTTTTCTCTTCAAATTTAGTTTATAGTTGTTGGACTTGTCGGGTACAAGTGTCATCCATAATACAGCATGTCCCAGATCTTTTGATCAAATCAACACACATGCCAGAGGATTCAAGGTTTAATAATTTAAAACAGGGAATCAGAATTGTTTTCAGAGAATATAAATTTTACAAAAATTATTGTTAATTTGACATAAATTATGTCCATGTATATTAAGATTGTCCTTTTTGGTTAGGTATTAAGTTTAACAAATTCCGACAAGGCACTGGAAAAGCATAGCAATACGGTTATCGTTCTTCATGTTCAAATATGGTGGTGAAATTATCATTTGGTGAATGTAAGTGGTTATTGAAGTGGAAAGTTGAGAATGTTGTTGTTGAATGGCGTTTGAAGGTTGAATTTGATACACCACCACCAACAAGAGTAACAATAACAATCTGAGACAAGTTTGAAGTCGATGGAACAGTGCAAGATGTGTTAAAGGTCGGTGTGAAAGAAAAATTTGCATCTAGATTGTAACTCGCCTCAGTAGCACAGTTGGTAGAGCATTTGTCCCAGCAAGCCAAAGGTCCCGGGTTCGAGTCTCGGTCTAGGTGAAAATTTTTATATAATTTAGTCTATTGTGCTATTTTCTAAGTGCAGTTCACAGTAGCACATTTAAAAATAAATAATTTTTTCATAACAATATAAAATACCATACCGTATTTATCTTATTTTTAAAAAATACAGTAAAAAAAAGTCATACATCGTTAAAAAGAGTCATGCCCAGATAATCTGCAAAACGAATAATACGCACAAGGATAATCGGGAGTTTGTTGTAGTTTCGATTGTGGATTGATGGATTTACAATGCAGGTATTACAATGCAAAACATTTTGAATCTGAAGTCACTTTAGCTGAAAGGACTGTATTCACTTCTTGTTGTCATAAGGGTAAAGCAATATTACTGGCCTTAAGTCAAGATTAATATTTTAAATTATTGTATGATGGACTTACTTCAAATGAACTATTTTACCATTTAACATTCAAAGAACTCTTCCACTTCACCAGGTTAAATTATACAGATATTAACAATTAAGAATTATTTGTGACAAACTTAAAAATTTGATGAATTGTCAACTTTTATAAGAAACATGATATGTTCCGTTGAGATATTATTCAAAATTAAAATATAAAATTATGAAATATTCACCTGAAAGGTCCGTCTCCTCAACTTTATTAGTTATTTAACTGTAGCACTTTCGGGACTTGTCCCATCATCGGCAGGATTCAAAACTGAATCCTGGATTGAGGAGACTGACCTTTCAGGTGAATATTTCATAATTTTATAATCAATTGAGTTGGTGTTTACTTGATGAAAATCCATATTCATTAATTAAATAAAAATAAAACGTAGTTTTATTTGATTTTCATATTTATTATATAATTCAGTGACAGCTGTTTCGGTACACTGTACCTTCTTTGACAGCTGTTACATGTTAATTAATTTGTTAACATGTTTGAAGAAGGTACAGTGTACCGAAACAGCTGTCACTGAATTATATAATGAATATGAAAATCAAATAAAACTATGTTTTATTTTTATTCAATTAATACATAATTTTATATTTTAATTCCGATAAATTGTGGTCGAATTTCGACCTCTGGGCGACCACTAGTAAAGATAATAATATTATAATACAGTACATTATGAATACATTCATACATAAGGGCTTAGGCACATACTCTAAGCTTTGTGGCTGGGAAATATGCAAGATTTATTCTAAGGAAAAGCCAAAAATGTATATCAAATATGGAATAACTTCAGAATACAACACTGTATTTATTTATGCTATCATTTCAGAACATTTTGACTCTGCCCAATAACTTCACTTCTAACCCAAGTCGTCTTAATGCAAAACTGGCATTGGGACTATGCAGTATTTTAAAGTTTACCAACTGGACAAACACAATCAATGTAACAAATCAATAGCAAAGCTAGTGCCCCTAAAATGTGAATTACTTAATATATTAGTCTATCTCACCTCTGAAAACAGGCTGGCGATGGAATCAGGAATATAACCATTTTCACATTCTTGTAGCATTCGCACAAGTTCATCTCGAATGACATAGCTCCCACTCTCATTTGAATAAAGTCCAAACAAAACTGGTTAAAACAATAAGACATAAAAATTAATAACAATGGCGGAATTTTACAATAATTCTCTATGCTATATACGATATAACATTCTTATGACACTGTAGCACTACATCTTTTTCCATTTTTATCAACATTTCGTACTATTAACAATTCTTATTTTTTTTATCCCACTACAGGCCATAGGACCCTTGGGGTAGTAGGAGTTTAAGGCTCCCACTTTTTCTAGACAATCAGCACTTAATGTCAGCCGGGTTGTCAGCCCTGCATGATGGCCACCTTTACCGCCAGAACAAGCATCTGGTACTCATTTCCATTAGACGTTGAGTCGACCCCAGAGCCATGGTGCACCAGAAGGTTTGAGTCAGTTTAAAAATCCTGACCCCACCAGGACTTGAACCCTCGACCTTCCAGTTTGTAGTATACAGCCTTAACCACTACGCTACGGTGTACCCCTACAATTATTAAATATTTATCTATGTACAAAAATGTTGTAATTATCTCTCAATAATTTTTTCAAAGTACTACAGAATCGGTAATGCACATGTACAAATGCTTATGAAATTGGCTGCAGATCGCAGCAAATATGTGTGAAATCAGTATTATTTGCAATTAATTCCCAAAAATATTTTAAGAAACGGATGTTCACCAACTTAATTTTGTTAGGTTACAATGGGACAAGTTAATGTACACCAAATTGGTTTACTAAATAATAATATGTATCAAAGTTATAATTAATTTTTTTAATATTTGCAATGATGGACAATCATTATTTTGAAAAAAAAAAAATTAATGCCTAAAAACTAGGATTTGAACCTGGGACCTCTAGCTTTATGCTTCTAGCATGCTATCCCTTACACCACCCAGACATCCGATGCAATCAATCATTTTGCCATCTTCTTATACAATTACGAGGGTGGATCAAATATAAACCGGAATTTGTATCTGGAGGCTCTGGTAGCAAACTGCAAAGGTTGCGGTTTAGAGGGGAAGTTGGTGGGTGTGTCTGGAGTAGAGATCTTGATGTGTCGCACTCCAAAGAGCGGCCACTTGCTTCAGTACGCCATGAACGAGCAAGAGGTACACACGTCTGTTGCGCAATGCATTAGTATTAAGTTTTTGACAAAAGAAGGCACTAAACCTTCTGAAATTTTGAGATGGCTCCATGCACAGTTCGAGGAAGCAACCCTTTCAAAGACGCAGGTGTATGATTGGCGCAAAAAAATTTTAGCAGGCCGGGATTCAGTGGAAAATAAGCCCCACCAAAGACGGCAACGAACAAGCATCACTGCAGACAACATTCATGCTGTACGGGATCTTATTGGGGAGGATTGGCGCGTAACAATTTCTGAAATTGCTTCACACGTTGGAATAAGCTTCGAAAGTGTTTGATGAACTCAAATTCCGAAAATTGTCTGCCAGGTGGGTTCCTCGGCTTCTCAGCCAGGGACAAAAAAATTTGACAAAAAACTGACGAAAATGCATTGGACACCTCTGGAACATCCTCCTTATAGTCCAGATTTGTCACCCTGTGACTACCATTTGTTTGGGCCACTGAAAGAAGACCTGGGAGGAAGGCGGTTTGGTGACAATGCAGTGGTAGAGGAGTTCATGCACAACTGGCTGACTACACGTCATCCCTCATTCTTCAAGGCATCAAAAAGTTGCCAACTCGATGGCAAGAGTGTGTTGGAAATGCAGGAGACTATGTAGAAAAATGAGGTGGTGGTTTTGTACTTTTTTGTTAATTCAATAAAATTGTAAACAATTTCGGTTTATATTTGATTCACCCTCGTATTTTATTGTCCGAGCAGATAGCCTCTTTACCATTGTCATCTGATGACATTTAATGACAATTCACTTTCTTAAAATAGCAGTAAAGGGGCATGTCATAGCTTTAGTGTTAAGGTAATATGCTACATGCCAGAAAGTCGAGGGATCCAGCCAAAGTGGGTTATAATTTTGAAACTGATCTAAACCTTATTGCGGCACTATGGCCTTGGGGTAGTTTCAGCATCTAACAGAAATAGGTACCAGATGCTTGTTCTGAGAGAAAAGATAGCCGTCACCTGGTTGACATCAATTGCCAATTGTCTAGAAATGTGGGAGCCTTAACCTCCTACTACCCCAAAGGCCTCGCTGTAGTGGGGTAACTTTACCTTTTATTATGGCAGTAAAACTTTATATTTAAATGTTATAATTACATTTTTAACATTCACAATGATAGACAATTACATGAGGAGGTCCCGGGTTCGATTCCCGGTCAGATCATAGGAATTTTTTTCTTAAAGGGAATTATTCCTGTAGTTAAGAACTCTCCTGGTGCTTCATTATCATCTATCACCCATCATAACATCGGGGTAACGTAATTCTGCCTTTCAGGTGCCCCAACCTAAGAAATGGTTTACAATTCTGCCAATCTCAGGGGAGAAAGCCAGAAATGTCATAAAAGACAACCTGGTGACATTAGACAAAAAAAAAGTGAGACAATTATTATTTTGAAATTATACCTCAGATGATAAGAGAATTGTCTGACATGATATTGTCTGAAACCATCGGTATCAAAGAAGTTTGAAAATGTATGAGGTGAGTCGATTAAAATATGTTCTCCACTCACTATTAATAAATTCCATAAGTGTTTGCACATGTGCACTGCTATTCTGTAGAACTTACAAGTTAAGTATTCATGTTGGACCAGCTGGATTGTAACAAAAATTGGAGGATATGTTGAATGAAGGATACTGAACACCGTGATATTAGTCATTTCACTGCAAATTCAATAGTATGCATAATATTTAATAGGAAATAAGGAACAAGAAAAAAATAAATAAAGGCTTGGCATCGGTACATAACAAAATAAATAAGTAAAGCATTCGGAAAAAATAAAATAAACAAATAAAAATAGAAAATGTTTCTGTGGTGAACGAGGGAAGAACAAAAAATGGACAGGGAGAGAAAAATAAACTAACGAAATAAATATTTCAACGTAGCGGCACGGTTACTTGAAGAGCAGTGCACCAGAGTGGGGAATGTTTTTTTCACTCCTGCAGTCGAGTATCCATACAGTATATACTAATTGTTTCTATTTAATCATAAAAAACTCAATAAATTAAAAGTAGAACAGAATATTTGTTTTATTATTTATTGATTAGCATATTTATGGTGTAAATTAATACTTTTTTTAGGACATAACAGTATATTTACACGTTAATGTGTACATTTACAGGTAATAGTCTTGTGAGCCAATAAAATATTTCATGAATAGAATAAAATGGGCATAATAAATCCATTTTAGTCTTAACTAAGTTAGAATCTATAGTTCACGAAACATTTGAAAAACAAGAAGAACCTGAATTGGAGGATGACCAGTTTGCGTATTTTCTGGCAGAAATTATAGAACAAAAATATTGGAATGGGTTAGAGGACGTTAGTGAAAATACTTTAGATTTCGAAGACTAAGCTACTTGCAGTCAGAAGCTCACACAGACTGGATGTTCTGAAGACTTTGAAATTGCCAACGAATCCAGTGAGGAATGTGACAATTCAAGTAGCTTTGAGCAGTCTCCTGTTAAAAAACCTAAACGTCCTAATGTACTGTCTGTCCATTCTGAAGAAACTTTGGAAAACATTTATGAATATAGGATATCAGGGAAATCTGGCCCGAAGTCCTATTCACAAATAATAAAAAAAATGGTCATTATTAATTAATAATTGAAATGTAAGAACAATTTTGAATTATATAGAAAATAAAACATCTTATCTGGCTTCACAATTCAAAAACAGGGACCCCTACAAAATCACCCAAACTAAGGACTACATCCTTAATAAGTTTCGAGATTCTTGAGATCGGGGATTGACAGTGCACCATTGGCATTTACAATCGTGGGCACTTTTTCGAGCAAAGGAATTGGTTTTAAATTAATTTAAAGCTTCAAATACATTCATTTCAAATTTCAAAAAAGTAAACAATATTTCTTCAAGAAAAATTGCCAAATTTGTCACTGTCAAGGGTATTGAAAACAAAACTCAAACTATTGAAAATGCAAATAAATTTGTAAGAGACATTAATCAGACCATTCAAGAAAACGGCATACCAACAAAAAATGTGTGGAACTGTGACCAAAGTCAATTTAATTAATAAATGACAGGAAACAGAACACTGGCTGTCAAAGGCAAAAAGCTCACTGTTGCTACAGTTCAAAACCTACATGGAACTACACATTCTTACACGATAGATGTTCTTATTTTAATGTGTAGGCAACTTGGGAAGAGGTTATACCTCTGTTTTAAGAACCTACTGAAAACAAATTTGGGCCCAAAGTTCAGAAGAAGATAGAACAGAATACACCTCCAAATGTGTATGTCGACTGTAGTGCCAGGGGAAAAATGACAAAACAACATTTGAAAACATATGTTTAGTGAAAACTTTGAAATGGATTCACTTTTAATATGTGATTCATGGTCCGGGGATATGGACTAACAATTGCTACAGGATTGTTTACATGATAAAAATGTAAGGCTGAAAATTATTCCTGCAGGAGTCACCAAATGTATACAACTACTTGATGTTCTTTTTTTCCGTCAATATAAGATTATGTGCGACGACGAAGAATATGTGCATCTAAAATCAGATAGTAACATGAAAATGTCTGATAGATTCTTTATTATAAAACTGCATTTCCTGGTATATAATCAACTGTGAGCAGAAATTTTAAAGATATGCATATTTATGCTTGGAAAAAGTCTTGCTATAACGTGGACCAAAGTGTAATGAGATTCACAAATGTGATTGAAAATTCATTTGACATTGGTTTTAGTGAATGTGCCACATATAACTGCTCCAGGATTGCAATCATCAGATGCTCATGGTGTTTGCAAAAACTTTGTTACAACCATTTGATCGAAGACCCTCATTATTACCATTGATGTTATGGTAAATGATAATTTGTGGCTCAACTGCACTTCTACTAGCGCTTGGTTTTTCAGTTCTATTGTTGTAAACTATGGCTCTTCTTCTGTATTTACTAACATTATTTAATATTTTAAACTTTTTCAAACAATTTTTATAACATTAGACAATTTTGAAGTATTTATTTAAATATGCAAATCACAATATTATGACACTGTTAGACAATATTGTGATGCTAACTGCTATTTTCTTCACAGAGTATATTAATTAGTCTATGATTTTTCTATCGCTGTTTTGGGTTATCGCTGGTTGGATCAGCATTAGGAAGTGATAAGTAAGTGTACACCCATTTTTAATAAACATTTGGTAATTTTAATATTATTAATATATTTTTAAACATAGATTTGAGGATTTATTGCAAAGATTGGTAATTTAAATCTCATAGCGATGGAAGTAATCGATATATGGTTCGATTGTGGGTTATCGCTGGCTCTATAAACTCTGGCGCATGCGCACTGTTGTTCTATAAGACTTTGAAAATATTTCACGCTAGTTTAAGTGCAGTTTTTCCATAATTTGTTTTGTTACTCCAATACACAAAATTATAACCGATTCTGAATTTCAAGTAAAAAAAAGTATACAGTGCTCTGCTAGCTGTATAAAGTAATCAAAAATAGTTATTAATTTTAAGAAGGAGGGAAACTAATGTTTACATTATTTGCACTGCTATTGCTAGCAGCACTTGTGCTTGAAACCAGCTGTAATGAGCAACGTGCTGTTACGAACTGGTCAATGAGACACTATTGAAATTTAATGACAAATAACACGAGTTTTATTAAATTTGCAGCAAAATTATTAACATCATCATATTAAAAGTCGATTAATTAACATACCCTCCAATTTTTGTTACAATCCAACTGGTCCAACGTAAGTACTTCCCTTGTTAGAAAAATTCATTAAGTGAATTATTGTAGAGCTTTTCCATGACAATTTCAAAATGCAAACTCCTACTTAATGTCAAATGTTTTACAAAATCCTTACATTTTAGTTTCTCTTCTTCTCTTCCTCTTGTAAGCAGTACAAGACCACAAAGTAAATCTTTCAGTACTATTCCTTTTTGGGTTCCTCCACATGCAGAATATATATACTAAAAAAAACACACACTAGTTAGTTTCACATATTAAATGCTTTATAATATAAAAAGTACAAAGTCCAGACAGCTAACCTCTGCCACTGCCGTTGGAACTCCTTCACCCAAAACATCCTTTATAAATGTCTGTTTTGTTATACAACCAGTAAGTGTTGAAACTCTTTTAAATGCCTCCTTTAGACGCTTAAGTTCCGCCTCCGTAACTAAAACAAAATGAATTATTTCGTTAATTGCGATGGAACAAATGAAGTAGTTATAAATGGGTCTTGCCCAGATTTAGTATAGCAATAGCAGACGAATCAAAATAAAAACAATAAAATATTAACCTCTTTTAACAGCCTCTTCATATGTAATACAACACGGTTTAGAATCCTTTGCTCCCATTATTAATACTAAGTCGCGTCACCTCCTTTCTTAACCAAAATTAACTAATTGGGATGACACATATTTGTCATGACAGCCACACACGACATACCATCCATCTTGAAAACTCTGTTTAACTACGTAAAGCATTGAATATCGCAAATTACATAATATTATCGATATATAATGAGATAAGTTTAAAGCTGCTATCGCTTCTCTATATTTTTTCACAAAAATATGACAATACTAATTATCAATCTGAAGTGTACTCTAAAATAAAAATAATTTATTACTAGTTATTCAAAATAAAAATGCGCACAAGTGCATTTGTGATTAGAGTAGGTATTCCGCAAGGCGTGATAATCCGTGCGCCGGTAACCACTGATTACGAGATGTTAGAACTGATGCTGGAAGTACCATATCAATAATCAGGTATAAATATACATCACAGATTTGAACAGCGACGGATTAGAATTCCTGCATGCATCTTCATTCAGCGATAATTCACTTAATATTTAAATAACATCCTTTTCTCAATACACGTATTATGCGTCTTTAATATTGATGAAGCATTCATGTATACGTACGGGGATGAAAGAATAATACTTGCAGGCGATATGAACAGTAGGATAGACAAATCAAATAGCTAAATTAATATCATAATGGACACATTAACAAATAAAAGCCTCACACTGGTAAACAAACCCGCAATGAAAACTTTATAGCACCCAATGGATCCAGCTTCATCGACCTCGTACTATACAAAGACAGAAGTGAACCAAGAAGGACTGTGGATATCAGCAATGGCTCCGATAAGAAAGCACATACCAATAGTAACAACAGCAATACTTGCATCAAACTCGAACAACACCCACAATGCCACACAAACGTTCAAGAAAGTTAGACACAGAAAATCTAGAACGCAACAAATAAAAAAAATAGAAGCGAATCAACTAATTATTCAGGGAGATATAGACAAGGGTGTCGTACAAATCACAGAAATTATACAAGCATGCTTACTTACTTACTCACTGGCACTATCGAACCCGTAGGTTCATGGCCGCGCGGACACCCATGTCCGAATTTCTTGACGGTTGTATTTTTACGGTGAAAGATCGTCACTCTTTCGACCAAGGTACTTTTTTCGTCTGGCTTATCACCTTCGACCAGTCCGGCATGGGTAACCCTATCGGCAGCAATGCTACCGCCGGCATAGCTCTCAGGATCATTTAAGCACGCAAGCCACTCCACCACGACAAGGTAAAGATACCATGCAGTATCAAAAATAAGAAAAGTAAAACACAGCCATTGTTCAACAAAGACCTGCTATGAAAAGCGGAAAGCAACGGTCTCAGCATTGCATCGAGCAAGAACCACAAACAAAAATGAAGATCTAACTAGTTACGCAAGGCATAAAAAAGACAAGAAGATAATAAAAGAAAAAAAGGCCAACTACAGTGAAGGAGAGACAAAACGAATAACCGAAGAAGCAAGAAAATACCCTTACATAGTTCTCAGGAAACCAAGACCAAACATTAAACAAACTTGAAAAATGGGGAAATGAAAACTTCCTGCAAATAAACCATAAAAAAGTAAGCAGATGACTATCAGAAAGGGAGGAAAACCCACTTAAAATGACAGGCTAACTCTTTAGTGATCCAGTTGAAGTTGTATCGCAATTCACCTATCTAGGCATCACCCTCCAAACAACCATAAAATCCTAAAGAATACATGTAAACAAAAAGTTATAGCAGCAATTAGAGCAATATACAGAATCAACCATCTCCAGCAATTCTCAACAGAAACAGAATGACGCTAATCAAGACAGTCATAACTCCCATAGCAACATATGGAATTGATATAATATGAAACAAACTTACAGAGACCTGGCACAAATAGAAACCGTAAAAGAACGCTTCATGAAGCGAGTGCTGGGAGTTGGAAAAAGACACCTTCGATAATGACGTACATCCTAATGAGAGAGACCTTCTTCATTGAAGACATTAAACTGCAGCTATTCCTACCGAATACCTGCGCATACGAGACAGCGCTGCAAGGACTACATGAGAAGAAGAACGATATCTACAGCAGATCTACAGTGAATTCTACACAATAGAGGCTACGAGAAAGTGGACACGATCAAACTGCAAGATGAGGCACATCCTAATACGATACGCAGTCCATGGATTTCACCACAAGGTTTGCAAGCAGGAATATATTCCATGAGTCAAACCAAGAATGCATATGCAAACTGTGCAACAACTCATTTGAACGATATCACGTCGAAAAGTTGTCAAAGAAAATTATCTTTCAATAAGTTTTCTCAGACTAAATAACTAACCATTTGCACATTTGTGCGCATTTACTCTCATGATAGTATCGGGTAGTACGTACTCTTTGATAATATTATGGATATCTAGATCATAGAGGATATCTAGTTTCGCAATTTCATTGTAAAACTGCGTTCATAGGTTGCGACCACTGCGACATTGGTTGATTTTGGCACATAACTCGTGCATAATTCATCCATTCCTTCTGATTGGTTGTAGCAGAAATGCATAAAGAATGCAATTGATTTGTTTTAGGATTCTGGGGAATTGATATAACATTACATTTTATTACGCGTAAATATACTAAATTACAACCAAAATATACTTTAATATATAATGACAGAAACAGATATTTATAGAGATACTCCTATAAGATTTTTGGGTAAATACAGTTACTTTTTTTAAAAATATTTTAAATTAGCATTAATAATTATATTTATTCATTAATCTTTATTTAATAACGATTAGTAAATAAATAATTTTTGTGAAATATAGTAAATTTAACTGGAGAAATTGTCGGTTGCCCACATTGTCAAATATTTTGTGGAGTAGGCCTACAAATGAACGAGTTTAAGAGAAAAAATACCATTGTCAAGCCCTCAACATTTGATACAAAACTAACTATTTTTATATATTCATTAACTTCTCTTCATTTCAATTTATTCATTTCTTACATCTCCCATGTTTAGATTATGTACAAATAATAGTGTACACTTCAGTAAATAATATTGTTAGGTTAGAAAGGGAGAAGTTAGTGTATATCCATTTTGCCTCAACTGCACTTCTACTAGTGCTTGATTTTTCAGTTATATTGTTATAAACTATAGCTCTATATTTTAAACTTTTTCAAACAAATTTTATAACATTATTAGAAAATTTTGAAGTATTTATTTAAATATGCAAGTCACAATATTATGACACTGTTTGACAATATTGTGATGCTAACTGCTATTTTCTCCATAGAGTATATTACTTAGTCTATGATTTTTCTATTGCGGGTTGGATCAGCGTTAGGGAGTGATAAGTAAGTGTATACCCATTTTTAATAAATGTTTGGTCATTTTAATATTATTAATATATATTTTTAACATAGATTTGGGGATTTATTGCAAATATTGGTCATTTAAATTTCATAGCGACGGATAATAGTAATCGAGGGTGATAATCAATATATGGTTCGATTGTGGGTTATCGCTGGCTCTATAAACTCTGGCGCATGCGCACTTCATTCTATAAGACTTTGAAAATATTTCACATTAGTTTAAGTGCAGTTTTTCCTCCATTTCTAATAAACGTTCAGGAATTTATTGCACAGGTTGGGTTGATCATATCGATTTTACAGCTATGTGGTTCCATCTAGTGACAACTCTATACACTTTTTATAAGACTTCACAGATATGTGGTTCCATCTTAGTGTTAACTCTATAAATATACGTCCATACATACTATTATTCTGTAGGACTTATAAAATTTACGGTGGAAATCAAACTACAGATTTTTCTTCTACTTTGTTTCTGGATGGTCCGCAAATTTTTTTCATATTTTCATCTTTGATTTTCCTAAGCTTCATTTTAAAACCAAAATTATCTTGAAATTCAGATGTCCACATTTTGTGCCATATCTAGTTTTTCTCTTCTAAATAATATGTATGTACTGGTAATTTATTTTGTTGGGTTATTAAGGGACAAGTTAGTGTACATTTATTTCTTATAAACATGTCTGAAAATTAATTAAAACATGGGACATGGCTCATGACATGATCTTACCAATATAAGGCACCATGTCCTGATGCAAAGCTACAGATCTTACACTGGTTTATATCCCTATGGGGAACAGATTTTCTCAAGGAATTTTGGCCAATATGGTACCAATAACCACCCAGCATTGTGAGAAATTGGATAGCTATAAGTAGCAGCTCCAGGTTGAAAAAACTAGGTATAACAATGGAGAGACCTAACATGCTGACCATGTCACCCCTATACTGGCTGAATGATCTCTGCGATTAACACGTGTGAATGTGCTTGCTGTTAGGTCAAGGACTTCTAGGCCTGTCACATCAGTTAAAATATTCTAACATATGTATGTATTCCATCCATCCAATGGCTAATTGGCTCAAAATTCAAGCTTTGGCTTCCCTTAACTTCTGCCTCCATTTCTATTTTGCGTAGCAAGCCTCCAGTTGCGACACTTAAGTAGGTTTGCAGCATCTTCCTTAAAACCATCCTCCCATCATTTTTTCGGTCTTCTAACCCGTCTATTCCCCATAAAACTTGCTGTAAGCACCTTTTTTGGTGCTCGGTCTGTTGAGAGCCTTTGTATCTGGTCAGCCCATTCTAATTTCTTTAACTTAATAAAATTGACAAGGTCAGGTTCATTGTATTTGTCATACAGTTCTTTGTTGTATCGTATTCTCCACTGACCATATTGGTCCAAATATTTTCATGAGTACTTTTTTTTTCAAAATTATTTAGGGCCACCTCTGATCTTTTAATGAGGCTCCATGTCTCACTACCATAGGTCAAAACTGATGTTATTAAAACTTTATATAGCCTTATTTTAGTTGCTGAGTGTATGTTATTACTCTTCATTATTTTATGAAGTGAGCAATAAGCTTTGTTGGCCGGTTTCAATCTTTTTTGTACTTCAATGTGTTGGTCGTTATTATCTGTAATACATATGCCAAGATTATGAAAAATTTTAACTATGTTAAAACCTAATTCTTTTATGCTATTAGATTGCTGTTCTGTCATTGTATGTACATATTAAAGTGTGTAAAATATTTTGCTATATTTTGTTCGAAGTTTTAGGTAACTACATGTTTAATGAATTAATCAATTCATTAAACATGAATTAATCAATTCTTATCTTACCCCATACTTCATGTTTTTTAACATGGGAACTGCAGTTTTCAAGAGGTGTCCCTCTCATTTTCCGCCAAAACCATGACTACCAGATTTTCGTTGGAATCTTCATCTACTCCATATAACTTTGCCATCTGGTGTTGATTTGATGAACCTTGAGATCGAGTGCTGTTTACCGGAAATTTCAAAATTCATGGATCTAAATTTGTTCTTAATATATGTATTAGAAAGATTCTGCCAGATTGAATATAATCCCAGAACAAGAATGGATCCAGCATTATGAAAAACTTTGGAAAAAGGAGGAAATTGAAGGAAAAGAGAACAATGAGGAAGAAATAAAAGTGGAAAATATTGATGTAATAGACATAAATGAATTAGAAATGGCTTTGAAAACCACTAAGAATAGGAAAGCAACAGGATTAGATAATATAAATATGGAATTAATCAAATATAGTGGAATATTGTGTAAACTACGAATACTTCATCTAATTAATATATGTTGGCAGACCTATGGGATTCCAACCACTTGGAAAACAGCAATTGTCAAGAATATATTCAAAAGAGGAGACCGGAGAAATTGCGAGAATTACAGAGGGATTAGCTTAATGAATACTGGCTACAAAATTATACGAAAATAATAAATAATAGATTGAGAAACATAACAGAAGTATATAATAAGTGAAAATCAAAGTGGATTCAGAAAGGGAAGGTCATGTATAGACAATGTCTTTATACTGAAACAACTCATAGAAAAGAGAAGAGAACATAACTTAGAAACTCACATAGGATTTATAGATTTGGATAAGGCCTTCGATCGAGTAAACAGACAAAAATTATGGGAAATATTACGAATGAAAGGATACCCGCTGTGCCTTGTTGAAACAATAAAGACATTATATGAAACACAAATATAATTATAGATACCGGATTCAAAAGAACAGATGCAATCAAAACAAATACTGGATTACGACAAGGATGTAGTTTATCACCCACTTTGTTAATATATATATAGACGATATTTTAATAATGGAAAGTTTTAGTAAATCCAGGAATAAGAATGGATAATAAAATGTGCATAAATAATCTTTATTTGCTGACGATGTAATCATAATACAGAAAAATGAAGACGACTTACAGAAATCATGCATGCATTAATGAAATATGTAAATTATACGATCTAAAATTTCTGTAAGGAAAACGAAGACCATGGCTTTTAGAGGAAGAGATCCAGTGAGAACCAAAATTATTTTAGAAAATCAAAGTATAGAACAGGTGTCTAGTTTCAAATATTTGGGCTGTGATGTTGGCTACAATGTGGAAAGAGATATTGACTCCAAAATAAATAAATTTCAGACGGTGTGTGGAACAATACAGAGAACATTCAAAAATAAAATTAGAAAAGAAACCAAGATAAAAATGTATAATGTTATGGCGGTTCCCACAATATTGTATGGATGTGGAAACTTGGGCTCCAGTGAAAAGACAGAAGGATAGAATACAGACGGCAGAGATGCGGTTCCTAAGACAAGTAAAAGGATGTACAAGACTTGATAGAATAAGAAATGAGGATATAAGAGAAGAATTGAAAGTACAGCCTTTATTGGATAAAGTCACGAATTACAGACAGAAATGGATTGATCACATGGATGGAATGAGCAAGGAGAGATATCCATTGTTAGCCAGAAATTATCAAGCAAGAGGAAGGCGTGATGTTGGAAGACCTAGAAGACGTTGGGCTGATGCAATATGAAGTCGGAACGGGCAATTGCCTAATCCCTGGAGTGATGATGATGATGATGAATATATGTATTTTCCTAAACTGTCATTTCCAAAGGTTTTTCCAAATGTTTTTAAAGTTTAGCCTCTTTTTCAATTTTATGACTCTCCAACAAACTATGAGCTACAATAACTGATTTTTCAATTTTACCATTTTTAATATTTCTAAAGTGTTCCTTTGTGCAAGTGTCTAAATTTCTTTTTGTTTTTCCTACATTACTTTATTGCAGTCTTTACAACTAATTTGATAAATTTTTACTATAGTAAAAAACCAAATTCATGTTCCAGTAAAAAACTCCAAGCGTGACAGGCCTAGAAGGCCCTTGGCCTACCAGCCGGCTGCTCCCTCACATCCATATGTGTTAATCACAGATGTAGATGATCATCTAGCCAGTGTAGGAGTGACATGTGGTCAGCATGTTGGGTTCCCCAGCCGTTATAGCTGGTCTTCTCAACCCGGAGTCGCTACTTATTGTAGGTATCTAAGTGCCTCACGATGCTGGGTGGGCACCGTTCCCATACTGGCCATAATCCATGGAAAAATTTCTTCCCCCATGGGGACTCAAACCAGCGCATATCCCATAGCTGTGCACTAGGCTTGCCTTAACTACTCGGCTACGGCGCAGGACTCATGTTCCAGTACCTGTCTGTATTTGTCTGCTGTGACAGTTCCCTCAATAAAAATGGCCCCAATGCATCACATTGTGCACTTATTGCTCACCAAACAGTAGCAACTGTGGATTCACAGTGCTCCAGTGGTGCCAATTCTGTGTTGACATACCCATGGAGATGGAAGTGTACCTCATCACTAAACCAGATCTGATCCTTAACGACTGTTCCATTTTCAAAGGCCTCAATCATTTCATTTTCAAAACAATATCGCTCCACACCCTGTCCTTCAAAGGTTGGCAAAATTGAATTTTGTAAGGGAAAAGCATCATGATGATTCTCTGGAGAGACCATCATGACATCCTGAGTTGCTGTGCTGCATGTCTTGTTGATGTAGTGGGCTCCTGTTCTCGCTTGTTCACATTCTCCAGTGTTACAACTGAGGCTGTCATCTTGAGTAGCCCTTATTGAAATCATGTAGGGTACCAATCTTTTCAGAATCTTTCATCAATCTTTTAAAAAATAGGGAAAGTTACAAAAGTCCAAATCAGAGGATGCTTAAATTTTTTCATCACAATTCGGTCCTGTGATGTAACCAAGAAATACGGATTTCTGTCAAATGCATGTCTCACCACTATGTTACAAAGTTTGCGTAAAATGTGTTCACAATAAACAAATGGTATTCCAATGTAGTGCTTCCATTCTGGAATGTGAATTAAGACATTGATGAGTGAGCTATAGAATTATCAGACCTACAATACAACAATAAAACAAGGAGAATCATGTATGGCATATGATTAAACCACTATAGACAAAAAAACTTTTTAACACTTATTTTGTGCCATCCTGTATGATGTGTCAACCGACAGAAGTAATTTGGTACAATAAAAAGAATTTTAAAACAACATAATGAAAAGCTCAGAAAATCACTGCATAAATAACTCTTCTTTGCTAAGTAGTATCTGATCATGACATTACATTAAATACACTAATTCATAAATTATTATTAATGAATTGGTTATTTTTGTTGATTAAGGTAGAATTTTTATCACTCACCTCATATTATTGTTCTTATTTGACTATAAACTAGTTTCGGAACATAGTTTCTGTTCCATCCTCAGTATCATCACGACTGATGTTCTGTCGTCTTGAAGAGCTGTCCTTCGCTCCTTCCATTGGCTGACTGAAAAACCTCGAAACCAGGTTATACTCACCGGGAATTTCAAAGTTCATCAATTTCTTCTTTTCGCTCTTTTGAATGTAGATCTTTTTCCAAACAGTAAGTTATTTTGGTTTTTCTATTTGTTTTAATAATTTAGCTTCTTTCTCGATAAGATGTTTTTCAGACCATGCATATATCTTATCGAGAAACAAATAGAAAAACCAAAAGAATTTACTGTTTGGGAAAAGATCTACATTCAAAAGAGCGAAAAGAAATTCCCGGTGAGAATGACCTGGTTTCGAGGTTTTTCAGTCAGCCAATGGAAGGAGCGAAGGACAGCTCTTCAAGACGACAGAACAACGGTCGTGACGATACTGAGGATGGAACAGAAACTATGTTCCAAAACTAATTTATAGTCAAATAAGAAGAACAATATGAGGTGAGTGATAAAAAATTCTACCTTAATGAATATACCTCATAGTGAGAATTCCTAAAATAAGTATTTTGTTGATTTTTATGCAGACTGGTTTCTTCGCTTCTTTGCGACATTTTCAAATTGATTGTAAAGATTGTGAAAAAATGTACATAAGAAAAACAAAAAGGAACTTAAATACAAGGTTGAAAGAACGCCTTAGAAATATAAAAAATGGAGAAATAGAAAACTCTGCAATAGCTGCACATGCATGGTCAGAAAAACACAGAATTAAAACTAGGGCCAAATTACTAAAACAGTTAGAAAAAATTAAGGAACTCACTATTTGGGAGAAAATTTACATCTGCAAGAATAAAAAGAAAACCATCAAATTTGAAATTCCTGGTGAAAGGGAAAAAAATTTGATTTGGAAGTTCATCGGTCAGCCAGCAGATATCAACTTACAGAATGGAAAACTGCAAAACAACAGTTGGAATGCATTGAAAATGTCACAAATAAGCGACAAAATCGGTCTATTTAACATTTTCCAATACTGTTATTTTAACACAGTTCCATTGATGGATCATATTATAATGATATTGTGAAAAGAAAAATTAATGTGTCAACCAGGAATTGAACTGTGGACCTCTTGTTCTCCAGACTAGTGTGCAGCCTACTACACCATTCCACACCTAGCACAAACACTAACAATTCTTTCCACATATACAAGTCTATAATGCTCGTTTTGTCCGCTGTCAGGTAGATGATACTGTCATCGCCAATGGCTGGCTTCGTTTAGAAGTATCTAAAGTAAAGTGATCCCACTACAGGCCTCAGGAGGCCCTTGGCGTAGTAGGAGGTTAAGGCTCCCACTTTTTCTTGACAATCGGCACTTGATGTCAGCCGGGTTGTCAGCCCTGCGTGACGGCCGCCTTTACCCCAGAACAAGCTACTGGTACTCATTTCAGTTAGAGGCTGAGTCGACCCCAGGGCCATAGTGCCGCCAGAAGGTTTGGGTCAGTTTAAAAATCCTGACCCCACCGGGACTCGAACCCTCGACCTTCCAGCTTGTAGCGCAGTGCCTTAACCACTATGCTACGGCGTGTTAGAAGTATCTATATTAGAGAATTTTACACCACCACTTTTATAAGTAGTATCATGTGCTAGGTGTGGAATGGTGTAGTGGGCTGCACACTAGTCTGGAGAACTAGAGGTCCACGGTTCGATTCCTGGATCACACATTAATTTTTCTTTTCACAATATCATTATAATATTATAAAATCGGTCTACATAAAAATCAAGAAATGTGAGGTGAATCAAAATATTAAACTTATTGATAATTAAAAGAAACCTCATAGTGTTATTTCTTACATATATTTAACACTAATTTCATTACCTGTCTTATCCTAAATAGTTTGTTATGCCTTTTGGCAGAGTATATTACTGTTGATGTGATTGTATACATAGTTATTTATAAGATTCATGATGTGTTCCGTTGAGGTTTATTCAAAATTAATATAAAATTATAGAATATTCACCTGAAAGGTCCGTCTCCTCAACTTAATTATCATTTAACTGTAGCGCTTTCGGGACTTGTCCCATTGCAACCCCCTCTACCAGATCTTCAGTGAAACACCAGTTTTGAATCCTGCCGATGATGGGACAAGTCCCGAAAGCGCTACAGTTAAATGATAATTAAGTTGAGGAGACGGACCTTTCAGGTGAATATTCTATAATTTTATATAGTTATTTATACTCGACTGTTTTCATTAAACATGTTTTAATTTTCAGGATATGCTAATGAAGTTGGTGAAGCATTTCGACCTTTGGTACATGTGAACTGGGTTCGTTTCAGCTATGGTGTGGCATCTGCTTATGTTATGGCAGATACAATAGCTAAGAGTAGAATAACAAGCAAGGTACGTATTTTCCGGTTAACTTATGACTCATAGTTAAAGCTCATGTCAAATCACCAATGAAAAATTATTTTTGGAACATGGCAGCATGGATTTTATTAATTTTTTGTATTTAACTGTTAGATAAGTAAAAATTATATGTATAAACTACAAGCACAACAGGCCTATCCTCTGAAAGTTTTGATTCTTAATTGAATAATATTTTTAAATGAAACACTTTCCAAGAAAAAGAAAAATTAAGCTTGAACTGGGGTTTGAACCCTGGACCTCTCATTCCTGCACGAGTATGCAGCCCATTAATATTTGTATTGTCATTTGATTTGAATTATGTAATGGATTGCATACTTTTGTGTAGAGTGAGGTCTAGAGTTCAAATCCTGGTTCAAGTATTAATTTTTCCTTTCAAAATATTATTATCCAGTATTGGAAAATATTTAATTTAAAAATATTACATTATTTTAAAAAAAGTATATATATAGCTATGTCCTGTACCACAACCAAGTAGTTATGGCAAGAACTATTGGACTTGCACTGGTTTGTGTCCCCATGGGAGAAGAAATTTTCTCATGGAATTTCGGCTACTATGGGACCAGTGTCCATTCAGCATCGTGAGGCATTTGGGTAGCTACAATAAGTAGCGATTCCAGATTGAGAATACCAGCTATAATGGCTGGGGACCCGATATGCTGACCACATGTCACCCCTACACTGGTTAGATGATCGTATACCTCTGTGATTAACACATGTGGATGTGAGGCCAGCATCTGGCTGGTAGGCCAAGGTCCTTCTTGGCCTGTCACACTTGGAGTTATATAAATTGGAGTGTGGCACATGCAACAATGTCTATATAGGACAAACTGGCAGACCTTTTATTTCTCGTATAAAGAAACATATAAGAGCATATAACAGAAATTTAGGTACTTCAGAATATGCTACCATCTACTCCAATACGATCATTATTTTGATTCAAATTTTAAAGTTTTACATGTTTGTGACAAAGGGAAAAAATTAAATCTTTTAGAAATTGTAGAGATAAATAAATTGAAGATTAGCAATAGGCTGTTAAATTCACAACCAGATTTAAATGAATAGCTTCTTTCAAATTTATAATAGAGATTGTTTATAAAAAAGTTTGTTTACATTCAGTTGCATAGTTACAGTTGTTATGTACTGGAATTTATATACAATTACAAAATTCATTCATCTGTAATCATGTCTGAAGAAGGTACAAAGTACCGAAACAGCTGTTAGAAATTTATATTGTAATAAATATGAAAATCATATAAAACTTTAAGTTTTATTTATATTTAATCAAATAATTAAAGGAGATATTAAAAGGGGTCCACTCAAACCAAAGGGTCCACATTATCCGAACTTCCTATATATCGATGGTGGGCAATGAAAACCTCGTAACTCCATTTTGCTAAATTTTACAGGAGAAACAAATAATTGTTTTAAATAATTATGAAAATTGATACAGCAATAGTTCCCACATATTTTACTACAGAATACTAGTCAAGTTATTAATAAATTTGTAGTCCATGTTCTCAAAAGGTTATGCATCACATATTTCTGTGCTGGTTACTGGAGTTATGTGGTTTTCAATGACTGATGGAGTTACAAGATTTTCATTAGAATTAAATGAATCGTGATTTCTTCTTACCTCATACTTCTATGTTTTTTTAAACACAGCACTGCAGTATCAGCGACCCATATTGTCACCATCCTCAGCTGTTTTCACGACTGTCGTGAAGAAATCATATATTGAATTGGAGGACTTTGTCAACTCCTGAAGCAGGAATTTCAGTTATTTTTGTGGTTTATATTGTTTTTTTCTTCCCTTTATAGAATATACCACTGGAAGATAAATCAAGAGAGAAAAAGATATTAAATACAGCAGTAGACACCCTTCTGTGGCAGAGTTTTGCTTCTGTTATCATCCCAGGTTTTACCATCAACAGAATATGTGCACTATCATTATACACATTGAAACGTGCTTCTTCATTTCCTACCAAAACTAGAAAGTACATCACCACTGCAATTGGTCTCGGATGCATTCCATTCATATTTAAACCTATTGATAAACTTGTTGATTTTCTTATGGATGAAACTTATAGAAAATATATAGGTAAAAATGTATGACAAATAATATTTTAGTGTGATAATAAAATAGTAAATAGTTATATAGACTATAGAGAGTTGAATATTTAAAGAGTAAGGCATACAGATTGAGTAGTAATTGCGTAAATAATGCATTATTGATGTTATAAAGAAAATTTTGTGTTCAGGGTTGAAGTACAGTTTACCACAGAAATAAATTGTGAATTTTAATTAAAAAGTCTATGGGGAAATCCCAGGATGGGGTGAGGTAAGTTATATGCCGGTCACAATTCTACATTTACATTCTTATGCCACTGATGCACTAAACACTTGTAAACACGTTTTGTACTGTTTTAAACATTTTGCACCGATTTTCAAGCTTTCTTTACAATATTTTATATTTATATATTTACGAAAAACATGATCGTGGATACATGATTTACTTGCTACTTTCCCATGTTCCAACGTTGCCACCATTTGAAAATAATTTCAAACCATATTTAGTGTTAGTGTACGTAAAATTAGTTTATAGTTTATTAAATAGTACGCATGTAAATTGTTTTGTTAGATTAGGAAATGGGAAGTTGGTTTACGTCCATTTTTTTAAGCATTTGGGAATAAATAATATGCATGTAAATTGTTTTCTTTGGTTAGGAAATGGCAAGTTAGTTTACGTCCTTTTTTTTTTTTGCATTTGGAAATTTATTCCCAAAGTTGGTAATGCCGACTGCAGCACCATCTACCGGAAGTTATATTAACCACTACAGCAACTCGCGCATGCGCACTGCGATTCTGTGGAACTTAGAAGAATTTGTTTCCGACATATAACCGACTTTTCCCCAGGATATACCGCGACATTTATATTTAGTTGATAATATATATATAGGAGCCTTGATTAACGTTAACCTTACATTCCATAATATCTGTTACTATTAGTAGTGAATGAAATTTTCTCTACTGATTTTAATTAGAATGTTTCCATGATAGATTTCCACAGTGAGAAAACTTCAATGGACAAACAAGTACACATTGACACATTTTTCCTTCAATATTTTAGGTATTAATCATATTTATTCTGAGTCTACCATCTTCTCAATATAAAGACCAATATATTTCCTTTTAAATTTGAAGAGAAAAATTTTCGCCTAGACCGGGACTCGAACCCGGGACCCTTGGCTTTCCGGGCCAAGTGCTCTACCAACTGAGCTACCGAGGCGAGTTACGATCTAGACGCAAATTTTTCTCTTATATACGTCGTAATTCCCTATCGCCAAATGCTTTTGAAACCATTGTTTCTATCTTTGCAAATGGCGGCTTCTTAGTTAAGAAGACATTTATTGGAAATTTAACATTACTTTAAAAGCCAGTAAGGCCTCTAATGATGTTTTTATTATTAATTTAACATTTCTCAATGAAAGATAAATTAAATTTGAAGAGAAAAATTTAATTTATCTTTCATTGAGAAATGTTAAATTAATAATAAAAACAATATTTCCTTTTATTCTATTTTATTTTTCATTTAAGTAAAGTAAAGTCAAGTGATCCCACAACAGGCCCGGAGGCCCTTGGGGTAGTAGGAGGTTAAGGCTCCCACTTTTTCTAGACAATCGGCTCTTTATGTCAGCCGGGTTGTCAGCCCTGCGTGACGGCCGCCTTTACCCCCAGAACAAGCTTCTGGTACTCATTTCCGTTAGAGGCTGAGTCGACCCCAGGGCCATAGTGCCGCCAGAGGGTTTGGGTTAGTTTAAAAATCCTGACCCCAACGGGACTTGAACCCTCGACCCTCTGGCTTGTAGCTCAGTGCCTTAACCACTACTCTACAGCATGCCCCCTTATTTAGTGAGTAAATAATTTCCTTTGTTATTCAATATTGTATGGTATTTTCCTTTATATAGCAATATATAAATCTTATACATTTATTTATTTATTTCAATTTAACTATACAAATATATCTATCTTTTAAGTTTATTTATACAGAGCGATCAGTATAGCATTAGACAGTAGACGTGGAGATTTCACTGTATGCTGGTGACGCACAGCACAAACCCCGCGACTGCTGTCCAAAGCTATACTGATTGCTCTATGTATTCAATATTTTCCACAACCTGTTTATGTCATATAATTGAGGCTTCTCTGTATTTCATGCCTCTTTTGAATATATTCTTGTTATGATAAGAGAATCTCTGGGCCGTCCTATGAAACACTGGAGGGAAAATTTTCTATAGGATCGTAACAGGCCTTGGCCTAATACTTGGAAGGAAGAAGAAGAAGAAGAAGAAGAAGAAGATAAGAGAAGATCTTATGGCCTTAACTCTGCCTCCAGAATAAAGAAAACATTGTTATTATTTTTATTATTATTATTATTATTATTATTATTATTATTAGTAGTAGTAGTAGTTTTAGTATTATTGTGATGTTATATTTTAAATTAACACTTTCCAGAATTGGATATAGTTTTATTTTAGAAAGAAAAACAGCTGATGATGGTGATAAGAAATTGCTGACACTGCAGTGCTGTATTTAAAGAAATATAGAAGTATGAGGTTTGAAATAATCACGATTATTTTAATTCTTAAGAAAAATTATGTTCGACTCTGGTTCAAACATAATTTTTCTTTCTAAAATAAAACTATATCCAATTCTGGAAAGTGTTAATTTATAATAAAACATCAAAATAACAAGTTTTACACTTAAAAGTACTGTTTAAATTCTCAATAAAAATACTTCGAATAAAACTTATAAAGAAAACATTGTTATTATTTTTATTATTATTATTATTAGTAGTAGTAGTAGTAGTAGTAGTTTTAGTATTATTGTGATGTTATATTTTAAATTAACACTTTCCAGAATTGGATATAATTTTATTTTAGAAAGAAAAATTATGTTCGACTCTGGTTCAAACATAATTTTTCTTATATTATTTTTGGTCTGGACATCTTACCTCAATATTAATGTTGAGGTAAGATGTCCAGACCAAAAATAATATAATTAAAATAACCTCAAAATATAACTTCCTAAAATTAAATAATAATTTTTCTTTCTAAAATAAAACTATATCCAGTTCTGGAAAGTGTTAATTTAAAATAAAACATCAAAATAATAAGTTTTACACTTAAAAGTAATGTTTAAATTCTCAATAAAAATACTATGAATAAATATTGTTTATTTTTTATTATTTCACTCACCTCATATTTCATAATTCATAGCAGACCCAGGGTATCTTCACATCTTTTGTGACATTCTCAATGCTGTGTCACGTTCACAACTGACGTCCAACGGCCTTCTATCCTGCAGACTGACCTCTGCACCATCTGGTGGCCAACTGAAGAATTTCCAAATCAGTCCTCTCTCCTTATAACCGGGTATTTCAAAATTCATAGTTGTATTTTCATTCTTGCATATGTAAATTTTTTCCCAAATTGTGAGTTCCTTCGGTTTTTCCAATTGTTTAAGTAATTTTGTTTTGGTTTCTATTCTACGTTTTTCTGACCAGGCATGTGCAGCTATTGCAGATTTTTCGGTTTCTCCATTTTTAACATTTCTGAGGTGTTCTTTTAATCTTGTATTTAGATTCCTTTTTGTTTTTCCTATGTATATCTTTTCACAAAACAAAAAGGAATCTAAATACAAGATTAAAAGAACACCTCAGAAATGTTAAAAATGGAGAAACCGAAAAATCTGCAATAGCTGCACATGCCTGGTCAGAAAAACATAGAATAGAAACCAAAACAAAATTACTTAAACAATTGGAAAAACCGAAGGAACTCACAATTTGGGAAAAAATTTACATATGCAAGAATGAAAATACAACTATGAATTTTGAAATACCTGGTTATAAGGAGAGAGGACTGATTTGGAAATTCTTCGGTCGGCCACCAGATGGCGCGGAGGTCAGTCTGCAGGATAGAAGGCTGTTGGACGTCAGTTGTGAACGTGACACAGCATTGAGAATGTCACAAAAGATGTGAAGAAACCCTGGGTCTCCTATGAATTATGAAGTATGAGGTGAGTGAAATAATAAAAAATAAACAATATTAAAAAACCTCATAGTGTTATTTCCTATCTACATAACTTAACTTTGAATAAAACTCATCTGATTGCATTGTTGATAGCGATAACTATCAGCCTTTGGATGAAAGGAGAATTGTATAAGTGGAAAGAAATTTGACGTTCCTATTGGAAGTTCGAATGGCATAACGGTTATTACACTGCCGTACAGAGTCAGAGAACCAGAGTTCGACTCCCAGTTCAAATGGAATTTTTCTTTCTAAAATAAAATTATTATTAAAACATTATTATATTGTGTAACATTATATGTTTGGTACATACACTGAACTCATGTGTCGTTGGTATGGCTAGAGCTTGGATTTTATGTAATATCAATTTTAGAAATGTATATAAATATGTAACCAAAATTGATTAATTACATAGATAAATTTGTAATTAAACTATTCTATGTAAGATCAAACATTTTAGTTAGAAAATAGAAGGTTACAGGTAGTAAGTTGAGATTACTATGTTAATCACAACCAGTTCACTTTTGCTACAAAGTATTTAAAGACAAATATTCTCCAATCAAGCTTTTAAGTTGCAATGGAATGGGATGTACAATTAATTATAATTACTCTGTTGTCATGCACAGTCATCTGTCTGACAATGTACTTTTATATGGTAAAATCAAATGTCTAACTAGATTGCGATTTCGAGACCATAACGGTCTCATCTTCAGTACGATTTTGGCGACCGATGTTATGTCGATCGGAATAAACTCTTCTTCTTTCCTCTGTTGATTTTACCATAAATTAAACCTCATAGTGATTAATTCCTGTAAAAGTTAAAAAAAAATGTTTTTATATACCAAGAAAGATCACTCAGTTTCATAAGAAGTCAATGGTGTGTATTTATATAGAGAGATTGTGTTAGGAATAATATTCTCAGGGAGTTATACAATTCCACCTTTAAATAAGTGAGATAAAGTAAGAAGATTTGAGTTTAATATCCAGTGTTATTATTCATCACAGTGTTTTTTTTTTGAGAGCCTACCTGAAGTCTCCAGTTTCTTAACACTGTCAGGAAGTCAACTGAAGTGACTTGCAATGTATAAAAATTAACTAAGCACTTTAACACCATTGAATGCTGATGTGGATTCACTCACAGACACTGTAGGATCATAAAAGTTCTTCATCGCTGACTTTGCACAGCTTCTAAGTACTTACTATAGAAAATAACACTTAAAATCCAAGTTGCCGACCTTGTGATCACAGGCTCTCTGGAGGCATAGGAATGTCAAATAGCTGCTGCTATTACATCATTTCACAAAAACATCTTTGTTGCTGATATTACTGTATTTACTTCTGGAAATTTATCTCTGTCTCTTCCACTCACTGTAAATAGTGACCCATATAAGTAACATGCACTAATATTTAACTTTTATAGGAAATAATCACTATGAGGTTTAATTTATGGTGAAATTAAATGTTTCTTACCTCTCCTCATATAAATCTTCTAAGGATATCGCGATTTCGAGACCAATAACAGTCTCATCTTCAGTACTTCTTTGGCGACTGATGTTATGTCGATCGGAAGAAACTCTTCTTCTTCTTCCCTCTGTTGGTGGACCGATGAACCTCTGGATCAGGTCAACTTTGAAATTCCTGCAAATTTTGACCTGATCCAGAGGTTCATCGGTCCACCAACAGAGAGAAGAAGAAGAGTGAGTGGTAGTATGTAGTTATGCTTTGTTGTTGACATATTGGTCCTCGTTTTGCTAGTTTATCAACAATATCATTTCCATTTGTTCTGCAATGGTATCCATTGTAAAACTATTATCTTGGGCTTTTAATAAAGATTCATGAGTAGTTTCCTACAGTCTAGTATTCCTTTGAGTGGATTGATGTATGATATTGCCTTATGGCTGCTTGTAATCAGAAAGAATTACAATATGATATGATTTGTTGTCTGTACATGATTTGTGAGAGTGCAATAAGGATTCTTTACTTCACCATCAAAAGCAGTTTAATATGACCAAGTGGGTTGTAAAAGGAGAAGAGTGAACAATGGATCCCAGCACCTATAGGTCCATTATGATCTATCTTTGAACCATCTGTACATATGTGAAGCCATTGTGGAAGTGGGTATTGTATTTCTAATGTTTATAAATTACACAGTCATAATATATCAGGATTTGTGTTTGCTTTTATCATCATCATCCATGCAAATATTGACCATGTGGCCTGTTATGGTCTCAAAGAGGATTTTACCATCCGTGCTTTTTTTAACGTCCCAGTGATCTTTTGCCTTGAGGGCAGTAAAGAAGCATGGCTTTTGGAATTCTATGAGATGGAATTCGTTGAAGATGGGCTTTCGAGTTGTTCTGGTAGTTTTGTATATGGTGGAGAATGGGTTCTACATCCAACTCTTCCATAATTTCCTCATCTCTTTTATGGTCCCACTTTGTACAGTCTGCTGTACGGTGCATAACTCACATCTCATTTGCTGTTATTCGGCTTTCATCTCTTCTTTGTATTGTCCATGCTTAACTACCATATCTTAATACTTGTCTTGCGAGAACCTTATAAAGCTGTAATCTTGTGTTCTTTTGTACTAAAGATGGTTTCATTATATTGTTAATTATCCCTGTTATTTTTGTGAAATTTGTGATTTTCTTTGATATATCAGCTTCATGTTTGCTTTTATCAATCTTTCATTCAGTTGATGTAGGTTATGTACAGAGATTTATGGAGTTTTCTTGTATACTTCTGGATTATTTTTTATATGATATTTCTTTCTGTTCTGTACAGCATGTTGAAGGAACCCTTGTTGTGTTTTCAATTTTCTGTCTTCGTTACAATAATTGGAGCAGTAGTCTAACTTTTCATAGAGATTCATGAATGCCTTCTCAATCTATTGAGGCCGTCTTGATTGTACCTGTGATCAGGGAGATGATTTTATTTTGTAATTTCTGAAGTTGCTGGTTGTTTGCTGTGTTCAGTGGTTCACAACAGTAAAGAATCATTGGTTTAATGCACATTGTATATGCAGTGTTTAGGGTTGAAGATGCACTACCCCAAGTGTTTCCAGCTAGATGTTTGAGTATTGGTAGACAATTTTGTCTTAATGATTACACTTTATATTTGTTTTTTTCCAAGTTAGTTTGTTGTCAAAAATTACGTCAAGATATTTAGTTTTATGGGACTGTTATAGTGGTTGGTTGTTGAGCAGCAAATTCAATGTAGGTAATTGGTGACAAAGTGAAAAAGTTTGGTATGTTGTTTTATTTAGGCTGATAGTCATTGAGTTATCTTTTGATTACTTTAAATCTTTATTGAGTCGTAAAGATGACTAAAGATAGGAACGACTGTTCCAGAAACCATGGTCCTGTACATTGAACACGGAGCATATGAGGTGAGATAATTACGACCTATTTTATTTATTAACTTGAAGGCCTCATTATGTTATTTCCCATAATAAGTTTTATGTAATAGACCTTTTTGTGAATTCTATGTAATTACATAAAATCCAGCTCTAATTATGACATAGGAGTTGCATATTTTAGTTAAAATTTATTTACAAACCTTCCAGCTTTAGCAAAGAAGCCAGAACCAAAGTGTTTTTCATTAAATACCAGTTCAATTCGTACTCTGGCAACATGTTACTCAAGATGTTACAGTAGTTCTTGTATTTGATAATTATAACTTTGTAATGTAATCTGCAAAGATGTCACTTAACTATTCATACACTTCATGTTTATTTTAGTGAAAGATTAAGAACTTGTCAATTTTAAGGCTACCAGGTCGAGTATACATGCTAACTTCTTTTTTAAATTTGACGGTAAACAATCTTAAAACTTGTTTTATAATGTAATATGCATTTTCCTGTGTTTAAGATTATTTTAATTTCATTCTTCTATTCATTTATATCTATCCAATTCAGGTATTTAGTAATTTTTCCATCATAGTATCAACATCTTCCGCATTCATTTCTCAGTCTTCCCTTCCTCCCCATCTCCTGATTCCCATTAAAACACCAGCTTAAGAATTTTTTTCTTGTGACCTTCTTTTTAGATATCCAATCCATTGTTCTTGGCTTGTTTACTGTTACCATACCTCTTATTTATTGAAATGTTGTGTGAATTTTTTTCTTTACAGTAATGATTGACAATAGTAATTTCTAAAATTGACAAACATCATAGGGATTTTCTTAAAGATTACAATTTATCGTCAATGTTTGCTGGTAGATTGCAATAATTTTAGATAATTGTTCTTTCATGAAAATTGTAAACAAAGCTTTAAACTCTGTATCTGAATGAAGGAAATTGGATATTTATCTTAGCCTCATGGACATATGGTCAGAGTTCCTGACTACAGTTCATGGGGTCCCTGGTTTGATTCCCGGTTAGACCACAGGATTTTTTTTCTCAAAGGCAATTATTTCTGTGGTCGTCCATGGTCTGGATTCAGGTTAAGTTTAGATTTAAGGACTCTCCTGGCGTGATAGGGATGCCTATCATATCATCAGGGTAATTTCACTCCACTTATAAAGTGCCCCAACTAAGAAATGGGTTTCAATTCCACCTTTGCTGGGAGAGAATACAAGAAATGTTATAAAGACAACCTAGTGGCATTAATAAAAAAATAATATACCTTTATAGCTGCACTATGCTCTTTTGTGTTCAACCATTGGATAAAAATAATATTTTCAATATTTAATCACAGATGCTCAGAACATATGCTTATTTTTATGGCTCTTTAATGTATTTTATACAATATTTGTTCAGTATGCATTGTTTTATATTTTGTATGTATTGTATATTATGATGTTATTTGTTAATAAATAAATCAGAGCAATAAAATATTTTGTGCATTTCAAAATTGGCGCAAAATTGTTATGAAGAAATTTTGTTACTTTCCTTATTCTTAACATCAAGTTTTCAGTAATTCCTTATTCCTAACATCAGTTTTCAGAAAACAGCTGACTGTGTGTTTTATAATAATAAGAATAACAATAATTGTTATCTCAGTCAAAAAAAATAATTTATTCAAGTCGACGTTTCAATCTTCTTGTTTGTGTTTTATGTTTGGGTGTTGCCGTTTTATATTTAGAAATATTTTGTGCATTTCAAATTTGGCGCAAAATTGTTGTGAAGAAATTTTGTTACTTTCCTTCCTTATTCATAACGTTGGCTATCCTGAATATTCAGTTATCGAATGGAAAGCAGTTGTCTGTTTTGTGATTGGCTGTTGTTGCCATTTATGTTCTAGGTGGGGTGAAGTGGGGAGTGTTGTGGTTTTAGACGTCGTGTCTGTAATGGGAATGTTTTTACTTGTTTGATAACAGTTGTTGATTTAAAAGCAATGAAAAGATTCGACTATTTTTGGAGTGGTGTAAATTTTAGTATTTAATGATCGAAAGGTTGGAAGGCATCTTAATAATTTTGCGTATAAAGTAATTAAAGTCTGGAATATTAATTTCAAAAGTGACGTGATGTCTTAAACAACTGCAGGGTGTTACTTCAGGTAATAATAGTACAATGTGTGTTGTGTTATAAATATATAAGTTATTAAATAAAATGTTATTAATTATGCACATTCAATAATCGCTTTTATTATTCTCATGAAGTGACATTACGCGTAGGTCTACCCGTTTGGGCGGTGAAGTAATTGATGCAGCCTGGTGACGCAATTGTTGGCTAGTTGCCACTTAATGTGGTCCATTGCAGATTTCCCTAACCTTTATTAACCTTTGTGAGAAGCTAATTGAACGAAATATTCTAAGCACGATCTTTTAACAGAAGCCAGTTAACTTATCGTTTTGTCACTTGGTAGTTTATTGCCTTGGCTTGTGGTCCAGTTAGCTTGATAGCTGTCGAAATGATACACAAGGTGTTTAATATTAAATTAACAAGTAGGAAAGTACTTAGCCACGATTGTCTTTGTATTCAGGATGCAATGAAATGGCATCTTATCAGGACCAAGGAGATGACGATGATACAGGATCAGAGGCGAGTAGTGCAGTACATAATGGATCTGTAATATCAACTGTACCTGATCGTCATGGGTTTCTGGGTGGTTCACAATATACTGCTGATCCGTAAGTATGATTCTGATTAGAATATGACATTCCTATTTTATGTTTTATATAATTGAATAATATTCTTTTGTGAATAATTTCACTGAATGTATCACTCAGGATTCCTATATGTAATTGTTGAATAATGATTAGGTATGGAAGATAAATTAACATAATTCAATCTCTAATCACCATGGAAAGAATAGCCAATATTCTAGCTAATGTCATTATAAGATATTTTATGTCAATGTACTCAGTCATAATCATGAGTGACACATTCAATGAAATAACCTTTTATGAAGTACTGTTTAGCTTGTCTGACATTCTTTTCAAGTTTTTATTAGAAATTGGATTCTAATCATCATTATAAATACAAGAAGTAGCAAAATCTGTAAATATGTCTACCTAGGCTAAATGTTATATATCTATAAATTAGAACTGCAGAAAAACTGCACTTAAACTAGCGTGAAATATTTTCAAAGTCCTATAGAACAACAGTGCGCATGCGCCAGAGTTCATAGAACCAGCAATAACCCACAATCGAACCACATATCGATTATCATCCTCAAACTATCCGTTGTTATGAAATTTAAATGACCAATATTTGCAATAAATCCCCAAATCTATGTTATAAAAATATCAATAAAATTAAAATAACCAAACGTTTATTAAAAATGGGTGTACACTTACTTATCACTCCCTAACACTGATCTAACCAGCAATAACCCAAAACGGCGATAGAAAAATCATAGACTAAGTGATGTACTCTGTGGAGAAAATAGCAGTTAGCATCACAGTATTGTCTAACAGTGTCATAATATTGTGATTTGCATATTTAAATAAATACTTCAAAATTGTCTAATAATGTTATAAAAATTGTTTGAAAAAGTTTAAAATATAAAATAATGTTAGTAAATACAGAAGAAGAGCTATAGCTTACAACAATATAACTGAAACAATCAAGCGCTAGTAGAAGTGCAGTTGAGCCGAAACTTCTACATTTAATGTTAGCCTTTATTGTGAGATCTTTTTATTAAACTACCAGTGATGAGCAATTCTGAGGCCATATTATTTTAACAAGGATCACTAAGTGCTAAACATATCCAAAATTATCGGTTGTTGCGAACATGTCTAATTATGTTTACATCAAACAACACTTTTAAATTTCATATTAAAGCACCGTTGAGGTTATATAATAATATGTTAAATATAAAATTGGTACCTGGTAAGTCGGTTGTTCTCAACTAATTTAGTTGAGAACGACTGACTTACCGGGTACCAATTATATATTTAACATCTTATGTTTACTTTATAGCGAAATGTTTTGTGGTTATTGGTGATTTAATCCTGCGATAACCAGAGTTTACTGAAGTTTTTGCTAGCGGAAATGTAACGTGAATGTTTATTGGACATTTTTAATTGATGAAAAGACAATTTCATATGCATATTTTCATGAATAGAATAATTTTTTGCACTTTTTTATGAAAAGGTAATTAATTTGATGCGAATATTATGATGAAAAGATAATTTCATGTACATATTTATCACACATTTCAAGTTTCTAAACAAATAAAGTCCATGACATGACAGGCCTAGCAGCTGGCCTCACATACACTTCCCCTTTTCTTGTATTTTTTTCCATCAAGAAATATATATATATATATGGTATGATAAGAAAAATAAATGCCTGGACGGGATTCGAACCCGGATCTCTGAGTCTGTACCTCAGCGTGATATCCATTACACTACCAGGCGAATCCAATTCAAACACTTATTTTTCTTATATATGTATTATACTCTCCATTATTACTAGATGTCGCGAGAACACTGTCTTCACTGCCATCTAGTAGTTGACTATAACAAGTAAGCAAATTAAAGAGAATATTTATTTTACTTTATAGCAGTGACGCTTTATCGATGTTATAATTAAATGTTTAACATTGAGCAATGCAAGCTTAATATGGTATGATAAGAAAAATAAATGCCTGGATGGGATTCGAACCCGGATCTCTGAGTCTGTACCTCAGCGTGATATCCATTACACTACCAGGCGAATCCAATTCAAACACTTATTTTTCTTAT
The DNA here is from genome assembly GCA_030220185.1 of Diploptera punctata. Taxonomy (NCBI): domain Eukaryota; kingdom Metazoa; phylum Arthropoda; class Insecta; order Blattodea; family Blaberidae; genus Diploptera; species Diploptera punctata. The sequence goes on from JASPKZ010000793.1 coordinate 693,345, forward strand.
ATATGTATTATACTCTCCATTATTACTAGATGTCGCGAGAACACTGTCTTCACTGCCATCTAGTAGCTGACTATAACAAGTAAGCAAATTAAAGAGAATATTTATTTTACTTTATAGCAGTGACGCTTTATCGATGTTATAATTAAATGTTTAACATTGAGCAATGCAAGCTTAATATGGTATGATAAGAAAAATAAATGCCTGGACGGGATTCGAACCCGGATCTCTGAGTCTGTACCTCAGCGTGATATCCATTACACTACCAGGCGAATCCAATTCAAACACTTATTTTTCTTATATATGTATTATACTCTCCATTATTACTAGATGTCGCGAGAACATATATATATATATATATATATATATATATATATATATACACACCCACCCACACAAAGTCACTAATTCCATTATATAACAGTAATTTGTCCTTTTTCTTTTAATTATGGTAGTGTATCATTTCCCTAATAATCCCCAATTAAAAACATCATTAAACACTTAAATTATCTTACTTACTTACTTACTCTCTGGCACTATCGAACCCGTAGGTTGATGGCCATGCGGACATAAGCTCTCCATACATCCCTATCCTGAGCTAATGCTTTCCAATCATTCCCTGTATAATCTACTTCCCTCAAATCATAGTTAATGTTGTTCTCCCATCTCATTCTTGGTCTACCAACTGGGCGTTTTCCTTCTGGCTTTCCTACAAGAAGTTTCCATGCACGTCTTTCATTCCCCATATGCGCAACATGTCCTGCCCATTGCAGTCTACGAGACTTAACTGTTCTTATTATATTTGGCTTCCTATAAAGAGCATGTACTTCATTGTTATGTAGTCTTCTCCATTCACCTGTCTGTTCATCTCAAAAAGCAAAATTTAAAACCTACCAGTAAGGCATAACTTTAATATACAACAAATACCATATAGTCTATATGTATATATAGATGGATTTTATCTAAATAATCATCACCACCACTCCAGGGATTAGGCAATTGCCCGTTCCGACTTCATAATGCATCAGCCCAACGTCTTCTAGGTCTTCCAACATCATGTCTTCCTCTTGCTTGATAATTTCTTGCTAACAATGAATATCTCTCCTTACTCATTCCATCCATATGATCAATCCATTTTTGTCTGTAATTCGTGGCGTTATCCAATAAAGGCTGTACTTTCAATTCTTCTCTTATATCCTCATTTCTTATTCTATCAAGTCTTGTACATCCTTTTACTTGTCTTAGGAACCTCATCTCCGCCGTCTGTATTCTATCCTTCTGTTTTTTCACTGGAGCCCAAGTTTCACATCCATACAATATTGTGGGAACCACCATAACATTATACATTTTTATCTTGGTTTCTTTTCTAATTTTATTTCTGAATGTTCTCTGTATTGTTCCACACACCGTCTGAAATTTATTTATTTTGGAGTCAATATCTCTTTCCACATTGTAGCCAACATCACAGCCCAAATATTTGAAACTAGACACCTGTTCTATACTTCGATTTTATAAAATAATTTTGGATCTCACTGGATCTCTTCCTCTAAAAGCCATGGTCTTCATTTTCCTTACAGAAATCTTTAGATCATATAATTTACATATTTCATTTAATGCATGCATTGATTTCTGTAAGTCATCTTCATTTTTCTGTATTATGATTACATCATCAGCAAATTATCTAAATAATTACCACCAAATGTTTTCAAGAATTGAAGTAGAGGTTAAGGAAATTGGAATGATTGTAGTGCAGGTGGATACTTACCATAATTAAAACTAGATAAAACACCTGCAGAGCATATAGTGCACCGGGGAGCGGAACGGGCCAACAGGCCCATACCTTGAAGATGATGATGATGATGATAAATTACTGTTGTTGAAATGTGATTAGCAACCTGATAAATCCTTTTAAAATTCATTCGAATCACTGTTGAGGTTATTGTATGAAAAGTTAAAATAGTAGGCCCTAAAACTTGTATTTGAGATGTCAGTCGTCCTCAACAAAGTAAAATTACATTAAAATATTGTTGGCCTTTCAGAAATGAGTTTCATCTTCAGCAGCTATTAATACCTAATTAGCTGCTGAAGATGGAACCACAAGTTTTAAAAGGCCTGTAATATTTTAATGAAATTTTACTTTGTTGAGGACGACTGACATCTCTGGTACAAATTTTACTATTTTAACTTTTTAACTTGAGAAATGTGTATATGTATATTTTGGTCAGAAGAAAGTACAAAAACAACATAAAAATAAATTAGAAGTGGAGATAGTAATAATATATATCTTGTAAGCCTATGTTTCCCTTAACAGAGATTTAGGTGCTCTTCCCCTACAGGGAAGAATTTGAACCATACTAATTTAGTTACACTTGTTTTCGTATAGATGTCATTTGAGTGGTCCGTGGTCAGCATTCTGTCTAATACTGACATCTAGGAAACCAAGGTAGTACTAGGACGGGAAAATTCGGTAAATTTTGCTTAGAGGCCTTTCCATTCAGGCTTAAGTATCTTTTACGAGCCTGAAAATCTTCAGACTCGGGACCCATGACTTAAAGTCCCTCCTGGAGGACTTGCTCCTTGGATTTTTCCATCCTAAAAAATCCATCAACCCCGGCCGGGTTTGAACCCACAACCCTTGGGACCAGAGGCAAGGAGCAGAGCATAACCACTAGTCCACCGTGGCATATATATATATATATATATATATATATATACATTTTTTTTATTCAATGCCCCAGGTTGTCATTTCAACATTTCTGGTGTTCTCTCCTGGCATTGGTATAATTGTAACCCACTTCTGAGGTTGGGGCACCTGGAAGGTGGGGTTATGCTGCCCGGATGATATGTTGGATGATGATGATAGTGGTGTGCTAGGAGAGTCCATAATCCTAAGCTTAATCTAAGGTAAATATGAATGATGATGATGATGGCCATATGACCGTTTGAACCCTAAAGTTTCCTGACATTTGTCTTACAGGTGAGGAAAAACCTCACCCAGAAAAATGTCCCAGCTGGGGATCGAACCCAGGCCCGCTGCTTGACAAGGCAGCACGCTACCTCAAGACCACAGCGGTGGAACAGACATGAAAAAAACATTATGAATCTTACAAAGATAGCTATGAATTATGGTTAGAATAGGATTGACTAGTATTGTTGGCCAATAGCGAGGAAATACTAAAGGACAACATTAACACACTATTGAGTAACACTTATAAATTAGGACTGGAAGTAAATACCAATAAAACTAAATATATGGTCATGCATAGAAATTCATTATATAATGGAAATGGACAGCTAATGACAAATGTGGGAAATTTTGAGGAAGTGGCTGAATTCAAATACCTAGGAACAATAATCACAAATAGGAATGAGATGCACAAAGAAATTAAACATAGGCTCAATTCTGCATTGCAGAGACTCTTGATGTCCCAACTCCTTTCAAAAAACGTTGAACTGAAAATGTATAAAACTATTATTCTACCAGTTATATTATATAAGTGCGAAACATGGACTCTTACTTTAAGGGAGGAAAGGAGATTACAAGTATTTGGGAATAAAAATTTTTGGACCAAAGTGAGATGAACAGACAGGTGAATGGAGAAGACTACTTAATAATGAACTACATGGTCTTTATAGGAAGCCAGATATAATAAGAACTGTTAAGTCTCGTAGACTGCGATGGGCAGGACATGTTGCACGTATGGGGAATGAAAGACGTGCATGGAAGCTTCTTGTAGGAAAGCCAGAGGGAAAACGCCCAGTTGGTAGATCAAGAATGAGGTGGGAGAATAACATTAACTATGATTTGAGGGAAGTAGATTATACAGGGAATGATTGGAAAGCATTAGCTCAGGATAAGGATGTATGGAGAGCTTTTGTCTGCGCGGCCATGAACCTACAGGTTCGATAGTGCTAGTGAGTAAGTAAGTATAGGATTGACTTTGAAATGAATTAGTTTTATCTACGATATAATATGGAGAACTAAATTTTTTAACATCATGGTTTGTGGGCATGAGGATCCACATATTCTCAGCAAAATAGGTAAGGATACTAAATCTATGGTCTGGCTGATTTTTCCTCCAGGAAAGTTTCCTGTGTTCGTTTATAGGATGATGAGAGGATTCCTGAGTTGGATATGAATGAGTGAAAGAAAAAAAAAAACCCATTCCTCCACTGACTGGACTGGTCCATTAAGTCCTGCTTTTCTTTATGTTCCAGGATGTATAGTAATTTGGGTTTTGGAATAAAATTAAACCTCAGAATGAAAAATTTACTGACTGGACTGGTCCATTAAGTCCTGCTTTTCTTTATGTTCCAGGATGTATAGTAATTTGGGTTTTGGCATAAAAATTAAACCTCAGAATGAAAAATTTACTTTTATCAGAAATGTTGTCTCACACTTAGAAAATATTTTTTTTTTAAATATACTAGTTTCACATTTGAAATCTTTTTCTGGCAAGTTAAAAGATAGTACAATCTAATGTTATAGGTCTCATCTAAGGGTGCTGTTAAGATAAGCAGCTGTGTATCTAATCTTATTATTACGATTTTCAGAAATTACTCTGTTAATTACAGATAGATGTCTTATGTTTATTTCTTAGGATGCAACATCGTGATAATTAATTATGGTAATAATATCTTATTACAATAATCACAAATAGGAATGAGATGCACAAAGAAATTAAACATAGGCTCATTTCTGGAAATGCATGCTATTATGCATTACAGAGACTCTTGGCGTCTCAACTCCTTTCAAAAAAGTTAAACTGAAAATATATAAAAGTATTATTGTACCACAAAGAAATTAAACATAGGCTCAATTCTGGAAATGCATGCTATTATGCATTGCAGAGACTTTTGATGTCCCAACTCCTTTCAAAAAACGTTAAGCTGAAAATATATAAAACTATTATTCTACCAGTTATATTATATGGGTGCGAAACATGGACTCTTACTTTAAGGGAGGAAAGGAGATTACGAGTATTTGAGAATAAAGTTCTTAGGAAAATTTTTGGACCAAAGAGAGATGAACAGACAGGTGAATGGAGAAGACTACATAACAGTGAACTACATGGTCTTTATAGGAGGCCAGATATAATAAGAACAGTTAAGTCCCGTAGACTGCGATGGGCAGGACATGTTGCGCATATGGGGAATGAAAGACGTGCATGGAAACTTCTTGTAGGAAAGCCAGAAGGAAAACGCCCAGTTGGTAGACCAAGAATGAGGTGGGAGAACAACATTAACTATGATTTGAGGGAAGTAGATTATACAGGGAATGATTGGAAAACATTAGCACAGGATAGGGATGTATGGAGGGCTTATGTCCGTGTGGCCATGAACCTACGGGTTCGATAGTGCCAGTGAGTAAGTAAGTAAGTATTATTGTACCAGTTATATTAAATGGATGCGAAACATGGAATCTTACTTTAAGGGAGGAAAGGAGGTTACGAGTATTTGAGAATAAAGTTCTTAGGAAAATTTTTGGACCAAAGATAGATGAAAACAGACAGGGAATGGAGAAGACTACATAACAGTGAACTACATGGTCTTTATAGGAAGCCAGATATAATGAGAACAGTTAAGTCTCGTAGACTGCAATGGGCAGGACATGTGGCATGAGTGGGGAATGAAAGACATGCATGGAAGCTTCTTGTAGGAAAAACAGAGGGAAAACGTCCAGTTGGTAGACCAAGAATGAGGTGGGAAAATAGCATTAAATATGATTTGAGGGGAGTAGATTATACAGGGGATGATTGGAAAACATTAGCTCAGGATAGGGATGTATGGAGAGCTTATATCCGCGTGGCCATGAACCTCCGGGTTCGATAGTGCCAGTGAGTTAGTTAGTTAATATCTTATTATGACTGTTAGTGTATATCAAGTAATTTTTGTTTATTTATATAAATAATTTTTATTCATTAAATATACTTTTTAGTATTGTTTATTTTTTATTATTTCACTCACCTCATACTTCATAAATCATAGCAGACCCTGGGTTTCTTCACGTAATTTGTGACATTGTCAATGCTGCGTCACGTTCACAACTGACGTCCAACGGCCTTCTATCCTGCAGACTGACCTCCGCGCCATCTGGTGGCCGACCGAAGAATTTCCAAATCAGTCCTCTTTCTTTATAACCGGGTATTTCAAATACCCGGTTATAAAGAAAGAGGACTGATTTGGAAATTCTTCGGTCGGCGAAATACCCGGTTATAAAGAAAGAGGACTGATTTGGAAATTCTTCGGTCGGCCACCAGATGGCGCGGAGGTCAGTCTGCAGGATAGAAGGCCGTTGGACGTCAGTTGTGAACGTGACGCAGCATTGACAATGTCACAAATTACGTGAAGAAACCCAGGGTCTGCTATGATTTATGAAGTATGAGGTGAGTGAAATAATAAAAAATAAACAATATTAAAGAACCTCATAGTGTTATTTCCTATCTACATAACTTAATACTTTTTAGTAATTAATTGTCATGCTAAAATTCTGAACATAACTTTTATTTTGTTGTAACATATAAAAATATAACCATATTATTTTGTCAATATTGTGCAGCTTTTTCTTGGACATAAGACATATTTGCTCTTCCAAAGATTTCTTTGTAAGTTACCTGCTATTCATACTTCTCCTGCACTCTGATGTCCATTTCAATATTATATTTGGGATTCTTTCTTTTCCCATCCTTTTAAAATGCCCAAACCATTTGAATAAAATTCTTTTCAATTTTTATAAGTCATAGCCTGATTACCAGTATATATAATTGGTTGATTAACGTCTTTGATATCGTCTGATTCTCAATAGCCAATTTTGTCGGTCCATCCAATCTCCTGGTTGTAGATGTTTCTCCTTCATATATAAACATATTCCCTGACTCCAGGAGGTTTTACGTCTTCCTCTGCTTCGTCTTCCCTCAGGTTTCCATTCCAAAACAGATTTTGGTAGTCGATCCTCTTCCATTCGCTGGACATGTCTGTACCATCTTAATTGCCGAGTTTTAATATAATCTAAAATAGTGTCTTCAATCTTCATTTTCTCCCTTATAACTGAGTTCCTACTTTTTTCTCTTTTTGAAATTCTTGCTGCCCTTCGTATAAAATCCATTTACGTTGCCAAAAGATTTTTTTTTTGCAAATGCCCCAGGTTGTCTTTTGACATTCCTGGTTTTTCTTCTGGCATGGCATACTTGTAACCCACTTCTGAGGTTGGGGCGCCTGGAAGGCAGGGTTACGTTGCCCCAATGATATGATGGTGCGCCAGGAGAGTCCCTAATCCTAAGCTTAATCTAAGATGAATATGAATGATGATGATTGCGATGGCCATATGATTTCGAGGACCGTTTGGGCCTTAAAGTTTTCCTGACATTTGTCTTACAGGTGAGGAAAAACCCCGATAAAAACCTCATCTAGAAAAACTGTCCTGAGCAGGGATCGAACCCGGGCCCGCTGCGTGACAAGGCAGCACGCTACCTCGAGACCACATCGGTGGCTAGTTTTATTCTAGATGTGTTGGAGATGATTTTTTTGTTGACCACTTTAATTTATATCCCAAGCGTGTTGGAAATTAAAATTATGTTTCATTTTTTAAGTTCGGTTTTCTAATAAAGCGTGTTGTTTTAGTTTTTAAACTATTATTTATCTTTTGTAATGTTTCGTTTAATTGATTGTCATAAACCGGAATCCCATGAAAATTTAATTGCTTAATACTCTTCTAAAAATAAAATCCTCCAGGCCGGATTTAAACTGGCAACCTATGGATTACTGAAATTATACACCACTACAGTCCTACTTATTTATAATTTTATTTATTTATTTTTCTTTTTTGATTTCCTTACTTATTATTATTATTATTATTGTTGTTGTTAATAATATTGTAATAATAATAATATTATATTATTTTTGTATTTATCATAACTATCTTCTTAGAGCTATTTCGTTTAATTGATTGTCATAAACCGGAATCCCATGAAAATTTAATTGCTTAATACTCTTCTAAAAATAAAATCCTCCGGGCCGGATTTGAACCAGCGACCTATGGATTACTGAAATTATACACCACTACAGTCCTACTTATTAATAATTTTATTTATTTATTTTTCTTTTTTGATTTCCTTACTTATAATTATTATTATTATTATTATTATTGTTAATAATATTGTAATAATAATAATATTATATTATTTTTGTATTTATCATAACTATCTTCTTAGAGCTATTATAAGAAGAAACTATTTAGGAATGTGGTTAGTGAAAACAGAAAAGTGAGCTGTGCAGAAGTAGACAGTATGTGACCCACTTCACATTATTATCAGTGCATAATGAGGGTTAGTAGTAGTATTTGTTGAGAGATCACCATTCTACTATCTCCTTGACCTCAAGAGCTTTATATGTGAGGAAACCTAAGAAGGTCTGTTCAATTGAAGCATATTGTTCTTATTTAAAGGCATTTGATTTAAATAGATTCAATAGATGTTTTATTTTAGCAAGTAATATTTTGAGGTTCTTTTAATTAAATTAAAATGAGTATGTGATATCTTACCTCAATATTAATGTTGATTTGTTCTTGAACATGTTTCGAATATTAGTCTTCTAATCATCTTCAGCATCATGACCAGAAATATGTTCAAGAACAAATCAACATTAATATTGAGGTAAGATAACACAGACTCAAAATAATTTAAGATTCAATAGATATTTAAAATTGCACTCACTTTCTCATAATGTTTCTGAGGAAACCAATTTTTCATTCATGAATGCATTATAAAGTGAATTAATAAAAAACCAAAAGAGATAAAGTGATAAAAAGTAAACAACTTGCATATAAAACCTTTACTTTATTTACCTTCATTTAACTTTTCCCCCTGACCAGCTTCATGGGCTAGTCGTCAACATTTCTGACTACTGTTCATGAGGTCCCAGGTTCGATTCCCAGTCAAACCATAGAATTTTTCCTTAAAGGTAATCATTCCTGTGGTTGCCCATGATCTGCAATTTAGATTAAGAATTCTCCTGGCACTTCATTATCATTTATCACCCATCATATCATTGGAGTAACGTAACCCTGCCTTCTAGGCACCCCAACGTCAGAAGTGGATTACAATTAAGCCAGTGCCAGGAGAGAACACCAGAAATGTCGAAATGACAACCTGTAGCATTGAACAAAAAAAAATCCCTTTATACTACTTTTACGTGCCCAATTCCATGCCACCTGGACATTGCAGGGATACAATCTGTTGGGAGAGGATTTAAACTTTGCATCACACACATACTTTTTCTGACTATACAAGGCCATGGAACTTCCCAGGATGAGTGATCAGCTCAATGCCAGTGCCATCTCTGAGACAACACAAACATTTAAGACAAGATGCCAACATTCATTCTTAAATTCATACTAAACAAGGCGAATATGATGTATGTATGGATGATTGTGATAGGCAGATAGTATTCAGGGACTATTTTAGGTTTAAAGTTACCTGACATTTGTCTTGTAGGTGAGTAAAAACCCCAAAAAAAAATAAAAAAAGAATCTCACATATTAAACTGGTTCTGACTGAGGATCAAACCTGGAAAAAGTGTAAAGATATTGATAATATTAAAAAAAAAAACCCAGGTGTAGTGTGTGCTGTCCACCGCTGTGGTCTCGAGGTAGCGTGCTGCCTTGTCACGCAGCGGGCCCAGGTTCGATCCCTGGTCGGGGCAGTTTTTCTTGGTGAGATTTTTATCCGGGTTTTTCCTCACATGTAAGACAAATGTCAGGAAAACTTTAAGGCCCAAACGGTCCCCGAAATCATATGGCCATCATCATCATCCTTATCATTATCATCATCATCATCATCCTCCACCGGTGTGGAAAGCAAGGGAAGCTACCACACCTACAATTCCTTAGTAAAGCTGCAAGCATAGCATGAAAATGCTATGATTGCAGTGAAGGACCTGTCTTCGGGGAGAATTACTGTGGATGGAGATGTAGTGTATCAATAAAAGTCACACTTTTTTTTTTACTTAATGAATTTGGGATATGTTACTAGTAACATGACTTGACTATGAATTTTCAGAGAACAGAGATAAATTGAAAAGTGATGAAGACCTGGTAAGATTCAGGTGAAGTAGATATCACAGCATTGTATTAAGATAACACATGTTTCATTCTTGAGCTTAAGGAAGCTAGGGTTTATACTTATTATTAGTTATCAGGAAACACATGGTTTATGTGGGTGTGTAAATGAAATGTAAATAACATAGTAATGCTGTAACTTTGTGAAATCTGACACCAGTGTGATAAAAATTACTGAACTGGTACAGATTGAGGACAAAAGAAATTGAATTGCATAATATTATATGCTTATATGCCTACTTCTAATAAACTGGTGCCTCCACTAAATGTGTTTGAAGATGTTGATTACCAATAAGTTTCTCTCCAATATTCCTAATAGAAGTTTCTCTTAAAATTTTTCATGTTCAAAACAATTCAAGAAATTCTTCTTCTTTGGCTTTCCCCCAATTATAGGTTTGCCATCTTCAGTTTCCATGTATCTCTATCATTTCAATCTCCCTATTCCAAATTCCTATCATCCATTATGGTTCTGACGTAGGTTTTCCATTTCCATCTTGGTCTGCAACATTTTTTTCTTCCAGGGGGTGACCATTGGTATATATTTTTTGGCCATCTTTCATTTTCCATTCTTTGTACATGGCCATACCATTTAAGCGTTTGATTTTCAATCCTCAACAACAGATGTGGTGACATTCATTTCTCTCCAAAGGAATTCATTTCTTATTTTATCCTGTCTTCTTTTTTGGAGGCTTCTTCTAAAATAATCAAATTAAACTGTTCTAATTTTATTCTTTTGTAATTCTGTCAAAGACCAAGTTTCACTTCAATATGACAAAATATTCTGTATTATGCTCTTATAAATCTTCATTTTAGTTTCCTTTGTAATTTTTTGTTCCAAATTATTCCATGTAATGTCTTAGTTCATTTTTTGCCAGTACATCTCTCTCACAGGTACCTAAACTTGTAATTATTGACCCAAGATATTTAAAAAAATTCACATTTTTTATTTTCCCTGTTTCAAGTATGAGGTCATCCACATCCTTTCCCAAACACATATATTCTGTTTTCTGTAAATTTATATTCAGTCCCCATTTTTTATAGTCTTCCATTAGTTTATTTATCATATATTTCATATCATGGTTGGTACGGCCTCGAGAAGGGTACAGATGCCGACTATGTATACCTTAATAAATCTCGAGTAATGCCACTGTGACTTTTTTAGCAGCTCTGCCAGCAAGTCCTAATTCTACGTTCTCGTCGTGCTCCCTGACTGCAGTCGTAATAGACTGTAGCTAACAGGATGGGATGAAAGGCGAGTTCTCAGCGCCTTAAAACTGAGATCTGTCGGCTAAGGGAGCAAACCCTAAAAAAAAAAAACCCCAGGTCCTCCATGTCTGGGGGTTAGTTTCCCAGCTGTATCGTTAAAAATTTTCTCTTGTTATTAAGACCTGGAACATAACTACTCAAATTGAGATGTAGCAACGTATCATGATTAATGTTATTCCCCCATCTCATTCTTGGCCTACCTATTGGATAGTTTCCCTTTAGTTTTCCTGCAAGAAGTTTACATGCCCCTCTTTCATTCCTCATTTGTACCACATCTTGTCCTTTGGAATCTACAAATCTTAACTTTTCTTATTACATCCGATTTCTCATGTAGATTATTGTTATGTAATTTTTTCCATTCACCTGTCTGTTAGTCTCTCTCTTTGGACCAAAAATGTTCTTATGAACTTTATTCTCAGTTATTTTAATGTTTTCTCACCCTTAAAGTAAGAGACCAGGTTTTACGATCATATAACTGGAAGAATAACCATTTTATAAATTCTTAGTTTAATGTTTATTTTAGAGAAGTTGGGACGAAAGGTCTCTGTATTGGGCAATATCATGCATTTCCATAGTTGAGTCTATGTTTAATTTCTCTCTGCAAATCATTCCTGTTTGTATTTGTCGTTCCTAAGTATTTGAGTGGAAATGCGTGCCATTATGCATAACAGAAACTCTTTTGACGTCCCAACTCCTTTAAAAAAACATTAAACTGAAAATATATAAAACTATTATTCTACCAGTTATATTATATGGATGTGAAACATGGACTCTTACTTTAAGGGAGGAAAGGAGATTACGAGTATTTGAGAATAAAGTTCTTAGAAAAACTTTTAGATCAGGTGAATGGTGAAGACTACTTAAGTGGTCTTTATAGGAAGCCAGATATAATAAGAACAGTTAAGTCTCATTGACTGTGATGGGCAGGACATGTGGCACAAATGGGGAATGAAAGATGTGCATGGAAGCTTCATGTAGGAAAACCCGAGGGAAAACGCCCAGTTGGTAGACAAAGAATGAGATGGGAGAATAACATTAACTATGATTTGAGGAAAGTAGATTATACAGGGAATGATTGGAAAACATTAGCTAAGGATAGGGATGTATGGAGAGCTTATGTCCATGTGGCCATGAACTTAGGGTTCGATAGTGCCAGTGAGTTAGTTAGGTATTTGAGTTGCAGAATAACCAATAATAAATTGGTTATCGTTCAAACACAACATGCAGATTCCAGCCCATTTGAAAATATTGTGTATCACCGGTGCGGGAAGCAACGGGAAGCTACCACACCTACAATTCCCTAGTAAAGCTGCAAAGCATGGCATGAAAAAGCTATGAATGCAGTGAAAGACCTGCCTTCGGGCAGAATTACTATGGATGGATATATAGAAATTGTCCACCACTGTAGTCTCGATGTAGCATGCTGCCTTGTCACACAGTGGGCCTGGGTTCGATTCTTGGTAGGGACAGGCTCCTGGGTGAGATTTTTTCCAGGGTTTTTGCTTACTTATAAGACAAATGTCAGGAAGCAACGGTTCTCGAAAATCATCCAGCCATCATCCTTCTCCAGTATGGAAAGCAACGGGAAGCTACCACATCTATAATTCCCTACTAAAGCTGCAAAACATAGCATCAAAATGCTATAATTGCAGTGAAAGACCTGCCCTCGGACAGAATTGATATAGAATAGAATATATAAATTGGTGTTACCTTGACCTTGCTGTTGATTTGCTTTTGGACTGGAATTGGAAAGGAAGTGGAAGAGTCAGTGTGACCAGTGACTGTGAAAGAATTGTTCTCCTAATGCAGGAAGTAAAAAGAGATACCTGTGCAGATTTCTGATAAGAATGTTAACTGGGGCAAACCCACATGAGTACACTGACATGTCAACATTTCCAACTCTAAACTTAGCATAATCATCTCACTCATAGTCATGCTGAAGATTTTAATTGCAACACCAACTTTTGCTCTATCCATATTTTAATTTCTTGACATTTAATTTCCTCTGTAAAGTTAATACCATACATTATGTAATATCCTTTCAGTTAAATAATTGTTTTTTTCTTTTCATTTAATGCATAAACAGGATATTTAAAAATTTAACTAAACATATTTTAACAGTTTAATTCCTGTTTGAAAAATAGGACTTTAGCAGAACAAGTATATTAATTCAGTAAAATATGATTAATCTGGATGAGCATTCAGAAAATAAAATTTTTATTGATGTTTTTATTATTCATTTCATACATCTCAATGATGGATAAATCATATTTGAAGAGAAAAATTATACGCTCAGACTGGGACTCGAACCCAGGACCTTTGGCTTTCCAGACGAATGCTCTACTGACTGAGCTATCTGGGCGAGTTCCAATCTAAACAGTCCCATAATTTCTATCAAACCTTCTCTTCATCCAAGAACATGAGAAATGTTATCTGCCGCACACTGTGAATATGGGAAGCGAAGTGATGGACTGCTACACTGTGATCCATTGAGAAGCCTGCTAGACTATTGACACCCTTTCGACATGCAAGTTGTTTTATTCCTTTACAGGCATAGTTTTCAAAATTCCATTATGAAACACAAATAAAATAAAATATCTAGTGGAATGCAACAACAAAAATCATTATTATCACAATTATATATTTTAAATTATTATTTTACATTATTTTTCGATAACAATTAAAAGTAGTTAACTTTTATAAGATTCATGATATGTTCCGTTGAGATATTATTCAAAATTAAAGTATAAAATTATGGAATATTCACCTGAAAGGTCCATCTCCTCAACTTTATTAGTTATTTAACTGTAGTGCTTTTGGGACTTGTCCCATCATTGGCAGGATTCAAAACTGGTGTTTCATTGAAGATCTGGTAGAGGGGTTTACATGTACTGGGTTTGTTTTCGTTTATCAGATGATCGTTGTTGTGAACTGCTTTCAAAATTTCCATCTCCTCGAGTACACTCTAACAGTAATGCACAGAGAAAATAATCCAGCGAAGATAAATGTACTCGAGGAGATGGAAATTTTGAAAGCTGTTCACAACAATGATCATCTGATAAACGAAAACAAACCCAGTACATGTAACCCTCTCTACCAGATCTTCAGTGAAATACCAGTTTTGAATCCTGCCGATGATGGGAGTAGTCCCGAAAGCACTACAGTTAAATAAATAATAAAGTTGAGGAAACGGACCTTTCAGGTGAATATTCCATAATTTTATACTTTAAATTAAAAGAAGTATATTGATATTAAGTGCAATAATAAGCCTCTTTATAAACTTACTAATGATAACTTAAAATATATTTCTGATTAATTATTATGAGTCATGTATTTTGACTCAACTCATATTTTTTAAATTTTTTGCAGACTATAATTTCATCGCAATGAAACTGCAGTCTGAAAAAAATAAAATAATATGAGGTGAGTCAAAATACATGACTATTAATTAAAAGAAACCTCATAGTGTTATTTCGTACAGATATTAAATATTTTTGATTACTTGTAAGATTAGGAAAAATTAAATATATGTAGGTAGGAAATAACACTATGAGGTTTCTTTAATTAAATTTTAGTTGTTTTTGACTCACCTCATATGTCTTGATTTTTATGCAGACTTAGGTTTCGTCACTGACTTTGTGACATTCTCAATAACACAAATGTGTTGTGTTGCATCGAGAATATCACAAAGTCAGTGACGAAACTCACAAAATCAGTGACAAAACCTAGGTCTGCATAAAAATTAAGAAAAATTATTTACTATATATATATATAATAATGAAGTTAAACTTTAACTATATTGAAGGGTGGAAAAAAGCAAATATGAGATAATAGTAGGCCTACTGGATAATATTATTTTTACTTATGGAGAACTAGTAAAAAAATAAACCAATTTTGAAGGGTCAGATTTCGTCACCTGGGAGCATTTCTTTAAATTCTAATTATACACATGTTTTATTGTGATTGTCCAATTTATAATCAAGTGTTGTTTTATCCTTGCATTAAAATAAGAAAAAAAATGATGGTAGTCTACAAAACAGTTGACTTTTGTAACATTTTTTTTGTATTAAAAATTATTTTAGTCTATTTAGAGAAAGAGAAAAAATGTCATTGCCTTCTTTGGAAATTTTAAACATATTCAAAACCACATATACCTTAGCATCATTCAAGTTTCCATAGAAGGCAATGATGGTTGTTCCACGGGTTTACATAACTTTTATATTTCTTAAAATAGATTTTTAGTGCTATTTTAGTGTAAGTTGAGTTCCTTCCTAAACTCTAAAAATATGCATAGTTCACAAGAGCAAGGGAATAGAGATATTTGCTGGATTTGTGTATCTAAAGTTAGACATGACTGTTGCTTGTCTACAGCAGGGGTCAGAACCACCACTGGCAGTTAAAAATGACTATAAAAAATGATATCACATATCCACCCACTGTCTGTTAAGTGACACCAACTGAAATGGTTCACATTGATCTATATGCAGTTCATGACTGTCTTAAAAAAACAAATTATTTAAAGAAAGAAATTATTATTATTTTTAAATAACTGAAGAAACATGGAATACTGTATGATAAAGACATTTTCATTGTATTTCCCAGGAAAGTTATTGTCCATAATGCACATGTTTACTGCAATTTTACACTTTACACAATATGCAAGTATTATAAATACACAGTTCAAGAGTTATGTTTATCATGTCACATATTTATTTCCTTTCAGGCTTTATTTTTTTTTTCGAAAAAATATACTTACATTTATATTTCAGAAAAAGTAAGTTTAATTCCAGAATATACAGGTTTACATAAATTATAGCAGGATTTTAATATTATAATGAATATAAAAGTTAAAGTTAATAATTTTGTATTTTAAAATTCTTTTAATAGTTAGATATAGCTTAAATAAATAAAAACATCTAAGTAATTCATTGTTGGTTATTGTTGAATAAAAATGTCTCAGTAACAATTAAAGAAATTGCACTACATAACTGTTTTTGTAAACAATGCTTATAAAAATTGTTTTAAGTCATTGTTATCAAAATTATAAAGCCTTCTATTATAACTGTAAAAAGAACACCTGCCTAACTTCATATTCTTAAATGAAAGTAAACTAAACTCTGATTGGATGTTAAAACAATTAACTTTCTTATTTAACAAATCTAATTAAAGCTTATATTTAAAGAACTATTAACCAATAGAATTTAAAAGTAACATCATGTGATGTAATAATGGTCTTAAAATTATAAAAGAATTACACTAGTCGTTCTGCATACAACTTTCAACAAAGATAGAAGCAAGAAGAGATCTCCTGATAAAATGTAATATTTAATACAAAAAAAGAATAATTGATTCAAGAAAAGAAAATAATTTAATTTTAATTGACGGTGAAGAATAATACCACCTACATTTACTTAATCTGCTGGGAACTTTAAGAAGTGAATAAATGTGCAATTATTTCTACAATTTTAGTAATTTTGAAGTGTTTTCCTATCCAGTGTATCAACTTCCGACCCTAAGAAGAGAATCCGGCTCTACTGAAAATTAAACTCAACCTGAACCAGTAATTCTTTTTTAGGACATAAATCCTTCTTCAAAATGTTACTACAACATCAGGCATGAAGAGAATTACTTCTTCAAAATATTGTAAATAATCCAATGCTAAACATCTCTGTATATTTACAACCAAAAGCAAGTTGCATACTAGAGATAAGCTTGGTTGACTGCTACTTTTCTAGTGGAACAAATTAACATTTCACTGTTAAACAAGGGTCTTTGAACTTGCACTGGGTATTTTTTTGACTATATATTCTTTTCTTTCCCTTTTCTTTAAGTCAAAGGTCTCTCCATGCTATTTAGTGTTAAAGAGTTCTTAAATTATTATGGGGAAGGATGTAGCCAGTCTGTTCTCTATAGGAGAGATGATGCTGTGCACTTTCAACATCAGCCAGAACATGCAGTTTTTTATGGAATTTTGTGGGGATTCTACTCTCTTCCTCACAACTTCTAATCAAATTCAGAATGACTTAACTTTTTCATCATGCCATATTCATTCAATGTGTTTCTGTGAGAACGGGATGGGAACTAAGAAAACTGGATCTCCATTCAGAAGCTGTCACTTCCTGAAGATTCAGCAATAAATTTTCATGCAGCAACGCTTGCTCAACCTTGAAACTTGTGCAAATGTTGCTTCAGTTCCGATTTTGCTTCTTTTGTAACATGTAGATGATACATTGTAGGGTAAGTTTCAAATACAGTACCATCAATGTATGTTCATCTGCAAAGGGTCTTTTGTAAATTTCAAATAAGTTTTGGCAATACTTTTTTTTTTCACCACTATAGAAAGAGACAATATTTTGCTGACTGCAAAGGCAGCACTTCTATAGAAAGTTGCTGTGCGAGGGTTGGGGCAGACCTGCCCTAATAGAAACACATTGTATTAGCTTAAATTTTTATCTTAAAACATTAATATATGTATCAAGTAGGCATATTAAAACTCATATTGAACGTTTATAGGAAAAAATCACTATGAGGTATAATTCAAGATTAAATGGTTGTAAGGGGT
Source organism: Diploptera punctata (assembly GCA_030220185.1). Taxonomy (NCBI): domain Eukaryota; kingdom Metazoa; phylum Arthropoda; class Insecta; order Blattodea; family Blaberidae; genus Diploptera; species Diploptera punctata. Next base: position 711,284 of record JASPKZ010000793.1, read on the forward strand.
AGTGACGTGTGTATAACCTCTCCTACCCAATTCTCATCCTCACCTTCTCGTGGTACAACCTGTTTTCACAAACGAGGCTCTGAGGACCGAGTCACGGCGGTATAACCGTTCCATCAGGTACTGAGTAAATGCGGTATCCTAATGTCTGTCCAGAGACTAAAAGGTAGTAACCCTACCACTGGACTACTTAGCGTCGGGCCAGTAACCTGTCCTAAGGAACTTCAAAACTACTTTCAAGTCTCAACACGAAAAAAGCCAGAATCAACCTGCAGGAAGAAGAAGACCAGGACGTCCACTCAAAAGACTTCTGGATGGTGTTTCTCTTGAGGCCGAAACAGGTCAACAAATGGCCTAAATTCGTGAATGTACTATGATGATGATGATGAAATTAAAATGCTTCATACTTCATCTCTACCCAATCTTCAAAAAATTTTCAGAGAGTTTAATATATAATTGGCACCGAAGAATGAATACAGCCTAAATAGGATAATTGAAAACAATAAAAATGACAAAATTGAAGAAGAAAACAAATCAGGAATTTATCAGATCAAATGCAGGGATTGTGACAAAATTTACATAGGAAAAACAAAAAGAAATTTAAAAACAAGGGTGAAAGAACATCTTAGAAATGTCAAAAATGGTGAAGTGGAAATGTCAGCAGTAGCTGCTCATGCTTGGTCTGAAAAACATCTAATTGAATCAAAAGCTAGTCTTTATTTTATTTATTTCAGGATTGTTTCTGTTATTTACACAGGTATTCCCAACAACCAAAATATACAATTTTTTTTTCTTCCACACTTCCCGGTCTTGCGTGTCTGCTTCTGTCATATTTCTCTTCTTCATGTCTTGAATTCTCTTTATCCACGTTGTCTTTGGTCTACCATGTTTCCCTTTTCCAGGAGGTATTCATTTCAATACTTCTTTGTTTCTGTGTCCCTTCTTCTCATTATATGTCCATACCATCTCAGTTGGATTTGTTCAATCTCTTGTACAATATCCTTTTCTACATTAATTATTTCTCTTATTAAAGGGAGTCTAGTTAAACAAATAGAAAAACAAAACGAACTCACGGTTTAGGAAAAAATCCACATTTAAAAAAAAACAAGAAAGAAAAACTTATGAACTTCGAAATTCCCGTGGATTCTGACTGGGTCCAGAGGTTTATCGGTCCACCAAAAGAGAGAAGAAGAAGTATTTCTTTTGATTGGCATAACATCAGTCGACGAGAAATTACTTAAGATGAAGCTACCAAAGCTTTGAAACTGCGGTCTGATTAGAAGACTGGATACGAGGTGAGGTATGAAGCATTTTAATTTAATCTTATATTAAAACTAAACTGGGATTAAAAATCTTAATTATGCTCACCTTCAGAAAGAATGTAAAGTTGAGAGTCACAGAATGATGTAATGTAAAAGAACTTAAATGTTCCATAGCGTGGTTGGTTAAGCAATTTGCTGCAAACCAGAAAGTCAGGAGATTCAAGTCCTGATGGGGGGTCAGAATTTTTAAACTGACCTGAACCTTCTAGTGGCATCGTAGTCCTGGAGTCAATTCAGCCTCTAACAAAAATTAGTGCTAGATGCATGTTCTGGGGGTAAAAGTGGCCATCATACAAGGGCAACATTTCACGACTCGTCTAAAAATTTGTGACCCTTAACATCCTAGTACTCTAATTGCCTCATAAGGCGAGTAGTGGGATAAAAAAAACCTAAAAATTGCGTATATAGTATAACAATTAGTATGTCTGTTTAATTCTAAGGCATCTCATGTTTGATTCCTAGCTAAATCAGAAATATTTGAGAATGGGACCCATTCAACTTTGTGAATAGTGTAGTGAAATATGATTTAAGAAACTGAGGTTACATAATTAAAAACATTGCTCTATTACTTGGAATGGTTATGGATCTCTTTTGAGCCAAACTCGTTCCGATACTTAGCTATGGACTGGAACTAATTTGGAAAGAACTAAGTCAAATAACCTTCATGGTTTAGAAAAGATAAAAGGATGCTACCTGAAACTTGCTCTGAGCACATCAAAGTACTCTTCATCTGGATTAACACATGAAGTTGCAAAAGAACCTTCTCAGATTGAACTTACTTTAACCATCCACCAAAAACTTCCAGATTTACGAAAGAAAAAGGAAAGGAAAACAGGATGATAAGAACTCTATTGCACTGGTGCCATGACAATAGTCATGGAACTATAACACCTAGTGACGAGCCTGGCTGTACACAGCTATCATCACAAGTTCTGCAGAACACCATATCACACACCAAAAAAGAATACGTATGTAGTGTATGTGATTGTAAATGCAAAAGATAACACCATTCTCGGTGTAAGAAGCTGACAAAATCGCAAAAAGATCTCAACAAAGACTGACAATCAAATCAAATGTATGTTATTATTATTTTTAATTATTATTATTATTATTATAGTCCACCGCTGTGGTTTCGAGGTAGCGTGCTGCCTTGTCACGCAGCGGGCCTGGGTTCGATCCACGGTCGGGGCAGTTTTTCTGGGCGAGGTTTTTATCGGGGTTTTTCCTCATCTGTAAGACAAATGTCAGGAAAACTTTTAAGGCCCAAATGGTCCCCAAAATCATATGGCCATCATCATCATCATCCTTCACCGGTGTGGAAAGCAACAGGAAGCTACCACACCTACAATTTCCTAGTAAAGCTGCAAGCATAGCATGAAAATGCTGTGATTGCAGTGAAGGACCTGTCTTTGGGCAGAATTACTATGGATGGATTTTTTATTATTATTATTATTATTATTATTATTATTATTATTATTATTATTTATTATTATTGTTATTACCATCATCATCATCATTATTAAACCAAGATTAAAAAGAATCATTCTAACCACATGACTTCCTCTATCATCTGCTAGCCAATGGTAGCAACCACCTCAGTTGGCTGAAATCTTCCTAACTGTGTGCTATGGATACAAAAGAAATGCTCTAAAGCCTAAAATAAAAGGTCTCTAACAAAATTTATCAGCCATTTCACTCCCAGCTTTGAATTGTGATGTAAATGTTCTGAAATGTTAGAGCATCAGTATATGTATATATTGTCTAGATCCGTAAAAGCATCAGCTTTTTATGAGGCTTAGACCAGTTTCCTGTTAACATTGTTGGTAAATAATAATAACAGTATAGGCAATTAATTACAATTATCTTATGACATCAGAGAAAGTAAAACAATTTCCTCAATAACTTCTAAGAATTTTCTGACTAATAACTTTAGTCAAACTTCTAACTTCTTCTTCTTCCTTCCAAGTATTAGGCCAAGGCCTGTTACGATCCTATAGAAATTTTCCCTCCAGCGTTTCATAGGACGGCCCAGTGATCTTCGTCCTCTTGGTATATAATTATAAACAGCTTTGGGGATCCGATTTTAACTCATTCTTTCAAGATGGTGTTTCCAATTTAGTTGGTACTGTTTAATATATTCCAAAATTGGCGTAGTCTTCAATTCTTTTCTTCCGTTTCTTCTTTCCTTTATTTTCTTTTCTTCTCCAGAAAAGCCTGACCAGAGGCTATAAGATGGCAGCCCCATCACTGGTCTTGCCTTCCTGTGGCCGGCAACCAATCGAAGGGACTATTATTATGCTTTCAAGTCTTATACGAGAATTTCCCGGAAGGATCAAACTTCTAACTAATCAATTGAATTGGCGTTTACTTGATGAAAATCCATAATTTATTTAATTAAATGAACTTCTGACTGTTCAAAATTTGGTGTACAAAGTGGGCATTCTTAAAATTATACTTTAATCTCTTGATTACTACAATATTTTTCTCCATGACAAGTTACTGTAATCTAAACTCATCCACTTCAGGTAAAGGTACTAGAAAGTGCTTGACATTAAATAATAATTATTATTATTATTATTATTACTTACTCACTGGCACTATCGAACCCGTATGTTCATGGCCGCACGGACATAAGCTCTCCATACATCCCTATCCTGAGCCAATGCCTTCCAATCATTCCCTGTATAATCTACTTCTCTCAAATCATAGTTAATGTTGTTCTCCCTCCTCATTCTTGGTCTACCAACTGGGTGTTTTCCTTCTGGCTTTCCTACAAGAAGTTTCCATGCACATCTTTCATTCCCCATACGCGCAACATGTCCTGCCCATCGCAGTTTACAAGACTTAACTGTTCTTATTATATCTGGCTTCCTATAAAGACCATGTAGTTCATTGTCATGTAGTCTTCTCCATTCACCTGTCTGTTCATCTCTCTTTGGTCCAAAAATTTTCCTAAGAACTTTATTCTCAAATACTCGTAATCTCCTTTCCTCCCTTAAAGTAAGAGTCCATGTTTCGCACCCATTTATTATTATTATTATTATTATTATTACTAATTTCATTTTTTATTATTGGAAAATAACATAATTATCATTCTTGGACACAATTATTTCTCAGTAGAGATGGTTTGAAAACATGCACTTAAAAATCTATCAACCCTGGCTAGGTTTTGAACATATGATCCTTGTATCCAGAGGCAAGCATGGTAATTTCTAGACAACTGGGATGCATAGCATGGCTTTGTTCAGACTGGAAGTAAAACTATGGGTTCTGTAGTGTAGATTTTGATGTGTAAAAGAACCTCAAGTCTGTAATAAGAGGCTTCTGGGTAAAATTTGCTGGCCCTTTCATGTCCAGACTATGATGCTAATGATCTTAGTTGTTAAAGGGCTTCATTAAATTAAGTACTATGCAATTTATGCACCATACAGCAGGCTATACAAAGTGGGACCATAAAAGAAATGAGGAAATTATGGAAGAGTTGTATGTAGAACCCATTCTCCACCATATACATAACTACCAGAACAACTGGAAAGCCCATCTTCAACGAATACCATCTCATAGAATTCCAAAAGCCGTGCTTCGTTACTGCCTCCAAGGCAAAATATCGCTGGGAGTCAAAAAAGTGCTGGATAGAAAATTCTTCTTTGAGACCGTAACAGGCAACATGGCCTAATACTTGCATGGATGATGATGATGATGAAATTAAGTACTAATTGAAAATGTATCAGTAACAGCAAACAGAAGACATAATATAAAACTAGTTACAGTGTAATAAAATTTTTATTTTTTTCAATCTTTTCATAACTTTTCTGTTGTACGCTACTAAATTTTAGGGTATATCCTCAATAAAAAAAACACACAACTTTGATTTTAGGGTCCTATATTCAATAATATATATGACATATGTCCACCATTGTGGTCTCGAGGTAGCATGTTGCCTTGTCACGCAGCGGGCCCGGGTTTGATCCCCGGTTGGGGCAGTTTTTCTGGGTGAGGTTTTTATCAGGGTTTTTCCTCACCTGTAAGACAAATGTCAGGAAAACTTTAAGGCCCAAATGGTCCCCGAAATTATATGGCCATCATCATCAACACCCTTATCATTATCATCATTATCATCATCCTTCACAGGTGTGGAAAGCAACGGGAAGCTACCACACCTACACAATTCCCTAGTAAAGCTGCAAGCATAGCATGAAAATGCTATGATTGCAGTGAAGGACCTGCCTTCAGGCAGAATTACTATGGATGGATATGGCATATGAACTTTGATTAGACAATTTGGCTCAACTGCACTTCTACTAGCGCTTGTTTTTCAGGTACATTGTTGTAAACTATAGCTCTTCTTCTGTATTTCCTAACATTATTTAATATTTTAAACTTTTTCAAACAATTTTTATGACATTATTAGACAATTTTGAAGTATTTATTAAATTTGCAAATCACAATATTATGACATTGTTAGACAATATTGTGATGCTAACTGCTATTTTTTCCACAGAGTATATTACTTAGTCTATGATTTTTCTATCGCTGGTTGGATCAGCATTAGGGAGTGATAAGTAAGTGTACACCCATTTTTAATAAACATTTGATAATTTTAATATTATTAATATATTTTTTAACATAGATTTGGGGATTTATTGCAAATATTGGTCATTTAAATTTCATAGCAACGATAGTAATCGAGGATGATAATCAATATGTGGTTCAATTGTGGGTTTTCGCTGGCTCTATAAACTCTGGCACATGTGCACTGTTATTCTATAGGACTGAAAATATTTCACGCTAGTTTTAAGTGTAGTTTTCCCGAGAATTTTACATCCCAGATAGTATATTGAGAGATTAATTGGACATTCACTGTAGGTGTATACAATGTATACATTGTGTGTCATTGGTATGAATCATGTAGATTAATCACAAAAAAAAAAGGGGTATAGCTTTATCAGCAAGGTTAGCTGTTATAGCGTAGGTTCAGTTACATATGTTGGGAGATAAATTTTAACAAGCTTCCTTAACAATTTTGTATTGTGGAATACTTCCTAGGTCTGAACAATAACACTTCATTTCCTTAGCTTTTTTCTCACAAGTGAAGGTAAAATGAATACTTGAGGCATATAACAATTTAAGGTTACATAGAATCTTCCAATTATATACAGAGAGATTATTGTTATTATTATTACTTACTTACTCACTGGCACTATCGAACCCGTAGGTTCATGGCCGCGTGGACATAAGCTCTCCATACATTCCTATCCTGAGCTAGTGCTTTCCAATCATTCCCTGTATAATCTACTCCCCTCAAATCATAGTTGTTATTCTCCCACCTCATTCTTGGTCTACCAACTGGGCGTTTTCCCTCTGGTTTTCCTACAAGAAGCTTCCGTGCAAGTCTTTCATTCCCCATACCCCATACGTGCAACATGTCCTGCCCATCGCAGTCTACGAGACTTAACTGTTCTTATTATATCTGGCTTCCTATAAAGACCATGTAGTTCCTTGTTATGTAGTCTTCTCCATTATTATTATTATTAGATGCTTTAACTCTAAAGTAACTTAAATATATGATCGAGAAATAACTTACATTAGCTGTAATTCTACATTGATATCTTACTATTCCTCATTCATCTTTATTTTTAGAGGTCCCTGCATTTTTATATCAAGGACTGCCAGACTCAATAACAGTTAAAAATTAAGGATACTGAACATCTTCTTATAAAAATATCTATCTACGGTGGCGTAGCCCATTATTGAGCCATAGCCTCTCCTTTGATAGAAGTTAATAGAGCAAGTTAATTTTTAATTATCTTATTTGTCCATAGATGTCATGAATGGCATACTGTCAACATACCGACTCAATGAGACTCTAACAGGCAACTAAGATATTACTACAACGTTGAGGTCTTTAAATTTTGCTTAGAGGTCTTTTTATTCGGGCTTAAGGATATTTTACGAGCCTGAAAATCTAAAGATTTCGGACCTACGGCTTAAATTCCTTCCTGGAGGACTTGCTCCTTGGATTTTTCCGTCCTAAAAAATCCATCGACCCCAGCCGGGTTTGAATCTGTGACCCTCGGGACCAGAGGCAAGGAGCATAACTACTAGTCCACCGTGGCCGACTTTATAAATATAATTAAGTTCTAGGCTTATTTAAATTATTATTTTATGTTTGAAGAGAGTCCACCGCTGTGGTCTCGAGGTAGCATGCTGCCTTGTCACGCAGCGGACCCGGGTTCGATCCCCGGTCGGACCAGTTTTTCTGGGTGAGGTTTTTATCAGGGTTTTTCCTCACCTGTAAGACAAATGTCAGGAAAACATTTAAGGTCCAAATGGTCCCCGAAATTATATGGCCATCGCAATCATCATTCATATTCATCTTAGATTAAGCTTAGGATTAGAAACTCTCCTGGTGCACCCTATCATCATCACCCATCATATCGGCCCCAACCTCAAAAGTGGGTTACAATGCCAGGAGAGAACACCAGGAATGTCGAAAGACAACCTGGGGCATTTGCAAAAAAAAATGTTTGAAGAGAAAAAAGAGAAAATGCCCAAACTGGGATTTGAAGCCAAGGTCTCTGGTTTTACATACCACCACATTAGACTACTATGATATCTGGGCATTACACTTTAAACAGAAAATTTTCTCTTTTTTTCTCTCTCTTTATTAATTTATATTTGTACTTTCACTGCTATGTCGAGAGGATGTTTCAGAATTACATCAACAATGCTTAATATTAAATTAAAGTAGAATTTTTTATCACTCACCTCATATTGAACAATATGAGGTGAGTGATAAAAAATTCTACTTTAATGAATATACCTCATAGTGAGAATTCCTAAAATAAGTAATGCTTAATATGTTGTGTGGTGAAGAAAACTGATAAATTTTCAAATGGAACGTATATCCAGAAATCATAGTTTGAAGACTGTGGGGCATTGAAGTTTGAGTTGAGTATGGTTAAGATATAATGGTAAAGTACGTTCCATATTCAGTAAAAAAAATACACCGTAAGAGTATCACATTGTGCAATGAACTACAATAAAGGGCTCAACATTTGTGTATATAATTAAAACATTTTGTCTGTTCATTCTTACCTCTTAGAGTAGTTTTTGTCGAACATGTTTCAGAGCTTCTTAGCCCCATCATCAGCGATTACAGACTAATTACTGTAATCGCTGCCGATGGGGCTAAGAAGCTCTGAAACATGTTCAACAAAAACTACTCTAAGAGGTAAGAATGAACAGATAAAATATTTTAATTATTAAATAAACTCTTAATGTTATTTCGTATTGTATTTTAAAATAAAAATTTGTGTATATGTTGTACTCCTGTTACTGTTACACAACACAAACTATACAATTAGAATGTAAACTATGGACTATTTTTATAGCGCATGCTTCTTAGCTAAGTTAATAGGCCATTATTAGAATACCATGTCTTTCCAGACATAGATTCTCTCATGAAAAATAATTAGCTTGTCTCCTATACACATGGGGCACGCCGTAGCGTAGTGGTTAAGGCACTGCGCTACAAGCCGGAAGGTCGAGGGTTCGAGTCCCGGTGGGGTCAGGATTTTTAAACTGACCCAAACCTTCTGGCGGCACTATGGCCCTGGAGTCGACTCAGCCTCTAACTGAAATGAGTACCAGACTCTTGTTCTGGGGTAAAGGCGGCCGTCACGCAGGGCTGACAACCCGGCTGACATAAAGTGCCGATTGTCAAGAAAAAGTGGGAGCCTTAACCTCCTACTACCCCAAGGGCCTCCTGAGGCCTGTAGTGGGATCACTTTACCTTCTACCTATACACATTGTCAGTCTTGTTTTGACCCTGAATATAGTATACTATACATTGCATAATTCTACATCAGTTAGGAAAACCCAGGTAAGTCTTCAAAGTGATTTGTTACAGGAGAGCAAAAACTAGTTCAATGACTTACATCAAAGAGTGCATACATAGAAAATTCAATGCTTAATAACACCGTCACTATTCGCTTGACGACTTACCCGTTTTTACCAAGCGTGCATTGGACCAAAAGCTATCGGGAGATGTTAATAACTCATTTTCGACCAAAAGTTTACTTACCCAGTTTTTCCTAACTGATGTAGAATTATAGCTTATTCATAATTAATAATATGGTACCCATGTAATTTGTCCCTGGTGAAGTGGAAGAGAAGACCTCTTCTTCAAGTAAAATAAACTATTATTATTATTTTGAATAAGGTCAGTAATAAACGACATCCCAAAAATGGAATGTCATGTAAAAAGAATGACAGAAGACAGATTCCCAAGAAAAAGACTAGAATGGGCACCATCTGGTAGAAGAAGATGAGAATGGTCAATAATAACAAGCATTGATATTGATTGGTTTTAAGCAAGATGTGGGGAGAAAGGATTGGACGGTGGAGATTGGAATGACAGAGAGATGTGGAGAAAGACAGTAGATTAATTTGGCGGGAGAAGATTTTGTGAAACCTACTAAATAAATATATTATTATTGTTATTAATATAGAAGGGATGAGAATGGATACAGCTTCACAATGAGAAGTTCCATACTGCATATTTATTGTTCTATCATTGACAGAATTATTAAGTCTAGGAAATTGATATGGGCAGGTCATGTAATTGAAATGGAAAAAAAAGTCATTATGAAGGCCTAGATGTAGGTAGGAGAATAATATTTCATAGATCTTAGGGAGATATGAACTGGATTGAATTGACTAAGTATAGGGACCAGTGGAAGGTAATCTTGTTACATTCATTCTTTCTATATGTGTAAACCATTTATTTCTCTTCTTCTTCACTTCCTTTATTTCTATATTCTTTAATTTTATCATTCAGTGGATATATATTTAAGTCTGTTCGTAAAAATGTACGGGAATAGACCCAGAAAGTTGTTAAATATAATGATTGAAAATAGTGAAATAAAAATAAATGTTCTTCCCTTATTAATATTTTTGTACCCAATTAATGTTTTTTAAATTCTTTGTGAAGAGCATTTAAGATTGAATTCATATAATGAAATTTCGAGAAGGGATAAGTCAAAATGTTGAGGGAATAACTATTAGCTATATTCTTTAATTTTATCATTCAGTGGATATATATTTAAGTCTGTTCTCATATCTTCATTCTTTATCCGATCTAATCTTGTGTCCATCCTGCTGAACACTGTGAGAGAGATGAGTTTGGATATTTTTACATGGTTGGATTACCAGCCCAGATGCACAACTTTCATTTGTACTATTTTTTTTCCATTTCACATGTTCATATATTTCTAATGCATCTTATCTTCTTTCCCATTGCATCTTGATGTTCAGTCTCTGACCCATACATTGCCACTTTCCAAATGTAGCACATCATTACTCTTATGTAATTATAACCAATAAAAAAAATCTATGTCTAAGGATTGTGAAGGTTTATGGTCATAGATATATAATAATAGGAATAAAGGCATGATAGGATGAACTCATTTTTTATGAAGGACATAAATCACAAGTTCACTATAAATAACATAGTTTCTTTATATAATATTTAATTTTAAAAATCAATAATAATAATTGCATAGGAATATGAAGACATGGAGTTTATGTTCAGAAAATTATTGAACGAATACGATAACTGGGGTTTGAAAATAAATTTAGAAAAAAAACATTTTATGTGGGATGTGGAGCCAAAACCGAAGATTTAATATTAGAAGATCAAAGGGAGTATATTGGAGGATGTGAGGAATTTGAGTATCTGGGAGTAAAAGTAGATAAAGTGGACAAACAAGAAAGTGATATTAAGAATAGAATACATAAAGGTAGAGCAATAACAGCAATGATAAATGGAGTCTTGTGGAACAGACATATATCCAGAAAAAATAAGTTACAAGTATATAATTCAATAGTGAGAAGTACTGTCACATATGGAGCTGAAGTTTGGAAATTCAACAAAAACTTATGTCGATGGAAATGGATTTCTTGAGGAGAGCAACAAGATGTTCAAAATTAGAAAAAAATAAGAAATACTGTCATACGAGAAAAAATTAATATTAGATATTCAATAGTAGATTATATAAGAAATAAGCAATTAAATTGGTATGGGCATGCACGACGAATGCAAGAAGAAAGGTTACCCAGGAAAACATTGAAATGGTGTCCACCTGGAAGAAGAAGAAGAAGGAAAGGAAGACCTCGAAACTCGTGGATGTGATAAATAAGAATGGGAATGAGAACAAGAGGGCATGGAGTGGATGGATAGAGACAAGTGGAGAAGGAAAATAAAACTTTTGGCACAGAAAGATGTGTAAACATTAAAAATCTGTATATAAATAAATAATACAGGGTTTTGTTTCAAGCATTCTGCTCTATTTATCTTGATCACAAGAGTAGGTAGTGGCTGACATGAGGGCACACATTAATGAGGCAACACTAAATTGCATCAGAGGGAAGTTGTAAATTGACTCCAGAGAATATTGTTATGACATCATTAGCACTGTAGCTTCCTGTTTCACTACAACCCTTACTGGTTTCAATTTAGCAGATACAATACTTACTTACTCACTGGCACTATCGAACCCGTAGGTTCATGGCCACGCGGACATAAGCTCTCCATACATTCCTATCCTGAGCTAATGCTTTCCAATCATTCCCTACTTCCCTCAAATCATAGTTAATGTTATTCTCCCACCTCATTCTTGGTCTACCAACTGGGCGTTTTCCGTCTGGCTTTCCTACAAGAAGCTTCCATGCACATCTTTCATTCCCCATACGTGCAACATGTCCTGCCCATCGCAGTCTACGAGACTTAACTGTTCTTATTATATCTGGCTTCCTATAAAGACCATGTAGCTCATTGTTATGTAGTCTTCTCCATTCACCTGTCTGTTCATCTCTCTTTGGTCCAAAAAATTTCCGAAGTACTTTATTCTCAAATACTCGTAATCTCCTTTCCTCCCTTAAAGCAAGAGTCTATGTTTCGCACCCATATAATATAACTGGTAGAACAATAGTTTTATATATTTTCAGTTTAACGTTTTTTTTAAAGGAGTTGGGACATCAAGAGTCTCTGCAATGCATAATAGCATCCATTTCCAGAATTGAGCCTATGTTTAGGCCTAATTTCTTTGTGCATCTCATTCCTGTTTGTGATTATTGTTTCTAAGTATTTGAATTCAGCCACTTCCTCAAAGTGTCCATCATTTGTCATTAGCTGTCCATATCCATTATATAATGAATTTCTATGTGTGACCATATATTTAGTTTTATTGATATTTACTTCCAGTCCTAATTTCTTAGCATTACTCAATAGTGTGTGTGTGTGTGTTGTCCTTTAGTATCTCCTCGCTATCGGCCAATAATACTATATCATCAGCATAAACTAACAGCTTGTTAATACCATTGAGTTGTAAACATTCCTCATTCTCTAAAGATTTAATGGCATGCTCTAGTACAAAATGAAATAGTAGAGGAGATAGTGCATCTCCTTGCTTCGCAATCCAAACTAATAATAATAATAATAATAATAATAATAATAAGAGTCTGCCATGCTGGCTCAGATGGTGGCATGTCTGTTTCCTGACTAGCAGGCCTGAGTTCGATACCCGGCGGAGTTGAAAATCATAATTTGTTAAATCATCATCATCACTCCAAGGATTGGACAATTGCCTTTTCCGACTTCATAATGCATCAGCCCAATGTTTTCTAGGTCTTCCGACATATTTTCACAACCCGTACATTCAATATGATATATTCCTGATTTTTTACTTTCATCATTTTTTAATTTCCGTTGGTTTTTATTAGTTTATTTAAACTGGTCATTTTTCAGTGCTAATTTTATATTAAATTTGTCAAATATCTTTTGGAATTTATTGTGAAAAGATACATATATATATATATATATATACTAGCTGGCCCGGCGAACATCATATCGCCTCAAAATATTTTTACGTTAATTTTTCCGATGTTTTAATAGTTATCTGCTATTTGGGGCAGAAACAAATCCAACAAATCAAAGATCATAAAAATCGGTCTAGCCGTTCTTGAGTTATAAATAGTGTAACTAATCTGACTTTGTTTTATATATATAGAAGTCCCGGCCACGCGTTGCTGTGGCTAAGGTATACATTAAATTATGTTGTAGTAAACTAAGTGAGACATCTAAATCAGAAAGTTTTTGTTTTACACAATTTTTTAGTTCTGGTACGTTAACTACACCCGGTATAAATATGGGTGGTGGTTTATGTGGAAGTGGTTTTGTTGATTGGGATGAATTTATGTTGTCTGCATTCTCAGTATCATCTATAAGTATATCATAAGGATTATAAACATTTATTGATGGAATATTTTGAGGAGGCTTGCTGATTTCATTATACTTTCGTTTTTTTCTACGAACTTGTTGGCAGTTTGGATTCTCATCATCATCAAGAAGTCTCTGTATAGTAATATCATCTTGTGATATATTATAGTCATCTTGTTTTTCATTTAATTGAGGCATGGAGATTGTTTCTGTAATATTAGGCATATTATTATAACTAACAGACTTACTTACAGTTCTGTTATTCCGTTCCTTAGGACCTTCATATGTTTTTAAATTGACATTCTTCTTAAATGTAAGATTTATGTCACATAGGCCTATACCAATTTGCGGAAATTCACTTGATATCTTATCATTCATGGTCTCTAGAACTGATTCGCCATATTGTTCAATGTCCCTTCTCGGTCCAGTTAAATTTAAATTAAGTTGCTGTCTTTCAGCCAGATTACTTAAAACTAATACACATGAAATTAATATTATTATCAATATATTGAAAATAAAATAAACACTGAACACACTTAAATTATGAAATAATCAATATTTGTAATTCAATTGAAATTTGCGGTTGCAACAAAAAGCACAGCCACCTGGTTAAATAATAAACCAATTACCTTACACGGCCATCTGTTAGAATCGTATGGAACTCACAGATAATTATAACTATTTGTTATAATAAACAAATAATTTGCAATAAAAATAATGCGACTATAAATTTAGTTATAAACTTCCCTAAGTCTCAAGTTGGATCAAACTGCACACAGTGTGCAATATTTTATTAAAATCGGTTCAGTAGTTTAGGATTCCATCGTGGACAAACAACATGACACATAATTTTTATATATTAAGATATATAGGGAAAACAAAAAGAAACCTGAAAGTTAGAACCAAGGAACACACAAGAAATATTAAAAATGGGGAAATAGAAAAATCTGCAGTTGCTGCTTATGTTTGGCCCAAAAAACACAATGTAAATTCAAACAATAAATTATTAAAACAGAAGTACAAAATAACTCACCATTTGGGAAAAAAATTTACATTCAGAAGAATAAAAATAGAGTTATGAATTTCGAAATTCCTGCTGAACGTGACCTTGTTCACCTGGAGATTCTTCGGCCAGTCAGAAGAGGGAGCTGATATCGACATCCAGGGTTCACAACATAAAATTCATCAGTCTGGCCAAGCTGAAGATGATATAGAAAATTATATCAAAACATGTTCGAGAACAAATCAATATTAAATTGAGGTAAGATGATTACAGACTCAAAAAGAAACTTGATTAAAAGAACTTCAAAATATTACTTCCTAAAATAAACCATTAAATATTTTAATGTTTGTTTACTGATCTATTTTTTTAAATGTACTATTGAAATGAGTTTTAAGTTTTGATAAATATATTTCAATCTTATATAGATATTTATTGCATGATTTAGGTATACATATATGTGCATATTTACTACAATGAGTCATTCTGTATTATCAGGCTGTACTGTTAAAATAGTTTGTTTGTAAAGAGATAGCTTTGATACAAGATTCTATCTAAGGTGTAACTCTTTAATGTTTGCCAAAGTGAGAATGTCTATTCTTATCCTTCAAATGTAATCACCAGGAATGAACATATAAATCCGATAATTTTGCCATTACATTCTTTTTTCTCTTTTAATTTCCATTTTATGGAGAGTTTTGTTTAAATTATTAAACAATCTAATATTTATATTATTTTTGGTCTGGACATCTTACCTCAATATTAATGTTGATTTGTTCTTGGACATGTTTCAAAACAATTCTCTGTTTTATCTTCAGCTTTCCCAGACAAAACAGAGAATTGTTTTGAAACATGTCCAAGAACAAATCAACATTAATATTGAGGTAAGATGTCCAGACCAAAAATAATATAATTAAAATAACCTCAAAATATAACTTCCTAAAATTAAATATTAATCTAATATTTCCCTTGATAAATAAACAAAGAATTGCTTCAGGGATGCAAAGTCACAAATTAAACTTTTGTGCTGAACATTTTACAAATTATTGAGAAATTATAAAATCATACATTTCTTGTCTTGAAAGACAAATAAAGCTATGGATCCCATCTAAAATATATGGAATATTGTAAAAGAACTTCGTAAATCTTTTTTAAGGGGAGAAGGTACCTTGTATCTCCGCCGTGTTAAATGTTCTAATTTTAATGTTCCTTTTCAGAAGAACTGTTAACAGTAGAAAATTATTTTTCTCACATATACACGCATTATTTGGTAATAAAATGACTTTTTTCCAGAACACAGCATTAAAAATGAAACAGTAAGAATTTTTTAAAAACAATGCTATTTTTTGGTGCACTTTGAAAAGGAAAATAATGTTTGGTTTCTTAATAATAACAGTAAAATGTTGAAAAAAATGCCAGATTATTGCTTGAGTACCAGAGAAATAGCCTGTGAAAATTTCATTTCTATGGGATGAATAGTTTCAAAGAAAAGGAACATAAGGCTCGCAAAAACAAAAGTAGCAGGAAATTGAGTTTAAAGTTTTACACTACTCACAGTCCTACCCTACAGCACGTCCTTTAAATCCACATTTAGGACCTTTAAATAAGTTTGTGCTGCAAAACCAATTTATATTCATATAGAACACACTTCAAAGTATGAAAATGAGCGAAAAAACAAAAATTGAAATTTTGCCCATTTATAAGATACCTTATCCCCTTAATCATTTTTTATTCCTTATTTGATGACTTACTCACTCACTGGCACTATTGAACCCGTAAGTTCATGGGCAGGATATGTGGCACATATGGGGGATGAAAGAGCTGCATGGAATCTTCTTGCAGGAAAACCAGAGGGAAAATGCCCAGTTGGTAGACCAAGAATGAGATGGGAGAACACCATTATCCATGATTTGAGAGAATCCATTATACAGGGGATGATTGGAAAACATTAGCTCAGGATAGGGATGTATGGAGAGCTTATGTCCATGTGGTCATGATCCTATGGGTTCGATAGAGCCGTTTAGTATGTTAGTTATTTAAAGTTATTTGCCTGTTTTATTGGTCTGTTATTAATTAGATAATTACAGTATAAAATTATAAAATTTAATACCTGGTAAGATTCAATAACTTCAACTGTTAAAACTATTGAAACATTATTTCTTTCATAGCTGATTCCATCCTCAAGAGGTTGTTTTGCTATAAATTAGAGTATTTTGCAATATAAATGGTTTGTTCTTTTGAAGGCCAGTGCTTTTGTTTTAATTTCATATATATATTTCTTGCTATTTTTCTTTCTTCCTTTCTTTGCCAAGCTTGATTTCCCATTTTGCCCAGTAATATATAGTGCAAAATAGTATACCTGTTATACATTCATAAGAAGGTAACATCTCAAATTTGGCAAAACTGAACTTACTTTTATTTAATTGAACCATAAGATAGATTTTTAATGTTTTATAATGAGTATATTTGCTGTATGGAATATCATTAAAGGTACATTTTCACTCACTGATTTTTTTTTATTATACATGAAATAAATGTTTCATTTAAAAAAATTAAATTTAAATGTTTCATTTATTTAAATTTAGATTGATTATCAGTTGATTAATGTCTTTGACATCATCTGATTCCTAATAGCCAATTTTGTTGGTCCATCCGATCTCCGTTGTAGATGTTTCTCTTTCGTGTATAAATATATTCCCTGACTACAGGAGGTTTTAGTTCTTCCCTCAGGTTTCCATTACAAAACACATTTTGGTAGCCAATCCTCTTCCATTCGCTGGACATGTCCATACCATATTAATTGCTGAGTTTTAATATAATTTAAAATAGTGCCTTCAATCTTCATTTAAATTTGAAAATTTAATTAATGTTGGAAGATATGTAAATAATGAAAAAAATCTTAAACATTTAAATTATGCATAATAGCAATACTTGTTAAAAATAGCCTGTTTATGTACATAATTTCCTTATTTGATATGCAGCTTTAAATTTTTACATTAATGAACTAAAAAGTTAAATAATAAAATGCTATTACATTTGATCTTTGTGTATTCAATTTGAAAAAAAAAGAGGATATAATAACCCTCAAATTGGTAATGTATCCAATAAGATACATTTAATTAATTAATTTAATCATATTTGAAGAGAAAAATTATACGCTCAGACCGGGACTTGAACCTGGGACCCTTGGTTCTCTAGACCAAGTGCTCTACCAACTGAGCTACCTGAGCAAGTACCGATCTAAACGCAAATCTTTCTCTATATACATTGTAATTCCCATCCACCAAATGCTGTGAAGCCATGCTTCTATCTTGCAAATGGCGGCTCCTTTATTAAGAAGACATATTTGGGAATTATACATTACAGCCAGTACGGCTTTTTCCAAGTTTTTATTATCGATTTTTCTCTTCAAATATGATTTATCCATCATTGAGATGTACGAAATTGATAATAAAAAATTAATTTAATGTTTTTAAAATCATTGAAAAAATAAACCAGTAGAAATTATTTAAATTTGTGTCGATAGATTATCGGTTTATTAATGTCTGACATTGTCCGATTCCTAATAGCCAATTTTGTCGGTCCATCCAATCTCCTGGTTGTAGATATTTCTCCTTAATGTATAAATATATTCTCTGAGTCAAATAATGTAACAATATGAAATAATTATGAATGATTTGTTTTCACTGTAGCCAAGCATATTTAAATAAGCTGACATGAAAAATTGAGTTTTGCCAATTTAAAAATTAAATAAAGCTCAAAATTTTCTTTGTCAGGGAATAATAATCTTCCTCCTCATTTGATGCAACCAACAAACATTATTTTCTTCAAAATTTGTTGAAGTTGGGAATCATTGCATTAAACAATAGATTGTATGTAGGTTGAGTGAGTAGTGGTCACAGCTGATTGGGTTAACACAAGTCATAACTGTGATTGTATTGTGTCCTGTTTGGTTAAACAGGTGTTGGAGATTCAATCCATGTTTTGATTGAATAGCACAACCATGAACTTGCCTAGGAGTGTCTTCTGAATCACAACGAGCTTTCCAACCAAACTAGGAAGTTACTGTCATTGTAGTTAACTAGCCATTTAAAGAGCCTTCTTCCTGTCTATTAATTTTCAATTTCTTTCAAGATGAATTCTTATAAAGGAGAGGATCCTCCTTTGAACTAAAATACCCATTCCAAATTCAGGTTTCGCTGCACCTCCATAGAATTATGCAAAGCTTCCTGATTCCTGACTGCCTTCTCCTGGTCATCCAACTTCCCATAAAGCGATTGTATCCAAGAGTAATTTATCTAATTCCCGTATTAAGTTTTATTAATATAAACTGCATAATTTATATATATATATATATATATATATATATATTACCATATTCATAAACTGTATGGTTTAGATTTAATGGGGGCAGCCGTAGCATAGATGGTTAAGGCAATACGCTACAAACAGGAAGGTCGAGGGTTCGAATCCTGGTGGGTCAAGATTTTTAAACTGACCCAAACCTTCTGGCAGCACAGTGGCCCTGGGGTCGACTCAACCTCTAACAGAAATCAGTACCATATGCTTCTTCTGGGGGGTAAAGGCGGCTGTCATGCCAGCTGACAACCCAGCTGACATGAAGTATCAATTGTCTAGAGAAAGTGAGAGCCTTAAGCTCCTACTATCCCAAGGGTCTCCTGCGGTCTGTAGTAGGATCACTCTATTTTTACCTTAGATTTAATGGTATTTTACAGCTCTTCAAAGTAATTGAATTTGCTCTCTTCCTAATCTACCTTTTACTTTCCTGTAAGTATCTTATCGTTATCACTATAAACTTAAATAAGACAGTGATTGGGTCTCCTACGGTCTGTAGTGGGATCACTCTATTTTTACCTTAGATTTAATGGTATTTTACAGCTCTTCAAAGTAATTGAATTTGCTCTCTTCCTAATCTACCTTTCACTTTCCTGTTAGTATCTTATCGTTATCACTATAAACTTAAATAAGACAGTGATTGGGTCTCCTGCGGTCTGTGTAGTAGGATCACTCTATTTTTACCTTAGATTTAATGGTATTTTACAGCTCTTCAAAGTAATTGAATTTGCTCTCTTCCTAATCTACCTTTTACTTTCCTGTTAGTATCTTATCGTTATCACTATAAACTTAAATAAGACAGTGATTGGGTCTCCTACGGTCTGTAGTGGGATCACTCTATTTTTACCTTAGATTTAATGGTATTTTACAGCTCTTCAAAGTAATTGAATTTGCTCTCTTCCTAATCTACCTTTCACTTTCCTGTTAGTATCTTATCGTTATCACTATAAACTTAAATAAGACAGTGATTGGGTCTCCTGCGGTCTGTAGTAGGATCACTCTATTTTTACCTTAGATTTAATGGTATTTTACAGCTCTTCAAAGTAATTGAATTTGCTCTCTTCCTAATCTACCTTTTACTTTCCTGTTAGTATCTTATCGTTATCACTATAAACTTAAATAAGACAGTGATTGGGTCTCCTACGGTCTGTAGTGGGATCACTCTATTTTTACCTTAGATTTAATGGTATTTTACAGCTCTTCAAAGTAATTGAATTTGCTCTCTTCCTAATCTACCTTTCACTTTCCTGTTAGTATCTTATCGTTATCACTATAAACTTAAATAAGACAGTGATTGGGTCTCCTGCGGTCTGTAGTAGGATCACTCTATTTTTACCTTAGATTTAATGGTATTTTACAGCTCTTCAAAGTAATTGAATTTGCTCTCTTCCTAATCTACCTTTTACTTTCCTGTTAGTATCTTATCGTTATCACTATAAACTTAAATAAGACAGTGATTGGGTCTCCTACGGTCTGTAGTGGGATCACTCTATTTTTACCTTAGATTTAATGGTATTTTACAGCTCTTCAAAGTAATTGAATTTGCTCTCTTCCTAATCTACCTTTCACTTTCCTGTTAGTATCTTATCGTTATCACTATAAACTTAAATAAGACAGTGATTGGGTCTCCTACGGTCTGTAGTGGGATCACTCTATTTTTTACCTTAGATTTAATGGTATTTTACAGCTCTTCAAAGTAATTGAATTTGCTCTCTCTTCCTAATCTACCTTTTACTTTCCTGTTAGTATCTTATCGTTATCACTATAAACTTAAATAAGACAGTGATTGGGTCTCCTACGGTCTGTAGTGGGATCACTCTATTTTTACCTTAGATTTAATGGTATTTTACAGCTCTTCAAAGTAATTGAATTTGCTCTCTTCCTAATCTACCTTTCACTTTCCTGTTAGTATCTTATCGTTATCACTATAAACTTAAATAAGACAGTGATTGGGTCTCCTACGGTCTGTAGTGGGATCACTCTATTTTTACCTTAGATTTAATGGTATTTTACAGCTCTTCAAAGTAATTGAATTTGCTCTCTTCCTAATCTACCTTTCACTTTCCTGTTAGTATCTTATCGTTATCACTATATACTTAAATAGGACAGTGATTGTTTTTCATTTTCTTTAAGTGTTAGAGACATTTACAAGATAATTAAAGCTGCTCTTTTCCTCCCTATCTTTCATCTCCCTGTTAGTATCTCATCACTATAATTACATTATATTACTGGAAAATCACCATGAATTTTACTAGTATCGATTCATCACTATAAACTTAAATATGATACACAATGTTTATGATATTTTAATCCCCTATAGGCTTATAACTAGATGTCTCACAGAGGCAATGTGCTAACCACATGTCACTCATTGACATCTTTAGGGAAATAAGCATAACTAAATTAGCTTGGCCAAGAAATCCCCACTAGGAAATGTCACCAAGAGGAATATATGAGGTATATACATACATTATAGACCTATACCTTTTTATGAGTAAAATTATTAATATCAATAACTAGCCTGAAAATATACTTGCAATTAATATTAGGGTCTTTAATTACTACAAAATGTTTTTAAGTGAGCCACCATTATTTATTATTATTATTATGCTCAATTCTGGAAATGCGTGCTATTATGCATTGCAGAGACTCTTGATGTCCCAACTCCTTTCAAAAAACGTTAAACTGAAAATATATAAAACTATTATTCTACCAGTTATATTATATGGGTGCGAAACATGGACTCTTACTTTAAGGGAGGAAAGGAGATTACGAGTATTCGAGAATAAAGTACTTAGGAAAATTTTTGGACCAAAGAAAGATGAACAGACAGGTGAATGGAGAAGACTACATAACAATGAACTACATGGTCTTTATAGAAAGCCAGATATAATAAGAACAGTTAAGTCTCGTAGGCTGCGATGGGCAGGACATGTTGCACGTATGGGGAATGAAAGACTTGCATGGAAGCTTCTTGTAAGAAAGCCAGAGGGAAAACGCCCAGTTGGTAGACCAAAAATGAGGTGCGAGAATAACATTAACTATGATTTGAGGGAAGTAGATTATACAGGGAATGATTGGAAAGCATTAGCTCAGGATAGGGATGTATGGAGAGCTTATGTCCGTGCGGCCATGAACCTATGGGTTCGATAGTGCCAGTGAGTAAGTAAGTATTATTATTATTATTATTATTATTATTATTATTATTATTATTATTTATTATTATCATCATCATCAAACATTTCCTTTACAGAGATTTTATTTTTAACTGGATACAATAATTTACAAAACTTTCTACAGAATTCATTCTCTGTCTTATAAGACTTCTCTAAACATTCCAATCTTATGTGTCTCAAATCTTTCCATGGGAATTTTCCATGTTATAATATGATTTTTTAATTGTTAAATGTATGTATATAATCTGATAATATAGACTGTATTATGTATACTAAATATAATACATGTAATTATAATATGCATATATTTTTGTGCTTTTTTTTTACCCAATATAGTTCAAAGTCCCAATACTTTCTTTTAGTTATTTATATTTTTTCGTTTTTTTATTTTTTTATTTTAGCATCTAGAAATTTGTATAAAGATGTATATCTTTGGTTATTCCTGGATTTTAGAGGTTTTAAATCTACCAATTTTTGTCAGATTTAAAGCCACAACCCCTAAGTTCATTAACAAATGGTTTTATTTCACTATTATTGAAAATTGAAAGTAGTACAACTAATTTGTAGGTTAATATTTTTAATTTTTGGTTTGATAAATTGTTTCTTCTACTTCATGAAATTAGGGCTTTTGACCTGTTTTCACATCAAGTGGGATTTAATGAATCTTCCCATCTAGTAAATGCGTGTCCAACACTTCTATGTCCTATTGGTTTGCACTTTAGGAACAGCTGAGGGATTTTATCTGTAGGCATTCTTTTAACATGTTCATACCAGTTGTTTCCCATATAGTCATTTCTATTTGTTAAATTAAAAATATTTAAGTCTTTCCTAATACCTTCATTTCTTTTTCTGTCCAAAATTGTCACACCTGCTAATTAACGTAAGAACTTCATTTCTGTAGTTTATATTTTTCTTCTGTCTGAACGGTTAAGAGTCCAATTTTCACTTGCATAAGTTGAGACAGGCACTGTCATCCACTGCAGGTTATTATTGGATTTGGTATAATGTTTTGTAAACAATAATATTTCTTATTAATTGAGTTAAAAATTGATTGAATATCTTAGGAGAAAGTTATGAATAGTTATCCTTTTTCTATCCATAGTTGTAGTATTTTATTTAAAGATGCTCTTTAACAACTCAAGTCACTAATGTTGCAATTCAAGGCTGGACATGAAAGAGTCACAAATTCTGTTTAGAGGCTTTTTATTCGAGGCTTAATTTTCTTTTACATGTCATAAAACTATGACATGGGACCCACAGTTTTACTTTCATTCAAAAGGAAACCAAACACAGAATTTATTCATTCTAAAAAAATCCATCAATCCTAGCTTGATTTGGACAGTTAACTTTGAAACTATATGTGAGCATTTCCACATTTTCTTAATTGTTTTATTTTTAATATAATGATGATGATGATTATTATTATTATTATTATTATTATTATTATTATTATTATTATTATTATTATTATTATTATTAAATGGAATATATTGTAAATAATAATGATTGCATTAAAATTGTTCATACAGAAAGCAGTCAGTACCTCCTACTGTGGTGCTGCGACGTGAACAGAAATGGCTGCGAATGTTATCCAACTGGGAACGATTCATGACCAAGAATTATAAGAAGGTTCGGGAACGTTGCAGAAAAGGAATTCCTCCATCAGTAAGACCTCGAGCCTGGTTGTATCTATGTGGTGGGAAGCTCTTGTTGGAACAAAGAAGAAATCTCTATGCACAACTGGCAGCACAAGATGGAGACCCAAGATGGGTGGATGACATTCGCAAAGATCTTCATCGACAGTTTCCATATCATGAAATGTTCATTGACCAGGAAGGTCATGGGTAAGACAATGTTTCTTTATTTTAAGAGCAATACTAAAAAAATTCATTGTTAAAACTGTTGAGGTGGAAAGTCATAAAATAAAATAAGTTAAAACATACCTTCTTAGGTAAGATTTGTCGTCCTCAACTTATAGAATATGTATTCTTTATGTCTGTAGACCTTTCAGAACATCCGTTCCATCTTCAGCAGGTCCTTCTTCGCTACAATATCTAATATGATGGTTGATGCTGCTGGTCACGACAAAGCCACATTAGGACCAGCTGCAGAGACTTTTGATGTCCCAACTCCTTTCAAAAAACGTTAAGCTGAAAATATATAAAACTATTGTTCTACCAGTTATATTATATGGGTGCGAAACATGGACTCTTACTTTAAGGGAGGAAAGGAGATTACGAGTATTTGAGAATAAAGTTCTTAGGAAAATTTTTGGACCAAAGAGAGATGAACAGACAGGTGAATGGAGAAGACTACATAACAATGAACTACATGGTCTTTATAGGAAGCCAGATATAATAAGAACAGTTAAGTCCCGTAGACTGCGATGGGCAGGACATGTTGCGCGTATGGGGAATGAAAGACGTGCATGGAAACTTCTTGTAGGAAAGCCAGAAGGAAAACGCCCAGTTGGTAGACCAAAAATGAGGTGGGAGAACAACATTAACTATGATTTGAGGGAAGTAGATTATACAAGGAATGATTGGAAAGCATTAGCTCAGGATAGGGATGTATGGAGAGCTTATGTCCATGCGGCCATGAACCTACGGGTTCGATAATGCCAGTGAGTAAGTAAGTAAGTAAGCATCAAACATCACATTAGATATTGTAGCAAAGAAGGACCTGCTGAAGATGGAATGGATGTTCTGAAAGGCCTACAGGCATAAAGAATACATATTTTATAAGTTGAGGACGACGGATCTTACCTAAGAAGGTTTATTTTAAGAGCAAGTAACAGATTAAATACATGTTCACTAATATTTAAGTCCAGCACAAAATATTTTTACATGTTGCAAATTGATGATAATTATAAGCCTTAATGTAGTAAATAAATAAATATGTGGCACGACAGCTATGAAGAGCATGGATAATTGCTGACTAGAAGAGGGAGAATACAAGTATTTGAGAACAAAGTTCTTAGAAAAATTTTTGGACCAAGAGAGATGAACAGAAGGCGAATGGAGAAGACACATAACAGTGATCTACATGGTCTCTATAGGAAGCCACATATAATGAAAACATTTAAGTCTTGTAGATTGTGGTGGGCAGGACATGTGGCACAAATGGGGAATGAAATACGTGCATGGAAGCTTCTTGTAGGAAAACCAGAGGGAAAACGCCCAGTTGGTAGATCAAGAATGAGGTGGGAATCAATATTTGAAGGAAGTAGATTATACAGAGAATGATTGGAAAACATTAGCTCAGGATAGGGATATATGGAGAGCTTATGTCCATGTGGCCATGAACCTATGGGTTCAATAGTGCCAGTGAGTTAGTTAGTTAGTTAACCTTTTCACTGCTGAGATATTGTCAGCCTTTAAAACCCTCCTTGCTCAATGCAGGGAGAAATATGGAAAAAGTTAATTTAGGTACCTAGGAGATGGCAGTATATGCCTCCTTAGTTTGAAAGCAATGCAATACGTATTATATAACTAGCAGGCGTTTGGAGTTGAGAATGGATATACACACCCATAGCACAGCAAGCATTTTCTTTGCCTACGGATATACCCGTTCGTAGCAGTGTAAAGGTTAACCATACTTCCTACTAATAAAATATATTCATTAAATTAGCATAGATAACAAATGTGAACTCTTAAAAAAATCTCTGTTCCTATCTGGCTATGATTAGTAACCATATTGTATTTGCTTTGTTTAGTACATATGTATGAGTGAATGGTGTGTTTAATCTTTAACATTTCAAGATGAAGCTGATATATCAAAGAAAGTCACAAATTTCACAAAAACAATGGGAATAATTAACAAAATAATGAAACCATCTTTAGTACAAAAGAATACAAGATTACAGCTTTATAAGGTTCACGCAAGACCAATATTGAGATATGGTAGTAAAACATGGACAATACGAAGAAGAGATGAAAGCCGAATAACAGCAAATGAGATGCAATTTATGCGCCATACAGCAGGCTATATAAAGTGGGACCATAAAAGAATTTAGGAAATTATGAAAGAGTTGGATGTAGAACCCATTCTCCACCATATACAAAACTACCAGAACAACTGGAAAGCCCAACTTCAACGAATGCCATCTCGTAGAATTCCAAAAGCCATGCTTCGTTACTGCCCCCAAGGCAAAAAATAGCTGGGACATCCAAAAAGCGCTGGATGGAAAATTCCTCTTTGACACCATAACAGGCCACATGGCCTAATATTTGCATGGATGATGATGATATTCATATTGTCTGACTGTGAGAGATAACCTTGGCACTCAGCTGGTCACTCATCCTGGAGATCTCCCATGTCCTCATGTGGTATAAAAAAAATATACCATATATCCTGATAGGTCATGTCCTCTTAAGGCCCTGGAGGCATAGGGCATGCAGAATAGAAGTATGTACTAAGGGGGAGGGAGAGAGAGAGAGAAAGAAGTTAATTTAAAGAGAATATCAAAAATAATAATCAATCATCCCTATAGACCTCCATGTCCCTTGTGTGGTCAAAAAAAACATATCCTGCAGGTTGTGAGGCCTGTAGAAGTAGGTGTATTCAAAGGAAGAAGTTAAACTGAAGAGGAGGGGAGAGAGAGTAAAGTTAATAATTTAAAGAGAAATGCAAAAAGAAAAAAAATGATATATATAATAGTAATGATAATTATTATTATTATCCCCATTATTATTACTATCATTAATATGTCCACCACTGTGGTCTCGAGGTGGCGTGCTGCCTTGTCACACAGCGGGCTCGGGTTCAATTCCCAGTCGGTACAGGCTCTTGGGTGAGGTTTTTTTCAGAGTTTTTCCTCACCTGTAAGACAAATGTCAGGAAGCTTAGGGCCCAACGGTCCCCGAAAATCATCCGGCCAACATCATTATCCTTCACTGCTGTGGAAAGCAACAGGAAGCTACCACACCTATAATTCCCTAGTAAAGCTGCAAAGCATAGCATGGAAATGCTATGATTGCAGTGAAAGACCTGCCTTCAGGCAGAATTACTATGGATGGATGGATCATTAATATTATTATTATTGTTGTTGTTACTGTTGCACTGTTTTTTAGATAAAGATATAAAATATATTGTGTGGTTTTAATGATTATTTTATTATCTGCAGGCAACAAGATTTATTCCATGTGTTAAAAGCATATTCAATCCTGAATACAAGTGTTGGATACTGCCAGGCACAGGCTCCATTGGCAGCATTCCTGTTGATGCACATGCCTGCTGAGCAGGCTTTCTGGTGTCTCGTGTCTATCTGCGACAAGTACCTTGCTGGTTATTATAGTCAGGGAATGGTATGTCTTACTTTATGTTACTAGCAATTAAATTAAAACATAAAATATCTTCTAACATATAAAATATATTGTAATTAATTGTATTTCAGGATACAAATGAATTAAACCAATGAAAATTATCTGTTTATAGAAAGAGTTCCAGATAAATAATGCTTTGAGATAGAAACAGACAAAATATATTATCTCAGTTATTTTACATTTGATACCTATATAATCGAGTATTAAAAAGAAATAGATGTGAAGATATGAATGGTTTCAGACTTAATCAGAGATTATATGAAATTCATGACTGTTAAGAAGTAATCAACCATATTTCCATTTTTTTTTTTTTTAGAATTTGTAAAATTGCTGGTAGTCAGTAATATAAGAGCTAAATTTTGAGATAAAAAGTTAATTGCATCTTAATAGTTGTATTTCAATCAATCAGCAATTAAGATCTAAAGTCACCCCATTATATATCGTATTCCTATTTCATTTTAATATTATATAATGATTATCAACAGTAATCTAACAAGAGTTTGTGTTTTTCTGAAAAAAAATCATGAGCAACAAAGTCATGAGTGATTTTGTCTAATGAAAAACTAATACATCAGAAGCTAAAAATGATTATAATGTTTAACATTTACCAACTGTGAGGTTATGTATTCCGATTTTATTTCTAGGCAATTTCTAAGCCGACTGTATAGTTATAAATAGCTCCATCATTGATATATGAAATGAATAATAAAAACATAAATAGCATATATTTACTGTTAAATCTCTTTGGGCTGGGGAAAAATTAATAACAGATGATTGTATGAGAAATAACTAATAACAATAATGCAGATTCATTATACAACATTTAATAAATTTTTTAGAGCGACAGAACTAATTCTGGTAATTTTTTAAGTTCTTTTCTTTCGGCATTTCTTTTTATACCATATCAATCATACACTGTTGAATCAATATCCTTGTCAAAGAAGTTAATTTGCAGAGATATCTCTCATTACAAACTGGAAGAGGCAATTTTATCAACAGGAAGAGGCAAAATTATCAGTCTATGAGATAAATAGTCAATGTAAATATCTTTAATAACTGATAAATCAGATTGTTTTTGCTTGAAACTCTTGAGTTCCCTAACACAGATTGCATATCTGCAACTCTATAAACAGATACATTTCTTTAGTTCATTTATTTTACACCTATATTTTAATATATAAAATAAATTGTAATTAACTATACATATATTAAATTAATGTTGGGAAGTAAACATTATGAGGTATAATCATTAAAATTCATCGGAGAACATATTGTTTAAACAACTCACCTCATAGGATTCATGCTTCCATGATATCGCGATTTCAAACATAGTCATGTTCATTTTCAGCCATAACTCCGAGTCGGAGATATGTTCTCCGATGAATTTTAATAACTATACATATTTGTTTTCAAATAGCACTTTTGTTTGTTAAAAAGAAACGGTATATGCAGTATAGGTAATTTGTAGGATATAGATATTTAATAAGCAATGGGAAAAAATAATGTGAGGAAGCTATTACATTTTTAGTTGAAAAGAATATTTTATAAAAGCGTAAAATGATTTCAAACATATCATCTTATTTTGTATTTGTACTATTAACTATTATAATAATTGTATTGTTAATGGAGGATGAAACACGTCTGTAATTGAATTTTGAGATAATTGAACTTTTAAATATTGATATAATCAAATATCGACATGTATCAATAATATTTTGTGCTGATACTATTCAAAACATTTAAGCAAGCTAGATTCATATAACAGATTTGAAAAATTAATTAATTAATATTTACTTATTTTAGGAATTCTCACTATGAGGTATATTCATTAAGGTAGAATATGTTTATCACTCACCTCATATTGTTCTTCTTATTTGATTATAAACTAGTTTTGGAACATAGTTTCTGTTCCATCCTCAGTATCATCACGACCGTTGTTCTGTCGTCTTGAAGAGTTGTCCTTCTCTCCTTCCATTGGCTGACTGAAAAACCTCGAAACCAGGTCATTCTCACCGGGAATTTCAAAGTTCATTAATTTCTTCTTTTCGCTCTTTTGAATGTAGATCTTTTCCCAAACAGTAAGTTCTTTTGGTTTTTCTATTTGTTTTAATAATTTTGCTTCTTTCTCGATAAGATGTTTTTCAGACCATGCATGGGCAGCCACTGCAGATTTTTCTACTTCCCCTTTCTTGACATTCCTGAGATGTTCTTTAACTCTAGTTTTCAAATTTCTTTTAGTTTTTCCTATGTAGAAAAATGGGGAAAACAAATTGTTTTGAAACATGTCCAAGAACAAATCAACATTAATATTGAGGTAAGATGTCCAGACCAAAAATAATATAATTAATATAATTCATTACCTATAACACTTTGTTCAAGTTACAAATTTCGAATAACAGAAGTTTGAACTATAATATTACTAATCATTATTATTTTTATTTAATGACTAATAACTCAAATCATTAGAATCACAATTCAAAGTGTGAAAGGACCAACAAATTTTGTTCATACATCTCCTAGTTCAGACTCGAGGTATTTTTACATGCTGTAAATCTATAATGCAGGCCCCATAGTTTTTACTTCACTCCAGAAGAAAGCCATGTAATGTTTTTTTATGCCCTTAAAAAATCCATCAATCCTGGCAGGTTTGACCTCAAAACAGGAGAGAAATATAAAAACCATTTTTTTCTATGTTTCTATTTAAATTAATATTTTCCAATCCTGGATAAAATCTAATTTATGAAAGAAAAATTAACGCTTGAACCGGGGCACAAACCCTAGATTTCTGATTCTGTACATCAGTGCGATACCAGTTATGTCATTCGAGCACTGATAAGAACATCAACATTTCTTTCCACTTATACAATTCTTGTTCAGTGCTCGAATGGCATAATTGGTATTGCACTGATGTACAGAATCAGAGATTCAGGGTTCATACCCTAGTTTAAGTGTTAATTTTTTCTTTCTTAAATTAGATTCTTTCCAGGATTAGAAAATGTTAATTGAAATAAAAACATCGAAATATGAAGCTTTACTGCTAAGAAGTAGTTATAAAAATAATTCTGAATAGAAGACATCAGTCTTCGGATGGACGAGAATTATGTAAGTGGAAAGAAATGTTGACATTCTTATCGGTGCTTGAATGGGCGTAATTGGTATTGCACTTATGTATAGACTCAGAGATCTAAGGTTCGTGCCCCAGTGCAAGCATTATTCTTTCTTTATTAAATGAAAACCATTACTTTTGCATAAAATCTATCATAATAATGGAAAATTTATTTTGTCTAATTTTTTCATGATTACAAATAGAAGTAACTACGTATGATATTGTTGCATATGAAAGTGAATTATAAATATCAATGTGTTTAAAAAAATAATAACTGTGTTATGTAAAAAAGTTAATTTATAATATATTGTTTTTATAGGAAACATTGCAGGTGGATGGTGATATCTTATTTGGCCTTCTCAAGAAGGTTACTCCTAGTGTGTATAAGCATTTAGTAAGTATTAATGTGATAATAAATTAGTAAATGTTTTTGGCTTACTGTATGCTTATTTTTTTGGATGTTTACTTTATGGTTACAACATAGTACAAATATCAGAAATAGAATATAAATTGATAATCTGTTTTGAACTTTTATAGGAAAAAAATCACTACGAGGTTTAATTTTAAGTTAAAATGTTTCATACCTCACCTCATATCCAGTCTTCTAATTACACCACAATTTCAAAACCTCAGCAACTTCATTTTCAGCAATTTCTTGTCGACTGATGATATGTCGATCAGAAGAACTATTTCTTCTTCCCTCTGTTGGCGGACTGATAATCCTCCAGATCCAATCAGATTCTGCAGGAATTTCGAAGTTCATAAGTTTTCTTCTTTGAACATCTTGATAATCTGTTATTTTATTTTATTATCTTGTGAGTCTACTGTGAGACAAAATGTAATCATTATCTGCCAGAAGTGGATGAGATGATTTTTGTATTGACAAACCAGACAAACTAATTGATTCAGGCAGAAACATTTGAGGATCATACTTGGGAGGCCCTGAGTTCAAACTGTAGTTTGATCAACCTGAGGTTTTTTTCTGATTTATATCAGTTGTCAATAAAAAATGTTGGATTGGAATTGAATTACCATGATCCTTTTACCTTAATTATCATATTACATAATAATAAATCTGTGGTACAACAGCTCCTAAGTACCAAGACTGACTAGTACAAGGAATCATGTTCTTAACATAATGTGGTCCCTGAACCTTAATTTCACTTTTCTTAATCAGATTGTGCTTTTTCTCATATCACGTAGTTACACAATTGTACTCATGAGGCTGAGTGGATCATATTCTAGACATACCAAAAGAAAATTGTCTTTGGTACAGCTAGGAATTGAAAACAGGACTTCTGTGATGCTTGTCAGGAATGCTGTTAAATCACAGATGTAATCTTAATTTCTTAATACTCTAAAATTAAAATTAAAAAAACACAAGATCTATAAATAAGAATGAAATTTAAAAAATCCAAACTAAATTTAGCCTGAAATCATGTTACAGTTAGGGTTCAAAGGAAACCTTAGTATAGTTTCAAATTTGACCAAAATTAATGGATTTTAAATTTACAAACAATTGTCGTGGGAATATGATTATTTCTAGTTAAACTGATGTGAATAATAATCATCAAAATGTTACATCTAAAAGTATTATTAACACCATAAGAGTAATTAATACTTCATACTTTGATGATCTTGTAGAAGATTTCCGGGCTACGTTTCGCCAGGGACTGCGTCCGGCGTCCTCAAGGGTTGTCTTAAGACTGCAACGAGAAGCCATTGAAATATTCAAACATCAAAATAGTTACAATAGAAAAGAAGAATCATTAAAAGTCAACAAAGCATGGATACCAGTCTTAACAAAAGCCAGATGTAAACCCCTACGAGAACAATCTACTAGAACATCAGACAGCAACCTCATTGGTGCAATGGAAGACCCTAATGCTAACCAACCAGAAGGCAGATTCAATTTACACAGTAACGGACCACGCAGAGAACACGTCGCAGATAAATGTATAAATAGAGGAGGTAGTCGACAAAATTGCCAGTCTCAAGACAACCCTTGAGGATGCCGGACGCAGTCATAGAGTCTCAAGACAACCCTTGAGGATGCCGGACGCAGTTTCTGGCGAAACGTTGTGGAACTACAAGCCTCAAGACCATGGCCAACAGCCTGGAAATCTTCTACAAGATCATCATAGTAACTTCATACTTTGTGTGTTACTTGTTAAATTAGCATATAAGCATACTTTATTTTTATTTATCGACTTCCTTAAAATTCAGGGTTGCCATTACAGACAAAGGTAATCTAAAATTACAATTTCATAGGTTGTTGGTCACTTAGTTGATTTTTATACTAATAAATCAAGTATAAATTTACATTATGAAAAATTAAAAATTAATTTTCAGTTTCAAGGTGAACATCGACTTCTTTAACATTCCTCTTTTTTTTCCCCCCTGTGAGAATATCTTAATCTGGATCAGTTCCTAAGCAATAAATTATTTTCTTACGGCATTTTGAAGTGTATTATAATAAAATTTTACTGTAAATATATTTTTTTTTCAGAAAAAGCAGAAAGTGGAACCTATTCTATACATGACAGAATGGTTTCTTTGTGTCTTTACTCGCACATTACCATGGGATACAATTCTGAGAATATGGGATATGTTCCTTTGTGAAGGTAATTACAGTTTAACCTCTTACACATTCTGTAACATAATGCAATTTATATTAACATTACCATTTATCAGCATTGGAGTTTTTGGAAACTCATGAATTAATTTCTTAAATTCAAATTCTTTATGATTTCTTGATTGAACATCCACATAGATTAGATAAATGACAAAGCCGTAAGATTTGTTGCAGCTGAAAAAGTATTAAACAAACATCTGATAGGAGTGCCTCAGACTAAACAAAATTGGTTCCATATAAAAAGTTAGAGACAATTAATTATTGTGATCAAAATCTGCACATTAGATCAAAAACAGCACATATCATATTTGAAGAAAAAAATAGTTCTCTTCAAATATGATTTATTCATCATTGAGATGTATGAAATGAATAATAAAAACATTGAACAACACATATATTGACATACTAACTCCACAATCTGTAAGGAACAGAAATAAATAGTCACCTAGCCTGACATCATTGTATCCGCTCTTTTCATTTGCTCAAGTACTATGATGCAAAAGCTTTAATTTCATATTTAGACTAAATGTGAATTAAAATAATTGTGGAGTAGATTGTGAAAATAGTTTTTTTATCTCTATCATTTGTTTTTGTTTTGTTTCTATCATTGCCATGAGCAACTTTTTTGATTAAGAGAAAACAGTGAAATAGGATTCAGAAATAAGAGATGTAGTATTTATAACAATAACATTATTAATAATTTGCCATCATTACTTTATTCATTTTTATCATTTTTATATCATTTGAACTAAACTCAATCATAAGTTGTTACTGAAAA
Organism: Diploptera punctata; assembly: GCA_030220185.1. Lineage (NCBI taxonomy): Eukaryota > Metazoa > Arthropoda > Insecta > Blattodea > Blaberidae > Diploptera > Diploptera punctata. Next base: position 745,258 of record JASPKZ010000793.1, read on the forward strand.
TGTATACTGTAATCTTTAATATTCTTAATCATGGAAGAAAATTGTGAACCTGGACCTTTGTTACGTTCTAATACACCCTTGTAAGTTAAAGAAATATTATATAGAGCATTATAAATGTGGAGAGAAAGGTGGGACTATTGTCTGTCCAGCCTAAGAAACACACTTGAGGAAAACAAATGGATGGGTATTCCACGAAGCACAGACTACTGCAAGTCGTTCATGGCCAAAGCATAGTTCAGCGGAAGCAAAAAAATTAATCATGTATTTGAAATTATTTATGTTAACTATAGTTGATCATAATACAGTATATATCTATATTCTAGCACTATAATGAATGATATAGTTGAAGTAACTGCAGAATATACTGGTGTGTTGGAGAGTATGTTGTACATATTAGCAGGGAATTAAAAGAAACTCATAATATCAAAATGCCCAACACAAAGAGGAAAAGGCCTAAAGCTGTTTTAGGAGTGGTGGCCGATTTTATAAAGTGTGCAGTTCATTATAAGATGCATAGGTTTTTTTAACAATGAACCACCTATCTTAAATAAAGTTGTGAATGAAGACCCTGATTTACCCACTTTTAAGAGATTTAGTTTTCACACACTCTTCTCAGATATAGGATTCTCTTTTGTGAAAAGAAATACTGTTGACGTCTTGCTAGACTGTTATTTTATACAGTTATTTTAATTTAAATGTTTGATTTGAATTAATTTGTATAATATTAACTATTATAATTTATTAAAATTAATGTTGGGAAGTAAACATCATGAGGTTATATAATTAATGATGATTTTATTATTAATTTAACATTTCTCAATGAAAGATAAATTAAATTTGAAGAGAAAAATTTTCGCCTAGACCGGGACTCGAACCCGGGACCCTTGGCTTTCCGGGCCAAGTGCTCTACCAACTGAGCTACCGAGACGAGTTACGATCTAGACGCAAATTTTTCTCTTATATACGTTGTAATTCCCTATCGCCAAATGCTTTTGAAACCATTGTTTCTATCTTTGCAAATGGCGGCTTCTTAGTTAAGAAGACATTTATTGGAAATTTAACATTACTTTAAAAGCCAGTAAGGCCTCTCGGTCTAGGCGAAAATTTTTCTCTTCAAATTTAATTTATCTTTCATTGAGAAATGTTAAATTAATAATAAAATCATCATTAGAGGCCTTACTGGCTTTTAAAGTAATGTTAAATTTCCAATAAATGTCTTCTTAACTAAGAAGCCGCCATTTGCAAAGATAGAAACAATGGTTTCAAAAGCATTTGGCGATAGGGAATTACAACGTATATAAGAGAAAAATTTGCGTCTAGATCGTAACTCGTCTCGGTAGCTCAGTTGGTAGAGCACTTGGCCCGGAAAGCCAAGGGTCCCGGGTTCGAGTCCCGGTCTAGGCGAAAATTTTTCTCTTCAAATTTATATAATTAATATTGAGTGGAGAACACATTTTTAATAACTCACCTCGTATAATTTCAAATTTATTTGATTAAGTCCATTGGTTTTGAATTAATTTTTCATTCATCTTCAGTCATGAAAATAAACTGCAGATGAATGAAAAATTCATTTGAAACCAATGTACTTAATCAAATAAATTTGAAATTATATGAGGTTATTAAAAATATGTTCTCCACTCAATATTAATTATAATTTAATTCGTTTTCGACATGTGTATTAATATATCGGCTTTTAACAAACAGCTGATGGAGGTCACATGTACTTGCTGCTTGGAGTAATACATCTAGAGGTTAAATGCCAAAGTGTGTTTCTTAGCCTGGACAGACTATAGTCACCTAATATCTGTTGTCTCTAACTAGTATGAAATGGATATCATTTGTGCATTTAGCAATAAAAAAATCATTAATCATTGAACATAATTTGTCATAGTTTAAATATTTTTGTTCTTGATATATTTGTTCACTTTGTGCAGGTGTGAAAATAATTTTTAAAGTTGCACTGGTAGTCTTGAAATTCAGTCTTGGACGACAAGGTATCTTGAAGAGATGCCCCACAATGTATGAAACATTAGAAGTGCTTAGAAATCCTCCACAAGAAATACTGGAAGAGGAATTTGTAGTTTATCAAGTAAGCTATATATATATTTAATTAATGTTGGGAAGTAAACATTATGAGGTATAATCATTAAAATTCATCAGAGAACATATTATTTAAACAACTCACCTCATAAGATTCATGCTTCCATGATATCGCGATTTCAAACATAATCATGTTCATCGTCAGCCATAACTCCGACTGATGAAATTCTTCGGCCGTCAACTATTCTATTGTCGCCATCTTCAGTGCTGCCATCTATGGTTGAATTTATGAACTTCAAAATCAATGTAGATGGCAGCACTGAAGATGGCGACAATAGAATAGTTGACGGCCGAAGAATTTCATCAGTCGGAGTTATGGCTGACGATGAACATGATTATGTTTGAAATCGCGATATCATGGAAGCATGAATCTTATGAGGTGAGTTGTTTAAATAATATGTTCTCCGATGAATTTTAAGCTATATATATATATATATTTTTTTTTATTTAATTAAAATTGTATCACCTCACCTCATATTCTTCTTGTTAGACCAGTTCCAGAACTTTCTTCCTCAGTTTCATTCCCAATGTCTTTGAAGTTCAAGTTCAGCCCCAAATCTGCATGGATGTGAGAAGAGGTGAAAAATAAAAGCCCAAAATGACTAAGATTAGTGTCAGATCCATAGTTTTTGGGATCGCTAAGCTGATTGATGACAAGAAGAATGGGATAAATAAATAACTAGGCAATGCCGGATAATCAGCTAGTAGTGAATAAAGAAAAAACAATTTGTAAGATTTTTATAATTGTTTTGCTTTATTTTTGGTGTTTTGACCACTGACAAGAGGAAAATTAAGTATACATTACTTATATAAAGTCCCGCACCGTAGCCGAGAGTAAGGCAGAAAGCCTTAGCGCAGAGCTACGGAACTTGTGCTGGTTCGAGTCTCCATGGGGTAAGAAATTTTCTCATGGTATTTTGGCCAGTATGGGACTGGTGCCCACCCAGCATCGTGATGCATTTGGGTAGCTACAATAAGTAGCGGCTCCAGGTTGAGAAAACCAGCTATAACAGCTGGGGGGACTCGATATGCTGACCACATGTCACCCCTACACTGGCTGATTATCATCTACCTCTGTGATTGACACATGCGGATGTGAGGCCAGCAGCCGGCTGGTAGGCTAAGGGCCTTGTAGGCCTGTTGTGCCAGGAGTTTACTTATATAAAACTCCATACTGATTTAAATATTTACTATTAATTACTGTTGCATCTTTTTAATTGTTTATAATAATACAGAATAAACATGTTCAATTGAATATTTTCTCTTACAGATGCATAGGCTTAATCTGTCAGATGAAGACTTTGAATATGAACATCAGAGACAACTAGCAAAACGACGGGCAGCAAAGGAGAATGGCAAACGTTCTGGCCGCAGGTAGCAAGAGCAAAACTCCAATTGCCAAGCTGGTGCTTCTTCAACTTGGTGATAAATACATAGAGGATTTATATCACTAAGTTTTATTTTGGTAATTGTATAGCTTTCTATTTATAAACTGTGTCATAGACTCAGATTTTGTCATTTTCCAAATTCCTCACAAATTTTTATAACGGCATTAACTCTTTATGAAGTACAAGAGATTTAAATGTTTATTTACAAAACATAGGAGAATAAAAAGCAAAAATAGCATTAATGTTTCACGTAAATTTTACACAGATTAATAAACTAGATTCAACTTTTCAAAGAAATGGAAGAATTCCCTTACATACTGTTTACTTTTAACAGTGTAAGACTTTTTCATCTTAAAAATCTTATAAATAGTTTTAGAAAGACTCGCTGTTTACCTTACAAGTTCATTATACATTAACATATTCCAGAAAATAACATTTTCTATAATTTATTCCATTATAATGATCTTGATGAAGATTTTCGGGCTGTAGGCCGTGGTTGTGAGGCTTGTAGTTCCCCGACGTTTCGCCAGAGACTGTGCCTGGCATCCTCAAGGGTTGTCTTGAGACTGGCAATTCTGTCCACTGTCTGTCCTATTTATAAGTTCACCGCGATGTGTTCGTAAGTTGTATCTGCCTTCTGATTGGTTAGCGTTATGGACTTCCATTGTTCCAATGAGATTACTGTTTGATGGTCTAGTCGACTGTACGTTATATCTCCCTTCTGATTGGTCAGCGGTAGGGACCTCCATTGTTCCACTGAGATTGCTGTTTGACAGACTAGTCGAGAATTGCCATCCTCAAGGGTTGTCTTGAGACTGGCAATTCTGTCCGCTGTCTGTCCTATTTATGCGTTCACCGCGATGTGTTCGTAAGTTGTATCTGCCTTCTGATTGGTCAGCGTTATGGACTTCCATTGCTCCAATGAGATTACTGTTTGATGGTCTAGTCGACTGTATGTTATATCTCCCTTCTGATTGGTCAGCGGTAGGGACCTCCATTGTTCCACTGAGATTGCTGTTTGACAGACTAGTCGACTGTACTTGTAGAGGTTTACATTTTGCGTTTTTAGAACCGGTATCCATACTTTGTTGACTTTCAATGATTCTTCTTTTCTATTGAAACTGTTTTTATGTTTGAATATTTCGATGGCTTCTCGTTATAGACAGGTAAAATAGTGTGTGCAGTTAGATAATATGTCTGTATTGTGGTACTGTACTCTGTGGCCATCAAGTACAATACCAGAATACAGGCATATTATCTAACTGCACACACTATTTTACCCGTCTACAACGAGAAGCCATCGAAATATTCAAACATAAAAACAGTTTCAATAGAAAAGAAGAATCATTAAAAGTCAACAAAGTATGGATACTGGTTCTAAAAAACGCAAAATGTAAACCTCTACAAGTACAGTCGACTAGTCTATCAAACAGCAATCTCAGTGGAACAATGGAGGTCCCTACCGCTGACCAATCAGAAGGGAGATATAACGTACAGTCGACTAGACCATCAAACAGTAATCTCATTGGAGCAATGGAAGTCCATAACGCTGACCAATCAGAAGGCAGATACAACTTATGAACACATCGCGGTGAACTTATAAATAGGACAGACAGCGGACAGAATTGCCAGTCTCAAGACAAGCCTTGAGGATGCCAGGCGCAGTCTCTGGCGAAACGTCGGGGAACTACAAGCCTCACGACCACGGCCTACGCCCGAAAATCTTCATCAAGATCATCATAGCAACTCCGACCGTGAAAGTCTACGTAATTACAATATTCCATTAAACTTGACATAAATGCTATAAAATTTTACATTTAAATTTTTCATAGCAGCAGTGACAATTGTTTTTGTAATATAGTCCTCTACTGGTATATAGAAGAAATTTAGTGCAGATTTTCATTCAAGCATTTGAAAATAGTAGCAAAACACCCAGATGAATTGACCATGGTGACTTCAAAGTGTAAATATTACATTTTAAAAACTACTTAACTATATTAATTACCAAAGTAAAATTTTGTTGTGCATATAAAAGATAAGAAAATCGTCCCCATGTCTCCAATATGAAAAAGCTGATTAATATGTAAACCTGCCTGACTTATTAGTTTGAATATGATTATGATTTTTATTACTATATTGAGTTGTTGTTTCTATTAGTGTTCTCAAAAGATACAAAGTCATACTGTCAATTTAAAATGTCCATAAATTGCAATAATCTAAAAACTTATGGATTTCCTAACATTGTTTATGGAGTATTATAAAATTTTAATTCAATGTAATCAAATGGTAAAGAGAAAAATTATGCCTGAACCGGGAATCGAACCCCGAACCTTCAGCTTTCTGTGCTGATGCTCTGACCACTGAGCTAATTCAGGCTTCCTTCCCATCCAAGCATAAATCCTTACTTTCTTAGTCCCACATTCAAATGCAATGAATCATCATTCATAAATACACAATGAATGGCTTCTACAGTGAGAAGACATGAAGGGACTCCACATGGCTAAAGCATTATTTATTAAATTAATATTAAGAAGCTATTTGATTACAATAATTTAGTTGTGTACTTTAATATACTTATTTCAATCATAGTAACAACTCTAGTTTTTTAATTTTAATTCAAGTTTTGGAATTCAGAAAACTAAAATAGTTTTGAATTAATATTTCTTTTTCGATCATTAAAAAGTAATTGAGGAGTTGAATGGAATGTGGGCATAACTCTTGTTTTTCTCTTTTTCCGTTCAATGCATTTTTGGACTCACCATTTTGTACTTGGTCAGCCTGAAAAGTTTTGTTTTGATATCTCGATTACAGCAGCTGATTGTATCAATTAAAATAAACAACAATGTTATGCATTTAGTTATATATCAATTGCTAATATCTCAAAATGTACATTTTTTAATTGTGCCCATATTCCATTCAACTCCTCAATTGATGAATGACTAGCTGAAAAGCAAGAGGATGCAAGTGATAAAAACAGTTAAAAAAACTTATCAATGATTGCATATCCTCCCATGTTAATTATTTTTCATTCATCACTACAAAGTAAGTTTTATATAAACTTGTTTATTTTTTATTTCACTCACCTCATACTTCATAACTCCTAGCAAGCATACCCAGGGTTTCGTCACATCCTTTGTGACATTCTCAATGCTGTGTCACGTTCACAACTGACGTCCGGCTGCCTTCTATCCTGCAGGTGCGGAGGTCAGTCTGCAGGATAGAAGGCAGCCGGACGTCAGTTGTGAACGTGACACAGCATTGAGAATGTCACAAAGGATGTGACGAAACCCTGGGTATGCTTGCTAGGAGTTATTAAGTAGGAAGTGAGTGAAATAAAAAATAGAAACAATATTAAAAAACCTCATAGTGTTATTTCCTATCTACATAACTTAATTTATATGAACTCTTAAAAGTTTAATAAAATAAAAATGAGCCATACATCATCTCACCTCATATACTCCATATAACATTTATTTTATCACCTGATTATTTCAATGCTAAAATACCTGGTTCACAATTGTCACATGTAATATCTTTTAAACCTTGGAAAAAATACATAACTTTAGATAAGTGCTCTTATTTTCTTCCTGTTTTGTAGAAATAATTGTTTCTTTAGTAAAGATGTATTCATAACATATGCCATACTATTGCTAGTAATTTATACTAATTGGATTCATTTCAAACATACTTAATTTTTGTTTTATTGAAAATTGTGCTATGATAATCAGTGTATAATTTTAATTTTGTCACTAAAGAAACAACAGCATTTTTAAAGTATTATAGGTAATTTGAATGGATGAATGTGTGGTGTCTCGAATGACAATTAAAAGCAGTGCCTGGTTGCTCATATCATTGTCCATGCATTCTTGTTTACACCTAAGTTTGATTTTGAATGAGATGATAAATGTTAAAGAAATACTGTATGTTTTCTCTCATACGATTACATAATTTAATAAAAAAAATGTGATGTGTAAAGCACAATGTATTACTTATAAAGTTTTGCTCCTTAGGAGTAAATTCTTTTTATGTATGCCATGTTTCGTTTGTTGGTGCATCTTATAAAATAAAAGAGAAAAATATTATCAATCATACTTTCACTGTCAACAAAATATAGGACTTGTACTATAATTGAAATGCATGATTGTAGAATTTACATTCCAATCCTACACTTGCAACTTTAGGTTCTATATTCTGTGGATAGGTAATGTCTTGTTGAGTGGAAGAGAAGGCCACATGACCTTAACTCCACCAAGCTAAATAAATCTATTCTATTCTAAAATGTTTACATGATCTACATAGATATTAGCAGAACATGTATCTGATGCGTTTAGAAACTTCATTAATGTGGATAACGTAATTATCAATGTTTTAACTATGAAATATCATTGTTATTTTATTCATATATTATATGTAATAGAGGGATGCACCATAGTGTATTGGTTAAGGCACTGTGCTATAAGCCAGAAGGTCGAGGGTTCGAGCCCGTGGGGTCAGGATTTTTAAACTGACCCAAACCCTCTGGCGGCAGTATGGTTCTGGGGTCGACTCAGCCTCTAATGAAAATGAGTACCAGGCACTTGTTCTGGGGGTAAAGGCGGCCGTCACGCAGGGCTGACAACCCGGCTGACATCAAGTGCCGATTGTCTAGAAAAAGTGGGAGCCTTAACCTCCTACTACCCCAAGGGCCTCCTGATGCCTGCGTGGGATCACTTCACTTTATATGAAATAGCATTGTTAAAACATTAATGATAATGTTTTATTATAGGAAGTAATTTTTTGAGGTTCTTTTAATTAAATTATTTAGAGTCTGTTTATCTTACCTCAATATTAATGTTGATTTGTTCTTGAACATATTTCGATTAGATCCTAATCATCATCAATGATTAATGATAACAATTACTTTAATGAAACAAAATTTGTCTGGTTAAGTAAAAGAGAAAAAAAAAATTAAATAGGGATCCACATTTCAGCCTTTAGTCTCATTTCAAATTTATTTACTCTGCCAATATTAACAGACAGGCACAAGTGAATCTGAAATTATTCATGGAGTATCTTAATTATAAAGTATCATCAAACACGTAATTGAAGAAGACAAAATATAGGGTGAGGTGAATTTTATTAATATTAAATTCAAAAATAATTAATATGGATTTTATTTAGTTTATATTATTTTGAGTCTATTTATCTTACCTAAATATTAATGTTGATTTGTTCTTGAACATGTTTCGATTGGATATCAATCATCTTCAGCATCTTGCCCAGACTAAATCAACATTAATATTGAGGTAAGATAAACAGACTCAAAATAATATTCAAAGTTAAAATTGGGAAACACATTATGAGGTTCTTAATTAATAAATTAATGAGTCATTTTAACATCTTACCTCATATTTCATGTTTTATCAAACACGGTAACTATAGTTTTCAAATGATCTTGTCATTCATTTTCAACCGCCATTATGACTACCGGATATTCATTGGAATCTCCCTCTCTAACGTTGCCATCTGGTGTTGATTTGACGAACTTCGAGATATCGTTGCCATTGAAAATGAATGACAAGATCATTTGAAAACTATAGTTACCGTGTTTGATAAAACATGAAATATGAGGTAAGATGTTAAAATGACTCATTAATTTATTAATTAAGAACCTCATAATGTGTTTCCCAATTTTAACTTTGAATAAGTAAGACGACTCAGGTCTTTGGGAAGTTTATTACGACTATTTGGATACATAACCTCAAACAACAGATGGCAACGATATCTCGAAGTTCGTCAAATCAACACCAGATGGCAACGTTAGAGAGGGAGATTCCAACGAATATCCGGTAGTCATAATGGCGGTTGAAAATGAATGACAAGATCATTTGAAAACTATAGTTACCGTGTTTGATAAAACATGAAATATGAGGTAAGATGTTAAAATGACTCATTAATTTATCAAAATAATATAATTAAAAGAACTCAAAAAAATTACTTCCTAAAATAGAACATTTATTTGGTTTATTTAGATGAAATTTTATCGTTCACTTCATATTTTTCTTCTTTCTCTAATTTAAACTAGTTTCAGAACTTCAGTAAATTTACACCTCAGTAAATTAATATGAAGTTGGAAACAAAATACAATTCAAGATTAACATAATGGTAAAAACTATTTCTAAGTTTGTATGTCCTTTTTTGGTTCATCTCCAAAAATATTGCAAACATATAATTATTTTCAGCACACAAGTCTAGTCAATGTATATATTGAATAGGCATCTCCTCTTGTATATCTTTGGAGAATTTCTTATTGCAATAAATAATTTTGCTTAATCTGCATTCTTTCCTGATTCAAGCTTCTTTCTTTATCCCATTTTACCATAATATGCAATAAGTTTAAATATTCCTCTATTTAAAGAATAAATGCTATTACACAAAAACTGTTTTACAGCATTAGATCCTGATTGACCCTTTGGTTATGCTTTCCTAAACAGTTCAAATACAGAATCACAGCTCTGTCAGTATTGCAAGTTATTTCACTGTAGTACAGCTTCAGGGCTCCCATGAATGTCTTGTCCAAAGACTAGTTCATTTAAGAACTGAGAGATGGAATAAAGATAATCATCACATGGTGAATAAATCATTTCTTACCTCATGTTGGTTGTTTCTTGTAGGACATGTTTCAGAGCAATCTTTGCTTTATCTTCAACTTGTACATACTGATGTCAGTCAGGTGTTGGTTCTCTTTTTGTCGTCCAAAGAACTTGCATTTAAATCTCTCTCCCCAGAAATTTCAAAATTCATGATTCCCTCCTTGTTCTTCTGGATGTAGATCCTCTCCCAAATGGTGAGGTCATTTGTATTTTGTAACTGTTCTAATAATTTGGTGTTTACATTGATTTTATGTTTTTCTGATCAAATGTGAGTAGCTACTGCAGATTTTTCTACTTTTTTTTACATTTCTTGTTTGTTCTTTAGTTCTGTGGTTAAATTTCTCTTTGTTTTCCCTATGTACATCTTATCACAATCTGCACACTTCATTTGGTATATTCCTGATTTTTTGCCATCAATATTTTAATTTTTGTTGGTTTTTATTAGTTTATTTAGGCTGTAATCATTTTTTCATGCTAATCTAATATTAAATTTTTTAGAAATTTTTGTAATTTATTGTGCCCATGGATGATATGCGAATTTCTTGTATTTCTTTTCATTTGGCTTTTCTGTATGAAGAGTGCTTAGATTGAATACATGTAGGAAATAACACTATGAGACTTCTCTTAATTGTTAGTTGTAATGCATCGAGAATGTCGCACAGACGCGACGAAACTGGTCTGCATAAAATTCAAGAATATGAGGCGAGTCAAAATATACAACTCATTAACAATTAAGTGCTTACATTCCTCAAAATTTTTTGTGTATCATTTTCTTTTGCACTTCAAGTACATGTTTTTTATTTTTTTATAGAAAAAACACATAATTGAATAAATGTTCCACAAACATGAGTTTCTTTTGTAAAAGTCTTCTTCTTCTTCTTCTTCTTCCGTATGCAGTATTGGGTGATGATGCCCGTTCTGTGACTACAAAAACTGATAAAAGTATTTGTAAAAGTATTTCACACAACTCATTTTTTTTGTCTGTATCATGAAAAAGGCCCTTGTGGACCAGTAATTCTCAATTTCTTGATGCCTATCTATTCCGGTCATAAATACTATAACTAAAAATGCTTAAATTTTCATAGAAATAATTTCTTGAAATTTATGCTGCGTAAATGTAGAGATACTGTGTAGATATTCGTGGGCATAACAATTGGTTTCTTCTGCAATTGAATTTATAAGATCATCGTCCAGAAATATTTTCTAACATAAAAATGGTTTACACTCACTCTCGATGTCAATTTTGTGTCCATTGTCACCAATAAAATCGTCCTTTGTCCATTTTTCAGATATTTTTGTTGGAGCAGACTGTATGCATACTATATCTTTTAAACCATCATTATCATTTTTCATTTGTTGAAAATGTTCTTCAAATTTGTCAAGGTCTGGAATCATCACTAATGGCACATATTTCATTTAAAACATGCCAACATTCTGTAGGATCTAAATTCCAACCCTCTCTTACATAAAACTTATACTGCAATTAAAAATGTAATTCATTGACTTATAGTAGAACAGCTGAATATATCTACTGCTTGGGTTCAAGGATAAGTATTCCTCAACAAGCTGATTTCAGTTTGTTCAGCAAATTTTTCATTTAAAGCAAACAAGGGTGACCAAAATGTAGGTGTGTGACAAGGCATGAAAACATGCCAATACCAGACAACTGTTGGATTTGTCTTGGCGTGATATCGTGGCATCTCCAGAGAAAGGGTTAACAAAGTTGCAGTTAGAATTTGACTATTTCAAATGAGGAATAGGTGTGTGAACAGACAAATTTGAATTTCAGGCCTCTTATAATCCTTTCTGAAATCTTATAGTAGTTGGTTTTCCATGAAGCTTACAAGAATTTCTGTGGAGGTTGATGATGGATGAATAGAATGGAAATAAATTTTCAATTTTGCCAATCACATTCATGGGTTAATTGTCAAATTCTGAGCATTAGATATCTACATATTTTATTTTCTCTTTTCTTCTTCTGTGTTGTTTCTTTTTAGTGAAATCTCATTATATGAAGGGTACAGGGGAAGAACTAGGTAAGTAATTTTTTATTAAAATTCATCGGAGAACATTTTGTTTAACAACTCACCTCATAGGATTCATGCTTCCATGATACTCCAGTTTCAAACACAGCCGTGTTCATCCTCAGCCATAACCTGATAATGTTTACTTCCCAACATTAATTTAATATACAAGTCATTTTTTCTTTGAAACTAAAAAATATACTTTTAGTTGTACAACATCCATTCTTATTAAACTGTATCTTTACTCTTTCAAACTTCTAAATGATAGTGCTTTCCATTGAGAATCTAATGATCCCTTTAAACTCCATTTCGACATTTTTTTTTTTTCCCCTACACCCTTCATATGTGAAATATGTTAAAATCACTAATTTGTTTTTATTTCATACTATATCTCAATTCAGCACTTTATGGTCATGTAAAATAATTGGTGGTAAAAAACTTATTACAGTACCATGAGCTGTAATATGCACAAAAATTAACACAATATGTATCAATATATGAACAAAACATGGCAAACTTAATTAGTAATTTTACAAGTAAACAAGCAAGTGTGAACATTATAAATTATTTGGACATAAATAATAAATTCATATCGTCAGTAATCATTTCATTATCAGGCTGTCAGAAATGTATTTTTCTATAGTTTTCATACAATTTGAATTTAATTTTATTACTTGATTGAATTAGCTTTATTTTTTTTAAGTAATAGGCCTACAGCTAATGGTTGACTACACATTCATAACTGTGCGTTTATGAAAGATTAATATTTTATTAGGACATATTTTAGATATATTATTTGTATTATATTTTATTTTGAAATAGTCCTCATAACTTCAACCTTCATTATGAGCATATTAGGGTCACTTTTTGTATTCTTGTTGAATATGTATGGGTGCATGTTAATATATATATTTATTTATACAAAAATAATTAAATTTTACATAACATTATTATTATTATATACATGGCAAGAATTGATCAAATTTGTTTTGAAATTCTTAACTCATCCTTCAATCCTTGTAATGTAAATAAATATTACATAATACAATTGACGAGGACCCGTTGTTTGGATCTGTTCATTTTGTCGTCTGTTATGTAGTTTAATTTTCTTGTTTTTTACTGGTGGTTACAGCTATAAAAATCTTTCTTCAAACTAAAATTAATTTTTCTCTAGCTGTAAAACATTTATAAATTGTAAGTAAAATAAGAATGTAAGGAAGTAAGTTTCTGAGGCCTTCCAATGACTGTCTGTGACAAGAAATCATAAAAAATGTTTAGTAATTAATTTCCTCAAACTAATATTTTTAAGATGATTAGCATTACATATCAATAATTTGTAGTGTTAAAACATTGTATGTTAAATGAAAACTTTGTTCAGATTGGTATACAAATGTAAGTTAATGTCGGTTAATTTAAGAAACATTGAAAATATTTCAATATACAGTATGTACATTTGGCATTTCCTGTCTATGTAATTATAACAAATATAATGTGAAGCCAGTTTGCCTGATAAAATAAGTCAGATTTCCTTAAAGATATGAAAATTGTTCCATTATCATAAGATTACATCCGACAGATATGAATCTTATGATACTAGGGTACACTATTCAATTGGAAGATAAAATAACATGATAACTAATGTGAAAGTAATAGCCAACAACAAAATTAATTAGAAATAAAGGTGTTTGTTTTATATAGATAGATATGCCTTTTTAATTGGTTGCTACTTTGACACAATTACTTGTTACAGTCACTAGTATAGCCATATATCTTTTTCTAATGACCTTATGAAACTGTAGTTATTGTTTGAAAAAACACATTTCGTAGGCTTATTTTTGACAAAAACTAATATAAATTTAAACTTAAAAGTTGATCCCGTTGCAACATATGGGTTAGAGAATAAATGGGTCCATTTAAAGAAAAAGAACCTAGAAAAATTAGAGAAACTAAAAGCCGCACACCTAAAAAGGGTGCTCTGTCTCTCCAAATACACACCCTCACGACTTGTATATGAACTCTCCAGAGAACCCTTCTACATAGAAGGGCTGAGACTGAAGTTCCTACTACCAGTGACACCAGCTTACCAGGACCTCCTGCAAGAACTCCACGAGAAGAAACGCAAAATATGGGGAGATTTCTATATTATTGACGCCATGACAAACCGTGAATGGACTTAGGGAGGATATGAATTGCGACACAGTGACCAGATTTGTGCCTGGATTTCACCACAAGCTGTGCAGCCACCAGAGCCAAGCCCAGACTGTGTGTGTGCAAAATGTGGCAAACAGTGTGAGAGATATCATGTGTTAAACTGTAGGATGAGATCAGAATTATTGGTGAAACTCTGCAGTGACTAAGAACAATCTTCTTTGCACATTGTGCGCATTTTATTATTATTATTATTATTTATTCCTTAAAAACTGGTACAATCATTCTAAAGTTCCACATTTTGTTACTAGATTCAAATTGATCTAAGCAGTACTGTATTTGCGCATGTATAGGCCACATCCAAGTTTTGTGATAACCTTAGTCTATCTTCTTAGTATATCCAGCTATTTGCTGACAACACAGTTGACACGAATCCATTGCATACTCATGCTATAAGTTGCAATGGGGCTGCATTCGAACATGCAGCTGATGTGGGCATTCAAGATGAGTGTTCACGAGATTAAAAGAAAGAGATATAGGAAAGACAAAAATGAACCCTTCGGCCTCAAATACTCTAATACCATCAGGGGTCAAAGAAAACAAGAGGTCAGGCAAGGGAGACTGGATAGGAAAGTCAAAAAGAGGGATCTGGTACTAGAAAAGGAAGAAATACCAGATCGGTTGAAGATAAAAGTAAGGAGCAAAACACAAGTAAGTGGAAGCAATGTTTTGCTCAGCTTGGGCACCTTGTGGTCGCCATCCACATATCCCCTAGATGGGGACCCCTGAGGGCAAGTTTTGCGATAATAAATTGGGGGAAAAAATATTTGTGTTATATTTTCACTAAGAAGCAGTACAAAAGACAGAAATAGGCCTACACCCTTTTAAATCTGGCAATGTTGTAAATTCCAAAGCTTCCGTTGCCAGCTATGTAATGGTACATTCGGTCTGTGGCTCAGTCATTAACATAATGCAAAATGAACGGTCAGTTGTAGGTACGGTATTCATTCTCATTCCCATGTGTGTAAACATGGGTCAATGCAGAGCAAGTTATACCTCCAAATTCAAGCTACAAGTGGTGCACTATGCAGCAGAACATGGAAATAGGACAGCAGGAAGAAAGTTTGATGTTCATGGCCACACGGACATAAGCTCTCCGTACATCCCTATCCTGAGCTGATATTTTCTAATCATTCCCTGTATAATCCACTAATCAGATAGACCACATATTAATAAATAACAGGCTCAAGTCTACAATTTTAAATACACATACTTGGGGAGTAGCAATTCAGACCTCCACTTGGTGAAAGTAAGATATAAACAAAGAATATCCCATAGAAATAGAATTTCTGGTGAGAATAGAATAAAAATATAACTTAGATAAACTTAAAGGGAAAAAAAATTAAAGAAAATATATTCACGTAGACTTTCACGGCCGGAGTTGCTATGATGATTTTGAAGATGATTTTTGGGCTGTAGGCCGTGGTCGTGAGGCTTGTAGTTCTCCGACGTTTTGAGACAACCCTTGAGGATGCCAGATGCAGTCTCTGGTGAAATGTCGGGGACCTACAAGCCTCACGACCACGGCCTACAGCCCGAAAATCTTCAAGATCATCATAAATTAAAGAAAAGTTTCTAAAATTCAGAATTACAGAATCTTTTGTTGTAGGAATATATCCATTTCTTTAAAATAGACTTTATATTCATAATACCCACCGCTGTGGTCTCGAGGTACCATGCTGCCTTGTCATGCAGTGGGCCTAGGTTCAATCCCCGGTCGGGGCAGTTTTTCTGGGTGAGGTTTTTATCAGGGTTTTTTCCTCACCTGTAAGACAAATGTCAGGAAAACTTTAAGGCCCAAACGGTCCCCAAAATCATTTGGCCATCATCCTTCACCGGTGTGGAAAGCAATGGGAAGCTACCACACCTACAATTCCCTAGTAAAGCTGCAAGTATAGCATGAAAATGCTATGATTGCAGTGAAGGACCTGCCGTTGGGCATAATTACTATGGATGGATATTCATAATTTAGTCACTATATTACAATTGCAGCAATTCCAATAGCGAAAAGAAAAAGTGTTGCTTAAATTGTATTTCAAAGATACAATTGGCAAGTCCATATCCTCCATGGATACAAGTTGCATTTTAGCCATTTTTAGAAGTCAATTTTAGCTACTTTTTCTCATTGGGTATTGGCAGCCCTGGTTTTAAGTATATGAAATACCAAAACAATAGAAGATTTAAATTAAAATACTTTATACCTCATCTCATATCCAGTCTTATTTTAATTTAAATCTTAAATTAAACCTCAGTTATTTTTCCTATAAAAGTTCAATACCAAAACAATTTCGATACATTACAGAGTTAAAGAGTATTTGTCCAAAAAATTGCCTCAATATATACGGGTATAATAAATAGTGAAAAATTATTATTTTGTATGCAGTTTTGCTAGTTGCTTGTAGACTAGAACTTAAAATGTACAAGATCAAATAATAATTAACCTGAAATCTTTACGGGTAAATTGTATGTTCTAATTTGTCTAGTGCAATAGAAATATTGCTTCTTTTGACTTTTTATTATATAATTATTTGCAAATTACATTTAAAAAAGGAATATATTTGAGTGCTATTAAAAAAATGGGTACCGGTACCCTGTTGCATATGTTAAAAGAAATTCAATGACTATTAAAATACATTTTCCTTTTAGTATAAATATGGGATAGAGTTAATTTAAGAATGATTTGTATTCATTTTTTCAAACCAACTTATATTAAATTGATAAGAATTTGAAACAGAATTGTTTACAGATTTTATCTGCAATTGAATTGAAAGAATCAGAATTAAGAATTCTACTGTTAATAAGCCACAGATAAAAGTATTTTGAGATGGAATTATACTTTAAGATTTTTACAACAACTTTAGTTGAATATGGTGAATATTACAATGTTAATGTGTAAATTTATATATTCAGATTGACACTCTAAATTGTTTTCTGAACACTATTTAACTCATGCCCCAAATGGTAAGTCAATGACCAATCACATTTCAATTAATTTTGTTTTACAACCAATGACAGTCGTGTTTCACCTCACTCTTTATTGATTTCTCTTTACCAGTTCCTGCTTTTGTGATAAAGAAAGCTCCTTCTTTTTAATATTCTGAACAGCTCAGAGCATTATTTTTCTCCAACAAATACGTTCAATATAGCAAATAATGAACAGATTCCATGATTTTACTGAGTTGTTTACTAAAAAAATTAATGAATAACCTATAATGTTGAGTATAATATACAGTTAGATGTGTTCAATTATTTCTCCACTAGGGGGTACATTCTTACAATATTTCAATCCTATTTGGCAATAAATAATATGATAAAGTTGCAGTGAATATACATAACCTCATATTTCTGATATGTTTTCAAACATCACCATTTACATTAAATATATAAATATTTTAAAATACTGGTAACTATATTTAAATAATGATTTTTGAGTAATCAGCTTAATTTTATTTGTTAAATAGTCCTAATAAATGTCACTCTTGATTTCCAAATCCTCTAGATAAATTCACTTGTAACATTATGTATGATAATTTTTTTTGCTTGAACCGGGGATCTAAACCCAAGATCTCAAGGTTTATGCATTGCTGCATTGACCACTTGTGCTATCCAGACATGCCTATTCAGACACATTTTTATCTTTCTTATATAATCCCACTTCTCTGCAACAGCAAACCATTGTTCACAATGTAATCGGGCTGCTTTAAATTCAAGAAGATTTTTATGTCATTATTAATACTACTTCTCAAACTGTAAAACTATAATTCTTCTTCTTCGGCTTTCCCCCACTTATAGGTTTGCCGTCTTCAGTTTCCATTTATCTCTATCATTCCAATCTCCCTCTTCCAAATTCCTATCCTCCATTATTGTTCTGACATAGGTTTTCCATTTCCATCTTGGTCTACCACGTTTATTTCTTCCAGGGGGTGACCATTGGTATATATTTTTTGGCCATCTTTCATTTTCCATTCTTTGTACATGGCCATACCATTTAAGCGTTTGATTTTCAATCCTCTTAACAACAGATGTGGTGACCTTCATTTCTCTCCAAAGGAATTCATTTCTTATTTTATCCTGTCTTGTTTTTTGGAGGCTTCTTCTAAAATAATCAAATTCAACTGTTCTAATTTTATTCATTTGTAATTCCGTCAAAGACCAAGTTTCGCTTCCATATGACAAAATATTCTGTATTATGCTCTTATACATTTTCATTACATTATAATTACAATGTTAATATTATAAATTCAGGTTGATTGTTTAAATCGTTTTTTAAGATAAAAATTCACACTGTGCTAATCACTTAAGCTACCTATGTGTCCCTATTCAAACACAATTTTTTCTCTTATATAATCTGTTTCTCCACAGCAGCAAATCATGATTTGCAATGCAAAGGTTTGCTTCTACTTCTAGAAAACTTTATGATGAGATTATTAAAGCTATCATAATAATAGCTTTGTAGTTTAAGAAGTAATGATAATAATTCTATCATAAAGTCTTCTTGCATTAGAAGCAACCCAATTGCTTTGTGAACGATAAATTTTCTGCTGCTGCTGCACGGAAGCAGAATTACAGTATGTAAAAGAGAGAAATTTTGTGTCTGAATAGGGATGCCATGTAGCAAAAGTGGTTAATGCACCAGTGCCTAAAACTGGAGGTCTTGGGTTCAAATTCCCAATTCAGGGGGGAAAAAAAATCTTATAAAAAAGATGAAAAATATTGTCTTGTTTTCTTGTTTGTAATTGATAATTTGGATCTTTATTAATTTGATAAAATGTTCTCCAATTGGCAGTATTTAATTAATTTTATAAAGATTATTAATTTTTTATAGTGGTGAAGTGATCCCAATACAGGCTTTAGTTGAATAATTCAGGAAATAATAATTGAGGCGTTGTGTGGACTTAACAACTTAAATTGTTAATTTACAGATCACATCTTCCTATACGTATCTAACACTCGGGAATAGCTGAATGTAGCTCTCAGTTGGGTGGCTACAGCATCTGCCCAATGAGCAGTCAGCTATTCCTGAGTGTTAGATAGATAGAAAAATGTGATTTATGAAATAACTACTTAAAGTCACTTAGTTTGTTAGTCCATGTAACCCCTCAATTGCGCTTACAGTAAATGCTTGCTCTAATATGTATTACTTTAAAAATCATTACACTTTAAACGTTTTGTATGAATAATTAAGGTATTATGAATTTGTAATGACTAAATTACTATTTTTTTCATAATGTGAAGAAACTTATTGTCTTCTCAGTCACCTCACTTTTGTGTTGGCAGTTTAATTGGGATGATCAAATACCTACAATTGTATATCAATCTGACATCTAGCATGGTAGCCATACTTACATAGTTACTCTCCTATATTGTCAAAAGTTACTAATAAGTAACTGCTGATTTATATTTTTCATGTTAAGTGAACTCATAGTTTTCATGTACTCTTAGGATATGCAGTAATTTAGGCCTAGTGTTTTTAGTAATGGAACTAAGATACTGAAACTTTAGTATTCCTTAACATGAAGTTCGCAAATAACTGATATTTCAGACTTAAAGCTACTAATTATTCTTCTAAAATATCAAACTTAATTTATTAATTAAATAAAAATAAATATATATTAAGATACAATTCAGTGACATCTGTTTTGGTACACTGTATCTTCTTCAGACATGTTAACAAATTATGAATTGTGTTATTATAGTACATATCAACTGATCTAAGCAACAATACAACAATAATTTATTTAAATTCTTTAATTTAACAAAGGCTTCTTCTTCTTCTTCATGAAATTAGGCCTTTTGACCTGTTTTCACATCAAGTGGGATTTAATGAATCCTCCCATCTAGTAAATGGGCGTCCAACATTTCTATGTCCTATTGGTTTTTACTTTAGTAACAGCTGAGGGATTCCATCTGTAGCCATTCTCTTGACATGTTCATACCAGTTGTTTCTCATGTTGTCAATTCTATTTGTTAAATTAAAAATATTTAAGTCCTTCCTAATATCCTCACTTCTTTTCTTGTCCAAAATTGTCACACCTGCTACTGAATGTAGGAACTTCATTTCTGCAGTTTCTATTTTCCTTCTTAACAAAGGCGATTCATCCAAATCAAGTTGAGAATTTAACAGTTTATTACTACTTTTCAATTTATTTATTTCTACAGACTCCAAAAGGTCCAACTTCTTACCCTTATCACAAACGTTTAAAATTTGGATCGAAACAATGATTAAATTGGAATAGGTGGTTAGCATATTGTGAATATTCTAAATTTCTGTTATATGCTCTCATGTGTTCCTGTATACGAGAGATAAAAGGTCTACCAGGTAAAAGGTATCTCGTATAAAGGAACAGATGAGAGCATATAACAGAAATTTAGAATATTCAAAATATGCTAACCACCTATTACAATTTAATCATTGTTTCGATCCAAATTTTGAAATTTTACATGTTTGTGATAAGGGTAAGAAGTTGGACCTTTTGGAGGCTGTAGAAATAAATAAATTGAAAAGTAGTAATAAATTGTTAAATTCTCAACTTGATTTGAATGAATCGCCTTTGTTAAATTAAAAAATTTAAATAAATTGTTCTTGTATTGTTGCTTAGATCAGTTGATATGTACTATAATAACACAATTCATAATTTAACATGTCTGAAGAAGGTACAGTGTACCGAAACAGCTGTAACTGAATTATATCTTAATAAATATGAAAATTAATAATTAATAAATATGGATTTTCATCAAGTAAACACCAACTCATTTGATTAAACTGAATTTAGTTTTAAAATGCACATGAGATGATAATTATGTGAGAGTGGTTACTGTACAGAGCTTTGGCAACTACCTGAACTCATTACTGACTCTTCCACTTGAATTAATTTCAAGAAAACTGTATTGAACTAGAACCTGCATTATCATTAGCAAGTTATAATAGTTAATGATAGACTATTTATAAAATTTATATTTTATACTAGCTTATATATATATATATATATATAGATATATGTGTCTCACTGTTTAACATTTCAACACTGTGCCAATCGTTATATTAGGAATAATTAAGAAATGTTTGCTATAGTTTTGATGAATTTTTGGGAGAAATTGTATTAGTTCTCCCATATACTGTGTGTATGTGTGTGTGTAATTGTGCTATCTTCATCTTTTCCAATTATTTCACTTTATAGTAATATAAGAATAATCAAATGTTATCACATTGATAATTTGCCAAATATATTTGAAAATCTCCACAGCTTTTTAAATTTTTTTTAAGCTTTTGATTTTTTTAGATTTTAAATATTGTTTGGTTTGAGAAAAGCATAAATTTTCTATTCCTGATGCAGGGATTTATTAGTTGAAGATTAAATTAAAATGCTTCGTACCTCATCTCAGATGAAGCTGCCAAGGCTTTGAAACCGCAGTCTAATTAGAAGACTCGATATGAGGTGAGGTATGAAGCATTTTAATTTAATCTTAAATTAAACCTCATAGTGATTTTTTTCCTATAAAAGTTCAATTTAGTTGTTGATTTGACTTCTAAAAACAGTATTTTTATATAGGTATTGTTAACTTAGGAAAATAAACTTGTACAAGATGCATAACTTTACTTAACAATAGAAATATACAGATTTCTCATATATATCCAGGGATGCTAGACATAATATATCATTAAATATAAAAATTATTATGGGAGAGTCAGATGGTATCGAATAGGTAAGGTTCTTTCACCCTAACTATTTTTGGGATTCAGAAAATTATAATGTATTGAATTTAATATGTACATTTGATCTCTTTCTAAACCCTCATTTGAAAAGTTATATATTTAATTCTATAAAATGTACAGTATATCAGATTTAAACATTTGTTGTGATATTGTTTATTTTTAATATTTCACTCACCTCATACTTCATAATTCATAGCAGACCCTGGGTTTCTTCATATCTTTTGTGACATTCTCAATGCTGTGTCACGTTCACAACTGACGTCCAACGGCTTTCTATCCTGCAGACTGACCTCTGTGCCATCTGGTGGCCGACCGAAGGATTTCCAAATCAGTCCTCTCTCCTTATAACCGGGTATTTCAAAATTCATAGTTGTATTTTCATTCTTGCATATGTAAATTTTTTCCCAAATTGTGAGTTCCTTCGGTTTTTCCAATTGTTTAAGTAATTTTGTTTTGGTTTCTATTCTATGTTTTTCTAGTGTTATTTCCTATCTACATAACTTAATTTGTTGTGATGTTCATATTATTAGTTTTTTAAACATCTTAATGATGGACAAATTATATTTGAAAAGAAAAATATACGCCTAGACTGGGGTTTGAACCCAGGACCTTTGACTCTCTATGTCAATGCTCTATCCAAGTGAGCTACCTAGGCCTCCAATCCATACGCGTTTGATAAACAAGTTATACAAACTCTGTTTGCTCAGTGGCATGAACTAGCTATCAAGAGTGGCTATATAAATCATCCTCCTGTTCTCTGGTAAGACTCTTTTATTAGCAGTACAAGATTTCAATGGGATCTCCCTTACCAGCTTCAGTCACTTTTATTCTGTTTTCCAAAGTGCTTTTGGGAACTGAAAAATAATGACTGCCTCTCTAACAGACATGTTCTTGTCCCTTTCATGCTCACTGCTAATACCATGTTGGATTCTTTCAATTGCCTATATTTCCATGAAACAAAGAACTGTGCCCTGTAATCATTTTATAAAATATTTATTAACATTTTAACTATATAGGTATTCTCTATCGACTTATTTTTAAATAAACAAGAGGAATATATATAATGTGTGGTTGGCAAATTTAACTTCAGCTGATAAAAAAATCCTAAACCTAATACAAAATAGTATGTGTAGCTAAATTAATACACTGTTTCATTTATTTTTCTCGCGAGTTACATTTCTAGTAATAATAAATTTGGCATTTTGGCAAATTATATAATTTACCAATGTGAATTATATGTTGACTATTTAAAGCGCTAAATTTGTCTATTGCACAATGAGCACAATAGTTATAGTATAAATTAAGTACTACTTTACACATCCATTTAAATAACTTCACAACGTAATGTTTGTGTATTTTTACATACATTATCTTCTCTTCTCTTTTACTTACATTCCAAGAAGCATTTCTCAGTTTGTAAATCGTGCCACAGTTTATAAACATAACTATATTATATCCAAATTTTCAGATTAAACTTTTTGAGACTGGTGCAACTTTAATCGACATACGTACATCCTTGATTTGGTGCTAGTGATTAAATGATTGTTGTTTACTTTGATTATTTATTATGAAGATATTCATCTTTAATTGTAAATATTTATTTTCATGATTTGAAAAAATTTCTATTACAAAGTATGGTTATGTTATTCTCTGATAATAGTGTCTATTTATTAACTACTTGTCCAATAATTTGATGCAACTGTTTTGGTATGAAGTGCAAACACAATTCTGGATATGAAATGTGTACATAGAAAAATTGAAAAATATAATTATTTTTATGATGAAATCTTTGTAATAAATTTTCTAAACGTATACATGTTTTTACTTTTGTTAAATTTTATTTCTAAAGATAATTTGAGCATGTTAAAATTATTTTTTGTGCAGATTTGTATATTTGAATACAGTTTGTGTTTTCAGTTAATTTGAAAGATCATATATTCCAATCATATAAAACTATATTCAAATTTATTTTCTATTCACATATACAGCAAACTCCCAATTATCCGTGTTAATTGCGACCGAGATATGCATGGAAAATGGAAAATCAAAAACCACATACCGATAATCCAACTAAGTTATTCTAACAACAAACATGAAATACAATATATTTTAAAAGAAAAATTTTTGCCTAGACCAAGACTCGAACCTGGAACCTTTGGCTTTCCGGGCCAATGCTCTACCAACTGAGCTACCGAGGCGAGTTGCGATCTAGACACAAATTTTTCTCTTATATACGTTGCAATTCCCTCATGCCAAATGCTATGAAACATTTTGCTTTTATCTTTGCAAATGTATTTATTACAGTTCGGTACTGTCATTCGAGAACTGTTGTACTTACAATTAATTTAAGCAAAATTTATGTCTAGGAACCACAAATCTCTGTTGAAACCACGTGTTTTACACCAAGAAGTCAGACATTTTCCTCTGCTTCAATTTATCATTTACACTCTCTCTCTGATTACAGTTCTTACTTTCCTAACACTTAAGACATCAATGTAATCAAATCAATTTTGTCCCATATATTTTAATAAGTGCCCACCGCTGTGGTCTCGAGGTAGCGTGCTGCCTTGTCACGCAGCAGGCCTGGGTTCAATCCCCGGTCGTGGCAGTTTTTCTGGGTGAGGTTTTTATCTGGGTTTTTCCTCACCTGTAAGACAAATGTCAGGAAAACTTTAAGGCCCAAATGGTCCCCGAAATCATATGGCCATCATCTTCATCATCATCATCCTTATCATTATCATCATCACCATCATCCTTCACCGGTGTGGAAAGCAACGGGAAGCTACCACACCTACACAATTCCCTAGTAAAGCTGCAAGCATAGTATGAAAATGCTATGATTGCAGTGAAGGACCTGCCTTCAGGCAGAATTACTATGGATGGATGGATATTTTAATAAGACGTCTATACATTTTGATACTTCTGTGTGGCTAATTTTATTTTAAATTGTCAATGAATTTTCATCTTCACTTTCTCCTTCCCTTCCCATCATGCACTTTGTTGACAATAGCCACGTCATTCATTGTTTCGAAGCCAGGTCTGCTGCACACTGTTCTCACGGACTATACTATCCTGCACAATACAAATACAGTTATGTAACAATGAACTTTCAGTGACTCACACAACGGAAATTTCCAAAATTGTACTGTATTCTCAGAATGTTGGTTGGTACCATTAAACGCATCAGGGAAGGGAGTTGTGAGTGAAGGTTACTCTATTGCACTAGTTTCTAAGCAAAGTAGCATGTTTAAAAATAAAGACTTTTGTCATAACAATACAAAATACAGTACAGTATTTATCTTCATTTAAAAAAAATAGTAAAAAGAATCATGCCCAGATAATGCTCAAATCGGATAATATACACATGGATAATTGGGAGTTTGCTGTAGTTAAATTTTAAATGAGGTTTTTATGATGATGTCCACATATAAATGGTTATTTAGATTAGAAACAGGTGAAATAGACAATTAACCTCTTCAGCCCTAAAGTGGAATTTTAACAAAATTTTATTTTTGTGATTGTTGTGTTTTACTATAATGTAATATTAAAGTTGAAACCAAAATTAGTAATTGTGCTTTAAGTTTTGAGATCTTTATGGGAGCCCAAAACCAATTTGGAGAGCTATAATTGTTTTTAAATGAGTTACCACATAGCAAAATTTTTACCTTATCAGTTTTTTACAAAAAAATATGAGGGCCAAATCTGATGATGATTGAATGTTTATCATTTATGACAAATTCTAACCTTAAACAGTTAAAATAAATGAAAATATGAGCACGAAACTATTTACTTAATATTGTGATAAAACAGTCCACTGCTGTGGTCTCAAGGTAGCATGTGCCTTGTCATGCAGTGATCCCGGGTCTGGGCAGTTTTTCTGGGTGGGGTTTTTATCGGGGTTTTTCCTCACCTGTAAGACAAATGTCAGGAAAACTTTAAGGCCCAAACGGTCCCCAAAATCATATGGCCATCACCATCATCATCCTTCACCGGTGTGGAAAGCTACCACACCTACAATTCCCTAGTAAAGCTGCAAGCATAGCATGAAAATGCTATGATTGCAGTGAAAGACCTGCCCTTGGGCAGAATTACTATGGATGGATGATAAAACAATCAAATAGATCTTGAACTGTTTACAGACTGAGAAAAAATTAATCCTCTCTTGTACTAAAGGACTGAAGAGGTCGTTTGGATCTTTTTCATGAACAACTAATGATTTTTTAAACATGAGTGATATAAATGTTATCTTATCCCAATAACTTATAATAACTATTTAGTTCCCATGTTGCTATATGATAATAAAAGACTGAAGAACCATCCATTATTGAACCATTATTTTATTGTAACAATTTCATTATAACCAATGTAATAAATGCCTATTTTGACAGTTGAAATTATGTTTATATATAATATGAAGTCTCTGGGATAAGATAAATTATTATAGAGTTCCATTGATTTATTATTATTTTGATTTACTTGCATCACACAATTTAAGAAAGTTGAATACCTTGTATTAAGGACTGATTTTTTTAATGAAAATATGTTTGTCATAAATCTGATCTATATTGTAGGTTTAATGGACATGTTCTGTTATGTAACTGATTTATGAAAATTCAAGTTGTTTCACATATTTTACAGTTAATTATTTTCTTTATTGTTGCAAAGATATTGTATTATAATCTCTGTTGAATTAAATGTAATTTTCAAGTAGTTAACAAGCCATTAATTTAATGAAACTTGTCAGTATTCAGTGACTCGTTAATATATCTCACATTGTTGTGTGCCCTCTTTGAAACACTATTTCTTAGCAATGAGATCAGACAGGAATGCAGTTTATGTTTCAGAAGACAATGGAAAACAGAAACACATTTATTTGTAAACAAATATGGTGGTGCAGATATCATTTAATAAACATAAATGTATGCTGAAATGTTATTGGAAAGTGAAAATGTTGAGTTGCAACAATGTTGGGGATTTAAATTTGGTCACCACTACCAAATCGATCATCATAGGAGTAACATGTGGTCAGCATATCAGATCCCCCAGCCATTAGAGTTGGTTTTCTTAATTTGGAGCTGCTATTACAGGAGTTACCCAAATTCCTCACAATGCTGATTGGGGACTTCAATCAGCACAAGTCCTGTAACTTCACACAAAGGCATGCTTGGCTACGGCGCTAAACTACTATCTGTTTATGGTCATGGAAATTTGACAGAGTGAAATGCTATATTACACATAAATCATATTAATTTTATGTACTTGTGAGCCATAACAGATTTTAATAATCTTTTTTCAGCCAGCTTTCTTGCAATATTGTAAGAATATGTGATTCTATTACCAAATTATTTATTTATTTGCATTGCCTCCTTCATAAATTCAGACATTAGATAATAATTATTTAAACTTGATTAATTTTATTACTGATGTTATCGTCATTACTTGTTTAATGTATTGAACTGACAAGTTTCTAAAAGCAATTTATTCACTATAAGTATTTCCTGCATACTATTTTTATTTACCATACACCATGTGCATTATATTAATTTTTTTAAATTTTATAGTTAGTACAAGTTTGTTATTTTTATTGTGTGTGTTATTTCTCAAAATATATAAGACAAGCTATTATTTACTGTAAATGTAATTTAATATCAAGAGATTTGATATATTTTATGTGTTAAAATAAAAAATAAGCAATAAGTAGTAAGGTATATTGAGGTCATTAATAAATTACATTAAAAGTAAGATTATGAGGTTCTCCTTAATAAATAAGGTGACTCAGGAGTCATCTTACCTCATAACTTGTGTTCTATTTGAACCAGTTTCTGTATATCACGTATACCATCTTCAACTTTTCCATACTCTTTTCTTCATATTTTATGTAACATAATATGCTGAAACTAGTTTGAATAGAACACAAATTTTTAGGTAAGATGACTCCGGATTCACCTTATCTATTATTAATAGTTAAATATGGGAAATAACATGAGGTTCTTAATTCGTAAATTAATGAGTCATTTTTTAACATCTTACCTCATATTTTATGTTTCTTTAAACACGGGAACTAGTTTTCGAGAGAAGGATCTCTCTCATTTTCAACCGACATTATGACTACCAGATTTTCATTGGAATCTCCATTAATAACATTGCCATCTAGTGTTGATTTGATGAACTTTGAGATGAGGTCACATTAATCAGGAATCTCGAAATTCATGGATCTAAATTTGTTCTTCTGAATATATATCTTCTCCCAAATTGTCAATTCTAAAGGTTTTTCCAAATGTTTCAAAAGTAGGGCTTCTTTTTCAATTTTATGATTCTCCAATAAACTATGTGCTGCAATAGCCGATTTTTCAATTTCACCATTTTTTAATATTTTTGAAATGTTCCTTAGCGTGAGTGTTCAAATTTCTTTTTGTTTTTCCTATGTATACTTTATTGCAGTTCTTACAATTAATTTGATAATTTCCGGATTGTTTGCTATCTGGGGTGTTCAATTTCTTATTAGTTATTAATAGATTACCAAGGCTAAATTTATTTATCGGTGCCAATGTAATATTGAATTTCTTAAAAAATTTTGAAATTTGTTATGTATTTCAGGATGATACGTAATTTTCTTAAACTGTTTTCCTTTCTTTGAATCAGATTGCAGGATAGTGTATTCTTTCAATCTTTTTTGTTGTCTGAATTTCTTAAATTTATTTACAATTATTTATTTTCCAAAACCATTTAAAGTGGCTATGTTCAAAATGTGGTTGTATTCTTTCTTAAAATCTTCTTCATTTAATGGAACATTTAATAATCTATATATCAAACTGTTGAAAATTGCATGTTTATGTGCAATATGATTGAAACCTGAAGATTTTATATAATTGTCTGTATGAGTATCCTTCCTATATATATTGAATTCAATTTTTCCAGATAGCAAAAAATCTGAATTTTTTCAAATTAATTATAAGGACTGCAAGAAAGTATACATAGGAAAAACAAAAACAAATTTGAACACTCGCACTAAGGAACACTTCAGAAATATTAAAAATGGTGAAATTCAAAAATCAGCTATTGCAGCACATAGTTTATTGGAGAATCATAAAATTGAAAAAGAAGCCCTACTTTTAAAACATTTGGAAAAAACTTTAGAATTGAGAATTTGGGAGAAGATATATATTCAGAAGAACAAATTTAGATCCATGAATTTTGAGATTCCTGATGAACGTGACCTCATCTCAAAGTTCATCAAATCAATACCAGATGGCAACATTATTAATGGAGATTCCAACGAAAATCTGGTAGTCATAATGTCGGTTGAAAATGAGAGAGATCCTTCTCTCGAAAACTAGTTCCCATGTTTAAAGAAACATTAAATATGACGTAAGATGTTAAAAAATGACTCATTAATTTACTTATCTACTATATTGAGATCATTTGTCAAAATCCATGAAAATGCCTTATCCATTGAACTTTTATAGGAATAAACTATGAGGTTTAATTTAAGATATAATCAAATGTTTCATACCTCTCCTCATACGGTACTAATCTTCTAAGTAGATCGTGATTTCAAGACCATAGCGGTCCCATCTTGATGATTGATGTTATGTCGATCAAAAGAACCACTTTTTCTTCCCTCTGTTGGTGGATCGATAAACCTCTGGAACAGGTAAGGATTTGCGGGAATTTCGAAGTTAAGTTTTTCTGTTTTTCTGAATGTGGATTTTTTCATGGTTTGGGAAAGATATAACAGTTGAGACTCGTAGACTGTGATGGGCAGGACATGTGGCACAAATGGGGAATGAAACATGTGCATGGAAGCTTCTTGTAGGAAAACCAGAGGGAAAATGCCCAGTTGATAGACCAAGAATGAGGTGGGAGAATAACGTTAACTATGAATTGAGGGAAGTAGATTATGCAGGGAATGATTGGAAAAAATTAGCTCAGGATGGGAATGTATGGAGAGCTTATGTCCACGCGGCCATGAACAAATAACGCTGAGCAACAAAAAAGAAACTTTTTTATTTGTCTCAGAAAAAAAAACGTGATTCTGATAGTATTTTTTCTCCTGAATTCAAATATGATATCGGGTTTTCTACATTTTAACTAAACAATATTCGAACATTCGGACTCGCCTAGAAAGTAAGAAATGACGATTTTCTGCTATATTTTGCCTGTAGAGCATCCCTCTTGATGGTCCATCAATAATCGGCCAGCATATTAGGATTCCATTTGCCTTGATATCTCTTTTCCATAGCTGAAATCTGATGAAAGTGTTCCCCGTTTTATTTTACAATGGACGAAAAAAACGTTTATTAAAAAAAGTAATTATTTAAATCCATTAATTGAAATTGAAATAAAAAAAACTGTGGGTGATGGAGAAATTCCGAATACATATTTGAAAACACGATAAAAAAAACTGCATTACGTTCAACTATTGGTACTCATGAGACAAAAATCATGTTGACCAGTGTAATCTGTATCAATAGCCTTCAGAAATGTTTGGAATTACCTATGCCGTAGCACATGTAATCTCGTGAAGTTTATTACTTTGACAACTACCGACATAATGCTGTTTAAGCTTCAAACTTTTGCACATAGGTTGTTCGTGATTAATAAAGCAATGAATGGACGTCACTTATAGAGTTTATACTATTTACATGCAAAATATGCTTAATATTCCCTGCAAATCCATTCAAGTGACCCATCATCGTCGAAACATCATTTGCAGCAATAGGCCTACTAATTTTTGCCAGTCAAGTCCAAAACATTGTAACCAGTTAAACCACGGCTTTAAATATGTCAACACCTGCAGTATGACTCAATAAAGGTAGCCTACAAGATCCAGGAATTCAATTATACTATTTAATTCATTGTCCACAACCCTAATAAAGATTATTGATTGAGTAGTGTCTTTAACATCTAGTTTCGTCAATAGTAGTGAATAAAATAACAGAGTCTGATGTCTTGATCGCAATTATTGCTCCTTCACATTTTCACCTAAATCTAAAATAGGTATTTACTGTCGAACGAGCTATAGGCCTACTAACTACAGTAAAATCTCTATTCCTGACTATATGTTCCGTAAATATGCCGCGAATACAGAAATATGGAATGGTAATTTGTATGGGTATATACGGGATATGTTCCAAGGTTTCGTAAAAAATCCTTAAGCATGAATGAAAAGGTCTCTAAGCAAAATTTACCGAATTTTCCCGTCCTAGTACTACCTTGGTTTCCTAGATGTCAGTATGAGGCGAAACGCTGACCACGGACCACTCAAATGACATCTATACGAAAACAAGTATAACTAAATTAGTATGGTTCAAATTCTTTCCTAGGGGGAGAGCACCTAAATCTCTGTTAAGGTGAAGGTGGGCTTACAAGAAGAAGAAAATGTCACTAATAGCCAACTTGAAGTAATGGGATGAGGCGAGGTTCTTAAGTTTTGGCTAAAAGTATATTTAATCATTGGCCTACATAACAGCGTGCACTACCACCGTAAAAAATCGCATTCTGTACTAAACGTGAATAATTTCATCACACTCATCTTGATAAACTACGCCACTGGTTGTTTATTGTTTACGTTCAGCGCGTCGATTATCACCATCTGCCACTAGTCAAGGTAAGATACTGAACGTGAAGCAGGAGGGCGTCGCGGTGACCTGAAAGGAGACAGCCATCTGTAAGAAATTTTCGACTTGCGAACTTATTCTCTGAATCGAAAAGTGTTGCACCAAGAAAACATAATCGACGAAGAACTGCTATTGGGGAAAATTCGGAAGTCGCTATATTAGCTGCAGTTGCCGTTAATCCTCGCGTAAGTTCCCGTCACATGGAACGTGATTGGGGAATTTCTCAAAGGAGTATTCTTCGAATACTTCAGCATAATAAATTCCATCCATATCACATTAGTCTACATCAAGCCCTTCGTGGGGATGATTTTCAGAATTTTGCAAATGGGCTCTAGTACAAATTGAAAATGGTACGTTTTCAAACATTTTATTTTCTGATGAGGAAACATTCACCAACCATGCTCAAGTGAACCGACGTACTGTAATGTAAACAAATGAGTATCGTTATGGGAATAACTATGCTGTATAGAAGATCAACAAACCAGCTTAGGTAAACAAATGAATTTCCTTCATTGAATAACAAGATAAAAGAGAGAGAAGTCAAAGTGTGTGAAAACCATTTGCTATCTTATTTGCCCAATATCACAACACCTGTCACCCCTAGCGGATAAATGTACAAACACTTTTATACTCAAAATTGAACGCTCTTTCCATCTCCGTAGAA
The DNA here is from genome assembly GCA_030220185.1 of Diploptera punctata. Taxonomy (NCBI): domain Eukaryota; kingdom Metazoa; phylum Arthropoda; class Insecta; order Blattodea; family Blaberidae; genus Diploptera; species Diploptera punctata. The sequence continues at coordinate 777,608 of JASPKZ010000793.1, forward strand.
GAAAATACACCATCCCACTAAAAGAAAAGCAATTTGACTTTGAAATAACATTGAGAATGGCATTTTAAGGACGAGTCAATTTCACTATCTTATGGCCTCTTATGAATACTGCAAATTTAGTATGAACAATTTTTCGATTTTTCCCTTAGTTTCGGAGCAAAATGGCAACGACACTATAAATGCTTCACCCCGTATACTTTAAATTTAATATTATCACCAGCTAGTCCACTGCTGTGGTCTCGAGGTAGCGGGCTGCCTTGTCACGCAGCGGGCCCGGGTTCAATCCCCGGTCAGGACAAGTTTCCTGGGTGCTGTTTTTTTCGGGTTTTTTCCTCGCCTGTAAGGCAAATGTCAGGAAACTTTAAGGCCCATACGGTCCCCGAACATCATTTGGCCATCATTAACATACTCATTCAATTTAGGATTAAGGCCTCTCCTGGTGCATCATTGCCACAATCACCTATTATATATCATCCGGACAGCGTAACTTCACCTTCCAGGCGCCCCAACCTCGGAAGTGGGTTATAATAACCCCATGCCAGATGAGAGTACCAGAATGTCGAAGTGACACCATGGTAGCATTGAAAAAATATATATCGCCAGCCAGATGTTTCATTATTATAGCCTTGAAAACGCCTTCGCTTGGCCTCCTTTTAAACATTTCTTCCTTCTTTTTCTTTAGAAATACCGATATGCATATTATAATATACCTTATAAAACTCATAGTTTACCTCTTTTTCTTGGAGAGGGCAAATCTTTGTTATTTTTGTCTTAAGTAAAATCATTTTTGGTTTACACGACCAAACCCTATACCGAATAATCGACATATCAATAAGCTGATTAAAAAAATACGAGCGAAGGACGATCTTCGTTCGATGTGAAAACGATATCAAACGAACAACGGCGAGCGATGATCATTCTTCGCTGTATATTAAACCAGAGCTTTATGGGTTATCGATGTTGAGATCGATCATGCTCTACGAGATGATTTGGGTCGGAGCAGCGATTGGGTTCAAAGTCAGAAACCTTAGTGTACGTCAGGTCAGAAGAACGTGGGAGGTAATCTATGGCTGGAAGACAACATTACAACATCCTCCGTCAATTTGATCGTACATTTGTAAAAAAAATAATTAGTATAGTTCCCAGAAGGTAGGTACTTAAAATAATAATACGCATAATTTTCTGACTTTAAAAAAAGCTTGCTACGATAATCAATATGGGAATTAAAACTGTAAAAAGGAACTCCAAAAAATGTAATCATAGAGACTATTTAACTCATGCGCCAAATGGAACTCAATGGCCTATCACATTTCAATGATTTCTGTTTTACAACCAATCAGAGTCGTGTTTCACGAAATATTTATCAGTGTTATAATTACCATATTAAAGAAGGCTCCTCCTTTTAACATTCTGAACAGGTCTGACCATTATTTTGCAGTGACTGAGCCCGTAAGAAATACGGCTACCAGATTGTATATATAGTGCATGAATGTCAACACATGCCGCATGCGGGAGTTAATATAAAAACATTTGTAGCAATAGATTATACCACCAAAAAAGAAACCACTGTTTGCACATTCTTAAATATATTTTTCCCCAGGTAACAATCCAGAAAAATATAATTGTCATATTTACATCATACATCAGAAATGAATTAATATACAGTTTGATGTATTTCATTTGTTCCCCACTAGAGAGCATTCTTACAATATTGCGTTCCTTTGGCAATAAATAGTATGATCTGGTTGCAGTGATAAACAAAAGAAGCAGATGAAGCGTACCTATCGCTTCTCATTTGTTTTCAAACATCGCCGTTTACATTAAATATATAAATATTTTAAAATAACTATAGTTAAATAATGATTTGTGAGTAAACAGCTTAATTTTATTCGTTAAATAATCCTAACAAATGCCACTCTTGATTTCCAAATTCTCTAGATAAATTGGAAATCACTCGTGGCATTACTTATGATAATTGATAAAAAGTATGTACCAATATTTACCACGTTTCTGTTCACCGATAACATCACTTTATTGAATGTGTGTTATTATAATTTTATTTAAAACTTTTCAATTGTTACAGTACAATTTAAACATAAAATTGCTTGTGATGTATAATATTTCAATTGATCATATTTCCAAATCTTATCAAAACGTTCTTCCCCTCTACTTAAAATATGACTCAACGAGATTCAATTTTTAAAAACTCTTTCAAGTCAATTGGTTACAATATGACCTTTGGTTGGAATTCGAGTGAAAAAACTATAAGAAAATCTTCATTGTGGATGCTAGGAAAATGCTATCGACAAAGTGCACATACTGAAGCAGATTGTAAAAATATGGGAGAGTTCAAAAATGATTATACGAGCCGAATATGGATAACATATAGACGAGAATTTCCAGTTATTTCTGACTCTCACTACACAAGTGATGTAGGTTGGGGTTGTATGATTAGAAGTGGACAAATGATTGTTGCCCAAGCATTAATTACACATTTTCTTGGCCAAGATTGGAAATGGGACTACAATCTACAGATGATACATCCTAGCCAACTGACTGGTGAAGTAAATCATGATAAAATAATTTCGTATTTTTTAGATGAACTAGGAGACAAGTATCCATTTTCAATACATTCGATAATCAAACATGGAAATAAGAAGCCCGGAGAATGGTATGGGCCACATTCTGTAGCATTTGCTTTAAAGAAAGCTATGGAAGAAGCAGGCAAGAACAATGATGAATTGAGTTACCTCTCTATTTATGTTGCCCAAGATTGTACTGTATATAGTCAAGATGTTTTAAGTGTATTGGGAGGAAATAAATCAGTTATTATGCTTGTTCCACTTCGGCTTGGAACAAATAGATTAATTAAGATTTATGAGCCACAAATAATGTATTTCTTTACAATGGAAAGTTGCATCGGCATTATTGGTGGTCGTCCAAATCATGCCGTATACTTCTTAGGTTATCAAGATAATAAACTATTTTATTTAGATCCTCATTACTGTCAACTTGCTTTCAATTATGGACAATGCATTTTCCTCTATGGACTTACCACTGCAAACATGCAAAGAAAATGGATATTTCACAATTTGATCCGTCTTGTTGCGTAGGCTTTTACATACAATCAGAAGAAGAATACGTTAGATGTAGAACAACACTTGAAAATAGCTATGGATGGAAATCTCAGAATCCTGCCTTTACTTTTGCTGATGGAAGTCATCGATAAAAGATAGCATTCGTTTTATTTTTTCAATTCCATACTTTTACCATACTATGTGGTAAATTAGTAATAGCAATATGTTCAATAAAATTAATTTTGGGCATGAGAAAAAAAAAATTCTTTCTTTCTATGCAGTGCCCTAAACAATGAACTTTGTAAAATCAAAAGTCCGTTATGTAATAATTTTATTCTTATACGCTGTCTAAACTGAAAATAAAAATGAGTTTTTTTTACTGCGCAAATTAATATATTTTATCGTATGAAATTTAATAATTATAACCAGAGAGCAGAATCTGTTCCACAATGTCGAAGGCTTAGGGGAGACTAGCTCAAAATGATCCATCTAAGTTAAAATAAGGTTTAACATCTAAATATATTTTTAAAAAATGGCAAAATTTTAAAGTGAATATATGCATAATATATGCCCTTATAACATGTACGACTTTAACATAACAACTTATAATATATTTATGAATAATTAGATCAACCTCTTTCATGAAAAGACGATCATTTCACCCTATACGGAGTACGTCGGGCAAAACTATTCTTCGTTTAATTAACACTGAAATACAAATATTTTAGCAGAGGTACAAATATATAACGATGTCGTTGGTCTGGATTGCACAGAATTATTCCAGTCTTCCTGAATCCACTGATGGCATGCTTTCAAATATGATCCACAAACATTTCTGAAATCTGGAAAACTGGTGCAGTTTCTGAATTCCTTAAAGATATCAGTCACTGAAAGTATGCGTTCCATCTTCTTCCTTCCAAGTATTAGGCCAAGCTGTTACGATCCTATAGACAATTTTCCTCCAGCGTTTCATAGGACAGCGCAGTGATCTTCGTCCTCTTGGTATATAATTATAAACAGCTCTGGGGATCCGATTTGAACTCATTCTTTCTAGATCACGTTTCCAATTTAGTTGGTACTGTTTAATATATTTCAAAATTGGCGTAGTCTTCAATTCTTTTAAGATATCGGTGTTCCTTTTCCGATCCCATCTGGTGTAACCCGCTGTTCTGCGCATGAATCTCATTTCACAATCCGTTATTCCGCTTCCATGTTGTCTTTTTAGTGCCCATGCTTCACTACCATAGGTCAACACTGGTCTAGCCAAAGTGTTATATAAACGTAATCTGGTGTTTTTTTTTTTTTTGTACAAGGGATGGTTTCATAACTTGATTAATAATTCCCAAACTTTTATTATAACTAGTAATTTTTTCAGGGATATGCTTTTCATATGTATTATAATTGTTTTTTTTAATAGGACGCAAGTGTATTATGTTTCTATATAATAACATTATTAACAGATTTTAATTTATTATTAATTTAATGAGTTGCATAACTGCAGTAGGCTATTAGGTCTATTTATATTTTAATTCATCCCAAATATGAGATTTAACTCTTAAATGTTGCGGGCAAAATAATCCCAGCAGACGGATCGTTTTACCCACTCCTTGCGTTTAACTTCAATGGCGTGCTATGGAACAACTTAAACACGTGATTATTCAAAAAAAATTGTTTACTGTAGAGAAATATGTCCCCAACCCACTGCAATAGCACGCATTTCATTCGGAATTAATCACTAGCCCATAAACATGATGCTTACCTTAGATCAGGATGAGAAAAATCAATCAATTTCTTCTAATTTTAAAATCCGTTGTACAACCAACATGAAACTGCCTCAAAAGAGCTACTTCTGTCTTGTCGAAATAATGCATAGGTTTTCTGACAGACAGTGCCACTATTTCTAGTAAAAAGGGGCACGGATCATTTTGCCCACACGGATAGTTTTGGACTCCCCTACTTGTACTGTTATGAACTATAATATTTATACGAGAACGCGGTAGAGGGGGTGCGATGGGATGCATCACAAATCTGGATACTTGACGGGCTATGTTAAGAGCTCTGTCGTGTAGAAAGACGCAGTAAACACCGTTTCATTAAGTAAGAAAGTTGTGGAGTTATTGTGGGATACGTCGGTAGTTGATATTGTGCGTACCTGATCTTACGTGTAGTTCAATGCCACCCTAAACGAAAACAAATGCGCATGGGATAGGACAAACTTTATCTTAAAAAGTTTCATTGCCTTGTAAACAATGCATAACCTAGTATATTTTACTGTATTATGCACCTTATATTGCTTCCTAATGTTTATATTACAGAAGAGTCGTCCGATAGGTAAGCAGACATGTGATACACCCCAATTCCACCTCCCTAATGTCAATACTAGTATTGTAGCCTCACTATGATGGTTTCCCAGCGGCTCGCTTTGTTTCCCCGCAGCTATTATATATAATTAAATACAAAGATGCCGACTACCGTCACTATAATTATTCCGCATGTTAATCATTGTCAAGCATTGTCGCGCGGTAGCCGCTTTTATATAAACGGACAACCATCATAGTGAGGCGATAATACAAGTAAGCTATCGGCATTGTGGAACAAATTCCGCTGTCTAATTATAACAATGAATTATATTGGATGTAAACTTTTTTTCATATCGGTATTGGTACGTACATAGTTTACGTAAAATTTAGAGATTTTTCCAAGCACGCATTTCTCTTTGAAACAATTGATTATGCCGATCTCCGATTTCGAGATTCACGGATTCAAACCCGGCAGGGATTAAAATCTTCGGCATAGCTTCCTTATTCCGGGTAGATTTATGACACACAAATAAACGCAAGCCTGAAATAAGAGGTGTCTGGTCAGTGATTGTTACTGAGAATTCATATAATCGCATGTGTACCCCAAAACAATAATAAAAATAATTTAATTATATTTTAAAAACATTTTTACAATAATTGTTTCTCCGGAAAAACTGCACTTAAACTAGCGTGAAATATTTTCAAAATCCTATAGAACAACAGTGCGCATGCACCAGAGTTCATAGAGCAAGCGATAACCCACAATCGAACCACATATCGATTATCATCCTCGATTACTCTCCGTCGGTATGAAATTTAAATAATTAATATTTGCAATAAATCTCCATATCTATGTTAAGAAATATATTAATAATATTAAAATTACCAAACGTTTATTAAAAATGGGTGTACACTTACTTATCACTCCCTAACACTGATGCAACCAGCGATAACAGAAAACAGCGATAGAAAAATTATTACACTAAGTAATATACTCTGTGGAGAAAATAGCAGTTAGCATCACCAATATTGTCTAACAGTGTCATAATATTGTGATTTGCATATTTAAATAAATACTTCAAAATTGTCTAATAATGTTATAAAAATTGTTCGAAAAGATTAAAATATTAAATAATGTTAGTAAATACAGAAGAAGAGCTATAGTTTAGTTTACAACAATATAACTGAAAAATCAAGCGCTAGTACAAGTGCAGTTGAGCCATTGTGTCTCCTATTTTGGTTTTCATTTGATGTAGTCTACAAATACGGCATGTGAGATTTTCAGTGGAGTTCAGCAAACAATGCCCCAAAATCACATACCAATTACTGTGCGAGGGTTGACATTCATGTAGTCAATGGCCTCAATACGCCAATTCTAATAAACAATATCATAAATAAAATTTCAAACTTAATATAAACTATGAACTCGACATTAATACCGATCATTTTGAATTATTTTACGTTCATCCCCTCTCGCCACCATAAGGGTGAAAATCTTCAAACACGGGCTTCATATGTCATCGCGACTCTCATCATTCAGCTTAGCGATCCCGAAAACTATGGATTCCAAAGTAATCTCAGTCGTTTTGGACATTTCATTTTTCACCCCTTCTCACTTAATACTGGAAGATAAACTAAAAATGAAAAGTAGGGAAGAAACGTTTGAGGATACTTATGAAAAATATGCATGGATGTGTGGTTGCGCCAAAATCAATCGATAATGTTATTCTTTACTTTGATTAGGCTACTGTAAAGTTTTTATAAGATGCCTTTAAAATCTTAGGCCACATAGAACCTGTTTTTATTTATATTTATGTCTAATGGTACTGTGAAAAAGAAAATGTGATGAAATGGATTAGTCATAAATGATATTCCAACCCAGCGTTACTCTTATTGATTGAGGGAAAAATCAGCCACCCGCAACCTTCCAAATTTGAGTCTGAAAAGCTATCAATTGAGCCAACTCGCTTGGTTTATTGTGCAATTCCCCACAGATCATGTTGTACATGCATACCTGGTACTGTGATTAATGTATGGTAGGTTAATGTAGGTCCTAACTAACTTTGAAAGTAATACTGCACATAAAAAAATCTTGTTGCTTTTGAACTAACTTTATTAGCTTTTTGATGCACAGATTTGAATTGCGAAGCTAATGATCTTGGTTATTAAAAAGGGCCGTCAAATAATAGCGAAAGCGAAGTTCAATTATATATCTTTAGAGACGCCAATGTAGTCATTATAATGTAACTTTCTATGCACTACAATTATCTACCTTACATTAGTAATGTAACTTACCTCTTCCTTCTCTAGATTCTTGTTAAAAAATATATAGTCCGCGACCACCAGGAATTTCTTACGCAGCATATTACGTTACGAGGAAATTATACTAACTAAACTTTACATTTACTTAGCGCGCATGCCAGTTCCGATCTCAGCAGAACTGCCTGAAATAAACCACACCGATGCGTGACATGCGGTACTGTGACACTTGAATTTCCCCCCGCTAACCTTATGAGACATAGGCATTCACCACAATTGTGGACTGTACGATCATCGGGGCCATGGTTTGTCGTGTTCTATGGTGACATAAGAGGAATTTATTTTGTATTTTGGCAAAACTGCTATTTTAATCCATGCTTGCTGACCAGGGCTGCCAATTTAGCCACTTAGTAGCTAGATCTGATAATTTTGAAAACATAATTAGTTACAAATTTGTGAAAAAGCTACTCCTAGCCATTTTTATTTTAATTCAACTATTTTGTAAAAATTCTATAATGATAACGTAAGGAAATTGGTGTATTTTCCTATCACAAAAAATTAAGTCTGAACTTCTCCTTTCCAAGGAAGAACATACGCAAAAAGATTGTGGACATCCTCTGATTGTTTTACTAATATAAACTATTGTAATCTTAACATCCTCTGGTCTCTATGAATCACTATAAATCAAATAGGCCATGTCTACAAAAATTTAAATACATATAAGGGTAGTGATTCTCTATGGTAGTGATTCAGACTAACATCTGATAATAAGAAACAAAGAAAAAAATACCCCATAGAAATAGACTTTCTAGTGAGAAGAGAATAATAATATAACTTAGATAAGAATATTTGTATTTCTTAAAAGCATTTTATAGGCTTATTCATATATTAGTCACTTGTAATTGCAACAATCGTGTTAAAAAAAAAAAAGAATTGACAAATTTGTACTTCATAGGTACATATTGGCGAATCCATCTTCCATACGTTTAAACTCGGGCGAACCTTTTTTACTTATTGGAAAGATTATCCTTATTATTAAATACAGCTACCTCCACAGATAAAACTTGCATATAGATCAAACTGACTTGTATCCTAGTCATTTTTAGTCACTTTTTCTCATTGGGTGTTGGCAACCCTCCTGCTGACCTACATTATAATTAGAATCGGCAAAATGGCTGGTGCTGTAGGAAAATTGTACAATGCTGTATTTAAAAGGACGTCAACTTTTGCAGCTACTATTTTGTTTGGAGCATTTTTCTTTGAGAGAACATTCGATGTGACGTCAGAATACATTTTTGAATCTATAAATAAAGGGGTAAGATTTGTCTGCTTATAGTTAACCAATAAGTTATTTTGTAATTTTACCAAACTAATTGCATTCTTTATTACTTTTTAGAAACTTTGGAAGGACATCAAAGATCAATATGAAAGCTGAATCTAGAATAGTGCAAGAATTGGTCAGAAATGCCACATGTATATAAACTGCCCATAAATTATCACTAAATGAATGTACTCATTTAATGTAGTAGTTGAATAAATTAAACAATTTCAAAATTATTTCTAGTTTATGTTAATTGTTTAGGGCCAGTTTCACCAAGAGAGGTAACTGTATTATGCCAGTTTAAGCTCTGCATTATACATGGGGAAAACTGGCGTAATACAGTTACTTCTGTTGGTGAAACCGACCCTTAGAGAAGCAGAAATAAGGACGGTGAATCTAGATTTTAAAAAATGCAAAATAATTTTGCAAATGGATGTACTCATTTAATGTGGTAGTTGAATACATTAATTTCATTTTTTTTCTAGTTTAATTGCTTAGATAAGCAGAAATAGGGTAGGTGAAGGATAAAGTTTCCATTAAATGCAGTGAGAAATTTTTCTAAGTCCCAGGCAGACACCACACGCATGCACCAACAAATGCAAAATGGTTTACATTATGGAATTATGCAATGCAGCCAACATATACATACTATTTAACAAACCTAAAAGCTAACATAATAACAATTTAAGCACTAACCTGTAAAAGAATGCAATGCCCAAAAATAAATAGTCTTTCTTCTTCTTCCTTCCAAGTATTAGGCCAAGGCCTGTTACGATCCTATAGAAAATTTCTGGGAAATTCTCGTATAAGACTTGAAAGCATAATAATAGTCCCTTCGATTGGTTGCTGGCCAAAGGAAGGCAAGACCAGTGATGGGGCTGCCATCTTATAGCCTCTGGTCAGGCTTTTCTGGAGAAGAAAAGAAAATAAAGGAAAGAAGAAAGGAATGACTCCCTAGCCCTCGGATGCCCTAATAGCGTCGGGGTCGAAAAACAAGAGTTAACCAAGAGAGGTTAGATAGTAAAGTTAAAAGAGTGCAAAACACAAGTAAGTGGAAGAAATGTTTTGCTCAGCTTGGGCACCTTGTGGTCGCCATCCACATATCCCCTAGGTGAGGACCCCTAAGTTCTGAAATACTATGTTGTTGCACTGGAACATGTTAAAATCAATAGGCTGCCATGTCTATAGAAAAATATATTGAAATAATCATTAGAAAAAAATGTAAAATTTATTGTAAATGTTTGGAAATAATTTGAAAATAGAACTTTGTTGACACATGGTGTCTGCCTGGGACTTACAAAAATTTCTCGCGCTTAATGGATACTTCAGCCGAAGGTGAATCTATTATGCAACCATGGAATCTGTAGAGAAACTGTTCGAAATAAGCGATCTGTGCAAGAGGCAGGCAAAGATGCACTGCCAATGATGCCGTGGTAGGAAGTGCGGGAAGAATAGATCACATGATATTACTCACTTCGCTTTAGAGTTTCAAGTGAGAAAGATGTCTAATCAGAAAGCTGGCATGTTGTTGCATTGTATAGAACACAATATTCTCATTTTTTTTTGGGGGGGGGGTCACAATCTTGTTCATTAACCTTTTAAAAAATCGGGTGTTGTATACTAAACGTCGCAAAAAATTTTCAATTTAATTTCTTATGCCACTGATGCACTAAACACTTTTAAACACGTTTAAAACATTTTGTAACACTTTTAAACATCTTCCATTGATGCAATGATCTTTTTTTTATATTTATATATTTACGTAAAACATGATCGACCTACATTACTTAGTTGCTACTTTCCCTCCTGTTCCTATGTTGTTCCAACGTTGCCACCATCAACAACCCAAAAATACTCCAGATGTTGCCAACATCACTTCCACGTTCCCTGGATTTTACCTATGTTAGAGTAATTGATTTAGGTTTGGTTAGCTTTTAGGTTCCTTGCTTTTTAAATGTAATTTGATACATAAAATAAATTACCTCTTCATATATGTAATTCTATGAAAATTTCAAAATGTCGGACGGTTACCAAGTAAAATCATATTTCCACTAGTTCATTTCGTGTTAACTACACATATTTAGACAAGTTCTGGGAATTTTGTGTCAATGTTGGTCATACTGATTTCACATACATATACCGCCAACTGATGGAGGTTGCATTTATCTTTCTGGGTTTACATGGAGCACTAGCGCATGCGCACTGCGATCCTATAGAACTTAGAAAAATTTATTTGCGACGGTAAGTATACTTTATCCAAAAATCTAACAGCAAAACAAGTGGAGATAATTTTCTTACAATCTATATAAAGCTAAGTTCACGTGTTTTTGCATTTCACAGAAATTATAATTTTATAGTATATTGAATATTAAAAAAAAACTTTTTTTTTGTGAGGCATTACAAAAATGTACATTAAAAATAATTTTTAGCAACTGAAAATTTGATAAAATTCGGTTTTAAAGATACATTTAGAAAAAAAAGTGTTTTAGTTTTTTTAAGTGTGAATTTTCATAACTTAATTTTATTTTCTCTGTCAAATGAAAACCGATTTTTATTACAATTTGACACATTATAGAAATAAAAATAACAAAGCTCTTAAATTCAGTTAATTGGACTGGGTGCCATAAATAGTTCTTGGCTCACTGGCATTGGTGTATTAAACCAAGGATTCCGAGTTCATTCCCGGTCCCAGAACACTTTTCCTTCACCTAAAATCATAATTTGATTTATTGTTTGTAATACCTGAAGAAGTTTCAAAATTGGTGTGATTTAATGATACTATAAAACAAATAATCTCTAAAACACATGAACGGAATTGTAGTTTATTTCACCTTCTTATAAATTCTCACAAGACTGTGGCACAGTTTCATTGATCCATATACATATATTTATTTTTAGAGAATAATACAATGTATTATAATTATGTCCACCGCTGTGGTCTTGAGGTAGCATGCTGCCTTGTCACGCAGCAGGCCCGGGTTCGATCCCCAGTCGGGACAGTTTTTCCTCACCCGTAAGACAAATGTCAGGAAAACTTTAAGGCCCAAACGGTCCCCGAAATCATATGGCCATCATCATCCTTCACCGGTGTGGAAAGCAACGGGAAGCTACCACACCTACAATTCCCTAGTAATGCTGCAATGCATAGCATGAAAATGCTATGATTGCAGTGAAGGACCTGCCCTCGGAGAATTACTATGGATAGATGGATGGATCATAATTATTATGTGGGAACATTGTTTAATTTCATTTAAGAACGCTAAGTAGGAAGGTAAGTAAACACCAAACCTTATGCTTCATTAAAAATTAGAGAAGACATAATATGAAACAATTTTAAAATAATATTGTAATTGCCAAAAAGATGCAAATTATTATTATTATTTGGACTTATTCTAAATCACACTAAAAAAAATATGTATGCATATAATACATAATGTTTAATATTCTACATTTTTCTTTCTAAATAATCTTTTTTTTTTTCATTTTTCTTTCTTTGAATATTATTATTGTCTGTTCAACGGATCTGTGTCCCTGTAAGATATGCGTACTAAAGACTTCCTTTTCTGCTTTGGCAAATCATTTCCCTCCCTGCATTCCAATCTCTCTCTCTAGCACTTGCACTCCAGTGTTGTCAACTCAACTCCAACCTTGCATTATTCAATATTCTACCTCAGTGGTCCACGTCCCGAGGTGTGGGCAACAGGAAGTATGGAATAGCCTATTGGGGTGATGTACGATGGGGACTAGTTTCCCCATGACCGCTACGGTAGCCGAGAAGGCCCAATAGAAATGAAACATAACCAAATAGTTCTGATTTGTTTTCAAACATTGCCATTTACATTAAATTTATAAATATTTTAAAATACCAGTAACTATAATTAAATAATGATTTTTGAGTAAACAGCTTAATTTTATTTGTTAAATAGTCTTAATAAATGCCACTCTTGATTTCCAAATCCTCTAGATAAATTCAGTCGTGACATTACTTATGATAAAAAGTGTGTCTTATATATAGAAAATACGATAAGTAAAAGGTAAAACTACAATAAATAAAATTTATACTGCTTTACAGAACATGACTATTTGGTCAAACATTTATATAAAATAGGAATCTACACGAATCCAAATTGTCCTCTATGCAACAAAGATGAAATGAACGAAGAACATCTACATAGTTTATTGGGGAATCATAAAATTGAAAAAAGAAGCCCTTCTTTTAAAACATTTGGAGGAACCTTTAGAATTGACAATTTGGGAGAAGATATATATTCAGAAGAACAAATTTAGATACATGAATTTCGAGATTCCTGATGAACGTGACCTCATCTCAAAGTTCATCAAATCAACACCAGATGGCAACGTTATTGATGGAGATTCCAATGAAAATACGGTAGTCATAATGTCGGTTGAAAATGAGAGAGATCCTTCTATCGAAAACTAGTTCCCGTGTTTGAAGAAACATAAAATATGAGGTAAGATGTTAAAAAATGACTCATTATAACTTGTCTTCTGCTTTCATAGAACATGATAATCAAATGAACATTTTACTATTGTTAAAACAATTATACAGTTAATTAATTTGAATTCCTGTGTAACACAAAGCCAAAATTTAAAAAAAACTCAAATTTTCATTTTTTTATACTTTGGTAAAAATGTCTTCATATTTGTACTCACTCTAATTATTTGGCTACTATTATTTATCATCATTAGCATTGAAAATCACAACTACATGTTGAATAAATAATCAAGAACATTACAGCAAACCATGAAATATTTTTTTCATTTGGACATACATATTGGATAAAATATCAAATTAGGATTTGAATCTCAACATTAAGTTGGGCAAAGTTTTCTGAATAAGCAATACTTGTACTATCGTGTTTGGCCGTAGCTACATTACATAACATGGAATTTCAATTGCACTTTATACTTATATTTTGTAAGAAATTAATTATATAATTGTGATGCATTCTATTTAGAAAATAAGGAACTATTTACTTATAAAATCTGTGTTCTTCCAATGCAACTACATCCTGTTACAAACAATTCTACTAATTACAATCACTAGCAGCCCTAGAATAGGAAGTGGATTGTGGGAAGGCAAATAAGTATGCTGATAGGTAACAAGGTCTTTGTTAATAAATTAATGAGTCATTTTACATCTTACCTCATATTTCATGTTTTTCAAACACGGTAACTATAGTTTTCAAATGATCTTGTCATTCATTTTCAACCGCCATTATGACTACCGGTAGTCATAATGGCAGTTGAAAATGAATGACAAGATCATTTGAAAACTATAGTTACCGTGTTTGAAAAACATGAAATATGAGGTAAGATGTTAAAATGACTCATTAATTTATTAATTAAGAACCTCATAATGTGTTTCCCAATTTTAACTTTGAATAAGGTCTTTGTTATTTTGATAGACACACAGTTCATGTGAAAAAAAAATCCTCTATCAGTGGTAACTAAATAATGCTTGTTTCAGCAAGAACAATTTATTTGTTTAAATAAAATCACAGTGCATGAGCAAATAAAAAGTAAACATAACTGTAATGTAATCCACTTGTGCTACAATAAAATTACACATAATACAACAAACGCAGGTATTTCATTGATAATGCATAAAATGCAACAAAGGAAGATGGAAATGGTTACCTTCCTTGATAAGAGCGAACAATGAAAGGATGCCAAATCTCGATCAAAAGATGGAGCTGGCTTCAACTACAGCAAGAGACATTTATATACTGTAAGAAGAAGAAAAAAACAATATCCAAATGTATCAGCTAGAAGAATAAAGGAGTTTATAATGTATGGTGTACAGGGCCAAAGATCCTTCTTTCCCTTTAAAAACTCTTATGAACTATTTTACAGTCATCTTAGAGATGATAGTCATCTATTGAGATCTTTAAGTATTACATGGAATTACCTATTCAATTTCCAACACACTATAGAACTGAATATTAATTTTAAAAATTCAAAACTATGTTTAATATTTTCAAAAAATATTAAAGATTATTGTTATTTACAAGGAGAATTCTATGAATGATTTTTTAATATTGTTTGTATTGTCCTTCCACTATAATTTTAATGAATTTCAATGTGGCTACCTCATTCAACATTTACACATAATTTACATTTATGGAAAATAATGGGTTGGTTGGTATCTAATGTTGAGCATTTGACAATGAAACCATTCACTGCCTTGCACTCCAATATTTAGCAGGAAGCTACAAAAGCCAGACAATGGAGGAGATGTTGAAATTAATGTTGGGAAATAAACATTATGAGGTAACAATAATTTAAAATTCATCGGAGAAAATTTATGAGGTGAGTTTTCAAAAAAAATTCCCTGATGAATTTTAAATGGAGGAGATGGTTTCATTCCATATCTTCATTTAAATTGCAAAAATAACATTTTGGTGAACTTGCTAAGCCAAATCTGTGTAGGTGTGTCCTGTTAGTGCCACTGTGGGTTATTTTGAGTGGTCTAGGAGAACCTCCTCATTAATGTTTTTACACCATTGTAAACCAAGAGACTGATGAGGAATTCTTAGGGCATTTTGAAAGGAAGATAATGAGATCCATTTTTGGTGTCGTGAAAGAAAATAATGCATGGAGAAAGAGATACAATAATGAATTGTATAAACTGTACAATCAGCCAGATATTCTGAATTTTGTTAAAGTTAATAGATTGGCATGGGCTGGACACATTATTCGTATGGACAATGAAAGGATTACAAAAAGAATTTACAATGAGCAACCTCTATTGGCCAGAAAAGTTGGAAGACCTAAATTTAGATGGGAGGATAGTATAATTCAAGACATTAAGATTTTAAAAATAAAAAACTGGAAGAATGAAGCTCAGAACAGGAAGTCTGGCATAAGCTTCTGAAGGTGGTCAAGGCCTACATGGGGATGTTGAGCCAATTATAATGATGATGAAACCAAGAGGTTTAGGTCAATAAAAGGAAATATAATTGCAGAAAAGTAATATAGTGGCTCTATTAAATCCAAACGATGAACATGTAAGAGTTGACCTTATGAAGCTTCAATTGTAAACACTGATCTTACAGAAATTAGCCACAAGTTTGGTAGGTAAAGTGAAGATTTTAGTTTCAACCTGTTGATTCAGCTGTATAACTTCATTAAACCAGGGATCTGCCCTTTGAACATGCAAATTATCATAAGTAATGCCACGTGATTTCCAATTTATCTAGAGGATTTGGAAATCAAGAATGGCATTTGTTAGGACTGTTTAACGAATAAAATTAAGCTGTTTACTAAAAAGTAATTATTTAAATATAGTTACCAGTATTTTAAAATATTTATATATTTAACGTAAACAGCGATGTTTGAAAACAAATCAGAAATGTGAGGTTATGTATATTCACTACAACTTGATCATATTATTTATTGCCAAACAGAATTGCAATATTGTAATAATGCACCCTAGTGGAAAAATGATTAAATACATCAAACTGTATATTATAATCAACGTTATAGGTTATTAATTTATTTTGTTAGTAAACAACTCAATAAATCTCTCCCTTGACCCAACCCTGAGTTGGACACGAGTTGATATAATAATTTTAAAAAATGTTTCTTATTCCTTTTTTTGCTTGGTAACAACTTATGAAACATACTAAAATATATATGAATTTCATATAATTTCTCAGATTAAATGCTAAACAAAAGGTGCTTCCAATTTATTTAACGATATAACAATGAGTTGAAAATTGCAATTGCAATAATGGGATGACATATTAACATTAATTCATTATATTGACATTTTTTATCTATGTTTTAACCCTTTTTCTTGGATTTGAACAATTTTTAGCATCTGTGTTTCTCATTTTTTGTTAGTTATTTATAAATGTTATTAATCACAACATTTGGCAATTATTTTGTTAAGATATGAGGAATATAACAGATTTTCTTTCACAGCTGTCTAATTAGCTGACATGGCTAAGACGTGAGTAAATAGATAATGAATGAGAACATCCATAGTTTGAGCCCATCTCATGGCACCAAATTTAAGTAAGTCATTGGTGAATTAAATATAGTGAAGTGTAGAAATATGTAGTTAGAGATAAGATATGCACCACAGAGGATAATATAGAGGAAAAGAGACAACTAGGAGAGAAAAGAAGTACAAATAAAAGGAAAAAAAATTTTTTTAAATTCAAACTATCTAATCGTTCACTTAAATTTACTATTGTGATAGTTCATTTAAATGAACTAATAGTTTTGAGCAACTTCTCCTTGTAAATAAACTGGATTTCCACCAGAAATTACTTATAGTTTTACATGTGATGTCTTTGTAGTTCACTTCTGCCTATAAAATTTCTGTGAAATATCAAACAAAATTTAATTTTGAGACATTAAAAAAAAATTCATTCTTATTTTTTGCCATCCTTTCACACAATTCATTTGTGTTAACAATCATAATTATTTCACTGAAAAGAATATCAATTTTAAACACATTTATATAAAATTAATAATATAATATTAAATTGTAAGAAAATTTAACTATGAGGGTCGTTTGATAAGTTCTCGGAATCACCACCATAGGTTAGTGTTAGCACAACCTGGTTTCCGCATAATGATGAGTCATCCTTTAGCAGTAAACACGTGGTGCATCAGTGCTCTCAGTGGAGAGCTGTGGCGTGGACTCGTGTTCATTGTTGTTCCAGTGTAGTGATTTGTGAAGGAAAAAAAAAAAAATTGAGATTTGAACGGTAATAAAATACTTTGTAAAAAAAGGCATGAAGGCAAAAGAAATTCACACAGATTTTCAGAACACATTGGGGGATTCTGCACCTTCATATTCAATAGTTGCCAAGTGGACAACCAAATTTAAATGTTTGGAATAGCTTAGACAATGATTCCCGATTTGCCACTACTCCAGAAATATTGTAAAAGTGCACAAAATGGTTTTGGAAGATCACCAACTAAAATTCTGACAGATAGCTGAAGCTGTAGGGATGTCATCCGAATGGGCACATTACATTTTAAGTAAGGAATTGGGTATGAAAAAATTATCTGCTAGATGGGTGCTGCGGCCATTAACACCAGGTCAAAAATGTATCAGAGTGGATATATCTGAAGAATGTTTGGCCTGTTTTCACAGAAACAAACAAGATTCTTTTGTGCCAGTTTGTGACCACAGATGAAACACGGGTCCACTGCTATACCCCAGAGACAAAACAACAGTCAAAACAGTGGAAACATGATGATTCTTCACCACCAAAGAAAGTGAAGGCAATACAGTCGGCTGGAAAGGTCATGGCATCAAATGTAAAAGGGATTCTTTTGATCAATTATCTTGCAACCTTGAACAATTATGGAACAATACTATGCCAACCTTCTGGACCAACTACAGCAAAAGATATACACAAAAAGGCCAGGTTTAGCAAGGAAAAAAGTATTGTTCCATCAGGATAATATGTGACCTCACACTGTGTTGTTGCCATGGCAAAAATACACGAACTGAAGTACAAAATTTGCTGTACCCACCTTATTCACCTGATATAGCTCTATCTGACTTTCATCTCTTTCCTAAGCTGAAAACCTTCCTTGGTGGACGAAGATTCTCTTAAAACAAAGAACTGGTAGCCAGAGTTGAGGAGTATTTTGCAGGGCTGTAGGAATGTAATTTTTGAGATGGGATCAAGGCATTGGAACATCGCTATAGACCAAGTGCATTAGCATACAAGGAGACTATATTGAAAAATAAAAATAATTTCAATGAGGTATGCATTTTTTGATCTTGTTCTGAGAACTTAACGAACGATCCTCATATTACTGAACCTGAATTCATAGCCATAACAATCACACTAATATTCTTGCTTGTATTTGTTTTCAATAGAAGGGTTGAAGAATATTATTAAACAATTTCCCAAAGGTACACAGACAAAATGTCCATGGGAATGGAACAAAACAAGAAATAATTCATACATATTTATTTGCATGTATATTATAATACAAACAAACTGCCTGGGGTTTCAATCTCTCACTTTTTTTTCTCAATTATATGGTTTTATTGCCTCTACAACCCATACTTGAGGTCTTTAAATTAATTCCTGAGACAGGGAATAATAGAGATGACCCAAATTGATGAAAAATTATAACTATTAATAAACATAAATCACCATTTTATAAAATTATAAGCTTAATGGGAACACACAAAATATTATACAATAAATTATGTATTAGAAAATTCAAAAGCAACTTTTCTGCACTAAATACACAACTTTATTAGCTGAGATATAAAAACATTTTCTCCAACTTATTTATAAATTGAAAATACCTCATAATATTATTATGTTTAATCTTACTGCCCAATATTATATATAATACTCTACACATATGAAATGGTTTCCTTTATATTTTCAGTACAGATATTTCAGTACTTTATTAAATAGTTTCATAAGAAAAATAAAATTTACCATAAGTAGTGTATATTATGAAATAATGGAATAAAGAGGCTTAGAGGAAGGGGCTTGGAAAAATAGTGGAGATTGGTTATAGAATCTTGAAATGCACATAGGAAGATCTCAAAGACATTGTAAAACCTGAGAATAAATAAAATATTACGAAATAATACAATAAAAAATAAGGGAAATCCAGGCCCGCCGCTAGCTGTTTGTATGCCCATGTGCAATCCCGATTATGCCGTCCCATGTACAACTCTACGCTGAGCTTGGAATCGGCAAATCAGTGGAATGCTCCCGAATGGGTTCGATAACGTCCAATCCGTTTGACTACCTCTCCAAATCAGAGTATCAAATCGAACTCGAGCCGTTATGAATAAGGGGATAGAAAGGTATTTAGTGTTGTCTTGTAAGAGTATGAAAAAGGAAAATAAATAGTTTATAATAAAAACTATATTTATAATAAGTAGATACTTAGTAATTTTGTCTTATATCTACACAATTGTTACATATTTAAATAATACACACATTTAACGGTTTAAATCTCATTTAATTTAGTATTTCTACATTTTAATTCAAGTGTGCCAATTTCTCTTTCTGTGCCTCTTTTTCTCCTTTTGCGGTTCCTGAAATTTTTAGTAAATGGTAAATATAAATTTTTAAAATGTTTTCAGGTCAGGCCAAGAAACAAATAAGTTAATATTATGACTATGATGTTTTTATTATTAATTTAACATTTCTCAATGAAAGATAAATTAAATTTGAAGAGAAAAATTTTCGCCTAGACCGGGACTCGAACCCGGGACCCTTGGCTTTCCAGGCCAAGTGCTCTACCAACTGAGCTACCGAGGCGAGTTACGATAGACGCAAATTTTTCTCTTATATACGTTGTAATTCCCTATCGCCAAATGCTTTTGAAACCATTGTTTCTATCTTTGCAAATGGCGGCTTCTTAGTTAAGAAGACATTTATTGGAAATTTAACATTACTTTAAAAGCCAGTAAAAAAAAAAAAAAAAAAAAAAAAATTTCTCTTCAAATTTAATATTATGACTGATTCCACTCAAACTCAAAAGAACTTTATTTTGTAGGACATATACACACCACTTAAAATCGTATGATGTTAAGTATTACGTACCTACTCTACTTTTAACCAACTTAAAGAAAAGTCTTTTTTTTTATTTGTATGTTACGCGACATCTTCGCCAATTGTGAACCGATTTCAATCATTCTTTTTTTTAAATGAATTATTTGTACTAGAGACTGATCTCATTTAAATTTAAAGAAAATATTCCATCTGTATGCAGATGAAGTCGGTTCTTAGGTTTTTAACCTTTCTAAGTCATTCTCATTGGCCATAATCAAGATTCTGGATGTTCTGGGTACCTATTGCCCCCAGAGTCGGCTCAGGGGTCCCCATCTAGGGGATATGTGGATGGCAACCTCAAGGTGCCCAAGCTGAGCAAAACATTGCTTCCACTTACTTGTGTTTTGCTCCTTACTTTTACCTTTAACCATCTGGTATTTCTTCCTAGATCCCTCTTTTTATTTTCCTATCCAGTCTCCCTTGCCTGACCTCTTGTTTTTTTTTCGACCCTGATAGTATTTGAGGCCGAAGGGTTCATTTCTGTCTTTCCTATATCTCCTTTCTTTTAACCTTGTGGACACTCACCTTGAATGCCCACATAAGCTGCATGTTCAAATGCAGCTCCATTGCAACTTATAGCATATGTATACAATGGACTCGTGTCATCAGCTATGGCTGGATACATGTAATGAAGAATGAATGTAACTTATTTTAATTTTGTAATGATTTCATTCCATAAATGCTACTAACAGACAATTACTAGGAACAGTAGTTATTGAGATAAGCCGATAATTAAACGTAGATACTTGCCATAATTGCGATTTTTGCTTTTATATTTTACACTGATAGATGATACATTGAAATATAACAACACTAACCAAGTTAAAATATTATTAATTATTCTTAGATAGACCTATCCCAGAAGAAAGAACTGTTAACAAAACAAAATAATTACAGTTTAATGTGTGATAGTTCTGTTTGAATGCGTACAAGTAACCTCCGTCCGCGGAAAATGTAAAGAAATTCGCACATTGTGTTTGTGGGGATAGGGCAGACCCTAAAAGCACATGTGCTTTACTTTCCAAGTCAATCAGTCTTAAGGTGAACGCTGGACTGTTACGATCCCTCTGAGTTCTGCATAAGAATTCCATTGCGAGAAATCAACAATGCTTAAAAAATCTTAAAGCTCACCGGTGTTTAGAAATATACAAAATATTTTATTTTAATATGGGATTAATACAATAAAATAATAAAAACCTAAAATGTCAAAACTGTTGGAATTTTTTCACGCAACATCTTAAAAACTTGAAACTTCAATTTTGAAAAAAAAATGGCACAGTAATTAACAAATACTAATAATATTCAAAGAAAGAAAAATGAAAGAGATTATTTAGAATGTAAACATTACATATTGTGAGCATAAATAATTTTTTAATGTGATTTACAATATGTCCAAATAATAATAATAATAATAATAATAATTTGCATTTTTTGGCAATTACAATATTATTTTTAAATATGCTTTATATTATGTCCTGTCAAATTTTAACGAAGCACATAGTTTGGTTTTTTTAATTTTTTTTTGGTAATTACTTACCTGAGCCATCCCAAGAACCATTCATGATACCCAGTCCAATTGAAAGAATATAAGAGTTTTATTATACAATCTTGCATTCTCCAGAACACAAGACCGTGCCAGCTTTCCGATTAGACATCTTTCTCGGTTGAAACTCTACAGCAAAGTGAAGTAATGTCACATGATCTGTTCTCCCTTCAGCACTTCATACTGTGGCCTCATTGGCCATGCATTTTGCACGCCTCCTACACAGATGGCATATTTCGAACTTTCTCTACATTTTCCACGGACGGAGATTAGTCAAGTATCTACAGTACAGACTGAGAAGGAAGCTTGGTGGTGGTGACTAAGAGATTCCCTGATTTCGTGAGGCCTTCCTGCCGTAGAACACGACTATGGGGTACTATGTAATAAACTTATAT
This sequence comes from Diploptera punctata, assembly GCA_030220185.1. NCBI lineage: Eukaryota > Metazoa > Arthropoda > Insecta > Blattodea > Blaberidae > Diploptera > Diploptera punctata. The sequence goes on from JASPKZ010000793.1 coordinate 800,088, forward strand.
GATACGGTAAGAGAGACGCTGATGTCTTCGAAACTGCTCCAATTTTCGTTTAAATAATGTAATTATATTTTTGCCACCAGGTAAGATAAGTTTGTTGTATTGTACTTGACTTCCTAGCACCGCACCGTCTTGTGCCATTGGGCACTTCAAACTCCAATAGATGTTTTGCATCTTAATTCTGGTTGATACCGATAGATGGCAATATTAACGCTATGTAAAATTATAATTGTGCACCGGTGTCCATACAATGACATGTTATGTTTTAGCTGGGTTTTATAACTCTGAATATTTTTTTATCAATCAATTAAATATTTTTATCATATATTTCGATCGCTCGATTTGCCACCCCCTAGGCATGCTGCCCGCTTGCGATGCATGCCTTGCACCCCTGCTTACGGCGGACCTGGGGAAATAAAATTTAAGAATATAATGAAATTATATATTAAAATAGTATTTCATCAATAATAATTGGAAATATTTGTGATAATACTTTGGTTTATGTATAAAATATTTTTCAACTCCTCTTAGAAAAGAATATACAGTTCCTACAATATGCCATGCATTTTTTTTATTCTCAATGATACAGGAGACTTGTTAATATAATTTGTACCTTATTTTTAAATGCTAGTATTTAATTTCCAATTATACTTTATTATTCAATATTCAAAGAGTTTCCTCTATTTTTGTCATTATATAATTATTGCACTGAATATCCACAATTACATTATGGTAATATTTCTGAAAAGCTATACATTTAAATATAAGAATGTCAAATGTTTCACTGTAAGCAGAGAGAATGTTTTGAAATATGTAACATTAAGCAAGTCAATATTATAAAACATTAATATTATTGGGTAACTGAATGTTTATGTATTTTTGACAAGACAGTAGATAACCTCACAATTTTTAATCCTTATCAGTCCAGAGAGTCTATTCATAATATTGTTCAAAATCACATTCAAGGGAATATGTCAATTATATTTTTCTGCAACGTCATTTCCTGGAAAATAATTTGTTTAAGAAAGTGCACACAGTGGTTTCTTTTTTTTTTGGTATAATCAATTGTTACAAATGTTTTTATATTATCTATCTCTCGCATGCGCTTTCTGTTGACATTCATGCACTATATATACAATCTGGTAGCCGTATTTCTTAGTGAGTCATTCACTGCAAAATAATTCAATGACCTATTCAGAATGTTAAAAAAAAAATTAAATAATAAATTCCAGCTTTTATTTAACTTTTACAGGAATTAATCACTATGAGGTTTAATTTATGGTAAAATTAAATGTTTCTTACCTCTCCTCATATAAATCTTCTAAGTAGATCGCAATTTTGAGACCCTAACGGTCTCATCTTCAGTACTTTTTTGGCGACTGATGTTATGTCGATCGGAAGAAACTCTTCTTCCATCTGTTGGTGGACTGATGAACCTCTGGTTCGGGTCAAAATTTGCAGGAATTTCGAAGTTCATTAGTTTATTAAGGTAGAATATACCTCATAGTGAGAATTCCTAAAATAAGTCATTAGTTTATCTTTGTTTTTCTGAATGTGGATATTTTCCCAAACCGTGAGTTCCTTTTGTTTGTTTATTTGTTTAATTAGACCTTAATAGGATAATTAAAACCAATAAAAATGAAAGAATTGAAGATGAAAACAAATCAGGAATTTATCAGATCAAATGCAGGGATTGTGACAAAATTTATATTGGAAAAAAGAAAAGAAATTTGAAAACAAGGGTGAAAGAACATCTTAGAAACGTCAAAAATGGAGAAGTGGAAAAGTCAGCAGTAGCTGCTCATGCTTGGTCCAAAAAACATTTAATTGAATCAAAAGCCAGTCTAATTAAACAAATAAACAAACAAAAGGAACTGACGGTTTGGGAAAAGATCCACATTCAGAAAAACAAAGGAAAACTAATGAACTTCGAAATTCCCACAAATTTTGATCTGATCCAGAGGCTCATCGGTCCACCAACAGAGGAAAGAAGAAGAGTTTCTTCCGATCGACATAACATCAGTCGCCAAGATTGTACTGAAGATGAGACTGTTATGGTCTTAAAATCGCGATCTACTTAGAAGATTTGTATGAGGAGAGGTAAGAAACATTTAATTTTACCATACCTTCCAGCTTATATAATTATTTTGAAGATTCTATGTCACAGCATCACCTAAATAAAATCAAATAAAACACGGAGAAAATGCACAATTTTTTTATTGCAGTATATGAATAATTACCTGAGAGAAATGTATATGTTTATTTTAAAAATGAGACATGCCTTAAAATGAAGTGAGTTGAAAGTAACCTAAAATCACCATACTTACTATGTAAAATATTAATTAAATCTGAGTTGTTTTTTGACTCACCTGATATTTCTTGATTTTTATGCAGACTCGAGTTTCATCATTGAATTCGTAACATTGTCGATGCATCATAACTGCCATCTAGCGGTTGTCCCTCCTGCAAATTGATTTCTGCACTCTCTGTTGGCTGACTGAAGAACTTCCAAATCAATCCCCTCTCATTTTTACCGGGTATTTAAAAATTCATAGTTTTCTTTTTTATTCTTGCATATGTAAATACCCGGAGAAAATGAGAGGGGATTGATTTGAAGTTCATTAGTTAGACAATAGAGATTGCAGAAATCAATTTGCAGGAGGGACAACCACTAGATGGCAGTTGTGATGCATCGACAAAGTCACGAATTCAGTGATGAAACTAGATTCTGCATAAAAATCAAGAAATATGAGGTGAGTCAAAAAAACAACTCAAATTTAATTAAAATAAACCTCATAGTTTTTTATCTTTTACAGGAATTAATCACTATGAGGTTTAATTTATGGTAAAAATCTAATATTTCTTACTTCTCCTCATACAAATCTTCTAAGTAGATTGCGATTTCGAGACCATAGCGGTCACATCTTCAGTACTATTTTGGCAAAAAGAGTACTGAAGATGAGACCGTTAGGGTCTCGAAATTGTGATCTACTTAGAAGATTTGTATGAGGAGAGGTAAGAAATATTTGATTTTACCATAAACCTCATAGTGTTATTTCCTACTTACATATATTTATGTAAAATATGTTTTAATCTTTGCTCAAACAGTGTAGCCAACTTATCACAAAAACACACTAACAAACAAACACTAAACTAATCTGGTGTATACTAACTTGCCAGTTTTCTCACCCTAACTTGCCCAAACTAATCTGGTGTACACCAACATATCCATTTTCTCATCCTAATTTGCCCACTAATGTAACTGGACTCCTGGGAGAGAATCCCCTTATATGTGAGTAAACCATGTTAGCAATTAGCTCTAGCGGGAACGTAATGGCCAATATGACACTAGCAGTCACTTGTTCTCCAATCAAATATTCACAGATGGTAACCTGGCATAGAATAGGCATTATTTTAATTCAGTAAGCACTAACTGAATAATTATCATTTACTTGGAACTATCTCTTAAACTGCATATCTGTTCATGTTACAGAAGGAAAACACGCCATAAAATTGTTCGTAAATTAATGAGTCATTTTTTAACATCTTACCTCATATTTTATGTTTCTTCAAACACGGGAACTAGTTTTCGAGAGAAGGATCTCTATCATTTTCAACCGACATTATGACTACTGGATTTTCGTTGGAATCATTGGAATCTCCATCAATAACGTTGCCATCTGGTGTTGATTTGATGAACTTTGAGATGACACACAAACTAAGGAACACTTCAGAAATATTAAAAATGGCAAAATTGAAAAATCGGCTATTGCAGCACATAGTTTATTGGAGAATCATAAAATTGAAAAAGAAGCCCTACTTTTAAAACATTTGGAAAAACCTATAGAATTGACAATTTGGGAGAAGATATATATTCAGAAGAACAAATTTAGATCAATGAATTTCGAGATTACGTGACCTCATCTCAAAGTTCATCAAATCAACACCAGATGGCAACGTTATTGATGGAGATTCCAACGAAAATCCGGTAGTCATAATGTCGGTTGAAAATGAGAGAGATCCTTCTCTCGAAAACTAGTTCCTGTGTTTGAAGAAACATAAAATATGAGGTAAGATGTTAAAAAATGACTCATTAATTTACGAATTAAGAGCCTCATAATGTTATTTCCCATATTTAACTATGAATAAAATTGTTGTATGTTCAAAAAATATTGAACTGAAGATAAATACTGGTTTAAAATTGGATTAAAAATATTCATTTCATACTAGTTTCAATTTTCATTAAAAAAAAGAAGGCTATGACTCTCTTAAGATAGCCAAATGCCTCTAATTAGTGACGCACATGAATGGATTAACGAGATTCCCTCTGTCCCTATCTACTATTTATGAAACTAAGCAGTAAAAAATATATAAAATTAGTAACAATCCATTCCAGCACTGTTTCCTAGCACTTTATGCAAGTTACATATATCATAAACATTGTTAAAAGACAATACAGGACATTACAAGCAATAGGCCTACTTCAGATTTAGTAATTAATACCACACTTCAAATCAATTTTAGTTAAGTAAAATATAACATCTAATTTTTTTTATCACATTAAGAATTCGGTGGGGTTGTACAAGACCAGCTTTTTACTTACGCAACTTATGCCATTTTTGATGTAATTTAAAGTATTACGAAGTGTTGATGATACCATTTACCTCTGGGATTTAACCATCGTCAAAATATTGAAACCTATCATGAAATGAAGTAGTGGAAATATGATTTTACATTGTAACCGTCAGACATGTTGAATGTTCCATAGAATAACAGATATGAAGAGGTCATTTATGTTACATATTAAATCAGATTTAAAATGCAAGGAAACTAAAAGCTAACCAAACCTAAATTATTGGATGGAAACTAAATCAATTACTCTAACGTAGGTGAATTCCAGGGAACGTCCTTTTTATTAATTTAAGCGGTTAAATATGTAAAAGACAAATTCGGACATAATTTGTTGAAGCCACTGATATGCTGTATCGGTGGTATATCTGTGGTCATTGGTGGTGTATCTGTGGTCATCGGTGCTCATCGTTGTGATAATCGGTGGTTTATCGCTGGTTAGAAGTAAGAACTGTTGTAACCTTCGTGGTCATGACAGGAAATAGTCCCACTTTATTTTCATATTTACGAGAAAATAAAGAAATGATAATAACTTTCCCAGATTGAAATACGTTAAATATAGTATTTGATTAATATGTATTCCAATTATGTACTGTTAAAGTGCGTAAATAAAAAGGCACTGTTCTCCCACCCGGCCAAGAATTCCTCTGAAGATATGTAATGATATGAAAAATCATGTTTAACAGCTCTGTAAGACAATTTCTGGAAATAGATTTGTGAACAAAGATTATAGAGTCAGAAAGTAAATATTTTTTTTTATTGCAGTGTGAAAATTATATGATTTAACTGATGAATAATCACACAAAAATTATCAATATTGAAAGACATACTGCATTGTAAATCAACAACTCTATGAAATTAATATAAAATTATAATGTTAAAAGATTCCAGGCTATGTAGCCATGGTCTATAACTGGTGTTTCTTCCAGATGTTTCTCTCTCAACTACGGAGGGCATATTCAGTGGCAAGTGCTTCTAAGTGATGTTCCCTTGTCATAGACTCGGCTGTGAATGAGCAGCAGAATGTTGGACGCTGTTATTTATACTCATACTTACCCCTGGATCTATCTAATCACATATTAGACAACAGATGGTTATATCTAATCAATAACAAGGAGACAGTTCCGAAACAATCTAGCCAATCAGCTACAACTTTGTCCAGCTATCCAGGGTCATCTGGACCCATGCCTCCACCCCTTGGGATACCTTGGTCAAAGACCATACTCTCAAGTCCCAGAATCTTGTCCTCCCTATCTAACTCGCGTCCACGTTCAAGTTCTCGGCCTTAAACCAACATCTCAGGGAGAAGGTGTTGGAGTCGCAACTTCAGGGAAATTGCTGAGCTACATAGTACGTCAGGTCGCTCATTCCTGATGATCCCACAGTTGGTTCACGGGCTCCTCGAGCCTAGCCGGGAGGACTGCTGTCACAGATCCACTGACTGTTCCCCTGTTCTACCTCCAGGGACGCATCCTGCAGCCGTTGTGAGACCGGCTAGGGCTTGAATCCTCAAGCCCCATAGTGTGAGGCTTTAGTACACCCAGGTGCTTATCTCCTGGCGACCCCACAGATTGTCCACGAGCCCGTAGGCTTAGACGGAAGCCAGCACAGTTAGCACAAGTATAAATAACAGTGTCCAACATTCTGCCGCTCATTCACAGTCGAGCCTATGACAAGGGAACACCATCTAGAAGCATTCGCCATTGATGATGCCCTCCATAGTTGAGGGAGAAACATCTGGAAGAAATGTCAGTTATAGATCATGGCCCGGAATCTTTTAATACGAGGGCGGATCGGAAAGTAACGCACAATAATTTTTCTGCCTTGGTATTGCAGCTAGAATGTTGAAATTTCACAGAGATATAGTTTGAAGTTTTCACTACAGATGGTATTTTTTTCTCAGATGCACCTCTTTCGAGAGAAGCTTGAACTATGCAACAAAGATGGCACGCATGCTACAGTCGTCCACCTGTGAGGGACGGATCGGATCGGAAAGTAACGCACAATAATTTTTTTAAAAAGTTTAATAGTAAAAAAAGGAAAAAAAATCACAAATGAACTTACATCTTTTACCTACTTTTCGACATAGTCACCAACTTTCTCAACACATTTTTCCCATCGTGTTACCAGTTTCAATATGCCCTGTTCGTAGAAGTCCGTTTGGTTGGAGTGTAGCCATCTGCGCACTGCTGATGCCTGTTTTGTTTCGGGCGTGTAGTGGTACGCCCACAACTCATCACCTGTGACGATTCCTTCCAGAAAGTCATGTCCTTGTGCGGTGTACCGCGTTAAGTGGTCCAAGCTTGCCATCATTCGCTGGCCCTTGTGGTCGTCTGTCAGGTTCTTAGGCACCCAGCGAGCACTAACTTTACGGAAGACATTGCTACGATCCATACAATCATCCCCATACATGCCACGCATGTCCCTGTGAATTTCACTGGGTTCATGCCCTTTGGCCCACAAAAATCGAACAACACTTCTCTGTTCCTCACAGGTGGACGACTATAGCATGCGCACCATCTTTGTTGCATAGTTCAAGCTTCTTTCGCAAGAGGTGCACCTGAGAAAAAAATACCATCTGTAGTGAAAACTTCAAACTATATCTCTGTGAAATTTCAACATTCTAGCTGCAATACCAAGGCAGAAAAAAATTATTGTGCGTTACTTTCCGATCCGCCCTCGTATAATGAATACCGACCATAAGCCTGCATTCCATAATATACAATTATAAAAAAACTATTTTCTAATTTTTATATCTATAAATTAAAGAGTTTTCCTGAGATGTTTTAATTTTTCTGAGAACAACTGTATGGAAATTAAAACTTTCTTTTATTAAATATTGAAGAGTGAGAAGTATCTAGAACACAGAATAATTTAACTGCATTCTAATTGTTGTGCCTTTCCTGTATTTTAAAATATACTCTCTTCCTTTATTGATGTTCACACATTATCTAAATTTTAATTAACACTTGCTAAGTAGCAGGAATTCTAAATAAATGTCATGTCATCAAAGACACACAAAAATGGTTAAAATTCATTTAAAAAATTGTATATTACTAATTTTAACACATGTCGTAAAAAGTTTAATCTTTTAGCTAACTAGAGACGTCTTTTAAGAGAGATTTATTCACATTAAAGAAATACATAATCCTATGAAGATTATCCAATTTGATGGAATATTAAGATCACTGTTATTCATTTTATGTTATCAGCACCAAAAAGCAAAATACAGTTTCCTTACAGAAGAGCAGTTGTACATTGTAAACAATGACAGATGTAGATAGAAATAGGACTTGAATTTTTATGACATGTCACATTTATTATCTTGATTTACTTATCAATTCTCAATCCATTTAAATGTTTTTATAGCACCAGTGAATGAATCCTAATAAGCAATTTTTAGTTGAAATTCATATAAAATTATGGAATATTCATCTGAAAGGTCCATCTCCTCAACTTAATTATTTAACTGTAGCGCTTTCAACAGCAAAGGAGTTTATAAATTGACATGTAAGGACTGCAACAAATTTTATATAGGAAGAATAAACAGGAGTTTTAAGATCAGATTTAAACAACATTTTCGAGACTTCATTCACACAGAAGGAAAATCAAGCTATGCAAAATACAAAATGTTATCCATGAATGACATCGCATATTAAATATTGAAAACACCCTAACAGTAATGCACAGAGAAAATAATCCAGCGAAGATAAACATACTCGAAGAGATGGAAATCATGAAAGCAGCTCACAACAATGACAATCTGATAAACGAAAACGAACCCAATACATGCAACCCCCTCTACCAGATCTTCAGTGAAACACCAGTTTTGAGTCCTGCCGATAATGGGACAAGTCTCGATAGCGCTACAGTTAAATAATTAGTTAAGTTGAGGAGACGGACCTTTCAGGTGAATATTCCATAATTAACCAACCAACATTTTAAGAACTTTTATCCAGATATTAGCAATAAAATCAGAATATATACTGAATAATGATATAGAATTTTTCACCTTCTATTCTCTCTCCTCTTTGTCATAGTTTGTTGGAGAATCATAAAATTGAAAAGGAGGCCCAACTTTTAAAACATTAGGAAATTTTTTTTTATTTTGTTGAGTTGATTTTTGACTCACCTCATACTTCTTAACTCCCTTTATTTCCTACCTACATAACTTAATTAGGAAAAACCTTTAGAATTGACAATTTGGGACAAGATATATATTCAGAAGAACAAATTTTGAGATTCCTGATGAACGTGACCTCATCTCGAAGTTCATCAAATCAACACCAGATGGCAACGTTATTGATGGAGATTCCAACGAAAAGCTGGTAGTCATAATGTCGGTTGAAAATGAGAGAGATTTTTCTCTTGAAAACTAGCTCCCATGTTTAAAGAAAACATGAAATATGAGGTAAGTTGTAAAAAATGACTCGTTAATTTAGAATTAAGAACCTCATAATGTTATTTCCCATATTTAGCTATGAATATTTAAAAATATTGAAAAACAAATACAATCAAAGTTCCGGGTCGAATTATATTTCTAATTGTCTCAATACAAACTATGAATGGCATTAAAACGGGGGGAGTTCCTTGGGGAACCAAATGGGCAAACATATGTTGTGTATTATTGATTCATCCAAATACTATAAATGTTAATGATGGCTATTGCTTGGATATTAAATTTTGGTAGATGAAATTTTGTCTATTATTTGGATGAGTTATGAAGTTCTTATATGAAAAATTACATAAAAATATAAAGAACAATCTAGGATCCTCCTTGTAAAGGGTAAAAGAGATGCAAAACCCTCTGTTAAAAATAGTTTAAAAGGAACATTTTACGTTACCTTCCCCACAGTTCAGCCTAAAAATGTGCAATTATTGATAATTGCAAGTCAGATATATTCCAACCTAAATTCTACCCCCCTTAAAGATAAAACTTTGCAAGAAATTTGAAGCCAACTGGAACCTTTAAACTGTCAATATTTACAAGTACACTGCACCAAATACTATTCATATAAATGTAAATTTATGATTATTTTTGACGACTTCTACTATTTTCTCTTACATTCAAATAAGTTTTAACCATTCAAATATTTGACTATCAGCACTCGTTACATCAATCTTAATGGTGCCATTACCAAATCTTCGGAATCACAGAATAGGAATAATAAGGCAAATAATAAATATCACAATATGTGGATAAAATGCTTTATCATATCTTCAAGATAGTAATTTCTATCAGATAATGGTTTTATATTGTGGCAAATATTAGAAACCCCCATAAAGAAGTAGAAAACAGAAAATGACCTTAGAGATAACTGAGATTTTAAGTATGATTATGATCTACAGAACAAAAAGAAAGATAATTATATTCATGAATATATAAACATTACTTATTTTAGGAATTAACACTATGAGATATATATTCATTTAGGTAAAATGTTATCACTCACCTCATATTTGTCTTGTTTTTTAAATTTAAACTAGTTTCGGAACTTTACACTTCAGTTCCATCATCAGTATCCCCGCGATCGTTGTTCTGTCGTCTTGAAGAGCCGTCTTTTGCTCCATCTGTTGTCAGAATGAAAAACTTCGAAATCAGGTCATTCCCCCAGGAATTTCAAAGTTCATCAATTTCCCAAAAGTGAGCTCTTTAGGCTTTTCTACTTGTTTTAATAATTTAGCCTTCTTTTTGATAAGATGAAAAGAAGAAATTGATGAATTTTGAAATTCCCAATTAGAATGACCTGATTTCAAGGATTTTCAGTCTGCCAACAAAGGGAGCGAAAGACGACTCTTCAAATTGACAAAACAACAGTTGCAGGCATATTGATGATGGAACTGAAGTATAAAGATCCAAAACTACTTTAAATTTAAAAACGAATAAAAATATGAGGTGAGTGATAAAATTGTACCTAAATATAAACATTATCAATTCATTTTACCGTACAGGCCACATGGCCTAAAACGAATTTGTTCATGATGATGATGATGATGATGATATATTGTGTCACATTATTGGGCCGGATCTTGAATTTCGTGGACAGCAGCAAAAATGAAGCCTCATCTTATAAGAAAGAAGGAGATTCGTGAGTTGGTGACTCGTAAGTCGGAGGAGCCGGTGGAAGCTTTCTAGAAGCATCTATGCATCAATTTCTAGAAGGATCCTTCTCTCGAGGATTTCATTTGAGAAAGAACGAGTATGAGCTTCCAGATAGTTCCAATCCTCACATATAAAAGGGATGCGAGTTGATTGATAAATAATCATGTCCAGAGAGTAGACCTGTGAAAGTGAACAGAGGAATGAAGTCGAAGACAGTGTTGGGAAGTTGTACTTCTGCAAGCACAAACAGAAAAACTAGAAGAAAAACTGTATTTGAGAGAGACTCATAGCAGAATACGGTGAATTTATCCCATGCCATAGCCGAATGGTTAAGGCAAGAAGCCTTGGCACAGAGCTACGGGACTAGCACAGGTTCGATTCCCCATGGGGGAAGAAATTTTCTCTTGGAATTTCGGCCAGTATGGGGCCGGTGCACACCCAGCATTGTGAGGCATTTGAGTAGCTACAGTAAGTATCGACTCCAGGTTGAGAAAACCAGCTATAATGGCTGGGGAACCCAACATGCTGACCACATGTCACCCCTATATTGACTAGATGATCACCTACATATGTAACACATGTGGATGTGAGGTCAGCAGCCGGATGCTAGGCCAAGGGCCTTCTAGGCCTGTCGCGCTTGGAGTTTTTATATATGGTGAATTATTGTAAAAGAAATAAAGATTATGAATTTTAACGTAAACTAGAGTAAAGTTAAATTAAGAGAATTCTATCTCTTTCCATGTCACTGCTGCTACTGACAATCTGGCATCAGAACCAGGAATTACTTGCAGGTGCTCAATACCTGAATTACTAATGGAATTGTTAACAAAAACAAGAATTATCAAAATAGATTAATGCTTCAAACGATAAAATTAAACAATTCCAGAAACAAAATGAAGACACAAGACAGGAATTATTAACACAGATTAGTTTATCTAATGATGAAATGCAAAAACAAAACAAAGAATTATTAAAGCAAAATCAGAACACAAACAAGAATTAATACAACAGATCAAGACATCAAACCTGAAAGCAAAATAATGTATTGTCAACATGAAAAAAAATTATAGTTGCAGTGCCATGGGAACAGGTAGAATTACCTTAACTTCCCTCCAGTTAACACAAAAATTCCAAATCTTCTTTATTTCTTTCACTATATAAAAATAATTATTCTGCTATGAGCCTCTCTCAAACACAGTTTCTCTTCCAGCTTTTCTGTTCACACTCATAGAAGTACAGCTTTCCATTACTATATTTGATTTCTCTTATCAGATCACCTTCATGGGTCCACTTCCTGGACATGCCTGGCTGTGAACAGGCTCGCATCCCTTTTATACGCGAGGATTGGAAATATCTAGAACTCAGTCTTCATCTTTCTCGAATGGAAACCTCAAGAGGAGTGTCCTTCTAAAAAGTGAAGCATAGATCCATCTGGAAAGCTTTCAGCAGGGTCTTCCATCTCAGAAGTCTCCCTCCTACTTTATAAGGTGAGACTTGATTCCTGCCACAGTCCACAAAATTCAAATTCCGATCCAATAATGTGTAACAATTCATATAATAAAGTTGGAGATTTTTACATTATGATGTTTTCTTAATAAAAATCAAGTGAATCGTGAATTCTTCTTACCTCATACATCTATGTTCTTTAACACAGAACTGCGGTATCAGGAATCATCATTCCCATCCAATTTTTCAATTGAAAACTCAGCAATAGCAGCACATAGTTTATTAGAGAATCATAGAATTAAAAAGCTGGACAATAAATGAAAGGATGCAGAAAAGAATCTTGGCGACAGAAATGGATGGATTACGGAGAAGTATGAGAATATCCAGGCTACAACATATACGAAATACATATATCAGACAAGAAATGGATGCACAATACACTGTTATCGATAGGATAACAAAGAGAGCTCTACATGTACAACAGACCTCAGAAGACCAGTGGCCTAAACAGGTGTTGAATTGGATGGTACCAGGCAGAAGGAAGAGGGGGAGAAGTAGAAGAGCATGGTATGAGGGAATATATGATGCCATGATGAAGAGGGGTATGGAAGATGGACAATGGGAAGATAGGAATCTCTGGAAAGCAGGAATCAAAGGCAAATTGCTGTAAAGTGGAAAGCCTGTATTAAGTAAGTAGAATTAAAAAAGAAGCTAAACTTTTGAAACATCTGTCTAAACCTTTGGAATTAACAGTTTGGGAAAACGTATACATTCAATAAAACATATTAGAACCATGAATTTTGAGTTTCCGGACAAACCAAATTTCATTACAAAGTTCTTCAAATCTACACCAGATGACAGTCTAGAAAATGACCGGCATAATGAAGAATCAACAGTCGTGACAACAGCTGAGAATAGGAATGATGATTCCCGATACCGCAGTTCTGTGTTAAAGAACACAGATGTATGAGGTAAGAAGAATTCATGATTTGATTTTTATTTAATGTGTCACAATATTTAATAATAAACATGGAACTGAGAAAATAAACCAATCTACATAACATAATACACAAAAAAAAATTCAAGAATTTATTTTTAACTTAGAAATATTCCAAGATTTTATTCAGAGTATCACTTATGAATTTGAAGACTTGTGCATCATGTCAGACATTTATGGTTAAGCACCAATTCCAAAATCTCATAGAATAAACATGACACAAAAGATAATATATAAGCAGTAGACAAAAATAAACATATTACTCATTATTTTGAAAAGAAAAATTAGCATCTGAATTGGAATTTAACTCATTGGCTTATTAATATTTTCCTCCATTGTTGCACCCATATTTACCATTTAATTTTAACAAAATTAGCTTCGCCAAAAAACAATGGCTTATAACTCGCGATCTATCGAGAGAAATAAATTTTGTTTTACGCCATTGAATAGATCGTTCTCTCAGCTTTCCAACGGTATATAACATGTCATGCCATCTATTGACAAAACTAAAGAAACACTAAGAAGAAGCTACAGGTGCTCAGTCCGGCTCACAGCCATCTGTGTAAGAATTGCGCTTCACTTGATCAGCTGGCTGGGAGCCGTCTGTGTAAGCCAATGGGTTAAACCCAAAACCTCTAGCTGGAGGTTTTGGGTAATCCCTATTCAAGTGTTAATTTTTCTTTTAAAAAATAATGATTGTCCATTATTACAAATGTTAAAAATTAAATTAATACATCAAAACATATTACTCACTTAACTGAAGCACTTCTGACAACATTATGATTTTCACTTTCCATACCACAGTTAAATGAAATAAAATATCTTTTGTTAAGAGAACCTCATAATGTTAATTCCTAATACATTTTCATAATAAAATTTTCTAATCCATATCAAAATGCCAAAAATGTAAAGATATGAGGTGAGTAATAAAAATTCTACCTTAATGTAAAGATATATTAAAAAATGAATAGTTTTAATGCTTTAATTTACACTATGGCATAATCTCAAGCACTTCTAATAATATTATGATTTTCACTTTCCATACCACCGTTAAAGGAAATAAAATATCTTAATTCGTAAATTAAATAGTCATTTTTACATCTTACCTCATATTTCATGTTTCTTTAAACACGGGAACTAGTTTTCAAGAGAACCATCTTTCTCATTTTCAACCGACATTATGACATTATACTGAAAATGAGAGAGATGGTTCTCTTGAAAACTAGTTCTCGTGTTTAAAGAAACATGAAATATGAGGTGAGATGTAAAAATGACTCATTAATTTACGAATTAAGAACCTCATAATGTTATTTTCCATATTTAACTATGAAAAAAATATCTTAATTTAATGTATCTAGGAAAAATTAAAATTTTCTAATCCATATCAAAATGCCAAAAATTTACAGTAATATTAAAAAATGAATAGTTTGGATGTCTTTAATTTGCACTAAGTTATGCCACAGTGCAGTTACAATTATTCACAATTTCTGTTTACAACAAAGAATTTACATTCATAGTTAAATATGGGAAATAACATTATGAGCTTTTTATTCATGAAGAATGAATAGTCTATGTTTTCTTAAACACGGGAACTGCAGTTTTCAAATAATTTAAATGGTTTTGAAAAGGAAATAATTATAAATAAATTAAAGAAATTCAGACTAAAAAGATTAAAAGAATACACCACCCCGCAATCTGATTCAAAGAAAGGAAAACAATTTAAGAAACTTACTTATTCTGAAATACATAACAAATTTCAAAAAATTTTCAAGGAATTCAATATTACATTGGCACCGATAAATATACAGGGTGTAAATGAATTATACCGCACAAATTTAACTACGTACAGAGGGATATTATACAAGCAATTTTAGATAATGAACTAATGGTCTATGACTAAAAATGCCCAAGTTATGATTCAATTTGCAAAATGGTTCGCACGCCACTGATTATTTCAAATTAAAATGGAAATAATATGATACAGAGACTTAAGTGGCAACGTGTATGTGCCTTTAGTTCAGTGGTTATAGCTTCTTACTACCAATGCAACTGTAAGATTGATGCATCACGTTCGAAACTCTGTATAGTATGTGTACACTTTTTTTTTTCGTTTTTCCTTCATTGGTATGTTGTAAATCAGTTATGTACATAGATTTACTTCTGGTTCAATTATTTATTCATTATTTTACAGAATACGATACTGGAATGTCGGTACAGTACTTGAGTTACAAAACTGTCTACTTACGTATTGCACAGAAAATTGTTTGAATGATTCTAACAATAGGCCCTAATGCACAAACTGTAGAGTACAATTGGTTTTGCAAATAAAATGTGCAATTTTACTGTACATAAAGATCTTTGGGACGGCCAAGGACATGATGGACTTGAGACCGGAATAGGTCGCATTGACCTAATCCTGGAAAGGAAGAAGAAGAAGAAGAACTTTACTGTACAGTACTTATGTACTTAGATAAATGATAGTGCAGTGATCACAAAATTAACAACATGAAGAGGTACAGTGTATGTACACATGGCATAAATAATGTTGTTGGGGAAATAAGAAACAATACATTTGAGTTAAAAAAGAAAAGAAAAGTGAAGCACCTGAGGACTCATAAGAGAAATTGTTCAAATCGGCCACCTCCATTCTCACAACTCAGACAACATCGGCGACTAATGGATTCTCATACCCCTTTGAAGATACCAGGAGTCTCGCGGATCACATGACACGCTGTGATTATGCGTGCAACTAACAGTTCATCTGTATCAACAGGGGTCACATACACCAATGTTTTCAGGTGTCCCCACAAAAATAATCAAGTGGACAGAGCTCTGGAGAGCCGGGTGGCCACACTACTTCCAGCGGCCAGGATACATTTCATCCAAATGATTTTGCACATTCCGGCAGAAATGGGGAGGAGCTCCATCGTGCTGAATATACATGTTAAGTCTGATGTGAACAGGAACTTCTTCTAGCAATTTAGGTAGGACGTACTTTAAAAAGTCTTATAATGACAACATTTAATCTGGGGAGGAAGAGGGGCAAATGATGTGGTCAGAAATTACGCCCACTCATACGTTCACCGAGAATCTCTCCTGGTGACGCCTCTCAAATATGGCACGAGGATTTTCATAATCCCACATATGACTGTTTGAGTTCAGAACTAGCCCATCCCTATTAAATACTGCCTCATCGGTGAATAACATCGAGGAAAAGATGTGCAGTGGTTGCAGCAAAGCCCAATTACAAAATTGTACCTGTTGAGCGAAGTCCACTGGCTGTAAGGTTTGTACTTTTTTGCAGATGAAAGGGTTAGAGCTGGTATTCGTGCAGGACTTCACATACATTCTGATTATTCGTGCCAATTACACATGTGATAGCACGAGTACTAGACGTCTTTCACCGGCGTCTACTCTGTTTACCTTCAACATCCCATGCTGCTGCAAACACCTATCATGTAATGCGACTAATACTGAAGTAACTTCTAATCAGGCGTTAACGTAATAACCAATATGGGAATAGGTATCGTAACAAGATTACCAAAAGCTAAGAGGTTCAAGGAATGTAGGAAGGCCAGTGAAAAGATGGACAGACCAACTGTGAGGCAGAACAGGCATTTTGCCTAGCCCGTGAAGTGAAGAAGAAGAAGAAGAAGAAGAAGAAGAAGAAGGAATAGGTATTTTGCACATGTCCAGACTGAACAAATTTCAGTGATAACATATCAGAGTACATATGCAAGAGAAAAATAAATAAATAAATAAATAAATAAAAAAGTACACTGCCATGATTTGAACCACCAATGTTCGAATCTCAAATCCATCGCTTTAACCATTAGGCCGTATATTAACTATGCAGTTTATGCGTGTTTCACTCTAAGCTAAGGCTCTCATTGCACCAATTCTACTGTAAGCAGTGCAGTGGCGTGCAATCATCTGCTAAGTTTAAAATTTTAAGGAATTTGATAACCCAATATTTCATAAACGTTGATGATGAATTATTAGCAATCAGGATTTCGGAATTAATATTAAGATCTGAATTTATTCTAGTATAATTTTCTCTTTCTCAAAGTTAAAATTGGGAATAATTTTCTCTCCTACTTTGCTCTCCTGTTGATTTATCATAAGTAATGCCACGAGTGATTTCCAAATTATCGATAAATTCACGACTCACGAAGTGAGGAGTGAATTTATCTAGAGAATTTGGAAATCAAGAGTGGCATTTGTTAGGACTATTTAACGAATAAAATTAAGCTGTTTACTCACAAATCATTATTTAACTATAGTTATTTTAAAACATTTATATATTTAATGTAAACGGCGATGTTTGGAAACAAATGAGAAACGATAGGTACGCTTCTACTGCTTCTTTTGTTTATCACTGCAACCAGATCATACTATTTATTGCCAAAGGAACGCAATATTGTAAGGAGGAGCTTTCTTTAATATGGTAATTATAACACTGATAAATATTTGGTGAAACACGACTCTGATTGGTTGTAAAACAGAAATCATTGAAACGTGATTGGTCATTGACTCCCATTTGGGGCATGAGTTAAATAGTCTGTATAAATTTTCGATTACTTTGATTCACCATAACTTGCCCATTTTCTTTCGTAGACCATTGGTTACCTACCTCAAATTACTTGTATAATACCCAACTGTAAGCAGTTAAATTTGTGTGGTATAATTCAATTACACCCTGTATTTAGCCTTGGTAATCTATTAATAACCAATAAGAAATTGCACACCCCAGATAGTAAAAAATCTGGAATTTATCAAATTAGCTGTAGAGACAACAATAAAGTATACATAGGAAAAAAAAAAAAGGAATTTGGAAACTCACACAAAGGAACACTTTAGAAATATTAAAAATGGTGAAATTGAAAAATCAGCTATTGCAGCACATAGTTTGTTGGGGAGTTATAAAATTGAAAAAGAGGCCAAACATTTGGAAAAACCTTGATAATTGACAGTTTGAGAAGATATATATTCAGAAGAACAAATTTAAATTCATGAATTTCGAAATTCCTGATGAACGGGACCTGATCTCGAAGTTCATCAAATCAACACCAGATGGCATCATTATAGATGGTGATTCCAATGAAAATCCGATAGTCATAATGTCAGTTGAAAATGGAAGGGATGTTTCTTTTTGAAAAACTGCAGTTCCCGTGTTTAAGAAAACATAAACCATAAGGTAAGATATAAAAAATGACTCATTCTTCATAAGAATTTATATTTTTTTTTTCATATTATAGAAGCAATTTTTTTAATAAGAGAAATAATTTTAATTTTATGTGCTGAACTGACCCATATCGCACAAAACTCATTTTTAGACTCTTTGTAATGAATTGATTTACTGGTTAATAATAATTATGTAATGCAATACAGCATAGATATAAATATATTCTGGAGTATGGTTTCTAAAAGAGCTTTTACACATTGTAATTATTAAAATTATACTATGTAATAACAGCTTTATAAAGAAATTCTAATTACTGTAATTACTTAATGTTAGTAAAATTAGAAAATGCAAGTAAACTGCTTCAAAACTTCTTTTAAATTCAACTTTCTTATTTTTTAATGCTACAGTTCATTATCTGGTTATACTTTTTTCAACATTTTGGCATAACAAGTTTGAATAGCAGTACAAAGAGGATTAATGCAGAAACAGAGAAACATTAATCTTATTTTTGTTCCCAGTTTTGCTGAAAATCTAACAATCTTCTTCACGCTTTCTACTGGTTATATAACAAGAGAAAACATTTCTCAGTCAATAAGTATGCAGCATACTCACATAAGTAGGATGGGGGGGGATCAGGCAAAACTTAACCGCAACACTTTTCTACTAAGAACCAATCACCTATTAGCATCTGTATTTCGGTACCTTGTATGTCCTGATGGAGTTACCGTGGTGGCAGTGGAGCGCGGTACTTCTTGGGAGACTTCATCTGTAACAATAACAAATTATTTAAACAAAGAAAATTAATTATATTATTTTTAGTCTGATCATCTTACCTCAATATTAATGTTGATTTGTTCTTGAACATGTTTCAAAACAATTCTGTTTTATCCTGGTAAGATGATCAGACTAAAAATAATATAATTAAAATAACCTCAAAATATAACTTCCTAAAATTAAATATTAAAGAAAATTAAAATTATTTAATTTATAAATGAGTTAGATAAAATGTTTTAAATCTCACCTTATAAAGTTCCATGTTTTAACAATACCAGTTTCAAAGGCAATTTTGCCTTCATCTTCAAACTCCAATTCCAACTGAAGGCAAAATGACCTTTGAAACCGGTACCATGAAAACACAGAACTTTATGACGTGAGAGGTAAAAACATTTTATCCAACTCATTTATAAATTGAAAATTACCACATAGTGTTACTTCCCACTGCAATTTGATTAAATTAAAATTAAGTTACTACAGCAATATGCTATTATTGTCCGTTTGCTAAATTAAGAGAATCTTCCCACGCAAATATTTGAAGGGATTGGGGAGGGGGGTGAATTCTCTGTCTACTTGAAGGCCAGCGTCAGGTATAGGAAGGGTCGGAAATTCTTTCTTTCTTTCGAAGGTATTGTACACTTTTGTATTGCATTTAGTGGTGAGTTGAGTATGAATATTGTGCTACGTGAAATATTTTTTTCAACGATGAGTGTTAACATATTTTAGAAACCATACTTGAAGAGAAAAATTATACGCTCAAACCGGGACCCTTGATACATATAATTTTTCTCTTCAAATATGATTTATCCATCATTGAGATGTATGAAATTAATAATAAGAACATCGATATTTTAGAAACTTCGGCTAGTTGCTCCCACTCTCTGACTGGCCATGCAGCAATCGTTTGAAAATATACACGGGAAGATTCTCTTAATCGAGCAAACAGACTATAGCTATCATTCAGCAGACCTTTAAAAATTAAGTCTGATGTTCAATATTTCATTAATTTCATTTCATCGTCTGTGAATATTGAACAATCCTCTCTGCATGCTGTGTAGGACTGGTGCCAATATGGATTCTGCTAACCTACTCCACTGTTCTACACTAACAACTGCTACACTCCATCAACGCTACTGGGAGGCGAGAGGGAAAATGATCTCACTGCAAACCCCCTAATCTACTTAAGATTATTCTGTTTATATTTGTATAGTGCTTGTTTCCCAATTTTAACTTTGAATAGTGCTTATGTTATCGTTTCTATTGTGTATAGTTATTACAAATATGTAAAATTGTAGACTTTCACGGCAGGTATTTTGATTCATGTATTTTATGTCTTTCGGGCTAAATGGCCGTGGTCTGGTTTTATTAACACTCAACGTTTTGTCTACTACTGCGGTAGACATCCTCAGGATATTCTGCATGCTCTATGACCTCCTAACTCTTCGAATGTCGGCTGCAGACTGGCTGTGTGTTGGAAATCGTGTCCTTATTTATAGTTGAGTATTGTGTGGTGATGTTTTCTACACGGTCCATTACTTTGGAGCTATTTTTCTGATTGGTTGTCACTGGCGTAAGTCTTACGTTTTATTCTCATGGTATATAATGCCGGAATCCAAATTTTATTAATCTTCATAGTTTCTTCTTTTTTGTTAAAGGAATTTTTGTGTTTGTAAATTTCAATACCCTCTCTGTGAAGTCTGGTGTAGTAATGTTGGGTTTTGGACAAAACTTGTGTTTCTTCAAATTTTATGGCATGTTCTTTGTTATTCACTAAATGTTCTGCTACAGACGATTTTTCAGTTTGTTTCAACCTACAATTTATCTTGTGTTCTCATATTCTTGAAATTGTAGGTTGAAACAAACTGAAAAATCATAAACTGTTGACTTAATAAACTATTGTCTGTCCAGCCTTAGAAACACACTTTGACATTTAACTTCCGAATGTATTACTCCACGCAGCACGTGTAAAAGTATATGTGACCTCAGGCAACTGTTTATTACAAGCCGATAAATTAATGCACAACAATCATTTTAATTTTTAATGTTGCAGGTTGTATTAGCACACACAATGGTATGTCAAAAGCAAATTAAATTATTATTGTTAATATTAAACAAATTAATTCAAATCAAACATTTAAATTAAAATAACTGTACTTACAGTAAAACCTATGCACCTTATAACAAACTGCATACTTTACAAAATCGTCCACCCGTCCTAAAATAGGTTTAGACACCTCTTCTTGTTGGGCGTTTTGATGTTACCAATTTCTTTTAATTCCCTGAGAATATGTACTCACCAGTATATTCGGCAGTTAATTCAACTATAATGTTCACTATAGTGCCAGGATTATGCTCCATAAACTTACAAAATATATTTAACACCAGTGTTTCACCACTCTCTAGGTTTTTTTTTATAATTTTAATCACACATTTTATCAATGAATTAAGTTACCATAAACTATATGACAGCCGCCATATTTGTAATGACATTCAACTTCTTCTCAAGAATCAATCAGTTTCAAACAAATACAAATTTTTAGTTATTCTCCGACCTTCAAAGAAATATGTAGGTGTATACTGTATTCTGGTCAACCATAGTTAACATAAATAGCTTCAAATACATAATTACATTAACCGAATACATGATCTATTTTTTTCGGTTCAGTTGAACTGTGCTTTGGCCATGAATCAATCGCAATAACTGCAGCAGTCATGTGCTTTGGGGATTTCCCATCCATTTGTTTTCCTCAAACGTGTTTCTTAGGCTGGACAGACTATAGTGATAGATTCTTTTAATGCTTTGAAGAAACAAATACGCCTCAAAAATATTTCTAAAGGATAACAGACTGGATTTTCAACATACAATGAATTTTAAAAGATTCCTTTTCTAATTTCAACTTAACATTAACAGAACTCATAAAAATAAATGTAATTGTGATTGAAAATTAATATAATTTTGATAAAAGTATCTATACAAAATCATATTTTAACTTGAATCTTAAAATTTACAGTAATTCTTAGTAATCGTATTCTGTTTTAAATATTTAATTAGGGGGATAGTGAAGAACACAATATAATTAAAATATCTAAAAAAAAACCTTAAAAACATACTATATTCATTTGCCAACTACACACACACAAAATATAAAAATCACTTGAAATTTAACCAATTGTAAAAAATTTTTTTAAATGTATAACTCTGTTTTTCACTAACAAAGCAATATTTATTGTTAGTTCTCACGTCACTATTGCATTGCATTAAAATTTAAGCAGTTTTAATGTTAATTTAAACAGTAAGGATATAGGAAAAATACTCGTATGTTATTTATGATAAAGACTTAGATATAAGACAAGAATTGATATATTTTCATTTTAAAACATCTTGATATTACATAATACTATTGATTTCAGTATCAATATTAATGTCCTGTAACATGCTTCATAAATGACCTTATTGATTATAGTTTCAAATATGAACAAGGACTTAAAGTTTCTAAAATTGAAAACTCATTATAAATAACGATAAAATAGTAAAAATAAAGTTACATTACCACTGATGGTTAAGACAAATGTAAATAGCAATATAAACGAAATAATGTAATTAATGATTTTATTATTCGTTTTTAAACATCTTAATGACAGACAAATTATATTTGAAAAGCATATGGGGTTAGGGAATTAACTATGTATAAGAGAAAAATACAGAAGGGTATAAGAGAAAAATACAGAAGGAAGAAGAAAACCGCCAAGAAACGACATAGCACCAGTCGACGAGAGGCTACTGATGATGGAGATAAGCTCCGAAACTGCAGTCTAGTAGAAAAAGGATATGAGGTGAGGAAATAAAAAAACATTAATTTAAATATGTAAGATTATAAACTTTCACGGCATGTGTCTTGATTCATGTATTTTATGTCTTTCGGGCTAAATGGCCGTGGTCTGGTTTTATTAAAACTCAACGTTTCGTCTACTACTGCAGTAGACATCCTCAGGAGATTCTGCATGCTCTTTGACCTCCTAACTCTTCAAATGTCGGCTGCAGACTGGCTGTGCATTGGAAATCGTGTCCTTATTTATAGTTATAATTTAATTCTTAGAAAAATACATGTTTAGCTTGGTGGCCTAGGTAGCTCACCAGGAAAGAGCATTGACATAGAGAGTCAAAGGTCCTGGGTTCAAACCCCAGTCTAGGCGTATATTATTCTTTTCAAATATAATTTGTCCATCATTAAGATGTTTAAAAACAAATAATATTAACATTAAGAGGTTTGTTTTATAATTAAGACATTTTGTCTGAACATTCTTACCTCTTATGTTTGTTTTTGTCAAACATATGTTTCAAGGCTTCTGAGCCCCATCATCAGTGACTACAGTAATAGCTGACGATGGGGCTCAGAAGCCTTGAAACATATGTTCAACAAAAACAACCATAAGAGGTAAGAATGTATAGACAAAATGTCTTAATTATAAAACAAATGTACACTTTGTAACATATCCAAATGATATCATGGATTGACAACATCTCCTTCATTATTATGTGTTAGTTATTTTGACTAACCTCATACATTTTTTTAATATGAGGCGAGTCAAAATAACTAACTGATAATAATTAAAAGAAACCTCATAGTGATATTTCCTACAAATATTAAATCTCCTTCATTGTCCAGTGCTAAAGCACACAGCACAATGTGCTAACAACCTATTAGCCTGTATTGGGAAGTCAGAGAATATCTGCCATTGTTATAAATAAATGTGGCTACCGTGTATAATACAAATATATTGGACACATTATATTAGATAGTACCCTAAATTATTATTTTTTTAATATTTGAAATAGCACTATAACTCTAATCTTATATTATTTTTGGTCTGGACATCTTACCTCAATATTAATGTTGATTTGTTCTTGAACATGTTTCAAAACAATTCTCTGTTTTATCTTCAGCTTTCCCAGACTGGTTTTATTTATGTTGCATTATGTTGCACCACCTGGATGTCGATGTCAGCTCCATCCTGTGGTTGGCCAAAGAACCTCCAAACAAGGTCACCCTCCATCGGAATATCAAAATTCATAACTCTGTTTCTGTTCTTCTGAATATAAATTTTTTCCCAAATAGTCAGCTCGTTTGTATTTTCTAACTGTTTTAATAATTTAGTGTCTGAATTTATATTATGTTTTTCAGACCAAACATGAGCAGCAACTGCAGATTTTTCAATTTCTCCATTTTTAATATTTCTTATGTGTTCTTTGTTCTAATTTTTAGGTTTCTTTTTGTTTTCCCTATATATATCTTTTCACAACCCATGCATTCAATTTGATATATTCCTGACTTTTTATTTTTATCAGTTTTTTCATTTTTGTTGGTTTTTATTAGTTTATTTAAACTGTAGTTATTTTTTGGTGCTAATTTAATATTAAACTTCTCAAATATATTTTGAAATTTATTATGTACCCAGGGGTGATATGTGAATTTCCTATATTTTTCCTAGGAAATTCACATATCACCCCTGGGTACATAATAAATTTCAAAATATATTTGAGAAGTTTAATATTAAATTAGCACCAAAAAATAACTACAGTTTAAATAAACTAATAAAAACCAACAAAAATGAAAAAACTGATAAAAATAAAAAGTCAGGAATATATCAAATTGAATGCATGGGTTTTGAAAAGATATATATAGGGAAAACAAAAAGAAACCTAAAAATTAGAACCAAAGAACACATAAGAAATATTAAAAATGGAGAAAGAAATTGAAAAATCTGCAGTTGCTGCTCATGTTTGGTCTGAAAAAACATAATATAAATTCAGACACTAAATTATTAAAACAGTTAGAAAATACAAACGAGCTGACTATTTGGGAAAAAATTTATATTCAGAAGAACAGAAACAGAGTTATGAATTTTGATATTCCGATGGAGGGTGACCTTGTTTGGAGGTTCTTTGGCCAACCACAGGATGGAGCTGACATCGACATCCAGGTGGTGCAACATAATGCAACATAAATAAAACCAGTCTGGGAAAGCTGAAGATAAAACAGAGAATTGTTTTGAAACATGTTCAAGAACAAATCAACATTAATATTGAGGTAAGATGTCCAGACCAAAAATAATATAATTAAAATAACCTCAAAATATAACTTCCTAAAATTAAATATTAACTCTAATCTTGTCTTATATTCAAGTCTTTAATATAGAATTTCATTCCAATGTGTTACTAGACTAATTTCTTGCCATTCTGGCTGTGCATGTCCACTTATTTGTAATTATTAACTATCATAATAGTTATGAAAATTTTCTTATTCAGATTTAGTTATAACTTTTGGTCCAATGCCACCAAGTTGTTTTATATTTCTGGGATTCTCTCCTGGAATTGGAGGAATCGTAAGCCACTTCTGAGGCTGGGGCACCTTAGAAGGGAGAGTTACGTTGCCCTGATTATATGATGGATGATATATGATAGCAAAGCACCAGGATAGTCCTAAATCCTAAATTACAGACCATTGATGATCATAGGAATAATTACCTTTAAGGAAAAATTCCTGGGGTATGGCCAGGATTCGAACCCAGGACCTCATGAACTGTAGTCAGAAGCTCTAGCCATAAAACTACAATGCTTGTCAGATCTGTGAAGTTTTATAATATTCCAAAAAAATGTACACTTTTCTGGTCATTATAACTAAATTCTCTTCATAAAGATAATTTATTCTCACATGAGGGTAATAAATTAAAAATTAACAAGATTAATTTTCTGCGTAATCAAAGGACAATGTGATAAACACGTGGAAAAATTTTACTCAAATAAATAAATAATACCTCATAGTTCTAATTTAAAATTAATGTTGAGAAGTAAACATTATGAAGAAAATATTGATTTTTAACATATGGTGAGAGTAATATTTAAAATCTCACCTAACAAATACTGTGTTTTTCATGATACTGTCATCCTCAGTCAAATCTCCAACATGGGGATTCGGTTTGAAACTTCGTATCGTGAAAAACACAAGATTTGTGAGGCGAGATTTTAAATATTACTCTGACCATATGTTAAATACCTCATAGTGTTAATTCCTAAAAAAAAGTTAACACAAAAATTCTTGGAATATCAGTAAACAGTATACACTTTTTGTGACATCAAGACATTTTTATAAGATTTCTTAATTAGAATATCAAAGATTTTAATTTTTTAATGCTATTCTAATGTAAAAATATATTCCATATCGGACCATAGATGTACCCAGTATTTGCAAATAACTTGTATAATGACAAATGAGTTTAAATAAGTTTCATATCCATACTTTATCTACCGCTGTGGTCTCGAGGTAGCGTGCTGCCTTGTCATGCAATGGACCCAGGTTCGATCCCCAGTCGGGGCAGTTTTTCTGGGTGAGGTTTTTATCGGGGTTTTTCCTCACCTGTAAGACAAATGTCAGGAAAACTTTAAGGCCCAAATGGTCCCCGAAATCATATGGCCATCATCATCAACCTTATCATTATCATCATCATCCTTCACCGGTGTGGAAAGCAACGGGAAGCTACCACACCTACAATTCCCTAGTAAAGCTGCACGCATAGCATGAAAATGCTATGATTGCAGTGAAGGACCTGCATTCGGGCAGAATTACTATGGATGGATCCATATTTTAGTATCAGCGAAATAGATAGGGTACAAATAAATGGCATTAACAATGTAAAATAAGACCAGATTACTAATGAATCACTTTAAGCATAATATGTCAAAACTTTTTATATATTAAATTTGGGAATTTTTAACATTATGAGGTTCAATTAATAATAATTAAATGAATCGTGATTTTTTCTTACCTCATACATCTATGTTTCTTTAAACACAGCACTGCAGTATCGGCGACACTTTGTCGTCATCGTCAGCTGTTTTCACGACTGTCAATTTTTTCTCCTTTTTGCCGGTAATTATCTAGACTGCCATCTGGTGTTCTTTTGAAGGAATTCCTCTTCAAACTGCCATCTGGTGTTACTTTGAATGAATCATTTCCTAAACTGCTATCTGTTGTATTTTTGAAGAACTTTGTAATCAAGCTTGGTTCTTCCGGAATCTCAAAGTTCATAGTTCTAGTATGGTTTTTTTGAATATATATTTTTTTCCCAAACTGTTAAATCAGCTTGGTTCTTCCGGAATCTCAAAGTTCATAGTTCTAGTATGGTTTTTTTGAATATATATTTTTTCCCAAACTGTTAAATCAGATTTAACAGTTTGGGAAAAAAAATATATATATATATAAATCTGATTTAACAGTTTGGGAAAAAATATATATTCAAAAAAACCATACTAGAACTATGAACTTTGAGATTCCGGAAGAACCAAGCTTGATTACAAAGTTCTTCAAAAATACAACAGATAGCAGTTTAGGAAATGATTCATTCAAAGTAACACCAGATGGCAGTTTGAAGAGGAATTCCTTCAAAAGAACACCAGATGGCAGTCTAGATAATTACCGGCAAAAAGGAGAAAAAATTGACAGTCGTGAAAACAGCTGACGATGACGACAAAGTGTCGCCGATACTGCAGTGCTGTGTTTAAAGAAACATAAATGTATGAGGTAAGAAAAAAATCACGATTCATTTAATTATTATGTCAAAACTTGATAGATATGTAAGAGCACAACCAATATAGAAAGATGGTTATATTAGTAGGATACACACGACTGTTCACACGTCTCCCTGCCTTCTGCTTTGGCACTGCTCCGGTTGACATGGGATGTCGTACCAATCCATTTGCACATCTGTAAGTATTCAATGTTACAATGCCTCAGAAACATGACTACATATTCCAAGTCAGCAAATAACATTTAATTCGTATATGTATTATTATAGTAAAAAATAAGCTGAACTCAAAGGCAAGTGGTCTGAAGAAAATTATCAAAATTTATTGATTACACTGGTCAACATGATTTTTGTCTCATGAGTATCAATAGTTGTACTTAATGCAGTTTTTTATCGTGTTTTCAAATATGTATTCGGAATTTCTCCATCACCCACAGTTTTTTTTATTTCAATTTCAATTAATGGATTTAAATAATAATTTTTTTAATAATCTTTTTTCATCCATTTCTCCATTGTAAAATGAAACCAAATGAGCTAACTCAGGAGATTTCAGCTATGGAAAAGAGATATCAAGGCAAATGGAATCCTAATATGCTGGCCGATTATTGTTGGACCATCAAGAGGGATGCTCCACAGATGAAATATAACAGAAAATAGTCATTTCTTACTTTCTAGGTGAGTCCGAATGTTCGAATATTGTATAGTTACAAATGTAGAAAATTTTAAAGTGTTTGAAATTATAAATGCCTGTCTCTCGGAAACCTTGTGTGATGGAGAAAACTCTATATCATATTTGAATTCAGGAGCAAAAATACTATCAGAATCATATGTTTTTCTTTCTGACACAAAAAAAAAAGTTTCTTTTTTGTTGCTCAGTGTTATCAAATATTTAATTTTTTTTATTTAACTTCCACAAGGAAATTATTTTACTACATATACCTAATTCATTATATAGATTATAGAACCCATAGGTTCAATGCCATATTCAATAAGGTCCTCCAACTGAATCCAGTTCAGCTTGTAAATGTGGTAAAAATGTCTTTACACTAACTTTTTATTGTCCTATATTATGGAGATAAATATACATTCTAGAATCATACATAAAAGAATGCAAAATGGACTGCAATGCTCCTCTATTTAAATTATTTGTTAGGCTATGTTGTGTAAATTTATTGTTAGTAAACTGATGAGGAAGAATGTATTACCTTTAAGACCTATTAATGAACAAAAATTGGAACGATGATTGGAATATTAAATTATCAGACATAATATTTAAATTAATATTGGGAAGTAAACATTATGAGGTTATATCATTAATAGTGAGTGGAGAACATATTTTAATCGATTCACCTCATACATTTTCAAACTTCTTTGATACCGACGGTATCTTTTTAATATTTAGAAATATTAAAAATTGCGAAATTGAAAAATCAGCAATTGCTGCACATAGTTTACTAGAACATCATAAAATTGAAAAAGAAGCAAAACTTTTGAAACAATTGGATAAACCGTTGGAATTGACAATTTGAGAAATGATATTCATTCAGAAGAATAAATATCGATCTATGAATTTCGATATTCCGGTGGATAAAAACTTAATTACAAAGTTTATAATCCCAACGAAAGATGGCAGCACAAGAAGTGATGTCACTAAAGAAATCAACAATCACAGAATTTCATCAGTGGAAGCCATGACTGAAGGACATGATATTGTCTGAAACCGTCGGTATCAAAGAAATTTGAAAATGTATGAGGTGAGTCGATTAAAATATGTTCTCCACTCAATATCAGACATAAATCTACAAAAAGTGGAAAAATTTACATATTTAGGAAATGGGAAAATACAGTCTGAAATCAGTACAAGAATAGAGAAAAGTTTAAAAGTCTATAATTTAACTAAATAATTAATCTGGAATAAAGATATACCCACCAAGAGTAAAATGGCAATGTATAAAACTTATTTCAAATCAGTTCTAATATATGCAGCTAAGACTTGGACATAAACAAAGAAGGACTTGAGCAGAATCCAAGCTACAGAAATGAATATTTAATTTTAGGAAGTTATATTTTGAGGTTATTTTAATTATATTATTTTTGGTCTGGACATCTTACCTCAATATTAATGTTGATTTGTTCTTGGACATGTTTCAAAACAATTCTCTGTTTTATCTTCAGCTTTCCCAGTCTGGGAAAGCTGAAGATAAAACAGAGAATTGTTTTGAAACATGTCCAAGAACAAATCAACATTAATATTGAGGTAAGATGTCCAGACCAAAAATAATATAACTACAGAAATGAAATTCTTATGTGGAATGGTACATAAAACAAGGAATGACAAAATCAGAGAGACATTAAGTGTAGAAAAATTAACAACAGACATAGAAAAAAGTAGACTAAAATGGTTTGGACATTTAAAAAGAATGGAAAAGAAAAGGCTACCACAAAGAATTAAATGAATCGTGATTTCTTCTTACTTCATACTTCTATGCTTTTTAAACACAGCGCTGCAGTATCAGCAATCATCGTCACCATCCTCAGCTGTTTTCACGACTGTCAATTTTTCTTTTGCCGGTAATTATCCAAACTGCCATCTGGTGTTCTTTTGAAGGAATTATTTTCTAAACTGTTATCTTGTGTTTTTTTTTAAGGAATCACAAGATGGCAGTTTAGAAAATAATTCCTTCAAAAGAACACCAGATGGCAGTTTGGATAATTACTGGCAAAAGAAAAAATTGTCAGTTGTGAAAACAGCTGAGGATGGTGATGATGGTCGCTAATACTGCAGTGCTGTGTTTAAAAAACATAGAAGTATGAGGTAAGAAGAAATCACAATTCATTTAATTCTTATGAATTAAACCTCATAATATTAAAAATTCCCAAATTTGTTATATAAACTACCACAAAGACCGTAAAATTTCAAGATACAAGGAAAATGGCCATGAGATAGACTAAAGATGGATTAACCACATGAAGAAAAGTCTACAAGAGAGAGATACGACTGGGAAGAACTAAAAAGAAGCAAAGCATGGAAAGATAAAGATGGTTGGGGTCATATTTGGAATCGACCTTCCAAAAGGAGGACACGATAAGAGGATGATGATGAATGAATAAAATAATAAAATATGTGTTGTCCACCTAAAAACTAAATTCTTCAATTTATCAATCATCAAAACCCACTGAGAAGATGAAAGATCAATTTTAGAAAGGACCTATGATAGTTTATCATGCAATGATATTAAAATCATATTAGGAGATTTAAATGCCAAAGTAGGATAAGAGAAAATATATAGAGGAACAATAGGGCTACATAGTCTACATACAACACCCAATAATAATGACCAAATAATCATAGATTTTGCAGCCAATAAGAATATGGTAATCAGCTCCACCTGTCTTTCTCGGAAAAATGTACACAAAGAGAACTGGAGATCCCCTGATGGATTAACAGCTAATCAGATTGACCATATATTATTAGACAAGAGAAATGCCTAAAGTATAATTGATGTTAGAACTCACCGTGGGGCAATAAGAAACTCTAATCACTATCTAGTTAAAACAGTATATAGGGGTAAAATAAATAAATGGAAAAATGAACTAAAAATCAAGAAATAAAAATTAAATATTGATAAACTTAAAGAACCCGAACTCTTAGTGAGTACTGATGGTTGATAAATTGAAGAATTTAGTTTTTAGGTGGATAAAACATATTTTATTATTTTATTCATTC
Organism: Diploptera punctata; assembly: GCA_030220185.1. Lineage (NCBI taxonomy): Eukaryota > Metazoa > Arthropoda > Insecta > Blattodea > Blaberidae > Diploptera > Diploptera punctata. The sequence continues at coordinate 831,529 of JASPKZ010000793.1, forward strand.
ATCATCATCATCCTCTTATCGTGTCCACCTTTTGGAAGGTCGATTCCAAATATGACTCCAACCATCTCTGTCTTCCCATGCTTTGCTTCTTTTAGTTCTTCCCAGTCGTATCCTCTCTCTTGTAGACTTTTTCTTCATGTGGTTAATCCATCTTTAGTCTATCTCATGGTCATTTTCCTTGTATCTTGAAACTTAAAAAGAAAATATCTCTTAGGCAACAGTTATGTATGCTGCCTGTTTAAGACGCATGATTCAAATGACCATTTGAATGAAAAAATGTAGAGTGCATTAAAGAAAACAATCAGGAATACTTAAAATTTATAGTAAAAAAAAACAAAAAAGCAAAAATGTTCTGTCTCTCTAGAAAAATGAGCTAATAAATAAAAATTGAAATTTATTAAGAATTTACAGGTATTTAAAACATGCCATAATAAATAATAATATAGCTTTTAATTTCTCATTTAATAAGAGAATATAATCTGATTTAATATAATAAATTTGGTAATTTTTAACATTATGAGGTGAATTCTTCTTACCTCATACATCTATGTTTTTTTAAACACAGCACCACAGTATCAGTGACCATCGTCACCTGTTTTCACGACTGTCAATTTTTTCTTTTGCCGGTAATTATTCAAACTGCCATCTGATATTCTTTTGAAGGAATAATTTTCTAAACTGCCATCTGTTGTACAAAGTTCTTTAAAAATACAACAGATGGCAGTTTAGAAAATGACTCCTTCAAAAGAACACCAGATGGCAGTTTGGATAATTACTGGCAAAAGAAAAAAATTGACAGTCGTGAAAACAGCTGATGATGGTGACAATGGTCGCCGATACTGCGGTGTTGTGTTTAAAAAAACATAGAAGTATGAGGTAAGAAGAATTCACAATTCATTTGATTCTTATATAATCTGATATTCATATTCTTAGGTGGTGTAAAGGGTAGCAAATTTAACTTGTAATCTAGATTCAAAGTTAAAATTGGGAAACACATTATGAGGTTCTTAATTAATAAATTAATGAGTCATTTTAACATCTTACCTCATATTTCATGTTTTTTCAAACACGGTAACTATAGTTTTCAAATGATCTTGTCATTCATTTTCAACCGCCATTATGACTACCGGATATTCGTTGGAATCTCCCTCTATAACGTTGCCATCTGGTGTTGATTTGACGAACTTCGAGATATCGTTGCCATCTGGTGTTGATTCGATGAACTTCGAGATGAGGTCACGTTCATCCGGAATGTCGAAATTCATAGATTTAAATTTGTTCTTCTGTATAAATATTTTCTCCCAAACTGTCAAATCCAAAGGTTTTTCCAAATGTTTTAGAAGTTTAGCTTCTTTTTCGATTCTATGACCTTCCAACAAACTATGTGCTGCAATAGCTGATTTTTCAATATCACCATTTTTAATATTTCTAAAGTGTTCCTTTGTGCGAGTGTCCAAATTTCTTTTTGTTTTTCCTATATATACTTTATTGCAATCTCGACAATCAATTTGATAAATTCCAGATTTTTTACTATCTGGGGTGTTCATTTTCTTATTGGTTATTAATAAGTTACCAAGGCTAATATTGTTTATTTTTTATCATTTCACCTCACCTCATACTTCATAATTTATAGCAGACCCAGGGTTTCTTCACGTAATTCGTGACATTGTCAATGCTGCGTCATGTTCACAACTGACGTCCAACGGCCTTCTATCCTGCAGACTGACCTCCGCGCCATCCGGTGGCCGACCGAAGAATTTCCAAATCAGGCCTCTTTCTTTATAACCGGGTATTTCAAAATTCATAGTTGTATTTTCATTCTTGCATATGTAAATTTTTTCCCAAATTGTGAGTTCCTTCGGTTTTTCCAATTGTTTAAGTAATTTTGTTTTGGTTTCTATTCTATGTTTTTCTGACCAGGCATGTGCAGCTATTGCAGATTTTTCGGTTTCTCCATTTTTAACATTTCTGAGGTGTTCTTTTAATCTTGTATTTAGATTCCTTTTTGTTTTTCCTATGTATATCTTTTCACAATCTTTACAATTAATTTATAAATTCCCGATTTTTTGCAGTCTTCAATTTTTTCATTTTTGTTGGTTTTTATTAAATTACCTAAAGCTGTAATCATTTTTCGGTGCTAATTTAATGTTGAATTTGTTGAAAATTTTTTGAAACTTGTCAAATACGAAAGGATGGTATGTGAACTTCTTGAATTTTTTTCCTATATTTTTATCTGTCTGAAGAGTACTTTCATTGATGACCTTTTGTTCTTTGAATTTATTTATTTCTTGTGGATCATTTTCTTGTGAAAACCATTATCCTTAGCACGTTGTTTTATGATGTGTTCGTTCTCTTTATTGTTAATTTCTTTTGCTTCATGGGGACATTCACAAGGTCTGTGTGTTAAACTATTAAATACTGCCTGTTTGTGTGAAAAATGGTTAAATCCAGTAGCTTTTATATAATTGTCGATGTGAGTTTCTTTTCTGTAGATTCCAAATTCTATTTTCTTTTTTTCTTCTTTCCTAATCAATTTAAAAATCAATTAAATAATCAAATTAAAAATACCAAATCCCAGAAACCCCAACATTCATGGTCTTCCTAAAATCCACAAAGACGGAAAGAAAATGAGACCTATCATCAACAATATCAATTCACCGACATATAACATATCCAAATGGCTTAACAATAAATTTAAAGGTATGGAAAAATTTGAAAATTTAGCAGTAGAAAATTCTTACCAATTAGTTGAGAAATTAGAAAATGTAGAAATAGAACCTTCAGAAAGATTGGTCTCATTTGATGTTACTTCATTATTCACAAACATACCGACTGACACAACTTTGAAAATTTTAGAAAAATGGTTGAAAGAAAACAAATTAGATGATGATAGCGTTAAAGAATACATAAAACTAACAAAATTATGCTTAAATCAAATGTTCTTCACCTTTAGAGGAAAATACTTTAGACAAAAATCAGGACTCGCAATGGGAAATCCATTATCACCATTCTTAGCAGACATGTTTATGGGGGGAATTTTGAATGTCATGTAACTAAAGCACATCCTTTGATGTTTAAATTTTGGAGAAAGATACGTAGATGATATCATAGCAATAGTAAAAAGAGAAACAATTAGAAGATGCCATTAAACTGTTAAATATTCAAAATAAAACAATCAAATTTACAATGGAAATAGAAAATAATCATGAAATACCATTTTTAGACCTTAAATTGATTAGGAAAGAAGAAAAAAAGAAAATAGAATTTGGAATCTACAGAAAAGAAACTCACATCGACAATTATATAAAAGCTACTGGATTTAACCATTTTTCACACAAACAGGCAGTATTTAATAGTTTAACACACAGACTTGTGAATGTCCCCATGAGCAAAGAAAATTACAATAAAGAGAAAGAACACATCATACAAATTGCTAAGGATAATGGTTTTCACAAGAAAATGATACACAAGAAAATAAATAAATTCAAAGAACAAAAAGTCATCAATGAAAGTACTCTTCAGACAGATAAAAATATAGGAAAAAAATTCAAGAAGTTCACATACCATCCTTTCGTATTTGACAAGTTTCAAAAAATTTTCAACAAATTCAACATTAAATTAGCACCGAAAAATGATTACAGCTTAGGTAATTTAATAAAAACCAACAAAAATGAAAAAAATTGAAGACTGCAAAAAATCGGGAATTTATCAAATTAATTGTAAAGATTGTGAAAAGATATACATAGGAAAAACAAAAAGGAATCTAAATACAAGATTAAAAGAACACCTCAGAAATGTTAAAAATGGAGAAACCGAAAAATCTGCAATAGCTGCACATGCCTGGTCAGAAAAACATAGAATAGAAACCAAAACAAAATTACTTAAACATTGGAAAAACCGAAGGAACTCACAATTTGGGAAAAAATTTACATATGCAAGAATGAAAATACAACTATGAATTTTGAAATACCCGGTTATAAAGAAAGAGGCCTGATTTGGAAATTCTTCGGTCGGCCACCGGATGGCGCGGAGGTCAGTCTGCAGGATAGAAGGCCGTTGGACGTCAGTTGTGAACATGACGCAGCATTGACAATGTCACGAATTACGTGAAGAAACCCTGGGTCTGCTATAAATTATGAAGTATGAGGTGAGTGAAATGATAAAAAATAAACAATATTAAAGAACCTCATAGTGTTATTTCCTATCTACATAACTTACCAAGGCTAAATTTATTTATCGGTGCCAATGTAATATTGAATTTCTTGAAAACTTTTTGAAATTTGTTATGTATTCCAGGATGATAAGTGATTTTCTTAAATTGTTTTCCTTTCTTTGAATCAGATTGCAGGGTAGTGTATTCTTTTAATCTTTTTTGTTGTCTGAATTTCTTCAATTTAGTTATAATTATTTCCTTTCCAAAACCATTTAAATTAGCTATGTCCAAAATGTGATTGTATTCTTTCTTAAAATCCTCTTCATTTAGTGGAACATTCAATAATCTATATATCAAACTGTTGAAAATTGCATGCTTATGCGCAATATGATTGAAACCTGAAGACTTTATGTAATTGTCAATATGAGTATCTTTTCTGTATATATTGAATTCAATTCTTTGTTGTTGTTCATTCCTTCTTATGTAGAGGTCCAAAAATGGGATTTGGTTATTATTTTCTAATTCCATAGTAAATTTCACAGATTCATCCTGGAGGTTGAGTAATTTTAATGCATCTTCAATATATTAGAATTTATCACAGAGAAAATATCATCCACATATCTATACCAACATTTGAACATCCAGGGATAAGCATTGGTGATATGACATTCTAAATAACCCATAAATAAATTTGCCAAAAATGGTGAAAGTGGGTTTCCCATAGCCAGACCTGAGATTTGTTTATAAAATTTTTCATTGAAGGTAAAAAAATTATTGTCGATACAAAGTTTTGTAAGATTCAAATATTCATTAATTATTTCTCTTTGTAGTTTCAAGGAAATAAGCCATTTTCTAAAATATTTAACATCTTCCCAATTGGGACGCTCGGAAATAAAGAAATGACATCAAAAGAAACCAATCTATCATTACAATCCAATGTGATATTATTCAGTTCATTAACTAATTCAATTGAATTTTCAATACTTTTGTTGTCGAAACTTGGTAGTTCATTAAATTTCTTAGTAAGCCATTTTGCCAAATTGTAACAAGGTGAGCCAATATTATTAATAATGGGTCTCATCTTATTTCCCTCTTTATGTATTTTTGGGAGCCCATACAATTTTGGAATCTGTGGGTTTGATACTTTCAACTTGTATTTATCTTGTTCTTTGATGGCATATTTGATGTTTTTTATTGTATTAGTAAATGATTTTATTGCTTTTGGAAGAGGATTGCATGTAATTTCTTCATATTCATTTGAATTTAAGAGAAGGTTCATTCTGTTTATATAATCGTCTTTATTCAAAATTACAATTTTGTTTCCTTTATCGGCATGCAATCCTCTTCCAAAAGCAATAAAATCATTTACTAATACAATAAAAAACATCAAATATGCCATCAAAGAACAAGATAAATACAAGTTGAAAGTATCAAACCCACAGATTCCAAAATTGTATGGGCTCCCAAAAATACATAAAGAGGGAAATAAGATGAGACCCATTATTAATAATATTGGCTCACCTTGTTACAATTTGGCAAAATGGCTTACTAAGAAATTTAATGAACTACCAAGTTTCGACAACAAAAGTATTGAAAATTCAATTGAATTAGTTAATGAACTGAATAATATCACATTGGATTGTAATGATAGATTGGTTTCTTTTGATGTCATTTCTTTATTTCCGAGCGTCCCAATTGGGAAGATGTTAAATATTTTAGAAAAATGGCTTATTTCCTTGAAACTACAAAGAGAAATAATTAATGAATATTTGAATCTTACAAAACTTTGTATCGACAATAATTTTTTTACCTTCAATGAAAAATTTTATAAACAAATCTCAGGTCTGGCTATGGGAAACCCACTTTCACCATTTTTGGCAAATTTATTTATGGGTTATTTAGAATGTCATATCACCAATGCTTATCCCTGGATGTTCAAATGTTGGTATAGATATGTGGATGATATTTTCTCTGTGATAAATTCTAAATATATTGAAGATGCATTAAAATTACTCAACCTCCAGGATGAATCTGTGAAATTTACTATGGAATTAGAAAATAATAACCAAATCCCATTTTTGGACCTCTACATAAGAAGGAATGAACAACAACAAAGAATTGAATTCAATATATACAGAAAAGATACTCATATTGACAATTACATAAAGTCTTCAGGTTTCAATCATATTGCGCATAAGCATGCAATTTTCAACAGTTTGATATATAGATTATTGAATGTTCCACTAAATGAAGAGGATTTTAAGAAAGAATACAATCACATTTTGGACATAGCTAATTTAAATGGTTTTGGAAAGGAAATAATTATAACTAAATTGAAGAAATTCAGACAACAAAAAAGATTAAAAGAATACACTACCCTGCAATCTGATTCAAAGAAAGGAAAACAATTTAAGAAAATCACTTATCATCCTGGAATACATAACAAATTTCAAAAAGTTTTCAAGAAATTCAATATTACATTGGCACCGATAAATAAATTTAGCCTTGGTAACTTATTAATAACCAATAAGAAAATGAACACCCCAGATAGTAAAAAATCTGGAATTTATCAAATTGATTGTCGAGATTGCAATAAAGTATATATAGGAAAAACAAAAAGAAATTTGGACACTCGCACAAAGGAACACTTTAGAAATATTAAAAATGGTGATATTGAAAAATCAGCTATTGCAGCACATAGTTTGTTGGAAGGTCATAGAATCGAAAAAGAAGCTAAACTTCTAAAACATTTGGAAAAACCTTTGGATTTGACAGTTTGGGAGAAAATATTTATACAGAAGAACAAATTTAAATCTATGAATTTCGACATTCCGGATGAACGTGACCTCATCTCGAAGTTCATCGAATCAACACCAGATGGCAACGATATCTCGAAGTTCGTCAAATCAACACCAGATGGCAACGTTATAGAGGGAGATTCCAACGAATATCCGGTAGTCATAATGGCGGTTGAAAATGAATGACAAGATCATTTGAAAACTATAGTTACCGTGTTTGAAAAAACATGAAATATGAGGTAAGATGTTAAAATGACTCATTAATTTATTTGTAATCTAGATGTTCAAAGTTTGATTCCTGGCTATACCACAGAAATTTTAATTTTAGTATAAAGTCTGGAATATAGACTACGAATACTTGATATGAGAAGTAGCAAAATTTTATTAATAAAAGTGAAACTAAGGTTGAAGGAGTGCGTCAAGCTAATCACATGACTCACTGTTAGCTAGTGACAGTAACCACCTTGGTTCTTCAGAGCTGTCAAGCCACAAATTTTTATTTAATCAATTGTTTCTTTTTATCAGTTTTATTGTTGTGAAAAAAAAAAGTCTTAAGCAAACTTACCCAGGTGAAGATAAATTTGTACGGCAATTTGAAGATGCATATTCATTTGATTGAGCAAATTCTGACACACTATTATAATGTCGACCTGTAACAATGTAAGTTGAAACATCAGATGTGTATTCTGCAACAATCCAGATGACATCATGGATAGCCAACATCTTCACATAATTTATAAAAATCTAATGAGTCTATACTGCAAAGCCAGAGAGATGATCAACTAACTATCAGTCTCAACCAATGAATAAATAAGTTAAAGTTTTATACAATTTTCATATTTATTTTAATACAAATTTGTTACAGCTGTTTCAGTACTTTGTGCCTTCTTCAGACAAATACAGTATTCATTCATAGTTAAATATGGAAAATAACATTATGAGGTTCTTAATTCGTAAATTAATGAGTCATTTTTTCACATCTTACCTCATATTTTATGTTTCTTTAAACACGGGAACTAGTTTTCAAGAGAAGGATCTCTCTCACTTTCAACCAAAACTATTATTCAATATGGCACCAATAAATAAATTTAGCCTTGATAATCTATTAATAAACTACTAAGAAATTGAACACCCCAGATAGCAAAAAATCTGGTATTTATCAAATTAATTTTAAGGACTGCAATAAAGTATACATAGGAAAAACAAAAAGGAACTTGGACACTCGCACTAAGGAACACATTAGAAATATTAAAAATGGTGAAATTGAAAAATCAGCTATTGCAGCACATAGTTTATTGGAGAATCATAAAATTGAAAAAGAAGCCCAACTTTTAAAACATTTGGAAAAACCTTTAGAATTGACAATTTGGTAGAAGATATATATTCAGGACAAATTTAGATCCATGAATTTCGAGATTCCTGATCAACATGACCTCATCTCAAAGTTCATCAAATCAACGCCAGATGGCAACGTGATTGATGGAGATTCCAAACGAAAATCCGGTAGTCATAATGTCGGTTGAAAATGAGAGAGATCCTTCTCTTGAAAACTAGTTCCCGTGTTTAAAGAAACATAAAACATGAGGTAAGATGTGAAAAAAAGACTCATTAATTTACGAACACAGTATACGTCTGAAGAAGGTACAAGGTACTGAAACAACTGTAATGAATTTGTATTAAAATAAATATGAAAATCGTATAAAACTTTAATAGTTTTATTTTATTTAATCACTAAACATAGTGGATTTTCATTAAGTAAACACCGAATCAATTGATTAAATAAATAACATTCTATAAAAATTGCATAAAAATAATATATCTTTCAATTATTTTTAATATGTTTTCCAAAAATCTTATTCCATCTGTGATTAAATTAATTAATTCCTATGTTCAAAATAACTTGTCTGAAAAAAAAATTAAAATATGATTAAAGGTGAACTGGAAATATATATACCTCATCTCATAAAAATGAATTTTCTTACTTGGTTACGATTCAGAGACCATTGTATCTATTTCCAATTAAATTCTGATAGTTTGGTTGAACTTCCAACGTACTTTCATTTTCTTCTCTTTCGTGATGTGTAGAATTCCATGAAAGTAGTTTTATTTTTAAGGAAAATTCATTTCAAAATTTCAAGATTTTTATGTTATTAAGAATTTGGCAGTATTACTCTAAAATTAAATGTAACTCTTTATAATCCTAGTTTAATATATTGTGATGCATTATTAGGAAGCTTTTGAAATTCATGGGTGAAGGTGAATGGGAAGTGACCTAAGTGTGATGACAAGGAACTGTTTTAAGTGAAGATGTCAGCAAACACAAAGAATTTATATAGTAAATTTGGGAATTTTTAACATTATGAGGTTTATATTTAAAGAGAAAAATTATACGCTCAGACCGGGACATGAACCCGGGACCCTTGGTTTTCTAGTCCAAGTACTCTACCATTTGAGCTACCTGAGCAAGTACCGATCTAAATGCAAATCTTTCTCTATATACGTTGTAATTCCCGCCCACCAAATGCTTTGAAGCCTTTGCTTCTATCTTTGCAAATGGCAGCTCCTATATTATGAAGACATATTTGGGAATTATACATTACATTATAAATGCCAGTACGGCTATTATATAGAGAAAGATTTGCATTTAGATCGGTACTTGCTCAGGTAGCTCAAATGGTAGAGTACTTGGACTAGAAAACCAAGGGTCCCGATCTGAGCATATAATTTTTCTCTTTAAATATGATTTATCCATCATTGAAATGTATGAAATTAATAATAAAAACATTGATTATGAGGTTTAATTTATAAGATTTAAATGAATCATGATTTCTTCTTACCTCATACTTCTATGTTTTTTTAAACACAGCACTGCAGTATCAGCGACCACCATCACCATCCTCAGCTGTTTTCACGACTGTCAATTTTTTTCGTTTGCCAGTAATTATCCAAACTGCCATCTGGTGTTCTTTTGAAGGAATCATTTTCTAAACTGCTATCTGTTGTATTCTTGAAGAACCTTGTAATCAAGCTCGGTTCGTCTGGAATCTCGAAGTTCATGGTTCTCGTATGGTTTTTATGAATATATATTTTTTTCCCAAACTGTTAAATCCAAAGGTTTGGATAGATGTTTCAAAAGTTTTGCTTCTTTTTCAATTCTATGATGGTCTAATAAACTATGTGCTGCTTTAGCTGATATTTCAATTTCTCCATTCACTATGTTTCTGAAGTGTTCTTTTTTACGAGTTTCCAAGTTCCTTTTTGTTTTTCCTACATATTATGAAGACATAATAATGAAAAAAATTAAAGAAATTTAAACAATAGAAAAGGTTACAGGAATACACCACCCTATAACATGATTCCAAGAAAGATGTAAAATTCAAGAAATTTACTTATCATCCTGAGGTTTCCAAGTTTCAAAAAATTTTCAGAAAATTTAATAAAACATTGGCTCCAATTAACAAATTCAGCCTGGATAATCTTCTGTTAACTAATAATAAACTTAACACCCCAAACAACAACAAAATCTGGAATTTATCAAATTGATTGTAAAGATTGCAACAGGATATATATAGGAAGTTCATGGTTCTAGTATGGTTTTTTTGAATATATATTTTTTCCCAAACTGTTAAGTCCAAAGGTTTGGATAGCTGTTTCAAAAGTTTTGCTTCTTTTTTAATTCTATGATGCTCTAATAAACTATGTGCTGCTATAGCTGATTTTTCAATTTCTCCATTCTTTATGTTTCTGAAGTATTCTTTTTTACAAGTTTCCAAGTTCCTTTTTGTTTTTCCTATATATATCCTGTTGCAATCTTTGCAATCAATTTGATAAATTCCAGCTTTTTTGTTGTCTGGGGTGTTACATTTATTATTAGTTAACAGAAGATTACCCAGGCTGAATTTGTTTATTGGAGCCAATGTTATATTAAATCTTCTCAATTTTTTTTGAAACTTATTATGAACTTCAGGATGGTAAGTTAAGTTTCTTGAATTTTACATCTTTCTTGGAATCATATTATAGGGTAGTGTATTCCTGTAACCTTTTCTGTTGTTTAAATTTAATTTATTCTTTATTATGTCTTCATCAAAACCATTTATTTTAGCAACATGTACAATATGATTACATTCATTATCAAAATCTTCTTCAAAATCTAAGTGGAATATTTATCAATCGGTATAATAGACTATTGAAAATTGCATGTTTATGTGACACATGATTAAAACCTGAAGATTTTATGTAGTTGTCTGTATGTGTGTCTTTTCTATAAATATTAAATTCAATTCTTTGCTGTTGTTCATTTCTTATTAAGTATTAGTCTAAAAGTGGGATCTTGTTATCTTGTTCAATTTCAATAGTGAATTTTACTGACTCATCCTGAAGATTCAGCAATTTCAATGCATCTTGAATCCATTTTTTATCAATTACAGCAATAATATCATCCACATATCTATACCAACACTTGAAAATCAAAGGATAAGCATTGGTGATATGTGATTCAAGATACCCCATAAATAAATTGGCTAAAAATGGAGAAAGTGGATTTCCCATTGCTAATCCAGAAATTTGTTTATAAAATTTTCCATTAAATGTGAAGAAGTTGTTATCGATACAAATTTTGGTTAGTCTTAAATATTCTTCAATGATTTCTGCCTTTAATTTTTGTGAATTTAACCATTTTCTTAAAAACGTGAGCAATTTGTCAATAGGAATGCTAGGAAATAAAGAGATAACATCAAATGAAACCAGTCTATCATTCGGAGCCAATGTAATGTTATTCAATTTTTCTACCAATTTTATTGAATTTTCAATGCTCTTATTTCCAAATTGAGGTAGTTCATTAAACTTTTTGGCCAGCCATTTAGATATATTGTAACATGGGGAGCCAATACTATTGACAATAGGCCTCATCTTTTTACCATCCTTGTGGACCTTAGGTAAACCATATAATTTCGGATTATAAGGGTTTGAAACTTTTAATTTCAATTTTTCTTGTTCTTTAATTGTATGTTTTATATGTTTTAATGTGTTTTCCATAGACCTGATTGTTTTTGGGAGAGGGTTAGATTTTATTTCTTCATATTCTTCTTCTTCTTCCTTCCAAGTATTAGGCCAAGGCCTGTTACGATCCTATAAAAAATTTTCCCTCCAGCGTTTCATAGGACGGCCCAGTGATCTTCGTCCTCTTGGTATATAATTATAAACAGCTTTGGGGATCCGATTTGAACTCATTCTTTCAAGATGGTGTTTTTCTTCATATTCTTCAGAGTATAACAGATGGTTCATTCTATCTACATAATCAAAAGGAAACAAAATTGTCATTTTGGATCAGGATCCACCATTTTTGCATTATGAATGGTAGAAATAAGTTTCATTGGCTTGTCTTTCCATACTTGCACAAGCATTTTACAGTTCCACAAATTGCTTTTTTTTTGTAAAAGCATTTCACATAACTAAACATTTTTTGTCCATACAAAGTGTATGAAGAAGTGGTATTGTGGGCCAGTAATTCTCAATGTCTTGATGCCTATCTATTCCAGTCATAAATGCCATAACAAAAAATGTTCAAATTGCCATGGAAATAGTTTCTTGAAATTTCTTTGGAATTTATGCCTCATAAATGTGGAGATAGTGTGTAAATATTAGTGGGCATAACAAACAGTTTCCTCTGCAACTGAATTTATAAGAATATCGTCCAGAAATATTTTCAAACATAAAAATGGTTCACTATTACTTTTGATGCCAATTTTGAGTCCATCATCAAGAATAAAAGGAATGATCTTTTGGAAAAATAATGTAATTTGTCACTTTTCAGACGTGCTTTTTTTAATTTTGATGTTTTTATTATTCATTTCATACATCTCAATAATGGATATGAAATGAATAATAAAAATATCAAAAGAAGCCGTACTGGCTTTATAATGTAATGTAAAATTAACCCTCAGGGGTCCTCATCTAGGGGATATGTGGATGGCGACCACAAGGTGCCCAAGCTGAGCAAAACATTTCTTCCACTTACTTGTGTTTTGCACTCTTTTAACTTTACTATCTAACCTCTCTTGGTTAACTCTTGTTTTTCTCGACCCCGATGCTATTAGGGCATCCGAGGGCTAGGGAGTCTTTCCTTTCTTACATTTCTTCTTTCCTTTATTTTCTTTTCTTCTCCAGAAAAGCCTGACCAGAGGCTATAAGATGGCAGCCCCATCACTGGTCTTGCCTTTCTTTGGCCAGCAACCAATCGAAGGGACTATTATTATGCTTTCAAGTCTTATACGAGAAGGATCCCCAAAGCTGTTTATAATTATATACCACGAGGACGAAGATCACTGGGCCGTCCTATGAAACGCTGGAGGGAAAATTTTCTATAGGATTGTAACAGGCCTTGGCCTAATACTTGGAAGGAAGAAGAAGAAGAAGAAGAAAATTCCTAATAAAGGTCTTCTTAATAAAGAAGCCGTCATTTGCAAGATTGAAGCAATGGTTTCATAGTATTTGGCGCTCGGGAAATTAACAGTGCATTTAGATTGGAAATTTGCAGGTAGCTCAGTTGATATAGCATTTGCATAGAAAGCAGAAGGTCCTGGGTTCAAACCCCAGTCTGAGTGTATGTGATTTTATTGTTGATGTAGACTGTATGCATGCTATTTCTTTTAAATCATTGTTATTATTTCAATTCCTGGAACATTTCCTTTAAATTCGTCAAAGTCTGGAATCATCACTAATTGCACAGATTTAATTTAGAACATGCTTAAGTTCTCAAAAAAAAACTCCAAGCACGACAGGCCTACAAGGCCCTTGGTCTACCAGCTACTGGCCTAACATCCACATGTGTTAATCACACAGGTAGACGATCATCAAACCAGTGTAGGAGTGACATGTGGTCAGTATGTCGGGTCCCCCAGCTGTAATAGCTGGTCTTCTCAACCTGGAGTAGCTACTCATTGTAGCTACCCAAATGCCTCACAATGCTAGGTGGGCACCGGTCCCATATTGGCCAAAATTCTATGAGAAAATTTCTTTCCCCATGAGGACTCAAACCAGCGCAAGTCCCGTAGCTCTGTGCCAAGGCAACTTGCCTTAACAACACGGCTACGGCGCGGGACTATGCTGAAGATCTGCAGGATCTAAATTCCTGTCTCTTTTTTACAAAACCATGTTAAACTGTGAACGCAATTAAAAATGTGATTCATTGCCCCACAGTGGAACAGCTGAATAAACACACTAATCGTGTTCAAGTAAAAACAGTCTTCAACACCGTGATTAACTTCCGTCAGCACACTTTTCATCTGAAGCGAACAGGGGTGAGCAAAACATGGGTGTGTGACAAGGCATAAAAACATGCCAATGCCAGCAACCAATGTATCCTTCTTGCTGTGATATCATGCCAGCGCCAGGGATAGGATTAATTTGGTTATTTACACCTCACATTTTGCTCTCACATGGAATATGTTCAGAGAACATTTTCAGCTAAAAACTGACTGCCCTATGTCAATTGTCCAGGTAAGTGAGCAAAATATGAGGTGAGGCGTAAATAACTCAATTTCTTTGATGTACTTCTTAGTATCACTTCTCATTAAATATTCATAAAATTAACTGAAAATTTAAATCAATAGACAATTCAATCTTAATACCTATTGTAGGTCGAATGCTAGCAGTTGGTTTATTTAGAGCAGCTCGCATTTCATTCAGATAGACATTCTTATCCTCGACATGATCTGAAGATGATGGAGGGAAGAGTTGAGGTGTTTCTGGAGACAAATTCAGCAATTTCTTAGTTGTTCTATTGGATGATCTGGGTAATGGTCCCAACTCATTCACCAACATTCCATCATTCAGTGGAGGTGTGACATCACAGAGAGCCTGCAATCATCATTCACAAATCAACTTTTTTTTCTTCTTCTTCTGACAATTTCTTCAATTATTCAATTACAATGCACACATCAATTGTTATATATGATAATTAAATAAAAATAAAACGTAGTTTTATTTGATTTTTCATATTTATTAAGATATAATTCAGTGACAGCTGTTTCAGTACACTGTACCTTCTTCAGACATGTTAACAAATTATGAATTGTGTTCCAACTGATCTAAGCAACAATACAACAATAATTTATTTAATTTTTTTAATTTACAAAGGCGATTCATTCAAATGAAGTTGAGAATTTAACAGTTTATTGCTACTTTTCAATTTATTTATTTCTACAGCCTCCAAAAGAAATAAATAAATTGAAAAGTAGCAATAAACTGTTAAATTCTCAACTTGATTTGAATGAATCACCTTTTTTAATCTAAAAAAATTATTGTTGTATTGTTGCTAGATCAGTTGGAACACAATTCATAATATCTTAACATGTCTGAAGAAGGTACAGTGTACCGAAACAGCTGTCACTGAATTATATCTTAATAAATATGAAAATCAAATAAAACTAAGTTTTATTTTTATTTAATTAATAATTATGGATTTTCATCAAGTAAACACGAATTAAATTGATTATGTTATATGATAGATTTGTTCTATGACTACTCAAATTACATTCTTATAACCCGGAATGTTTATTTTAAAAACCCCCAAGCATCCAAGAGCTTTTTGTATCAATAAAGAAAAAAATTATATTTATTTTTTCAAAACAGTAAAAGCTCCTTATTCACGGTTCCCTTATTCGCGTTTTCATTATTCATGGGTTAAAAAATTGTGACAGTTCTTGTATTCGTGGCTAAAAATATCTTTATTCACAGATCCAGACGGTGTATTAGAAGGATTAGTATCCTTTATTAATGCATCGGCATTTTTTTTTTACTATAGGCACGTGCCAAAGTGGCTTTTACAAAGAGCGATTCAAATCAAAAGGACAAATTAATATCAAAGTAAAACAAAACTTATTGTCACTAAGCTTCAAGTTCGTTGTTAAAAGTCACCGCCACCGCATTTCACGTGTTGCTATATCTGTTGATAAATGTCGTCCTTGCCATGATCGGTGTTTATTGTTTCAACTTGTCATTCATTGCAATAATTTTGATTGAATAACACGTGTCTCTTCTGCTTTGTTGCAAATTTATAATGCTGAGTAAAAGCAAAAAAAAAATTAGTTCCGAAGCAGAAAAAAGTAGTGTTGCCACTTAAAATAAAAATATCAGCTTTAACGTTTACGCGTTGGGAAGTTGTTTACATCTACATCATGCCGTTTCATTGTTAATGAATCAACTGTACGATTCATCAAGAAATCCAAAGACAAAATGAGGAATTCTATTGCTGAATATCAATCTGAATTGAAATACCTTTTAATCCATTCGCTTCAGGTTTAAATGCTCAATGCATTTCCCCAGAAACCAGATTTAAATCACCGTAAATTATATTGCTTATTTTCAGGCATTCAAAACGAACAAAAGATAACGGTACTTGAGATCACAATAAAGGAGAATGCCAAAACACATTCCTCTACTATTCATAAATGTTAATAAAAGATAACCAGCCAAGGGATGTGCAAAATATTGTAAAATATATAACAGCAGAGTTAAGCGAGTGTACTTCGTCTTCTGAGGCAAATGGGTTAAAAGAGGCAAAACAAGAAAATATTACTAAGTTCTTTAAGCCATTGCATAAGCCTAACAGTAATAATTAATTAATAGAAATTGTTCAAAATCTCATTAATTGACTTTATTTTGATAATTTTTATTTTATTTTGGAACCTTGGAATATATCCCCTACATACCCATACAAATTACCATTCCATATTCGCGGCATATTTGCCAAACATTTCCCCTGCGAATAAGGAGCTTTTACTGCATTTTAAAAAGTTGTAATAAAATATGAATTGATTAACCAATAAAAAAGCTTATAGTGTGACAAGTCTAGAAGACTTTTAATCTACCAGCTGGCTGCTAACCTCATATCAACATGTACCATTTACAAAGGAAGTAGATTAGATAGCCAATACAAGGGTGACATGTGTCGTCAGAACGTTGGATTCTCCAGCAATTATAACTTGTTTTCTCAACCTGGAGCCACTTACTCATAGTATCTTATGATACTGGATGGGCACCTGTCCCACAGTGATTTAAATTCCGTGAGAAAATTTCTTCCTTATGGAGACTTGAACCAATGATTGTCATATAGCTTTGGATATTATTTTTTTCTCAATTATTTTTATACTCTGGTTATCGGATTTTACGTGAGTTACTAACGCATCGTTACAAATAGAATTAGCAAAACAGCTCACAAGTGAAGCAAGAATCTCAACTTCATTTGTTTTTTATAAAGTTAGAAATAAATTTTTCAGAGTTCTAAGTGATTTAATCACTTCCAATATGCTTCTGATTGTCTGCTAGCAGAAGAATTTTACCTTATGAAAATATAATATTTAAAGGAAATTTTGCCATTTAACAAAATAAAATGTATGCAAGTCATTTTAAAAATAAAAAATACCTGTAATTAAGAATATAATGGTAAAAAAATAAAAGATTTCTGAACAAAAATATTCTATATCATTTGACATCAATAATTGTATTATCTGAGTTTTTCCTCAATTGTAGCATGTATGTAAGTAAAGTGTCTTTTTGTACTAATTACATTTTAGCAAATTCCTAAGGAATTAACTTATTGAGATTGTTCTCATAAAAAGAATTCTGAAAAATGTTTACTTATCTTCATCGATCCTACCTAGCAGACACAGAAAATGACCATGACAATAGTATACTACGATGTGAGGTTGGGTAGTGGTTTTAACAGAAGTGAGGAAATGTTTAAAAACCGAGTGAAAGCAAGGTTTTTAATTTCTGAAATTTTGTATAACACTTCACAAACGTGCACTGTACACTATTATTTGTGTGATGGTGTTTTCAAAATAATAAATAATAGTAAAATAATAACACCTTTGTTGGAAATATTTGTGTTCATTATAAACAACTGATGGGGCACGCCGTAGCATAGTGGTTAAGGCACTGCGCTACAAGCCGGAAGGTCAAGGGTTCAAGTCCCAGTGGGGTCAGGATTTTTAAACTGACCCAAACCTTCTGGCAGCACTATGGCCCTCTAACGAAAATGAGTACCAGATGCTTGTTCTGGGGGTAAAGGCGGCCATCATGCAGGGCTGACATCAAGTGCCGATTGTCCAGAAAAGTGGGAGCCTTAACCTCCCACTACCCCAAGAGCCTCCTGAGGCCCGTAGTGGGAATACTTTACTTTTATAAACAACTGACTAACGTTAACAGTGTGGGCAATGTTTATTAGTAGACTGAGGAACCTCGAAATCAAATCAGTCTACCAACAGAGGGAGCAGGAGGCGGCTCTTCATGATGAGAAATCAATGGTCATGAAAATACTGAGGATGGAATTGAAGAAGAAAGTTCTGAAACCAGTCTAAGAAGACAAAGAATATGAGGAAGCAATAAAATTTTACTTAAATAAATGATACCTCTTGGTGTTAATTCCTAAAAAATTAATTCAAATTATATGTTACAACATCAAGGAAAACATAATTTCTAAATAATATTTTCATGGAGAATAGCATTTAAGAGCTGCAGCTGAAAAAAAAAAATTATGATAGATCATCGGTTGATTAATGTCTTTGAAATTGTCTGATTCCTAATAGTCAATTTTGTCGGTCCATCCAATCTCCTGGTTGTAGATGTATAAACACCCTTGGGTACACAATAAATTCCAAAAGATATTTGAGAAGTTCAATATTAAATTAGCACCAAAAAATAACTACAGTTTAAATAAGCTAATAAAAACCAACAAAAATGAAAAAAACTGATAAAAATAAAAAGTCAGGAATATATCAAATTGAATGCATGGGTTGTGAAAAGATATATATAGGAAAAACAAAAAGAAACCTAAAAATTAGAACCAAAGAACACATAAGAAATATTAAAAATGGGGAAATAGAAAAATCTGCAGTTGCTGCTCATGTTTGGTCTGAAAAACATAATATAAATTCAAACACTAAATTATTAAAACAGTTAGAAAATACAAAAGAGCTATTTGAGAAAAAATTTATATTCAGAAGAACAAAAACAGAGTTATGAATTTTGATATACCGATGGAGCGTGACCTTGTTTGGAGGTTCTTTGGCCAACCACAGGATGGAGCCGACATCGACATCCAGGTTGTGCAACATAAAGTAACATAAATAAAACCAGTCTGGACAAGCTGACGATAAAACAGAATTGTTTTGAAACATGTTCAAGAACAAATCAACATTAATATTGAGGTAAGATGATCAGACTAAAAATAATATAATTAAGTATAAACATATTCCCTGACTCCAGGAGGTTTTAGGTCTTCCTCTGCCTCGTCTTCCCTCAGGTTCCCATTCCAAAACAGATTTTGGTAGCCGATCCTCTTCCATTCGCTGGACATGTCCATACCATCTTAATTGCTGAGTTTTAATATAATCTAAAATAGTGTTTTCAATCTTCATTTTCTCCTTTATAACCGAGTTCCTAAATTATAATATATTTTAAATATAATTTAATAATAAGAAAGAGTGTCTTTTGTGAATTTAAACATTTGATGTATACAATATTTTTAAAAATATTAAGGAAATAAAACACACCTGATGCTGAAGCAGAAAGTGTGGTGGAAAGAGAGCACCACAGAATTCACATGGTAATCCATCGCTATCTTCATCTTCTGATGAAGTTGATGGTTTCCGATGTCTGGGTGGAGGTTGAGGTGCTGGATCATAGCGAGCCAAATCTGGACGGCACCCAGTTTCGTGAATCACAAGCTGATTGGCTGGTATCATTGCCTGACAAAATTCACATGGCAAAGCAACTAGTTCTCCACCCAACTGCATAGGAACTCCGAGATCTATTTCATGGGGAGCAGAAGGAAACGTATTCATCATACGTTCCTGTTCAGTTAGACGTACAAGTAGCCTGTCCAAATCAACCGCTCCATCATCTATAATATTAACAATGAAACTGATTATTTTTATCTGGCTTTACTTCGCTTCTGAAGTAAGAAATTCAAATTTTTTAAGCTATACAAAAATCTATATTTAATTAATGTTGGGAAGTAAACATTATGAGGTATAATCATTAAAATTCATCGGAGAACATATTCAAAGTTAAAATTGGGAAACACATTATGAGGTTCTTAATTAATAAATTAATGAGTCATTTTAACATCTTACCTCATATTTCATGTTTTTCAAACACGGTAACTATAGTAGTATAGTCATAATGGCGGTTGAAAATGAATGACAAGATCATTTGAAAACTATAGTTACCGTGTTTGAAAAACATGAAATATGAGGTAAGATGTTAAAATGACTCATTAATTTATTAATGGAGAACATATTGTTTAAACAACTCACCTCATAGGATTCATGCTTCCATGACATCGCGATTTCAAACATAATCATGTTCATCGTCAGCCATAACTCCGACTGATGAAATTCTTCGGCCGTCAACTATTCTATTGTCGAATTATTCAATTTAAACAATATGTTCTCCGATGAATTTTATACAAAAATCTATTGACTCTAACCGACAAACTTAAGATTGAGTTAAGTCAATTCTTACTTTATTTAATGAGACCAGCCTCATGGGCTAATGGTCAGCATTTCTGACTATAGTTCATGAGGTCCCGGGTTCGATTCCCAGTCAGACCATAGGAATTTTTCTTTAAAGGAATTATTCATACGGTTGTCCATGGTCTGGAATTTGGGTTAAGTTTCGGATAAGAACTCTCCTGGCGCTTCATTATCATTTATCACCCATCACATCATTGGGGTAATGTAACTCTGCCTTCCAGGTGCCCCAACCTAAGAAATGGATTACAATTCCGCCAATGCCAGGGGAGAACGTCACAACTGTCATAAAAGACAACCTGATGGCATAGAAAAAATAATTAGATCCATCCATCCATAGTAATTCCGCCCGAGGGCAGATCCTTCACTGCAATAATAGCATTTTCATGCTATGCTTGCAGCTTTACTAGGGAATTGTAGGTGTAGTAGCTTCCCGTTGCTTTCCACACCGGTGAAGGATGATGATGATGATGATATGATAAGGATGATGATGGTGATGATGGCCATATGATTTTGGGGACCGTTTGGGCCTTAAAGTTTTCCTGACATTTGTCTTACAGGTGAGGAAAAACCCCAATAAAAACCTCACCCAGAAAAACTGCCCCAACCAGGGATCGAACCCGGGCCCACTGCATGACAAGGCAGCACACTACCTCGAGACCACAGCGGTGGGCAATAATTAGTTAATGATACTATTTAACATGTCAGATCATTATCATCATCATTTAAAAGGGGCCTAAAAGGGCTAATACATTTTGTTCAGCACCTATTATTTCAAATTTGAAGTTCTTTTACAGTATATCTATTATATGGAATCCACAGCTTTACTTTCCTTCCAAAGAAAACAAATATTCAAGATTTTTATTCCTGAAAAATCTGTCGGTCCAGCCAGGTTTCAAACTGCAAATCTCAAATCCGTAGCGGTGCATAGTAAACCATGTGTCTGACATCTTTTAGACTGAAAGTCATCGGGATTTAACAATAAACTTACCTGATGGAATAGAACTTTTATGAAGATCCTTTTTGGGAGTAGCAGTTGTAGCAGAATTCACTTGTGGCATATCGTTTGTGCGCTTGCTAGGTGATAATCTATTGGATGCTGACGTAGGCCGAACAGAATCTTGACTGGCATTGGAAACTTTACGTTGCCGACTAAGATCATTGAGAACATTTGAAGAGGTCGTCCGAGTATTACTCCATGATGGAGTTGGACCAGGTTCTGAAATATTATAAATATATGATAACAAGAGCTATAAAGACTTTTATAACCATTTTTCCTTTATTTATTTAATTTTTTTCTAATTTTAAATCATGGCACAGCAACTTCAGTCTGGCTGTCACTGAAAACCAGATGATAGTACTGCAAGTCATATGTTGGGTATGACACAATCTATCAACCTTAATTTTAGTTTTATTAACCAGATTTCATAATTCAAGTAACTATTAATAATAATAATAATAATAATAATAATAATAATAGCTTTATTTTACCTGGCAGAGTTAAGGCCTTAAGGCCTTGTCTACCACTCAACCAGGTTTAAAAAAAATACAAAAGAAAAGTCTTAAATCTAAATTACAATATATATATATAAACGATTACAAGTTATGAATACAATACAATTAATATTTATAATGTATTTTGATTTACTCTAAATTTAACAAATTAAATATATAATATGTACAAGATATATAAAAAAACGAGGAAAAGATTAATGACATAGTATAAAATTAAATAAATAGAGAAAAATTAATTATTAGACAACAGGTAACTGTATAAGCGTGACTTAAAGGTGCCAAGTGTGCGGCAACCCCTGATATCTTGAGGAAGGAGATTCCAGGAGCGGGCGGAGGCTACTGTGAAGGAAGTAGAATAGGAGGAAGTGCTATGAAGAGGAATTGTTAGCAGACTGCTATCTTGTGACCTAGTGTCAATATTGTGGTAGGAGGATAACTTCTCAAATCTGGACGCCAGGTAAGTAGGAATGTAGGAATTCAGAAGCTTGAAAAGTAGCGAAAGAGAGTGCAATTTACGTCTGTCAGTAAGACGGAGCCAAGAGAGGTTATTAAAGTGTTCGGAAATATGGCATAACGGCGGATATTGAAAATGAATCGAATGCAAGCATTATGAACACGCTGCAGTCTCTGCGACAAGGCATAGTTTAGATCATTATATATAATGTCACAATAATCGAAGTGTGGTAACACAAGATTCTGCACTAGGATTTGTTTTAACGAAACTGGGAGAAAATTCTTTAAACGTCTAAGATAATGTAAGATGGAGAAAGTCTTTTTACATATGTGTTTCACTTGTGTTTGCCAGGTTAAATTTGCGTCTAGATGTAGTCCAAGATCTATTACTGAAGAAGACTCCCCCATTAAGGTTAAGTGGATCCCATACCAGATCATATATTAAAAAAATCAATAATATAGTCAGGAATTGGTCCTGTGCCATAGCCAAATGGTTAAGGCAAGAAGCCTTTGGCACAGAGCTACAGGACTTGCGTTGGTTTAAATCTCCATGGGAAAAGACATTTTCTCTTGGAATTTCGGCCAGTATGCGACCGGTGCCCACCCAGCATAGCATCATGAGGTATTAGGGTACCTACAATAGGTGGCAGGTAGAGACCACATTTCACCCCTACAGTGGCTGGATGATTGTCTACCTCTGTGATTAACACATGTGGATGTGAGACCAGCAGCCGGCTGGTAGGCCAAGGGCCTCTAGGTCTGTTGCGCCATGGAGTTTAGTTTTAGTTAGTCAGGAATTGAACCTGGTACACCTGAGATGCTAGTCTGGCATGATGCATGTTACAGCACAGAGGGAATCATAAATATTTTTTTTTAGATGTGTTGACGTCCCAACTCCTTTCAAAAAACATTAAATTGAAAATATATAAAACTGTTATTCTACCAGTTATATTATATGGTCGTGAAACATGGACTCTTACTTTAAGGGAGGAAAGAAGTTTATGAGTATTTGGGAATAAAGTTCTTACGAAAATTTTTGGGCCAAAGAGAAATGAACAGATATGTGAATGGAGAAGACTTCATAACAGTGAACTACGTGGTCTTTATAGGAAGCCAGATATAATAAGAACAGTTAAGTCTCGTAGACTGTGATGGGCAGGGCATGTGGAACGAATAGGGAATGAAAAACATGCATGGAAGCTTCTTGTACAAAAACCAGAGGAAAAGCACCCAGTTAGTAGACCAAGAATGAGGTAGGAGAATAATATTAACTATGATTTGATGGAAGTAGATTATACAGGGAATGATTGGAAAGCATTAGCTCATGACAGGGAAATATGGAGAGCTTATGTCCATGTGGCCATGAACCTACGGGTTCGATAGTGCCAGTGAGTTAGTTAGATGTGTTGACAAAATCTATCTTAAATTTTCCTTTACCATCTTCAAGCTTGAGGAATCCATGGTTTGAATCTTGGTGAAGTTGTTGGTATTTAAGCATCACAAATTCACCACATTCTTCACATCTTTCAGTACGACTTCCACAGTAATTTTCATGCTCTGCCAACTCATTTGCTTCTGTTTCAATGTGACAATAGTTGCAACATATAGCTCGGCGACTACATGATGAATTCTAAAAAAAGAAAGTTCCCTGAGTATTAGAAGTAATATTCTTCCTTAACTAATGAAGAACTGGAAAGACATTTTACAATCTTCATATTTATTTACATAAATAAACTGTAAATGTTGTAAATCAATGGTAAAGAGAAAAATTGTTGCCTGAACCGGGAATCGAACCCCGAACCTTTAGCTTTCCGTGCTAATGCTCAGACCACCGAGCTAATCCAGGCTTCATTCCCATCCAAGCAAGAATCCTTCCTTTACCTTAGATTCTTGCTTGGATGGGAATGAAGCCTGGATTAGCTCGGTGGTCTGAGCATTAGCACGAAAAGCTAAAGGTTCGGGGTTCGATTCCCGGTTCAGGCAAAAAATTTTCTCTTTACCATTGATTTACAATAATTGAATTGTGTTTATTAATTTACTTATTTCTATCATAGTAATAGCTTTAGCTTCCCAATATTAATTTAATAAACTGTAAATGTTTAAAAGAAAGATTATTTAGGAAAATAATGGGAAATGTTTATAAACAAACATAATTCAATTATTTATATATAACCAGGGAATAACACTATGAAGTTTATTTTTAAATAAATTTGAGTTGTGTTTTTGACTTAACTCTTATTTCTTGATTTTTATGCAGACTTAGGTTTCATTGCCATACTTCGCTACATTCTCAATGCGACACACACAACTGCCATCTTGAGGTTGTCCCTCCTGCAAATTGATTTCTGCACTCTCTGTTGGTTGAATTGGAAGCTCATCAGTTAGCCAACAGAGAGTGCAGAAATCAATTTGCAGGAGGGACAACCTCAAGATGGCAGTTGTGTGTGTGGCATTGAGAATGTAGCGAAGTATGGCAATGAAACCTAAGTCTGCATAAAAATCAAGAAATATGAGGTGAGTCAAAAACACAACTCAAATTTAATTAATAATTCAATTTTTTTGATAATGAGACAACTATAAAATTTAATTCAAATATATAGAGAGTGATCCCATTACAGGCCTAAGGAGGCCTTGGGGTCGTAGGTTATAGCCACCTTTACCTCCAGAACATGGGTCTGGTACTTATTTCTGTTAGAGACTGAGTCGACTCCAAGGAACATAATTTTGTGGCCAGAATTAAAATAAGAATTAGATGTGTTAAGCATGTTATGTCGGAACAAGGTGAAGGTAGAAGGCAATACCTTTGGAAACATGTTCTCAAGAATCTACAAATTATGAAATGAGGTGTTAATTTTCCAATTCTTAGGGCCGCATGCAAATACATTAGTCTTTGGTGAGCTGAGTTTTCTGTGAGCATGTGCAAAGTTCGAAATAGCGAGTCGCTCACTGGTCATGCATGAAAGTAGTTTTTTTCGTAATATTGGCAAGAAATTAGCCAGAATTCTCAGCGATAAAACCACTTCCATTATTTTCGTCTGCTAGAGGAACGCATTTACGCTTGCGTCCCACAAATAATACCGTATACGACGACGTCTGCATCGTGCGATATTACGCCGATTCTCCAGTTGAATTCTTTGGTAGACTCTATCAAGTTCCTCTTCTCCGCGTATACCGAAAACATGATCAAAGTCTTCAAGGTCCGACATCTTGGATAAAGCAGCAAGGTTTCAAAGTATATCGATTACCATCGGTTCCCATCGGGTTGCTCACGATTTGTTCTCTGCAAAGTCACCTCGCCAGGTAGCTTAGGAATTTCGACAATTATTATCGCATGAACAGATTTTTGAATACACAAAAACGTATTTGGATGCAACTTTCTCAGCAGAGAACGACTTTTACGGTCTAATGTGTTCATAGATACAACCCTTAGTGTTTATTTCCCTAAATATACTCATTAAATTAATTTGGTCTAGTAACTCCTAGCAAAGTAGATGCAAGGGCCCAATTTTGGGCTGTTATGCCATTACAGATGTAGATTTCAAGAGCCATGTGATATTTAATTTATTTATAATTTTAGATATTTTTAGATTAACCCCTCAAAGCAGATGCAGTTAAATGGCCAGTCATACCCTGTTGTGGGAGGAGTTTTCACGGGGATTTAAATCCAGTTGTTCATTGCGAGTATTCCAATAATGCATTTAAATGGAAATATCTTGAGTAATTAAAATTGTTTTGTGAATTGTTTATGGTGTACACCCTTAATATAATATTTAATTCATTAAATTTATCATGGTTCTCACATAACACCTCTGCATGTGTTGACCTACTGATAATTTTTTTAATGCCCCAGGTTGACCTTTTGGACATTTCTGGTGCTCTATCCTGGCAATGGTGTAAGTAACCCACTTCTGAGGTTGCGGCGCCTGAAAGGCAGAGTTACATTGCCCGATAATATGATGGGAAATGATGATGATAGTGGTGTGCCAGGAGAGTCCTTAATCCTAAGCATAATTTAAGATGAATATGAATAATGATGATTGCGATGGCCGTATGAAGTTCGGGGATCATTTGGGCCTTAAAGTTTCCTGACATTTGTCTTACAGGTGAGGAAAAACCCCAATAAAAACCTCATCCAAGAAACTGGGGATTAAATCTGGGCCTGCTGCATGACAAGGCAGCACGCTACCCCGAGACCACAGCGGTGGACACTTATTGATAATTGTTGTGCCACAGTTGAAATAAGCCCTGTATGTAAGTTTCTCACATAAATAAAACAGTGAATTCCACTATGAATTCTTTGAAGAATTCAGAGAACAGCCACTACCTAACAACACAATGAATGTTTACACAAACAGAAGGATCTTAAAAAAAAATCAGTATGGGCTTGAGAAATTATTTTGTTGCATACACCAGTTTTACACTCTGGATACCAATAGTGGATTCTCCCCCCCCCCTTTTCAATGTGTATTATAAACACATTGCTCTTATGGGTTGACCTTCTTTCCTGTAGGGGCAATCTTCTCCAAATGGGTCTTTCTAATACTTGGAAACATTATTTTAGGTTGTTTTTACACATGATACCTGTTGTGCTAATAGCCATTCATCAACCCTAAATTTCAATTTGTCTTCCATCTGGTTTCCAAGGTAAAATAAGTTGATGATATGTGCCTATAACAACATCACGGGAGGTGTGGATTTGAAAGATCAACATGCTACAAGCCAGAAGATCGAGGTTTGAATCCCAATGGGTCAGGATTTTTAAACTGAAACAAACCTTCTGTTGGCACTGTGACCCTGGGATCGACTCAGCCTCTAATGGAAATGACTACCAGATGCTTGTTATGGGGTAAAGATGGCCATCAGGAAGAGATAAGAACTCAGTTTACATCAAGTGCCGATTGTCTAGAAAAAGTGGGAACCTTAACCTACAATAGCCTACGGGGTCCTGATGCCTGTAGTGGGACCATTTACCTTTCAGATACTGGATGAATAGTATACTGCCTTTCCATAATGTAAGGGTATTGTCAATTGAAATATTTTGTTTTGGTATATATCATCTGGAATTTACTGTTGAGATACTGTACTATAGCCTTTGTATGTAGTGAATTTTGCATCGTTGTTAAAAATTAAGAAATTTGAAAATAGATTCAAATCGATATACAAGCTAATCTACAAAAAAAAAGGCAATTTATTTTTCTAAGAAATCCTATATCAAGTTATAAATATAAGAAAAATGTCAGAGGCCATAAGAATAAATGCAAATATAAAATTATTTTAACTTATTACTCAGGGGTGACATTGATTAATATATGCACTAATATAAACTTTGAAGTCTCTACATAAAATTTATATAAACAGAAAATAGTTAATGTAAACACAAAGATCTTTATAACAATAAGAATTAAATGAACCGTGAATTCTTCTTACCTCATACATCTATGTTTTATAACGTAGAACTGCAGTATCGGGAAACATCATTCCCATTCTCAGCTGTTTTCACGACTGTCAATTTTTCATGCTGGTAATTTTCTAAACATAATAAAGTTGGAAATTTTTACATTATGAGGTTTTCTTAATAAGAATCAAATGAATCGTGAATTCTTCTTATCTCATACATCTATTTTATAACACAGAACTTCAGTATCTGGAAACATCATTCTCGTCGTCAGCAGTTTTCACGACTGTAAATTTTTCATTTGATTCTTATTAAGAGAACCTAATAATGTAAAAATTTCCAACTTTATTATATGAATCATTATAACAGTTTAAAACAGTGTGTACAGCTAGCATACACGTCACGTATCTCCTCACCAGCAGAAGAATTCAACCTGCGTACATGTCACGTACCTCCATGCTGACGGGTTAAGAATAAAAAAGTCCTGCCCACACATAATAAAAATAACAACAATAATAAAGATAAGACATAAAATCATAAATTATTTGGAAGTGACATCAATAAATAGGGACAAAATTCAAAAATAAATAAGCAGAAAAAAAGATACAAAGTAATGCCAAATGCTACCATTTAACTAAAAGCCTGATATGGGATCAGGATGTACATTTGAATTGTAAAAAAAAAAAAAAAGTATAAAATATATTGTATCCTATATTAATTTATGGAGTCAAAAGATGGACAGTAATAAATAAGGGTTTAAATAAAATTCAAGGAACAGATATGTGAAGTTTTAAAGAAACTCAAAGAGACAAAATACAGAACACCAAATTAGGAAAAATTTTGAAGTTGGATAAAATACAAGGTGAAATGGAAGATAGTGGAACATGATGTTGTGTTGAAAGAACAGATACTAGAAGGTTACCAAGACAAGTACTGGAATTTAGATTAGGAGGGAAGAGACCACGAGGTGAGCGAGATATACATGGGAAGAACAAGTTTAAAAGGAATAATCTTAAGAGAATGCTTTTTAACAAGTAAGATTTCATGATGGACAAAATGGAGCTATGGCAGGTTTTCTCAGGATTTCTCTCATTTTTCGCTAATGCAAATTTCATTCTACTTTTCTCCATACTCATCTCAAGTTATGATGATCTTGATGAAAATTTTCGGGATGTAGGCCGTGGTCGTGAGGCTTGTAGTTCCCCGACGTTTTGCCAAAGACTGCGTCTGGCATCCTCAAGGGTTGTCTTGAGGATGCCAGTCGCAGTCTTTGGCGAAACGTCGGGGAACTACAAATCTCACGACCACGGCCTACAGCCCGAAAATTTTCATCAAGATCATCATAGCAACTCCGGCCGTGAAAGTCTATATGAATACATTCATCTCAAGTTGTTTTTACGTCCATTTTTATAAACATTTGTGCAAAAAGTGGATATCCGAATTTTGATGTAATTTTGGTTTTAAAATGAAGCTTAGGACCACTAAAGATGAAAACACAAAAAAAAAAAATGCAGACCATCATGAAACAAAGCAGTAAAGTGATCCCACAACAGACCCAGAGGCCCTTGGGGTAGTAGGATGTTAAGGCTCCCACTTTTTCTAGACAATTGGCACTTTATGTCAGCCGGGTCAAGCAGTAAAATAACATTTTATAAACACTACAAAATCACATTTCACTAGTTTACTGTACGAGACATCACCATTTCGATATAATTTTGGTATTAAAATGAAGCTTAGGATCACCAAAGATGAAAACACAAAGAAAATCTGCAGAACATCACTACAGAAACTAGGTTAGAGTAATTGATTTAGGTTAGCTCTTAGTTTATTGCAGACATAGTATAATTTATTTACATACCTATAATTTAATATTGTCTAAATGCCATTCTATTTATTACTTTTACAGATTAAAGTAATTGAAATATGTTAGGTTAGCTTTTAGGTTATTATACATGTATTCTAATAAATTATATTATATATTTCGAAGATTGTTACAAATAAGTGACATCTATTTATTGAATATTTTGTAAGGGCTAATTTACCGTTGTTCATTTTCGAGAAATACGTACAATGATATATCGATTATTATAGACAACCGATTCAGTTAAACCATTTTTTCTCACAAAACTCTGTGTGAGGATATGATTTTTATTAAATTTCTAACTCTTTGCTATGTAATTTTGGAAATATAACAATGTACTTTTATTACAATAAAATAATTATTCGGCTGAACAGCAGTTCTACTTATCCTTGATTTTTCAGTTTATTGTTGTAAACTATAGCTCTTCTTCTGTATTTACCAACATTTTTTAATATTTTAAACTTTTTCAAACAATTTTTATAACGATGTTTTTATTATTGATTTAACATTTCTCAATGAAAGATAAATTAAATTTGAAGAGAAAAATTTTCGCCTAGACCAGGACTCGAACCCGGGACCCTTGGCTTTCTGGGCCAAGTGCTCTACCAACTGAGCTACCGAGGCGAGTTACGATCTAGACGCAAATTTTTCTCTTATATATGTTGTAATTCCCTATCGCCAAATGCTTTTGAAACCATTGTTTCTATCTTTGCAAATGGCGGCTTCTTAGTTAAGAAGACATTTATTGGGAATTTAACATTACTTTATAAAGCTAGTAAGGCTTCTAATGATGTTTTTATTATTGATTTAACATTTCTCAATGAAAGATAAATTAAATTTGAAGAGAAAAATTTTTCTCTTTAAATTTTATTTTATAACATTATTTGACAATTTTTAAGTATTTATTTAAATATGCAAATCACAACATTATGACACTGTTAGACAATATTGTGATGCTGACCGCTATTTTCTCCACAGAGTATATTACTTAGTCTATGATTTTTCTATTGCTGGTTTGGGTTATCGCTGATTGGAAAGGTGTTAGGAAGTGATAAGTGTACACTCATTTTTAATAAACGTTTGGTAATTTTAATATTATTAATATATTTGGGGACTTATTGCAAAGATTGGTCATTTAAATTTCACAGTGACATGAATACCATCTAGCATGTATAAACTTTAGTATGATATCGATAATAATCAATATGTTAGATAGTGGGTTAACTCTGGTGCATGCTCACTGTTGTTCTATAGGACTTCGAAAATATATCAGGTAAGTTAAAGTGCTATTTATCCTAAATTATGTTTTCACCCTGGACTAACATCTGAATATTGAATTTGATGTCATAATCACAATGGCAGCCACTTCCTTCAGATAAGATAGGAAATAGTACTTTATAAATTGATATTTTCCTGTTCTGTTTCTGAATGGTCCGCAATTTTTTTTTTATATTTTCATATTCGACATTCCTAAGCTTCATTTTAAAACCAAAATTATTTCGAAATTTGAATGTCCACTTTTTGCGCCATACCCTGAGAGCCAAATAACGGAAGCTACATTAAGCTTTCGAGCAACTCACGCACTGCAATCCTGTATAACTTAGAAAAATTTTCGTGCGACCCGAAGGAAAGCATATCCCATGGAGAAAATGATCGACAAATAGTAGACTTTTTCCTTAAATTGTAGATATGAGAATGACAATCACACATATCATTCATGAGCCAGTATTAAATTGATTAAAATACCACACCTACCTGATGATCAACTAAATGCCTCTTCTCACACTGATGACCACATGCAGGACATTCCACAATAGCATGAAAATTAGTATTATGGGCTGCTAGTTCATTCCTTGGTACCGGATCATCACATTTTACACATAATGCTATTTTTCTCTGGCAGTGCACATTATGCATCACAAAATTACTTTGAGGAACTTCTCGTTTGCTGAAATTATAAAATAATTTCTAGTATGAACTAAATGTCATATTTTCGTTTACGAAATGTATATTCACAGTATTACTACTCACCAATTTGAACAGAATTTAACGTCATCGTCACACATTCTTATACCGCTCTGGTATGCTCTGGCTAAAACATAACAAAAATAGACATTTGTAAACGGCCTCTTTAATCTGATTGTCTATATTTATATCAAATTTTGCAGATATGTCCCTTTCATTCGGGATTAAATAATTATTTTTGTGAAACTAAATTGGAATTACACAATGAAAAATATCACATACCTCGACACTCGACCAACAATAATTCGCAATACTACCTCACTCAAAATTTTTCATGGAAGTATCGCCAATATACTCATAGAAAGAATACCAACATTATGCATCAATTTTGTGTTAACATTCTAATATTTCTGCACGATATTATATTATATAATTAGGAAGAAAAGCTATTATTTCAGATAATATTTTTTTACACTGATTTTAGTCAACTGAAAACACCATTAAAGAAAATTCACGAATATACTTCACGTAGTTAAGTTTTCCATCCTGTTGCCCAAATATGAGAAATTTATCTGCCAAAATTATAAAACTATGTAAATGCACTATATAATTTAAAATATGCATTAAATGTAATATAATTTTCTAATATTCATCTTAAATAACACGATTTACTTAATAAACATAATCCGATACGCAGGAAAATGACCTGCTTCAGTAATGTCTTACTTGCTTTTTGTTATCTTATAGGCATATAAATGCCACAAATCTCTTAAAAAAATACTATTAACCTACCTATGTCTCGATATTTATCTTTCTGTAGTCCTATAATATCCACGTGTGGTATTCTATAATTTAATAAAGAGAAAAATAATTCAAGATTATGAAACGTGGATTTGACGTAGAGCACAGTAGTCCATTAGATTCACAAGTGCAATGCTTAGGGGAACTAGGGGAATACCCTAGTATTATTTTTATGTTTAAATAACACGTGATACGTGTGATATGGGCATTATATAAAACATTTCCAAACGGATGTAATCATTTCATCATATTATGTACTTATAGGAACTTTTTGCATTTTAGCGAATTCCGAAAGAATATAGTGGATATTAAAGCTGTTCTCATGAAAAGATTTTTTCTAAACATTTTAACAAATCTTCATCGATTCTACTTACTCCAAGCGCGATAGGCCTAGAAGGCCCTTCACCTACCAGCCGGCTGCTGGCCTCACATCCACATGTGTTAATCACAAATACCGAAAATTACTTTATATTATACAGAGGCAACTATTGAGGGGAATTCATATTTAATGAATGAATTAATTTGAGAACAATATTTTTTTTAATTTATTTTTACATTATTTCTTTATTATAGGTATAGCCAAATAAGTTATCCATAAGATACGCGAACGGGCGTGGTTTAGTGACGTTAAGGTCAGCAGCGAGGGGGAGACAGGAAGGGGAGTGTCGTGGATGGGGACGCGGGAAAGTGCAATTCCAGATGTGAAAATATCCACGAGATTTTTTGTAGACCATCCTGGATTAAAATGTTCATTATTTCTATATTATAATTTGATGAAATTTATAAGAAAGGAAAAACTTAAGTATCCGTTAAAATAAACTTCTTATCAAATAGGCCTATGCCCACCTTTGTTTATGTCATTATGTGTCGGAGAACAATAATTCTTCAATCCCGGACAGACTGTGAATTGGATCCCCTGTTATTATAATTAAAGCTCCAATATCTCTTGTTAATGGTCAGGGAATTTTATCAACTATAGAGCGTCTCAACCTTAAAAGGCAGTACGGAATTAGATGTAGTATGTACCTCTCTCACTCGCACTCCTACATCCTGCTATTAGCTCCATCCTTTTCTACTCCCGCGATGTTGCCAATTTTATAAAATGCAAAGTGATGAATTTAATAAAATGATGATATGGTCGTATAGAGAATTTTCCGCTCTTTCTGAATGTACAGTATAAATTTTGAAGTCTTAAGTAATTAATATTGTGAATAGTTTTGACAAATACATTATTTTGGCGCGAATCTATATTTTTGGAGATAAAAACTTATCACACGATTGGTAGAAAACTAGTGATAATGATAGATTAAGAATTTTTTTGTGGGTTGCCTGATGTTTATGGATTACCCTGTCTTTCCCTGGTCAATAATTTTTACATAAGAAGGGAGCTATTTATTTTTTGTTAAATACTTGTTAAAAATTATCGGATGGTAACACAAAAAAGTTACGTAGCGAGAAACATTTTTGTTATTGACTGTATGTTGATGACAAAGCGAGAAAATGTGTTTATAAATGTCTCAAATAGTTTTTAAAACAACCCAGACCTCGGAATCTTTGCGCAATACTTTATTGCAGTTTAAAGTTTGTTTACTTAGGTACTCATTTTCATTTCCGACCACGTTTGACTCTGCACTTCCTCAGGCTCAGAGTTCAGTGTGTGATAATTGTTGAGTGAAGTTCAACTCTGAGTGTCCCTCAATTGTCTTTGGTTCATGTATTTTTCATAAAATTGTTTAATTTCATATGTATTATTATTGTATTATATTAATTATGAATATAGAAGCTAAGCGACGTAGTATTGGCAAACTGCACAGTAAAGAACGGAATATAGTATTGAACATATTTAATTATTTTTTAAAGAAAACGAACGTTGCCCAGGCAGTTAAACAGACAGCAGAAGCTACCGGGTGTTCGGAACGTTTAATATATAGAATAAGAAAGGAACAAACGAAAGGTCCTCTTAGAACGCCAGCAAAGAAGAAACCTAAACGAGCAAGCAAACAAAAAAATGCCATATTAATGAAGTTCGATGGAATAGTACAAAGCGGAGTCCGCCGCATCGTTCATTCCTTGTTCTTTGAGAACATACCACCTACACTAAATATAATATTAAGCAAGGTAAATATTGATGATACGCTACCAAATTTTTCGAGGTCTACTTTAAATAGATTTCTTCACGATATAGGGTTTGAATATGTAAGTAGGGCCAACAAATGCGCCTTATTGAAAGGGATAATATAATCAGGTGGCGTCATAAATATCTCAAAGATTTAAACAAATTTAGGAATGCAGGGAAATTTATTTTTTATACAGATGAGTCTTGGGTAAACATAGGTCACACCGTGACAAAAGAATGGAAAGATACCAAAATTAAAAGTGCTCGTCAAGCAGCAATTGAGGGTGTTAGTACAGGTCTTAGGCCACCTAGGGGTCGTGGGTCAAGGTTTGTGTTGGTTCATGCAGGGAATGAAAATGGGTTCGTTAATAGTGCCGAGTTAACATTTCTGTGTCAAAAGAACACGGCAGACGTCTACGATGAAATGACAGGTGAAGTGTATGAAAAGTGGTTCGCCGAGCAATTGTTGCTCAATGTCCCAGAAGGATCTGCGATAGTATTAGACAATGCCGGCTATCATAGTCGGAAAACCGAACGGTTGTCTACAACTTCCTGGAGAAAAGATAAGATTATAGAGTGGCTCAATCAAAAGAAAATCCCTTTTGAAAGTAATATGTTAAAACGGGAGCTTCTTTTTATTGTGACTCAAAAACAGAGACACTTACGATAAATGCATAATTGATCAGATGGCTAAATTAGCAGGAAAACATGTCCTTCGCTTGCCACTATACCACTGCGAACTTAATCCTATCGAAATGGTATGGACACAAGTGAATAACTATATAAAAAATGAAAAACGTGTCATTCAAAAAACAAGAAATGAGAGATTTAATTTCGGATGCATACCAACACGTGACAGTACAAAATTGGGCAAACTACTTGGACCATACAAAAAAAGAAGTACTAAAATAATAAACTGAAAATGATAACAAATCTATTCTCAGAAATCTATTCAAAGAAAATTGAAAGTGATCTCTGGAAAGCAGACGGAGATTCAAGATGACGAGGAACCATTTTTGATACATTTGTCATCATCATCATCTTCGCATTCCTCTTTCCATGCATCGCCCACTGGTTCCGATTCGGCTAAACCTGGATCATCCAGAGACACGGAGGAATTTATCGAAGGAATAACACCATTGCCAGAGGATTGTGGACAGGCTGGATGGTATGTAACGTATTTTAAGTATTACTTTCCTATTATTATTATATTCGTGAACAATTTTAATATTATAAAAGCTTTAATATTATTGTATTCGTTAAAAAATGTTAAATAATCAATTGAGCTGGTGTTTACTTGATGAAAATCCATATTTATTAATTAAATATAAATAAAACGTAGTTTTATTTTTATTTAATTAAAAAATGTTAATATTATACAAATTATTAAATATTTAATTAAATATAACTTCTTATAATATTGTATTCTTAAAAAATTAAAATAAATTACATGTTAAAGTGATTATAATTTGTATAGTTGTTTATGTAGGATATTTCTTGATATAGACCTATATTATAAATTAAATTTATTATAACTTAATTAGCCTATATCATAATTAATTACAATTTATATGTTCCCTTGTATTATAATATGTGCATTTAAATCTCGCTCTGAGCTTTTTGGCGTTTAATTCGTAGGCCTAAATACTTGTATTGTCATTCGATATCAGTAGGGCATAAGGTGAACTTGTATGAAAATAACAAATATATCGGACATTTTACGTTTTTTCACTCAGGTTTGAGGGGTTTTAAGAGTTTTGACACATCTGTTCCTTGCCTCGCACATCTTTGTCTATGCAGTAGAACTGGCATCAGCGCGCTCCATTTAACGTGTACTGGCTTTTAAGGTTGTGACGCTCTATAGATTGAATTGGTGATTTCTATGTCTTGTCATTAATGTACTCCACTAGAGTAGCCTATGACGTTGTAAGAACTGCAAATACGTAGGATTGAATAATGGCTACGTTGATAAAAGGACGAGGGCAACACTATCTTCATAATCACATTATCCTTCACGTTCTAAATATTCTTGTTCAATCCGTTGCACTCAACGACATCTTGAAGCCAGTCTTTCATTGTCAGCTCACTTAAATTTCTGTTTTGTTATCTTAAAAGTCTTCCAATTTAAATGGTACATTATGGGAACCAACCCAATTTTTAATAAGTGCCCAAATACTGTCTATTGCATTTAATCCTGGATAGTATGAGGGAAGCATGAAAACGGAATGCCCATGTTCACTTAACAAAATATCAATTTCGTATGTCACAAATTTGGGTTCACCTATAAATCGAAATAATCTCATATAGTTCAGGTTTGGTAAATTCAGGCGGGAAATAAATGTTTTTATCTCGCAGCCACGTTTGCATATTCCCTATATGTATGGCCGGGATTTATTTGTACGTTGTATATGAGGCATTGACGAGAACGGAAGACGGTGGTAAATTTGGAATCAATTTTTACCTGAGCCATTTCGCTATTCATGTAACCGTGATAAGCCTAATCCCTGACTTTGTTTTAGACTTGAACATTAGAAGAGCATTAGGAATAAATCCAGTCTCTCCTCCTGCATGAACATTTACCAGACGGGGCCATTTAGAAACTGGTGCGTGAAAATCCTTACCCGAATCATCTGACCAAGATAGTGATGACGTATGGCAACTATGAATAGACTTAAACATCTCATCTACAAATATTATTGGCCTATTTTCCTGCCTACACAGCATTATTTGTCTCAAAAACTTTGTCCTTTTCAATCTAACATCACGTGTTTTTTTAAGGACAGCCCTATTGTTTTGAGTTTTTTTTTCTCCACTTAATACCAACATTTCGCAAAATCCTGCACTTTATACCTTCTTCACTGCAGGTTATATCTTCTACTAAGTAAGCATGCAATTTATTAATTGTTGGCACTTCACTTTCACGTAGGCTAAAGAAAATTCATATATATATATATATATATATATATATGCCCTCGAATCACATCTTCATCAAACCCGTCCACTGTTGTCTCTCTCTCTCTCTGTCTCTTTTCTGGAGTGGAGGGACCTTCTGTGGAATCAATTATTTTCGTCCATTTATCACTCGCCTTACCGTGCATTCATTGACATCAGTAGCCTCGGAAATCTCTGAACATTTGTCACTATTCCTCTAGCTTGACTATGGAGAGATTTACTACTTAATTTAGAAAGCACTTGTGGCATATTAATCAAAATACCGGTACATTAGTTCCCAAAATACATTTAAAGGTTCAATAAAAAAACCTAAATATAATTACGGTGAATCAATTAACATAAAATAAGCAACAAAACAACTCCTAACGGAGAAATGTGGCGGAATTGACTTATCACATAAAACGTGTGATGGTGAATTCTCTTGAGACAATTGACGCTTCGGGAAGAAAGAGAGAAATTCAAGGCCTGGTGAAACACATTATATAAAGTAGGTGTGTCTGGACTTTTCTAGTTACTCTGCTGGGGACATTTTATATAGCTTTACCTCTACTAATGTTGTTTGATATTTTATTTCGTGGTTAAACACTACCAATGTAGCGCTCATCGATTTAACATTATGGATCTTAAGGACGGTATTGAAAACTCGCACCCAGCTACTATTATAGTTTCTATAGAGTATGACGCGCATACTCAGTTACCATGGTAACGCGAGCCAGCCGACTCGTAATGATGCGGCTGGGTGTTTCTCAGACACACAACACACGAGAGGATCTGTGGTATTATGCAGTCTCCATGGCCGTTTTTAAAAACTTAAATAATATTTTGCAGCGGCTGGAAGACAGCATTAGACATATAAATTAAAACAGGATCTGCCACTGGGAGTTGTACTTAAGAGGTTTCCCTCTAACAGTTCCTCAACCGAGATTCACAACGAACTTCTCGCCCTTAAATATCCAATCAAATCCGCTAGGTAGACGACCAACAAAGAAGATGATCAGCAAATACACATTCCTTTGAATATTCTCGAGTTGTAAAACTCATACTCCGGCCGAGAAATATACAGCCTCCACCGCCTCATGTAGGCCTACACTAGTCGCTGTACAGCCCTAAACGTAGATATGCCTTGAAGCACTACTTCCGGTGCCAGAAGTTCAACTATACTTTCACGGGATAAAATCTGAGGCCGCGATGTGATTTATGCTGAAACACGTCATCACAAGTACTGTCCGTTGAAGATCGAGGTCTTCACAGACAAATATAAACTTAAATGTATAAATTACGGTAAATCAGGATATTCCGTGTCCTATCGCTACTCCCCGCATACGACAATAACAGAAGGAATCCAACTACTTCTATAGTCCCTCAAACCCGAACTTTCCTGTCAAAATCTGTTAACCTCAACGTGTCCTACACAAGGATGTTGCTCCTGGCAGCAACACACCTCAACTACAGCCAACGCTGCTCGGATACAGACAGGTTTGTCCCTCAAATCCCCATGTCTGGGCAGAGACAGAAACTACTTCGAGAGTTCAGCCCATGTTGACTGGTTTATCATCAACTATGGAGTGGTCCATGTTCTTGTTCACTTTGGCGAACATGTGCTTAGATGTGTAGGTTCACTCACGGAAGCTATCTCAATGGCGTATCTAAACAGATTAATTTCTATACGTGAAATAGTTCGGAATTTTGAAGCGATCTTTGGGGTTTAAATGCGTTTCATTCAATAGAAGATGGCCAAGGAAGAGATAGTTGGGAAATTTGTTGTACACTCTAACAGTCTTTTCAGGACTACAACATGAAAAGAAGAAGATGATGATAATATGTTGGTTAAATAAAAACAAACTAGTTAAGATGATATGGTTACATGCTAAATTAAATACCAAAATTGACTGGTATCCAAAAGGAAGATTGAAAAAATCCAGACCTATAGTCACCTGAAGAAAGGGAACTGACTGGTCAATTTATGAGAAATGATTAAAAGAGGGAGAATGAGAAGACAGAGTTCATGGAGATTGAAGACTGGTTAATAACAATGTGGAAGCAGGACGATGTGAATAATACTATGTCGTCCAATAAGTAATGCACGTAATTTTAGTTTTTGATAACCTTTCATTGGAAAAGAATGAAACTTTACATAATGTATCTTGAATCCTTCCTTTATAAGGGCACGAAGTATCATTGTTTTCTGACAGATGGTTGTGATGTACTTTAGTTTTAAAATGGCGGCTGCTCGTAAAACATGTAGGCCTATAACGCAGATAGCAGTGATCTAATTTCTTCCTATGCAGCAAGAGACCATTTCAAACATTTACATATGTTTACGAAATGTCTATGGGGATCAAGTAGAAAATGGAAAGTAAAAAATCGATTTAAAGTAGCGTTGTCTACTGCAAACCCTCCTCAAACAATGAATAGGAGTAGTAGGCCTATCAGTAGTTGGGTTAGTAGAATGTCAGTGGCAGAACGAGGTAAAGCAGGGCTGTCAGATTCCATAATATTCAATCACAGCTGTCTGCTTTGTATGTTTCACAACCGCCATTTTAAAACTAAAGTACATCACAGCCATCTGTTGGAAAACAATGACATTTCATGACTTTATAAAAGAAGAACTTAAGATACATCCTGTAAAGTTTCGTTAATTTTCAATAAAAGGCAATTGAGAACTAAAATTATATGCAGTATTTATTGAACGTCACATACACACACACATATATATATATATATATATATATATATAGGGTGATTCACAATAAGTATTATAGACTTCTAGGGGTTGTAGAGGGGACTTAGTAGATAAAGTTCTGTTAAGAAACCCATGTCCAGAAACGTACCATTTCGATGTAAAATAGGTTTGAAGATCGGAACAATGGGCTGATATTGTGTGTCTTATGTTTCAGATCCTGTTGTTCATTGCACAAGTGTACCTACGACGCATGTTTTAATACACGTGCCACACAAAACCTGGTGTGTGCTCAAAAATTTTCTGCTGCTGCCAGAATTCATGCAAGAAGATCTTCCTCTGACTCGACAGGTGTAGTACAATCCCTAGAAGTCTTTAATACATATTCTATTACACAAGACACGCGATATCAGCCATTGTGTTTTGATCTTCAAACTTATTTTACATCAAAATGGTACATTTCTGGACATGGATTCTTTATCAAAACTTTATCTACTAAGTCACCTCTATGACCCGTAGAAGTCTGTAATACTTTTTGTGAATCACTCTGTATATAAAACTTCAATGACACTTTAGTGGGGAACAAATTTTAAAATATTGCACAATGAATCTAAAGTCAGATATTTTGTCCAAAAAAATCTTCAATATTGTTTGTATTCAGAAACATAACATATGTTCAGTTTCCCACCAGTACTATTAACAGTCAGACACAAGAAAGAGTGAAGAGTCTTGAAAGGAATATTTTCTTGGCCATCAATTACCTAGCTTTCAAATTCAAGTGACAAGTGTAAGAACTTATTCATTGGTAAATAATAAACCCAAACCTTGAAAGTGATGGAAATGCCATTGATGAACTGAAAGTTTTAGTTAAAATCAATAGCTATTTTCTTAGTTTAGCATATGAATGTCCTTGGTAAATATATAAGATGTTATAGTTAAATCCTTTTGATAAAAATTACATCTTAGATCTCGTGATTTTTCCACTAAAACTCTTTTAATAAAAATCACATATCAGATCTAATAAATAATTTTTCCGCTATAATCTGAATTGTGAACATCAAATAGACATACAATTTCACTATAGGTTTATCATGTCAATTCTAGGTGACTATTATTGTCAACATTTTATAAATTCTTCATTTTACCTATATATTACCGTCTATTAAGAAGATTGTGTAGCCTCACTTCTCTAGCTAGACAAAATATTTGAATTGTTTATATAGTATCACTTCTCAAGCTTCACAAGATATTTGAACGAGAAGTCAGGTATCTACTTAGTATTATTTGAAAAAAAAAATTAATGCCTGAACTGGGGGCAGTAGCTCAATAATGAAAATGAGAAAAAAAAATTGCAACCTTTATGTTTTGTCAAGTCCACCGTTGTGGTCTCGAGGTAGCGTGCTGCCTTGTCACGCAGCGGGCCCGGGTTCGATCCCCGGTCAGGACAGTTTTCCTGGGTGAGGTTTTTATCAGGGTTTTTCCTCGCCTGTAAGACAAATGTCAGGAAAACTCTTAAGGCTCAAACGGTCCCCGAAATCATATGGCCATCATCATTCTTCATCGGTGTGGAAAGCAACGGGAAGCTACCACACCTACAATTCCCTAGTAAAGCTGCAAGCATAGCATGAAAATACTATGATTGAAGTGAAGGACCTGGCTAAATGATCATCTACATCTGTGATTGAAACATGTGGATGTGAGGTCAGCAGCCGGATGGTTGGCCAAGGGCCTTCTAGGCCTGTCGCCCTTGGAGAGTAAGCAGTATATAATGTATAAGTTTTGTTCTTTTTTAATGACTAAATATATTAATTATTTTTAGGAGATCAAAGCAGCTCTTAATGAAAATTATAAATACAAGATTAATAGTAATATGAATTATTTCTGTACTACAGCAACTTTCATTATATTATTTATAATGACTGTTCATGCGTTCTCATTATCCAATGTAAAATTTGAAATAATACAGTCATTTTGTCTGAAACATAAGTGTAGCAGCATGATTATTCTGGATATTTCAGGTATGTACAAAGGTTTAAGTAAAATTGTATCAATGGCAAAGAGAAAAATCATAATAATAGCTTTAGCTTCTTAATATTAATTTAATAAATAATGCTATAGCTGTGGAGTCCCTTCATGTCTTCTTAATGTAGAAGCCATTCATTGTGTATTTGTGAATGATGATTCATTGCATTGAATGAGGGACCAAGAGAGTAAGGTAAAGGGAGGATTTATGCTTGGATGGAAATGTAGCCTGAATTAGCTCAGTGGTCAGAGCATCAACACAGAAAGCTGAAGGTTTGGGGTTGTTCCCGGTTCAGGCAAAAATATTTCTCTTTACCATTGATTACAATAATTTAGTTATGTTTATTTCCTTAAAGATGTCGGTGAGTGACATGTGGTTAGCACATTGCCTCAGTGAGACATCTAGTTGTAATCCTATAGGGGATTAAAATATCATAATTATTGTGTTTGTGTGTGTGTGTCCAAGATTCCTTTACTTTGTAAAATAATAATTATATACTCCCTGAGTATTAGTCTTGTAAAGTATTACAGTATTATAAATTCATAAATCAATGCATAAATTTTATCTAAATTATCTAAATAAATATATTAAACTGAAAAAATATAAAATTGTGATTTTTCCAGTTGTATTGTACACATAATAAATATGGCCCCTTACTTTAATAGAGAAGATTAAGAACATTTGAGAATAAGGTGTTTAAGAAAATATTTGGACCAAATAGAGACAAACAGTCAAGTA
Organism: Diploptera punctata; assembly: GCA_030220185.1. NCBI lineage: Eukaryota > Metazoa > Arthropoda > Insecta > Blattodea > Blaberidae > Diploptera > Diploptera punctata. The sequence goes on from JASPKZ010000793.1 coordinate 874,514, forward strand.
AATGGAGGAAGCTACGTAACAGTAAGTTACAAGATCCATATAGGAAACCAGATGTAATAAGAACAGTTAAGTCTCATGCTATGTAATGGGCAGGGCAAAAGGTAGAATAATAGCTATCTGTACCATATAGGATAAATATAATTTATTTTAATTTTGTACCTTGTGCATTAGGGTTAATTAATATATATTTTTTATAAAAAATCTCAAATTTCTTGAAGTTAATGAATTTATTGTTTTAAAAATTGTAGATTTTCAGCAGTATTTGCCAGTTTTTAAAAATGATGTGCATTTTTGGGAATTTACAAAAGTCATGTGGCACGAATGGGAAATTAAAGATAGGGATATAAACTACATCTGGAAAACCATAGGGAAATCATCCAGTGGGTAGATCAAGAATGAAAAGAGAGAATAGCATTAAGTGTGATATAAGGGAGGTGAATTGTACAAGAAATATAATTTATTTTAATTTTGTACCTTGTGCATCAGGGTTAATTAATATACATTTTTTATACAAAAATCTCAAATTTCTTGAAGTTAATGAATTTATTGTTTTAAAAATTGTAGATTTTTCAGCAGTTTTTAGTGCAGTTTTGAAAAATTATGTGCATTTTTGGGAATTTACAAAAATCATGTGGCACGAATGGGAAATTAAAGATAGGGATATAAACCACATCTGGGAAACCATAGGGAAATCATCCAGTGAGTAGACCAAGAATGAGAAGAGAGAATAGCATTAAGTGTGACTTAAGCGAGGTGAATTGTACAAGGAATAATTGGAGAATATTAGCTAAGGCTAGGGATTTATGAAGACCTTAACAGTCATCATGAATGTTTCATATTAAGGGCCAGTTTCACCAACAGAGGTAACTGCATTACGCCAGGTTTCCCCATATATAATACATATCTTAAACTGGCATATACAGTTACCTCTGTTGGTGAAACCGACCCTAAGTGCTGTACTTATACAAGGCAACGGTTATTTAGGCAAAGAGAATGGAACTTTGAAAGGTGAGATGAACAACCAACTTGTTAAATTTATGTCAAAACAATACATCCAAGCAAGAGTTAGCACAATTAAAGAACAGACTTCTTGTGAAATGCTCCCTGATAGCACTGGTAAAATGCCTCTAATAGTTTTATCATATGAAGCTTCATCATTACAACATAAATTTCTTAAACAGGTATGATACTTCTTATTTTATAAACTTATTTCAATACTGCTACTGTAGATTTGTTTATATTTATGTATATAATTGAAATATATTTAATTTATGACATATTAGTGCTTCGAGATGCAACAATTTGGAGGCAAAAGCATCTGGCTGCTGATGTCTACATGGAAACTATCATATCATTTACTTCATATTCTTTCAAGTCTCAATGTACCCTTCAACAGCAATGTCTTCACTATTATTCATGATGAAACGTATGGAATTCAGGTATTTTCACATTAATCTTATATATAAAAATCAACGTTTGTTTGTGTGTTCGTATTCTATGCACGGCCATACTGTTGATCCAATTTTGATGGGTTTTAGATTCCCGGGATGAACATAGGCTATAAGAGAGTTGTGATATTCAACCCCTTCACCCCTAAAAATCACCCTTTGTAGTGAAAAACGTGAAATAAAGTCCCTAGTTTGACGCTTCAATGGCTTACGCTGCCTAAACCATAACAAATACACCAAATTAATGTACACAGAATTGAATATCTCAAAAAAACTCTACAAAAAAGTTCATGACAGCATAACGTTTATATTTTACGGATAACTCACAATAACCATTTTTGTTTTTCATTGATGCCAAGAAGATCGGGATAAGTCGATTCCCGGACAAGTGTGCTCTGCCATACTGTTCATCCGATTGAGATGGGGCTTTTTGAAAAATGTTCAGGAGATTTCGGGGATGAACATAAGCTATAAGAGAGTTGTAATACTCAACCCCTTCACTCCTAAAAATCACCCTTTGTAATGAAAAATGTGAAATAAAGTCCATATTTTGACGCATAAATGGCTTATGCTGCCTAAACCGTAACAAATACACCAAATTAATGTACACAGAATTGAACATCTCAAAAAACTCTACAAAAAGGTTGTTTATCCTCTACGGATAACTCACAATAACCATTTTTGTCTTTCATTGATGCCAAGAATATCGGGATAAGCAGTTTCCCAAACAGTGCACGGCTGATGGTAAAAACACATTAACATTTATTTATGAGTAGCAGCTCATGCCGGGTATTAGCTGGTAAACATATAAAATATTCCAGATAATAAAAATAATTACAAGAAATATGACTTACATTGGTATTTCATCCTTTAGGGCTTAACTCCCTCCCAAAAGAAATGGATTCATCATCAACATCATTTTTATGATCCTAAACCTTACGAGTATAATGTATTATACTATGTTACTGATGTTATTTACAGTTTACTCTAAAGAAATAAAACTGTTGCTATCTTTATGACAGGTGCCAGTTGCTTGAATGGGAATGTTTAGTACCTGCAGCATTTCCTTGGGAACTGAGATAGACAGGAAAGACATCAGTTTTAATCACCAGCTGGGGCTAGTCATGTAATATCATGGAAACTTTTTCACTGCATGAGTTTTCTCCCATAGTGAAATTTTAGATATTGAGATGCTACAGTTTATCATAATCCTAATTTTGATGCAATATCATTGTCATTAATGATATGTGGTTATTTGATTATGATGAGTAAAGAAATCAAAATAGAATAATCTTTACAAAATACAATGAATAATCCAGTTTTTTGAGACTGGGAAACATCTTACCTCAAATTAGTAGTAGTAGTAGTAGTAGTAGTAGTAGTAGTCTAATGCCCATTAGCTTGGATGTGTTCCATTTGCTTTCTTGCTTCCCAATAGAGTCCTACCAGAGTTCATGTAGGTGACATCTTCAGAGCCTCACAGCTAGCAAGATGATCTTTGTTCATGGTAGTGTTATTGTCTTGGCACAGGATACAATTTGGAGAGTTGAAGATTCCAATTTTATGGAGGTGTGCTGCCAGGTAGTCATGGCCTGTTAACAGTCTGAATGTTGCTACTGCTTCATGTCTTGGTTGTTCAGGTATTAAGTTTTTATTCTGCGAGATAGCTGCCCATGGTTTCTCATTACTTTGTGATTTGAAGTGCTCCATCAGTTTTTTCTGGAAGTTTCTTTTAATTATAATTTTTGCAGAATGGTAGGGCAGGGATTGATTTGTTTTCTGTAAAATTTTGGTGCACTTTTTTGCTAAAAGATCCGCCATTTCATTTCCATGTACCCCGCAATGAGAGGGGATCCATTGGAGCTGGATAGTTTTATTTTGTTTGGTCAATAATCTTATGATCTTTTTTTATTTCCAACACTTTTCTGGAGATTGGAGAGTTATATGTTGTTATAGCTTGTATGCTGATGTTGAATCACTTAGTACAACTGCTCTCTGAAATATATTTATTCTGTCGAGGAGTTGTGTTAGTGCTAACTCTATTGCCTGAATTTCTCCATTGAAGTGTGTGTAATTTTTCCCTACCTCAAATTATTGTTGATTTATTCTCAAACATGTTTCAATATAATCTTCTATATCATCTTCAGCTTGCCCTGGGTCCACAACATAAAACTCAAGTCTGGGTAAGCTGAAGATGATATAAAAGATTATATTGAAACATGTTTGAGAATAAATCAAGAATAATTTGAGGTAAGATGTTTCCCAGTCTCAAAAAAAAAAAAAACTTGATTGAAAGAACCTCAAAATATTACTCCCTAAAATAAACTATTAGATACAATGATTAATATTCAAGCTAAACTGTAAATACACAATTTTAGATATGATTTGCAAAATGAAAGGGGTAAAATAGCTTTTTACTTCATTCATTAAGAAGACAACTTTTTATAAGGAAATAAAAAGTTTGCCATCTCTGAAGTATATGTATCAATGTATGTATGTAAGAACTCTATAATGACATTTTATTAATCCTGTTTTACGCTTTCATCTTTTGGAAGGAAGGACTCATCAAACATGAGAAAACAGTCTAAGATATCCTGTTTTGGCGAAGAGCTAGGGACTTACAATGGTTTGAGTTTCATGAAGGAAGAAATTTTGGCCTGGTACGGGGCCAGTACCCATCTAGCATGTGAAAAATGTACTAGCTGCATTTTAGTGATTCCAGGATAAAACAAATTGTGATGACTGAGGGACTCAACATTCTGACCATATGTCACATCTATGCTGACTGGATGATTATCCACATCTCTGATTAACATATGTGGATGTGTTGCACCATGGCATTTAGTAATTGATAAACTTTCGTAACTATGTTATTATTTAATTATTAATGAGTTGTATATTTTAGCTCACCACATATTTATTTTAAAATACAATAGGAAGTAACATTAAGAGGTTTAATGTAATAAATTTGGGAATTTTAACATTGTGAGGTTTTATTAATAAGAATCAAATGAATTGTGAATTCTTCTTACCTCATACTTCTATGTTTTTTTAAACACAGCACTGCAGTATCAGAAAACAATCTTCCCCATTGCCAGCTGTTTTCACGACTGTCAATTTTTCAAAGGAAAAAACAGAGAAGTATGAGGTAAGAAGAATTCACGATTCATTTGATTCTTATTAAGAGGTTTGTTTAATAATTAAAATATTTTGTCTGTTCATTCTTACCTCTTATGGTTGTTTTTGTCTAACATATGTTTCAAGGCTGCTGAGCCCCATCATCAGCCTTGAAACAAATGTTAGACAAAAACAACCATAAGAGGTAAGAATGTACAGACAAAAATCTTAATTATTAATCATCTCATATTTCTTGAAATATTTCATATTTCTCTCAAGAATATGAGGTGAGCTAAAATATACAACTCATTAATGATTAAAAGAAACCTCACAATATTATTTCCTACATATATTTAATATGTTATTATTATTACTATAATATATTTATTATTATAAATATTGCAGCTGAGTGAAGTATATGCGATAGGTCCAAATTCAGTTCTTCAACATAATGTTATTTCAACTTGGGGAATTGAAGATGCACATAGGCTCACAACTTTTCCAAAACTTCCATACAAGTATGCTAAACCCTTGAAACGCTCAAGTATGAAACACTACAAACTTATAGCTACATCTGTTAGTGTAAGTACTAGAAAATTATCAAGATTTAAATAGATATACTTTATATAAAACCTTTCAGATTTTCTCAAAAAAGTGTAAATCTTACAATAATAGTAGATTTATTATGTTTGTTCCATGAAAGTTATTTTCTCAGACATTCACTTGTATTATCATTAATTTATGCAGGCCAATAAGTTCTACACATATATAACAGAGACTGACAGTGAATTCCAAGTTGCTGGAGGTTATTTTGGTGAAATATTTAAGAATCTTGCACAAGATTTGAATTTTACGTAAGTATTAATTGTAGAATTTATAATGCTATCTACAATTAAGATTTAAATTAAACCTCATAGTGATTTTCCCTATAAAAGTTCAAGTTATCTACAATTCTTGAAATCTATGTATATACAGTCATATTAAAAAAACTCAAGATGCTTGGAATAAAGGAATATTTTTTTCTTCTTCAGGTTTTGCCTGAAGAAAATGACAAAGAATTATATACAATGACACCAAAAGTTATAATGCTCCCTTAATTTTATCAGCTCGAGACAAATATATAGAAAAATTAAATTTTTCTTAAAATAATGGTCATACATTTTTTTAATTCTTGATATTTTATGAATATCCAAATTAAATTCTTTTAGATCTAATGTAATGACATCATAAGGATATATGATACCAAAAAAATATAATATAATAACTATTATGTTAAAATTTTCAACATACAAAGCCATATTCGTGAATTGGTTTGCATAACCAGGATGTGGACAAGTATGTTACAAATTTTGTTATATCTGGGTAAAGAGGGTAGCGAAAAAAAGCCCAATCTCTCATAAGATGTCTTGGAATATCAATTAATGATTATTGAAATAATATGACCGAGTGGTAGCCAGGAATGCGGGAGCTATTTATAGATGGTAAATGGTAGTTGGCGACGAGTACCCCCTTTACCCAGTTATAACATCTAACTAGTACTCTTATAATCAATTCAATATTTAAAAATAAATTGTTTGTATCATTTTAAGGTGATTATTATAAAAAACTATTAATTTTGTGTTATATTCTACAGTGTTAATCATGTCTGATGTAATGGTTAGATTGCCAGTTGACATCCCAGTGATCTGGGTTCTATTACTAGCTTTATACTTATTACTCACTGGCACTATCGAACCTGTAAGTACTTTCTTGTTGACTGATGTTATGTTGATCAAAAGAACTACTTCTTCTTCCCTCTGTTGGTGGACCAATGAACCTCCAGATCCAGTCAGAATCTACAGGAACTTCGAAGTTCATAAGTTTTTCTTTAATGTGGATTTTTTCCCAAACCTTGAGTTCTTTTTGTAGAAAAACAAAAAGAACTCACAATTTGGAAAAAAAAATCCACATAAAAAACAAGAAAGAAAAACTTACGAACTTCGAAATTCCTGTAGATTATGACTGGATGCGGAGGTTCATCGGTCCACCAACAGAGGGAATGAAGAAGTAGTTCTTCTGATCGACATTACATCAGTCAACAAGAAAGTTAATAAATTAATGAGTCATTTTAACATCTTACCTCATATTTCATGTTTTTCAAACACGGTAACTAGAGTCATAATGGCGGTTGAAAATGAATGACAAGATCATTTGAAAACTATAGTTACCGTGTTTGAAAAACATGAAATATGAGGTAAGATGTTAAAATGACTCATTAATTTATTAATTAAGAACCTCATAATGTGTTTCCCAATTTTAACTTTCAACAAGAAAGTACTGAAGATGAAGCCACCAAGGCTTTGAAACCACAGTCTACTTAGAAGACTGGATATGAGGAGAGGTACGAAGCATTTAATTTCTTTCTGTACATTAATTTCAGAACAAAAATCAGTTTTGTGGCTTTTTATGACAAGTTATATCTTAAAAACTTATGGTACTGAAAACTCCTGCTATAAACTGTAACAAGAATTATAATACAAAAGTATATACTAGAATTTTAAGATATCTGTTTTAAATTTACAGTTATAGAATCAAATTCCAACCAGGTTATGCATATGGCCTTCCTCCCACTGATAGCAATTCTACTTGGACAGGTGTACTTGGTGATATACAACGTGGTGAAGCTGATTTGTCAGCTTGTGAGGTATCTGCTCTTGGAAATCGTCTCACATTCATGGATTTTACTATTCCTGTCCATATCACAGTGTAAGATATCTTATTATCCAGCACTGAGTCATAAACATAAACATTTGTTTATTTCTAGGGATTAAAATTACCAACTTTTTAAATATTTTGTAACCTCATTGCCTATATACCTTTCCAACACACTTCAATATAAGATATTAAATATAAAATTGGTACCTGGTAAGTCAGTCGTCCTCAACTAAATTATTAAACTTCATCAAGTAATTCCAATATGGAGGCCTTTCAAAAACAATGTTTCATCTTCTTCTTTTTGAAAGGCCTCCATATTGGAACTACTTGATGAAGTTTAATAATTTATAGAGTGATTCAGAAATATGGCTATAAGTTTGATCGCATTTTGTGACAAAAATATTATTATTAAAGGAAATATGATGTTATCATTGGAAAAGGAATCCTTCAAATTACAACAATAGAACAAAACAAATCACTTCCCACGTGCAGCTTAGTGGGTTGATTTTTGTGAGCTAGCGTCGAACGCCTCCACAATTCTCTTCGTTGTTTCTGCATCTGTGCTAACGCGAGGCCTTCCAGGAGGTTTGATTTTCTGCATCCTTCCTGTTTCCAGCAGTCGTTTTCTCCACTTCTCCACTGTCGACGACTGCAATGCTACGTTAAAGTCACGTCTTGCCCGGCTTGCAGCCTCACGATCATTAGCATATGTTATTACCCATGCAGCAATTATAATTTGCTGTTGCATATTCAATGCCATTTTGACTAATGACGTAAGTTCTGCACTGTTTTGTTTTATTCCATTGTTGTAATTTGAATAATTGCCTTTCCAATGGTAATTTCATATTTCCTGTAATGGTAATATTTTCAACACACGTGATCAAACGTATAGCCATATTTATGATTCACCCCGTAGTTGAGAGCTGATTTAGCAGGTACCAAATTTATATTTAATATCTTATTACATACCCTCAATGGTGCTTTAATATGAATTTCAATAGTATTGACACTTCAATATTTTATCATAACCTTGAGAAGCAACTCTAACTTTAGAACTCTACTTGAATATCTAACTATTCCTCATCCTTCCTGTTTGGTCATCTATTTCTGGAATTCCTTCCTTTCTTGCATCAAGGATAAATAGTTAAAAAAAAAAGCTAACTGAACACTTACTTATGCAAATCAAATCAGTTCTAGGCATAATTTTATTAAACATTCATAGGATGCATTTCATCTTTCATTAACACACTAAGTCGAAAATTTGCACCTAAGCCTGGATTTGAACTCCAGATCTCCAATGTATAATGCTGAAAAACCAGAGGGAATGCATCCAGTAGGTAGGCCAAGAATGAGGTGGGAGAACAACATTAACCAAGACTTGAGAGAAGTAAATTATACAGGGGATGTTTTGAAAACATTATCTCAGAATAGGGATGTATGGAGAGCTTATGTATGCATGACCATGAACCTATATGTTCAATAGAGCCAGTGAGTGTGTGTGTGTGTGTCATTGCTTCAAAGTTTATTAAAATCATAGTTTAGCTCCTACACCTGGGAGTTTATCATAGCTATGTTTTCAATACCCAAATGTGACATGGGAACCTAAGGAATTATACCAAAAAATTATACTAAACCGTGACAAGATGTTGATACTGAACTCCTCACTCCCAGTTTTGGGACAGGGAGCATTTGAACATGGGAAATAATGAGATTTCAAAATAATAAATTATTATAAAATATGATTCATAATAAAAAAAACTAAATTCAAGAAACAAAAAGTGATAAATGAAAGTACTCTTCAGACAGATAAAGAAACTGGTAAAAAATTAAAGAATTTTACATATTATCCTTCAGTATTTAATAAGTTTCAAAACATTTGCAGCAAATTTAACATTAAATTAGCACTGAAAAATGATTACAGATTGCATGAATTAATCAAAACCAACAAAAATGAAAAGATTGAAGACAGCAACAAATGAGGGATTTATGAAATTGATTGTAAAGATTGTGAAAAAATATGCATAGGAAAAACAACTTAAATACAAGATTGATAAAACACCTTAGAAATGTTAAAAATGGAGAAATAGAAAAATCTGCAAAAGCTGCACATGGATGGTCAGAAAAACATAGAATTGAAATTAAGGACAAATTACTAAAAGAGTTAGAAAAATCTAAGGAATTCACAATTTGGAAGAATTTTTACATCTGTAAGAATAAAAAGAAAACCATGAATTTTCAAATTCCCGAAGAAAAAGAAAAAGGGAGCAGAAATTAACAGGATGGACAACTGCAAAATGACAGTTTTAAGCATCAACAATGTCGCACAGAAGTGACGAAACCTAGGTCTGCATAAAAATCAAGAAATATGAGGTGAGTCAAAATAACCAACTCAAATATAATTAATAAATTATGAGCTTATATCTCATTTAGAGAATATTGCATTTCAATTATCTGTATGTAAGCAAAGAGTCCACTAGATAAATGAAGTATGATTTTTGGAACTGGTGATTTGGGTACGCTTTGAAGCAATAAAATATGCATTGATAACTGTTGTGTGAAAATATGTTTTATAACTTGATTTCAGAAGGCGTCTTTTTATACATGAAGGTTTGAAGAAGCTTGAAATGTATTCATACTTTTGGCCATTCCAAATATCAATATGGATAACCTTCATTGCTGTTTTCTTTCTATTTACCATTATAAACACAACATTCTACAGAATTGCTAGAACTCAAAAGAAGCTTGGGTTTCTCTCCAATGTTTTTGTTTTCATCAGCATTATACTTCAGCAAGGTAAGTATATCTAGTATCACTTTTTTTAGGAATTAACACTATGAGATATTAATAATTAAATTAATGTTTTTATTACCTCACCTCATATCCTTTTTCTTCTATACTGCAGTTTCGGAGCTTATCTCCATCGCCAGTAGCCTCTGGTCGACCGGTGTTATGTCGTTTCTTGGCGGTTTCCTTCTTACTTCTATCGGTGGACCGATGAACCTCTGAATCAGGTCAAAATTTGCGGGAGTTTCAAAATTCATGAGTTTGTCTTTCTTGTTTTTTTGGATGTGGATTTTTTCCCAGACTGTGAGTTCCTTTAGTTTATCTGTTTGTTTGATTAGGCTAGCTTCTGTATCAATTAAATGTTTTTCAGACCAAGCATGGGCTGCTACTGCTGACTTGTCCACTTCACCCCTTTTTTACATTTCTAAGGTGTTCCTTCAATCTAGTTTTTAAATTTCTTTTTATTTTTCCTAAAATTTTGACCTGATCCAGAGGTTCATCGGTCCACCGATAGAAGTAAGAAGGAAACCGCCAAGAAACGACATAACACCGGTCGACCAGAGGCTACTGGCGATGGAGATAAGCTCCGAAACTGCAGTATAGAAGAAAAAGGATATGAGGTGAGGTAATAAAAACATTAATTTAATTATTAAATTAAACCTCATAGTGTTCTTTCCCTGTGAAAGTTAAATAACTATGAGGTATTATTTATTTATGTACAGTTTCATCACTCATCTCATATTTTTATCTTTCTTAAACTAGTTTCAGAACTGTATTCTGTTTCATCTTGTATCTTGTTTTATATGCTTCCTCCTCCTTTGTTTCAATATAATAATTAATGGTAAAATCAAATGTTTCTTACCTCTCCTCATACAAATCTTCTAAGTAGATCGCGATTTCAAGACCATAACAGTCACATCTTCGGTACAATCTTGGCGACTGATATTATGTCGATCGGAAGAAACTCTTCTTCTTCCCTCTATTGGTGGACCGATGAACCTCTGGAACAGGTCAAAATTTGCGAGAATTTCGAAGTTCATAAGTTTTCCTTTGTTTTTCTGAATGTGGATCTTTTCCCAAACCGTGAGTTCCTTTTGTTTGTCTATTTGTTTAATTAGACTGGCTTTTGATTCAATTAAATGTTTTTCGGACCAAGCATGAGCAGCTACTGCTGACTTTTCCATTTCTCCATTTTTGATGTTTCTAAGATGTTCTTTCACCCTTGTTTTCAAATTTCTTTTTGTTTTTCCCATATAAATTTTGTCACAATCCCTGCATTTGATCTGATAAATTCCTGATTTGTTTTCTTCTTCAATTCTTTCATTTTTATTGGTTTTAATTATTCTATTAAGGCTGTATTCGTTCTTCGGTGCTAATCTTATATTAAACTTTTTGAAATCGCAATCTACTTAGAAGATTTGTATGAGGAGAGGTAAGAAACATTTGATTTTACCATAAATTAAACCACATAGTGATTAATTCCTGTAAAAGTTAAATAACAATTCATATTTTCTTAACCATTTCATTATATTTGATTTGTTTAATGATGCTTATGCTTATTTACAAACATATGTCAACGAGTGACATGTGGTTAGCACATTGCCTCAATGAGAAATCTTGTAGAAAACTAAGGTATAACTTGGAAAAAAATATATATGAACATAACACTGAGCAATGTGATATTTATGAAATCCAATGTAATATAATAGTGCAAGTCACGTAGCTGCTGTGGGTAGGGCATGTGGCACGAACAGAAAATTATATAGGGACATGGAAACTTCTTGTACAAAAACCAGAAGTAAAGTGCCCAGTAAGTAGGGATAATGATGAGGCATAAGAATAATATTAACCACGATTTGAGGGAGGTAAATTATACTGGGAATGATTTGAAAACATTACTTGGGATACGAATGTATGGAGAGGTTATGTCCATGTGGCCATGATCTCCACATTTGAAGGTACCATAAATTTCAAGACAACACAAAACAAGTTGGTTTCCAACGCCCTTCAAACTTTTCACAATTTTCCCTTTCATTGAATATTTAAATAATAAATTCCGATCTATCTACCTTCCAAATCAAGATACTGTAATTGATGAATCAGTATGTTTATGGAAGGGGTATTTATCTTTCAAACAAATCCCTCCACTTAAAACTATCAAATTTGATATTAAAACATATGAATTGTGAGAATCTAGGATTGGGTACGTATGATCATTCATTGTTTATATGGACAGGGAATGGAACTTGACACTGTGTATGTGAATAAAAAAATTTGAAATTTTCCATGAGCAAAGAATATTTATAAGCAAGATAAGAATAGAAATACAATTTAACTAAATTTTATTTATTCAGAATTTAATATATATCTAAAATAAGTTAGTGGATGAGGAGTTTAAAAATACTACTGCACAGGGGAACTGCATGGACTTTTAAATGACCGCATAGAAGGGAAGAAACTGGTCTCATATAAGTACGGCAAACCACACTAAGGGGTTAAACTGCCAACTGGTGCCAATTTGATGAATTTTGAGATCTGCTCGCCAGGAACTTCAAAATGCATGGATCTATATTTGTTTTTCTCAATGTGTATCTTTCACAAATTATTAATTCCAAAGGCTTCTCTAAATGTTTCAATAGCTCAGTTTCTTTCTGATTCACTTATATAAATAACACTGAGCAACAAAAAATAATTTTTTTTTTTGTCTGGGAAAGAAAAATGTCATTCTGATAGTATTTTTTCTCCTGAATCAAATATGATATTGGTTTTTCTCCATCATGCAAGGTTTCCGAGAGACAGGCATTTATAATTTCAAACCCTTTAATATTTTCTACATTCGTAACTACACAATATTCGAAAATTCAGACTCACCTAGAAAGTAAGAAATTACGATTTTCTGCTATATTTTGCCTGTGAAGCATCCCTCTTGATGGTCCAACGATAATCAGCCAGCATATTAGGATTCCATTTGCCTTGATATCTCTTTTCCACAGCTGAAATCTCCTGATGAAAGTGTTCCCCGTTTTATTTTACAATGGACAAATGGATGAAAAAACATTTATTAAAAATATAATTATTTAAATCCATTAATTGAAATTGAAATAAAATTAAAATTATGGGTGATGGAGAAATTCCGAATACATATTTGAAAACACGATAAAAAAACTGCATTAAGTACAACTATTGGTACTCATGAGACAAAAATCATGTAAAAAAAGTAAAGCGATCCCACAACTGGCCTGGAGGCCCTTACGGTAGTAGGAGGTTAAGGCTCCCACTTGTTCTAGACAATCGGCACTTTATGCCAGCCGGGTTGTCAGCCCTGCGTGACGGCCGCCTTTACCCCCCAGAACAAGCATCAGGTACTCATTTCTGTTAGAGGCTGAGTCGACCCCAGGGCCAAAGTGCCGCCAGAGGGTTTGGGTCAGTTTAAAAATCCTGACCCCAACGGGACTTGAACCCTCGACCCTCTGGCTTGTAGCTCAGTGCCTTAACCACTACGCTACGGCGTGCCCCACAAAAATCATGTTGACCAGTGTTATTAATTACTTCATTGTGTTAATTTCCCATCATAAAAGTTTTATTAAATTAATTAATCAACTTTTATAAGATTCATGATGTGTTCCGTTGAGGTTTATTCAAAATTAATATAAAATTATAGTAGAATATTCACCTGAAAGGTCCGTCTCCTCAACTTAATTATCATTTAACTGTAGCGCTTTCGGGACTTGTCCCATCATCGGCAGGATTCAAAACTGTGAAACACCAGTTTTGAATCCTGCCGATGATGTGACAAGTCCCGAAAGCGCTACAGTTAAATGATAATTAAGTTGAGGAGACGGACCTTTCAGGTGAATATTCTATAATTTTATATTAATTTTAAATTAATTAAATATTTATGTTATGCAGGATCAGACTACCCTGTGAATATGCCTATCAGATTGGTGCTGCACACATGTGACGTACTATTTTTAGTAGTGCATACTGCTTATAGCGCTAAGCTCACTGCACTTGCAATGCTCTATGAACCACCTCCACCCATAACAGATACTGCTGATCTTCTCAAAAGCTCTAGTTGGAGGTTTGGAATCATCAATGGCAGTCTAGAATATAACATGTATAAGGTAAGTACATGTACATTTATTATGCAATATCTCTGCTACAGTGGAATTAACAGATTTTTGGATGAATAAGTGAATTCAGAGTCATCTTATCTCATAACTTTTTTTTTTGTTCAATGCCACCTGTTTGTCATTCGACATTTCAGGTATTCTCTCCTGGCATTGGCGTATTATAACCCACTTCTGCGTTGGGGCGCCTGGAAGGTGGGGTTATGCTGCCCTAATGATATGATGGGTGATGACGATGGGTAATGATGCGCCAGGAGAGGCCTTAAACCTAAACTTAATCTAATGAGGTGAATATGATATTGGTGATAATGATGGCCAGATGATGTTCGGGGACCGTTTGGGCCTTAAAGTATCCTGATATTTGCCTTACAGGTGAAAAAAAACCCCGAAAAACAACCTCACCCAGGAAACTTGTCCCGAGTGGGGATCGAACCCGGGCCCGCTGCGTGACAAGGCAGCACGCTACCTTGAGACCACAGCGGTGGACTTATCTCATAACTTGTTATGTTCTATTTGAACTAGTTTTGGTATATTTCATTCTTCATTATGTATATCCAGCTTATTTGGACCAAATAGTGGAACTGATAACTGTTGGAGAATCAAAACAAATAACGAACTAAACAAATTAATAAAAATTAATTAATAATTTTTTAACATCTTATCTCATATTTTATGTTTCTTCAAACACGGGAACTAGTTTTCGAGAGAAGGATCTCTCTCATTTTCAACCGACATTATGACTACCGGATTTTCGTTGGAATTTCCATCAATAACGTTGCCATCTGGTGTTGATTTGATGAACTTTGAGATGAGGTCATGTTCGTCAGGAATCTCGAAATTCATGGATCTAAATTCATCAAATCAACACCAGATGGCAACATTATTGATGGAGATTCCAACAAAAATCCAAGAGTCATAATGTCGGTTGAAAATGAGAGAGATGCTTCTCTCAAAAACTAGTTCCCGTGTTTGAAGAAACATAAAATATGAGGTAAGATGTTAAAAAGTGACTCATTAATTTATGAATTAAGAACCTCATAATGTTATTTCCCATATTTAACTATGAAGAAATTAATAAAAAATCAGAATATAGTAAACCACGTAAAATCTCTCAGAATTAGGTTGGCTTGGACATTTGATAAGAATGGATGATAAGTGACTGGTCAAGAAACTCTATAAATGGAAACCTATAGGAGGCAGAGCTGTTGGAAGACCGAAGATCATATGGGAGGATGACACAATGAACAATCTAAAGAAAATGAAAATGACTAATTTGAATATGGCAAGAAACAGATTGGCATGGAGGAGGATTGTTGAGAAGGCCAAAACTTTCATTTTTGAAGTTGTCACACCTTAGGATGATGATAATGATGATGTGTATCCAGCTGTAGCTGATGACACAAATCCATTGCATATTTATGCTTATTTCGCTTTAGAAGAATCCATATTGTGTATAAGTTGCAATGGGGGCTACATTGATATACTAACAGCTTATGTGGGCATTTTTTAGTTCCTTGTTTATCTAAAGTAAAATGGTCCCACGACAGGCCTCGAGAGGCCCTTGGGGTAATGGGAGGTTAAGGCTCCCACTTTTTCTGGACAATCGGCACTAGATGTCAGCCGGGTTGTCAGCCCTGCATGATGGCCGCCTTTACCCCCAGAACAAGCGTTTGGTACTCATTTATGTTAGAGGCTGAGTCGACTCCAGGCCATGGTGCTGCCAGAGGGTTTGGGTCAGTTTAATAATCCTGACCCCACCGGGACTCGAACCCTCGAACTTCCGGCTTGTAGCACAGTGCCTTAACCACTACGCTACGGTGTGCCCCACTTGTTTATCTAATATGTCAATAACATGGTTAACCCTTCTCATCCATCAAGGTGAGTGCCCATGAGATTGTAAGAATTAGATAGATCAATATAGAGAAATGAAAGTAGGAAAAGAACTCCTTGGTGTTGAATGTTCCAATACTTTCAGAGTTGAAAAAACAAGAATTAGCTAAGAGAAGCTATGTACAAGAAATATAAAAATAAGGAGCAAAACACAAGTAAGTGGAAGCAATGTTTTGCTCAGCTTGGGCACCTTGTGGTCGCCATCCACATATCCCCTAGATGGGGACCCCTGAGGAGTTGGTATATTTGTATACTATTGTCAGCTTTTCCAGATGATGGTATATAGATATATCGAAACTAGTTCAAATAGAACACAACAAGTTATGAGGTAAGATGACTCCAGATTCACCTTATTTATTAAGAAGAACCTCATAATATTACTTCCTAATGTAATTTATTAGATTTTTGGACTTCTGACAGTTCAGCATTTGAGAATTGTGGGTATGTGTTGTCATAGCAAGCATCCAACCTTGACAATAAGCAATCACTGCATGATCACCCTTTACCTACAAACGCAAACATTTTCCTACCAAATACTTTGAAATGTTGCAACTTTTCCAAAATATGCCTACAACCACATGGCCCTACTTTAGATTTTATACATTGTGATCGGTTTTCATGTTTGTTTTAAATACCAATATTTAATTAAGTAGTGACGAATCAATAACACACAAACAGAATGGACCAAAATTAATAGGGGCTTAAGACAAGGATGTGGCCTCTCGCCCTTGCTCTTTATCATATACATGGATAGAATACTCCAAGATTGGCGACAGATGAGACATGGTTCTATCCAAATTAATAGAAACCATAAAATAGACTCTTTGCTTTTTGCAGATGATTTGGTATTAATAGCTCCAACAGAAACAGATTTACAGTATTCTATACACAATTTTAATATAATTGCAAAAAGGTACAATATGGAAATCAATACAAAGAAAACTAAAGTGATGGCCTTTTGTGGGAAATACCCTATACCTAGCAAAATTGTTTTGGATGATGAAATTTTAGAACGAGTAAACAAATTTAATTATTTGGGTTATAATTTAAGATTTCAAGATGAAGTTGATATATCAAAGAAAATCACAAATTTTACAAAAAACAATAGGGATAATTAACAGTATAATGAAACCATCTTTAGTACAGAAGAACACAAGATTACGGCTTTATAAGGTTCTCGCAAGACCAGTATTAAGATATGGTACTGAAGCATGGACAATACGAAGAAGAGATGAAAGCCAAATAACAGCAAATGAGATGCAATTTATGCGCCTTACAGCAGGCTACATAAAGTGGGACCATAAAAGAAATGAGGAAATTATGGAAGAGTTGGATGTAGAACCCATTCTTCACCATATACAAAACTACCAGAACAACTGGAAAGCCCATCTTCAACGAATGCCGTCTCATAGAATTCCAAAAGCCATACTTCGCTACTGCCCCCAAGGCAAAAGATCACTGGGACGTCCAAAAAAGCGCTGGATGGAAAATTCCTCTTTGAGGCCATAACAGGCCACATGGCCTAATACTTGCATGGATGATGATGAATTAATTAGTGAATGTCTCTGTTATAATCGTTAATAATTTTGTCTAATTTTACTATTCATGGTGAGATGTTGCCACATCTGAATTCAAATTCTGACAACTGGTGCTCCCCCACTACAATCGTTGTCACTCCATGTATAAGTGGCAACATTATACTTTTCCTCTAGTTGTAGTTGTCAGAAGTCCAATGATTCATTAATTTAACTCTAGTAGCAGTAATTCCAGTCAGTTGTTTTTTTTGTAACAAAATTAATTAGTTCAGATGATAGCATCTGAGACTAATATCTGGATGATACGGTTCAAATCTTGGAATCAATCAATAATACAGTTTTAAATTGGATGGTGTTAAGCATCAACCAGCTATGTGACATTATGTAAGTTTCGAGAAAAAATGTTTAAAGATTAAGTCAATCTTCACTATTTATTGCAGTGCCAAATTAAAATACTAGATACTACAAGTTATTTTCCTTGTTTGACAGTTATGCATCAACAATCTAAGAGTGCTTAGCTGTATGATACAACATTTAGGTTAGCATTTATGAAGATCTGGTTTCATAGCCACTTTTTACAAAACATAAAACCTCTGATAGGACTGATGGCGTTTACATTTTTCTTTAATAACAAGGCGGTCTGAGTATATAATTTTTCTCTTCAAATATAAATTCAACTATATTTACAGATTTGGTGTTAAAAGTGTGTGTACACTTACTTCATGAGCCAGTGCAATAGATGGCATCTAAATTTTTTTTTTAATGGCACTTAGATGGTTGATGCATAACATCATCCAATTAAACTTTATAGTGATTTTTCCTATAAAAGTTCAATAATACAGTAAAAGTAAAGTAAAGTAAAGTAATCCCACGACAGGTCTCGGGAGGCCCTTGGGGTGGTAGGAAGTTAAGGCTCCCACTTTTTCTAGACAATCGGCACTTGATGTCAGCCGGGTTGTCAGTCCTACGTGACGGCCGCCTTTACCCCAGAACAAGCATCTGTTACTAATTTCCGTTAGAGGCTGAGTCGACCCCAGGGCCACAGTGCATCCAGAAGGTTTTGGTCAGTTTAAAAATCCTGACCCCACCGGGACTTTAACCCTCGACCTTCCGACTTGTAACGCAGTGCCTTAACCACTATGCTATGGCGTGCCCCTTCAATAATACAGTACTATGCTCATTTCATGTTAGTCTTGGTTATAACATTTATCTCTGGCTTGAAGTTAATGGATAGACTTTTTTAAGGTCTTCCAATGGGCAGCGAGACTGTGGGTCACATATCATAATTATAGCATGTAAAAGAAACTCAAGCCTCAGATAAAGTTTGCCAGCCTCTTTATACCACTATTTGAATTGCAAAGCTATGATCAGAGTTGTTAAAGAGCATCATTAATAAAAAAACTAACTAAATAATATTAGTTCTTTGTGAAGTGTAGCATAATGAAATATGCAAGTAAACTGATAAATTTTAAGATCATTGAGCTTGAGGCTGCGGTATTTCCTAGAATTAAAATTTATTTGGGATCACACAATAAGCTGTTGTTATACAGCGGTCAACGGTAACTCAAGGGTTGGCAGGTACATGTACCTAGCGAAGCGAAACTAATGTTTATTATAAAAGTGTAAATTTGATTGACGTGTTGAATATGGTACTATTTGCAAAACAATAAATTTTGTTAAAAGGAATACTTGAGCCAATTTTAAAACTTCCTTGGGAAATGAATATAAAAGGTCAAGAAATTTTATTGTTAACACAGTGTGGTTAGTAGCTCACACACTCACACACACACACACAAGAGTGTGGCCAGTAGCTCCCATACGAGTACATACAGAGAGAAGCCAGTAGCTCCCTTACGAAAACATAGTGGGCTAGTTTATCACATTACGAGTATTCCAAGGAGCCTGTTGATCTAATATTATTACCTAAAAGTGTGAATCAAT
This sequence comes from Diploptera punctata, assembly GCA_030220185.1. Lineage (NCBI taxonomy): Eukaryota > Metazoa > Arthropoda > Insecta > Blattodea > Blaberidae > Diploptera > Diploptera punctata. Next base: position 894,053 of record JASPKZ010000793.1, read on the forward strand.
CTATCGTACATAAAATATACTAGGGAAGTCTAGATTTGCTCAAGTAGTCTTCAAGATATTATTAATTCATTGTGTAAATTAATGAGTCATTTTAACATCTTACCTCATATTTCATGTTTTTCAAACACGGTAACTATAGTTTTCAAATGATCTTGTCATTTAACTTTGAATTCATTGTGTATTGTGTTGTTCATAAAAGGTTAACAAAATAAACCCTTTTTAATTAATTACACAACTCATTGTTACTGTTCATCGAATTCCTTATCCTTCACACCAGTAGAACCCAGAAATAAGCTTAATCTAAAAAACACCCTGAAGAGACACTTGTGCCTTTTAAAGCCTGCTGCAAGCTTAAATATTAAATTTAACACTTCTCACTGAATGATAAATTTTATTTGAAGAGAAAAATATATGATTTGGGCATATATTTTTCTCTTCAAATAACATATTGATACCTATGTATATCTTTGATTAAATTTGCACAGACTGGTGAGAAAAACAGCTTATTGGGAGATATTTGGCTCCAGAAGCTACTACCTTTCCCAGAGAATATAATGAGTGACTTTAATTCAGGGTTGTCACAAGTGCTGAATGATGATCACTATGTATTCATGGGGTTAGAAGATTCATGTCATAAGATTCTGCAAATCGACTTCAGTCATGAACGAGCATGCAAAGTTTTAGCTTTACCCAAAACATACTTCATTGGTGGACTGTCCCTAGGATTGAAAAAATATTCTCCATATGCAGAAATCATTAATTACAGGTAAAATAAATGTTCTAGAATTTGCAAATTTTCATGCAGGATGCACTAAAAGCTCCCTCCAGCATTTAACAAAAATGCTAATATATATTATTTCTCTGCTTCTAGCAGCTTCAGAAAGCTTGGCATATGAAAGTCTTTGGTTTAGCTGAAGGCTGAGATTTTATTAGCCAATTATAACAAAATTTGAAAACTTATTACATAAAGGAGAAAAACAAACTAAATCTTTTTAAAAGTAGGATCCTAGAACAAATACTCGGTCCCATAAGGGATGAAAATGGAGGAAGCATCACAATGAGGAACTCCATATATATCACTGTTCTATTAGTGTCAGGGTTGTTTAGAAGGTGAGATAGGCAGGTCATGTTAACTTGAATGGATGGCAATAAATATTCCTATCAAGTTTGAGAATAAAAGTAAAAATGTTTCCAAAATTTTTATTGGGAAACTCTTGGAGAAAAAATCCATTAGGAAGGACTATATGAACTTGATTGAGTTGGCTAAGGATAGGGACTAATGGAGAGCCTTAGTGAATGCATAATTGAATTTGTATGTTCCATAAACCATAGAATTATATTAAATTTGATAGTGAAATTTGTATATCAATTTCTGCACATGTACAAAACAATGATGTTCAAGCATTTTTGTGTCTTGAATTTAAATTGTAGCTATGGAATACGAATTATTAAGAAATCTATGAGATAATATCAATGATGTTTAGGAAGGGAGAGCATAGTTTAAGTAGCACCTATCACAAAGACAGTATTGGAATCAATAAAACCTACAGTAAACAACATATGCAGATTTAACCCATCGAAGACTTTTAACGAGTCTCCCTCGTGAGCAGGTAGAAAGTCCAAAGAGCTCCTCCACGACCTACACTCATTGTTGTGTTATAACCCCCACTGTAAGAAGTTAGGTTTTTTTAGTGGTTTAAATTTTCGATTCACCGTCAGTAAAATTTGTTGTTTGTTTATGTAAAGTAAATATGTATAGGCCTAGTGTATTTTTTAGTTTATTTTAGTTATTATTTATAGAATAGTAGACTATAGCTGTAGGCATTTATTACGGTAAAATATAAGTGAATATAAATTCCGTGTTTATTTGTTAAAATTCATAGTTGTAAATTTAATTTTTTTTTTTGCAATATGTCCGTAAATAGGAGAGATTGTATTGCTATTGAGAAACTAAGTGAAGTAGTGGATGAAATGTTATGTGACAGTGATTGTAGTGAATTATCATGGAACGAAGATTCGAACGATGAAATAATATACAGTGACAACGTAACCGTGCATGTTACTGATGGTAGAAATATTAGGTGAGTTTCGTCCAGTTTTTATCTATAGTATTTTATAATTTACAGGTCGATATATAACTAAGATAATTAAAGAATATACGAAGAACTTTTCCTGATTTTATAATGTATAGGTCTATGCTTATTTATATTTCATATATTTATTTTTATTATGTACAGTATTATATTGCGTTAGTTATTTTTTTCGGTCTTGTTTGAACATATGATTTGTCTTTACTTTCAAGGCAATGTCCGAGAACTGTTACAAAAAGATGGTTTTTGAAATATTTGTCAACTTTAACAGCCTTGAAAATAACAAAACATAACGGTTTACAATGCACAACAGAGGGTAGCAGGTAGGCCACATTCCTTTGCTATTCGTAAAAGTACAAGATACTAAAAGAAAGTCAGGGGTAAACAAAATATCTGAAAACATAAGTGATAGAACACAGTATGTGTATTTTGTATTCTGATTTAAAGTCCAGCGCAGCCGGAGTAGCGGTGAGGAGATTTAAATGGGTTCCCAGTGAACATGCTAGGCGCTTTAAATGTGTCTCCAATGGGTTAATTATTCCTTAAATTGAAACAATTCAACTAATCTGTGAACACTAATCACATTTTGCCAATGAATATTTGAAAGTGTGAGTAAGCGAGGAGAAACACATGTCAACACTGTAATGATATTATGAAAATACAATAGGGACCAGCCTCATGGGCTAGTGGTCAGCATTTCTGACTACTGTTCATGTTCGATTCCCAGTTAAACCATAGGAATTTTTCCTTAAAGGGAATTAATTATTTCTGTGGTTGCCCATGATCTGGAATTTAGGTTAAGTTTAGGATTAAGGACTCTCCTGGCACACCACTATCATCACCCATCATATCATCGGGGCAGCATAACTTCACCTTCTAGGTGCCCCAACTTCACAAGGAGGTTACAATTCACCAATGCCAGGAGAGAACACCAGGAATGTCAAATTAACAACCTGTGGCATTGAATAAAAAAATACAATAGGAAGTAACATTATGAAAAAATACTTGGAAGATGCTGTTAAACTTTTGAATATTCATAATAAAACAATTAAATTTATTACAGAAGATGAAAATAACCAACAAATACCATTTTTAGACCTTATATTGATCAAAAATGAAGAAAACAGGAAAATAGAATTTGGAATTTACAGGAAAGAAACACACATTGATAATTATATTAAAGCAACAGGTTCAACTATATTGCACATAAACAAGCAGTCCTTAATAGTTTAATTACAGACTTGTAAATGTTTCCATGAGCAGAGAAAAATCACATATTAAAAATAGAAAAAGAGAATGGTTCTGAGGAAAAGATTATTCATAAGAAAATTAATTAATTCAAAAAACAAAAAGTGATAATCCTGATAAATAAAAGTACTCTTCAAACAGGTAAAGAATTCAGGAAATTTACATACCATCTTTTAGTATTAAATTCATGTATTCATAGTATTCTGCAAACTAAGTATTCTCCACTCTTTCCTTAACTAAGCTTTCCTTTTTGTATCTGCATACAACCATTTATTTTAATATTGTCTATCATCTGATGTCTTTTTCTGCCCCTAACTTTCTTTCCGTTGACCATTCCTTCTAGGACATCCTTCAGCAGGCAGTTTCTTCTTAGCCAGTGACCAATCCAATTTCTTTTCCTCTTCTTTATGAGTTCTAGCATTGTTCTTTAAATAAGCTTTAAAAACTTTTCAGCAAATTTAACATTAAATTAGCACTGAAAAACGATTACAGTCTGAATAGATTAATTAAAACCAACAAAAATGAAAATGTTGATGAAGGCAGCAAATCATGGATTTATCAAATTGATTGTAAAGACTGTGAAAAAAAATATATAGGAAAAACAAAATAAAAATGAGAAAAGTCTGCAATAGCTGCACATGTATAGTCAGAAAACACAAAATTGAAAATAAGGCCAAATTACTGAAACAGATAAATCTAAGGAACTCACAATTTGGGAGAAAATTTACATCCACAAGAATAAGGAGAAAATTATGAATTTTGAAATTCCTGGGGAAAGGGGAAAAAAAAAAATGTTGATTTGGAAGTTCATTGATCAGTCAACAGAGGGAGCAGAAATCAACCTACAGGATCGACAACCACAAATTCAGCAGTTAGGAAGCATTGACAATGTCACATAAATGTGAAGAAACTATGGTCTGCAAGAAAATAAAAAATATGAGGTCAGTCAAAATCCGTAACACATAATAACATTATGAGGTTCTACTTAATAAATCATTTTGGTCTGGTGTCATCAATTCTAATAAAATTAATTGTTTAAAACCGTTGAGGTTTAAAAAAATAAAGTTGAAATGTACCTTCTTAGGTCAGAGTCGTCGTCCTCAACTTATAAAATATGTATACTTTTTTGTCTGAAGGCCTTTCAGAATCTCTATTCCATCTTCAGCAGGTCTTTATTCGCTACATTACTCGATGTTTTCGGTGCTGGTCCTGGTGTCATCTTACCACATATTTCTTTATTTTTATTATCTTATTTTTAACGAAATATGATGTAAAATTATGGCAGACCAAACTCCTCCAATGAATTACCCAGTTCTTAAGTAACTTTCAAGAATGAATATATGGTGTTGAGTAGTCATATAGTCATTTGCCTTAATAAATTAAGAAATTTAGAAACATCAGTTTGCATTTATAACAGAATATATATAAAATGAATTGAAAAAAAAAAAATTCAACAGTAATGATACTAGGCCTTCTATTCTACATCCAGGCAAGAAAAGATTTGCTGATTAAAATTGACAACACATAGTACTCAAAAATGTTTGAACATGGTGTATGTGAGTATATAGTCTATAAAACAAAACTGATTTGTTTTGCAGTTTAATGAAAATGAGAAGTAGTGGAATATTGCACCGTCTTAAACTTGTATGGATACCTCAGCCCCAAGTTTGCAAGAAATCACTGTGGTTAGTTACAGATTTGCTAGACATTGTGCCACTAATCACTGCATATTGCATTCTATTCATCACATCAATTTTTATTTTAATTGGTGAATTATTATTACATAATCATTTGAAAAGGAATACAATCAGACAGAACCTAGTTAGCAACATGTACAAATATGGAAGTAACTAATAATCTAAATATTTGGAAATTACTTGGATGGTAAGTATTATATTTTAATAAGCTTAGGAGCATTACATCTAAAGATTAACAAGTTAAAAAGAAAACTCCTTTAAGCAGAATTACCTGTAAAAGTGGGGCGTTTCAACTGGGAGAATCGTGAATTGTTGAAGTGGCAAATGCTGTCTCAGTAGAAGGATTATATAGTTGGCTAAATTATTTGTCTGTCCAAAGCATTGATGGAAAATATTCACTCCATGCACTCATGAATCTTTAGATCAATGTTCCTTAACACTTTGAGTCCTGCAGTGGTACTAGTACCATGGCATTTAAATGACACTGAAGCCAGAGAAAATTAAATCTGCCGGCACAGACATGCTGGGGGAATTAATTTTCTCCGGCTTCAGTGTCTAGAAAAACACCCCTGTAAATCTTACAGGCATGCCGGGGGATTTAATTTACTCCGGCTTCAGTGTAATTTAAATACCATGGTACTAGTACCACCGCCGGACTCAAAGTGTTAAAAACCTGCACATCTGAAATGCAAATTGTATTTAATCATGATACATAAGAATAAAAAAAAATTGGGCAACCTGGAGACTCAATGCCTTAATAAAATAGGTGAAACTATAAATGAATCATATCATGTATAAAATGATTCAGTTTTTTTGTTTTATGTAGCTGAGATTTTTGTTTTAGTGCATTCTTCACTCTTAAATGCATGTTTTTCCTTGAATAATGCTCACACTTATGCTCAGAATAGTGAGTCAGACCGAAGTCCTTTTATTGCAAAACATGTATATAGGAGTGCAGAACATGCTAATATAGAATCCAAATTTTTGTGAAAACAAAATGGATTTAGAGTATTTCTACTTGAAGCAATTCAAATGGAGTTAGTAGTCAGTGTAAATACAAACATTTAAAAATACTTAGCTTTATTATAATATAAGACAAAACTCAACTATTTCTCATATATTAAGTTAATTATCCAGTCTTTTAAGCTTGTAAAATAATGATAAGTGTAGTTTGGTTGTTTCCAAAAAAAAAAAGTCAATAAAATGTGTAATTCATGTATTTATTTAGCATTTGATTTTATTGGTGAGCTGTAACTGTGAGATTAGAATGCATTCATCTGTAAATAAATGTTAAATTTCAAACAAAGGGATAAATACATTTTCACCTCTTTATAAAATGACTTCTAGACATTAGAACCATATAAAACAAATGTAAATTTATACTTGTGTTAACTATGCCTGAAGCATGAAAAGTGTAGTGCAGTACATAGTATTGAAAAAAAAAACACACACACACATACATATATATATATACCGTATGTATATAATGAACATGCATTAATATTAAATTATGTAGGTAGGAAATAACACTATGAGGTTTATTCTAATTTATGTTGAGTTGTTTTTGACTCACCTCATACTTCTTAACTCCTTCGCAAACTCGAGTTTCTTCACTGGCCGATGGACGTCAGTTGTGAACGTGATACAGCATTGAGAATGTCACAAATGCAGTGAAGAAACTCGAGTCTGCGAGGGAGTTAAGAAGTATGATCTGAGTCAAAAACAACTCAACATAAAAAAAAATCATTAATATTGATGGTTTGTGTGGTAATTATTATTACTGTTATTAATATAGGTCCTACTATTATCATCAACAGAACACAACAATCGAATCTTACTAAGAACTATCTTCCAGGCTTCTACTCTGGCAATCAGCCACCATCCTTTGATTCATAACTTTCTTAGGTCATCCTGAACTCCATCCATTCACCATAAGCTTAGTCGACCCATACTTGTTTTACCTTCAGATTTACTCCATAAATTTCCTACAAGAACCCCAATGGAACAATCCAAGAAGCAATGCTGTAATCCAGTTTCTATCAGCTAATAATTTTCAGCCATACAGGCCATAGTCCTAGAAGGACTACAGTTTTTCTCCAAGCACAATAGGCCTAGAAAGCACTTGGCCTACCAGCCAGCTGCTGGCTTCACATCCACATGTGTTAATCACAGAGGTAGTCGATCATCTAGCCAGTGTAGGGGTAACATGTGGTCAGCATGTCGGGTCTCCCAGCTGCTATAACTGGTCTTCTCAACCTGCAGTCGCTACTTATGATGCTGGGTAGGCATCGGTCCCATACTGGACGAAATTCCATGAGAAAATTTCTTCCCCCATGGGGACTCGAACCAGCGCAAGTATCATAGCTCTGTGCTAAGGCTTCTTGCCTTAACCACTTGGCTATGGCAAGTTCACAAAATAATTTACATGCTGATACCAGTCATTTTGATAGTGACATAAATATCTGGTTGTTTATAGTTCAATCCATGTTCCTTTAAGATATTTTATGAGCTAATATTAATAATTATACATCATAAAAAAAAATATTGCCGTAAAATCAAAACTACATCATTTGATTATCTTAAATGAAGAACATTTCAACAAAGAATATAAACATATCTTAAACACTGCTAGATTAAATGGTTTTGATAATGAATTAATTATAAATAAGTTAAAGAAATCAAACAGAAAAAAATACATGAATATACTACTCTACAAAATTGCAAAGAAAAGAAAAAAATACAAGAAAATTACTTATCATCCTGAAATTCATAGAAAATTGTAAAAAAAAAATTGACAAATGTAATATTTATTTGGCACCAATAAATACATTTAGTGCCTTCCTTTGGCCAGCAACCAATCGAAGGGACTATTATTATGCTTTCAAGTCTTATACGAGAATTTCCCGCAAACGCTGGAGGGAAAATTTTCTATAGGATCGTAACAGGCCTTGGCCTAATACTTGGAAGGAAGAAGAAGAAATACATTTAGTCTGGGTAATCTTCTAAGTATCAATAAAAAAGTCAATGTCCCAGACAGTAAAAGATCTTGAATTTATCAAGTAAGTTGTAAAGATTGCAATAAAGTTTATATGGGAAAAACTAAAAGGAATTTGGAAACTCGTACAAAAGAACATTTTAGAAATATTAAAAATTGTGAAATTGAAAAATCTGCGATTGCTGCACATAGTTTATTAGAGAATCATAAAATTGAAAGAGAAGCAGAACTTTTAAAACAAGTGGATAAACCTTTAGAATTGACATTCAGAAAAATAAACACAGATCAATGAATTTTGATATTCCTAACAAAATTAATTTGATTTCGATGTTTAATGACTTTCTTAATTCCTTTTTAATTGTGTTTCATGCGTTTTATAAGTTGTACTGTTTTGGTATAGGATTTCGTAAAAGCATTTGCTATTTCTCTATCATGGAATAGAAGTTTATTCTTAATTCTAATTGGTTCTTTCTTTATGCCATGTTATCTGTTATTCAAAGTGCTTATACAGTTATTAACTTTCCTGTTGTTCTTCCTGTAATCTAATATTGATAGGAAATTTCGAAATGATTGTTTCTTAGATTATATAACTTCTTTTTGAAAGTGACAAAGTATATTAATTGTAAATACAAGTACACAGTGATTTCTCTTTCAAAAGCAACATAATATTGTGTATATGGGTAGTAAATGGTTTATAGAATACTAATAGCAGTCGAAGCTACATTGTTTATAGCAGGACAATGTCAAGATTGAATTCTCTGCAGAAATTGAGTATCCATTTATTAATTGTCTCCCTTGTGCCAATCTTCAACCAAATGAATTTAATACTGCAGATCTTTTACAAGGATAATTGGTGATTATTTTTTGAACTTGCAAAATGTAACATGTGCTTGAAGATTCTACTATAGGGGAAGTGTTATTTCATTTTACCATTTCATTTGAACATAAATTCCATGCAAAGTTGAATCATTTCTAGAAGACACTGGTAGGTAGATTTTCTACATAATCACTAAAGTCTGATAAAGGACTAAAAACAATTTTAACTGAGGTTTATAAAAGAAAGGAATTCATAAATAATGAAGAATGAAATTTATAAAAAAAACTTAAGAAAAAGTATTACAAATATTTAAAAAAACAATTATTCTTAAAGTTCAATTATATTAATATTTGAAGAAAAAAATTCACCTAAACTGGAATTTGAACCCAAACTCTCTGGTTATACATACTAGTTCACTAAACCACTGTGCTACTTAGGCATCTCACTTTAAACAGAAATTTTTCTCTCTCTTATACAATCCCTGCTCACTCGAGGCAACGAATCTTCATTCTACATGCCATCTGGTTGCTTCTTATTCAAAAAGGGTTCAAATCCAAGTTTAGTCATACATTTTTCTCTTCAAATATTAATCTGTCCTTCAGCATGAGTGATAAATTTAAAATAAAAACCATTGAAAATTCAGTAATATTATTAAATATCTGAAAATGAAATACAGAATTTATGAATGAAATATCAAAATGCAAATTTATATATTGCTAAGCAATGCCTAGGAGTTACAATGGATATTGTAACCCTGAATATTTGTAATACTCACAAATACAAACAACAATGTTTGAATGAAATAAATATATATTTTTTTCAGTTTTTACATTTTTAAACCCTATTTCTGAATAACTCAGATACACAATGCATTTTATTATTATGTACCTGCATACACAAATATATACATACATGTTTTGTGTATCAAGTTTAGAATTTAGTTTTCTTCAAAGCAGCCAAATAATCTAGATTTAATTAATTAATTTATAGCTAGACAGCAAAGTTTCCTTATAATACAGTAATATCCACAACAAAGCTTTTTTTTTCAAATGTACAACCTTTGCAAATATATCATACATGAGCAAAATATTTTGTTTCAAACTTTCTGTCCATTATTCTAAATGTCTCCAAAATGTTATTAAATTCTACTAATTAAAATTACATTACGAGAATCGCAGTGCATGTGTGTTTCTAGAGGCTCTTTATAATTTTGCAACAAAGAAAGGAACCGACAATAAACCACAGTTAATACAGCAATTTCTTATGTAAATTAAAATGATGTGTATATAGCTGAATCATTCTGGAATTTTTTAATTTTAATTTTAAAAAGTCCTAATATTTCAACTAAGACCAGAGACAAAGTCATCTGTAGATGGCTGCTTCTAATACCTGAAGTTTAAACAATTCTCCAAAATATATAATAATAATAATAATAATAATAATTATTATTATTATAATGGTTAAGGCAATATGCTACAAATTGGAAGGTCGAGGGTTCAAGTCCTGGTGGGCCAGGATTTTTAAACTGACTGAAACCTTCTGGTGGTACCATGGCCCTGGGGTCAATTCAGCCTCTAAGAGAAATGAGTATCAGACATGTTTAGGGGTAAAGGCAACCTTCATGCAGGGCTGACAACTCAGCTAACATCAAGTGCCGATCATCTAGAAAAAGGGAGACCCTTAACCTCCTTCTACCCCATGGGTCTCCTATGGACTGTAGTGGGATCACTTTACCTTTTTGTTATTATTATGAATATGTATTTTTTTAAACACTCAATTTCAGGTAGAGGAAGAATTTATGGCAATCTTGTTAATACTATGTGATAATCCTTTAGCAATAGTGACTTCAAAGGTGTATGTGTGTGTGTATATATATACTGTAGATTTTCGCGGATATAAGTATGAATAAGAAAGTTTTCTTGGGTTTTCCGAATCTTGGATTCAAGTTCGGCCCCTGGCCACTGATTTCAACGTTTCGGCATGATCCCACATGCCATTATCAAGGAATGATAAGTTCGAGTCACAGGTTTAGGTCTTATATAATTAAACACATAGAGTTTTCGCTGTGGTCCGTTTCTGAATACATACACCATAGCGAAAACTCTGTGTTTAATTATATGAGACCTAAACCTATGACTCAAACTTATGGTTCCTTGATAATAGCATGTGGGATCATGCCGAAACTTCGGAATCAGTGGCCAGAGGCTAAACTTGAATCCAAGACGCAGAAAACCCAAGAAAACTTTCTTATTCATATATATACATACATACATACATACATATATGCACACACCCAGACAACATGTTAAATTCTTTGCACACACAATACATTGTGTACAAGTGGATGAAAATGTTAAAGACATTTTCAGTTGCTTTTTATTTTATTGCACAAGATGAAGAAAACTGTAATGTACAATAAATACTGAATGGATATTTTTGTAGTTTATTTTTATATAGTTACTGTAGCTCAACCTACCCATATGATGTTTTAAAATAAAATTTTCACTGTCCAAGTTACCTTTCCCAGATATTTTATCACCACATCATTGTATATTGCAGAGATTATAACATTATAAATATAATACAAATTTTACTGCTAATATTTTCTTAGATTTATACAAGATTAATATTATGTGGTACACGTACACAAATTTAGAGATACATTTAACAATTATCAAATAACTGCACCAAATCTTTTTGGATACTTGAAAATATATTATAAATTTATAAAAAAAATATATATACATAATCAGAGCAATAAAAAATGCAATCTATGTAGTTCGGGTTTAAATTCAAGCTATTAAAAGTTTCTAATATCCAGAGTACATCAAGAATATACCACAAAAATTAAATAAATTTAGTGATCTACATGGTTAACAGAAGTGATAAGCAGTTAATGTAATTATAAATAACCACAAAAATTATTACATATTACAAATACTAAATAATACGTTACATAGTTCACTGTATCCAAATCAAGTTAGACATCTTTATTGTCGGCTCCTTGGCTTTATATGGTACAGAAACATTCCTTAATTGTTAGGAGAGAAAAGAAAAACAAAAAGAAGAAAACTGCCATGCTTTGTTGAATATATACATCAGCATGTGAATACTGTGTTAGGTTAAGTGATTAACAGTTGCTTATCACTGCTTCTATAAATATGACATCCTTAATAAAAATAATAATGTCCTCAACTCGTGACCAACTCAGGGTTGGGCATGAGATGAAGCCTCCTATATTTACAGTGGTCTTCGAATGACAAGAGTGCCAGCCAACCATGTCTGATGCACCATCTCAAGGTGTATGAACAAAATAGGAGAGTATGGAGAAATGATGGAAAGAAATTTGTGGCAAGGAAAATGGGAGAAACTCCGAGAAAAATCTGCCTAAACTCCGCTTTGTCTATCACAAAACCCACACGGAGAGACCGAGAGTCGATTTTCAGATCCTAGTGGTGAGAGACGTGCATTTAATTGCTTGCATCAGGGATCTACCCAGGTCTTTTAACAAAATTAATAAATTCATGATGAATTTCAAACATATTTTTAGTTGATGTTTTTATTATTAATTTAATACTTCTCACTGAAGGATAAATTATATTTGAAGAGAAAAATTATATGCTCAGACTGGGGTTTGAATCCAGGACCTTAGGTTTTCTAGACCAATGGCCTTTGGCCAAAGGTCCTGGGTTCAAACCCCAGTCTAAGCATATAATTTTCCTCTTCAAATGCTTTTTTAGTTATTAAGATATTTGGTCTGTGTATTCTTACCTCTTATGGATGTTTTTGTTGAACATATGTTTCAAGGCTTGTGAGCCCCATCTTCAGTGATAAAGATGGGGCTCACAAGCCTTGAAACATATGTTCAACAAAAACTACCATAAGAGGTAAGAATACACAGACCAAATATGTTAATATTAAAAACCTCTTAATCATATTTGAAGAGAAAAATTATATGCTCAGACCGGGACTTGAACCTGGGACCCTTGGTTCTCTAGACCAATTGTTCTACCACCTGAGCAAGTACCAATCTAAACGCAAATCCTTCTCTATATACATTGTAATTCCTGCCCACTAAATGCTATGAAGCCTTTGCTTCTATCTTGCAAATGGTGGCTCCTTTATTAAGAAATATTTGGGAATTATACATGACATTATAAATGCCAGTATGGCTTTTTTCGATATTTTTATTATTAAGGGCCAGTTTCACCAAGGCAGGTAACTGTATTACGCCAGTTTAAGCTATGCATTATACATGGGGAAAACTGACGTAATACAGTTACCTCTGTTGGTGAAACTGGCCCTAATTGCACTTGGTCTAGAGAACCAAGGGTCCCTGGGTTCAAGTTCCGGTCTGAGCGTATAATTTTTCTTTTCAAATATGACTTATCCATCATTGAGATGTATGAAATTAACAATAAAAACATCAAAACCTCTTAATGTTACTTCCTGTTGTATTTAAATTTTTTTTTTGTTTTTTATTTTAGTTCAAAACATTTTTATATAGAAATCCTATTATAACAAGCCTGGTATTTTTTAAAAGAAGGTCCAGAAAAAGGAAAAAACCCAGTTCCTTATATTAATATAAGACTTATCAAGATAATATTACTTGCATAACAACTTATTGATTATAACAATACCTACGTTTGAATTATTTTTAGAATGAGACTTTTGTTGCAATATTTTATTATGTAACCAGAATGGAGATAGTAAAGTTTATGTATAGGGTTTCAAAGAAATTAGTTCCTTTCATGTCACCTCATATTAGCTATCTTCTTGGACTGGTTTCAAAGGGATAACTATCATCCTCAACCAACAACCTATTCTAAATTGAATGCAGAAAAATTCTCTTGTACTTTACATATCTTAATATATAAAAATTTTGTGTCACATTTGTCCGCGATGGAATCCTAAACTACTGAACCGATTTTAATCAAATTTTGCACACTGTGTGCAGTTTGATCCAACTTGAGACATAGGGTAGTTTGTAACTAAATTTATAGTCACATTATTTTTTTATTGCAAATTATTTGTTTATTATTTAACAAAGAGTTCCATACGATTCTAACAGATGGCGGTGTAAGGTACAGCTCAGGTCTAAGCTCTGTGCGTTTGCGGAGGGAAGTGTGGGGAGTGGGTGGAGGTACACTTCTCTGCTTCACATAGTACTAACAGCTGAGTTAGCAAATTCCTTTCAGACACACGGAGCTGGGTCCTGAGCTATAATTTGGTAAGATAATTGGTTTATTATTTAACAAAGAGAGATCCAGATGGCTGTGCTTTTTGTTGCAACCGCGAATTTCAATTGAATTACAAATATTGATATTTCATAATTTAAGTGTGTTCAGTGTTTATTTTATTTTCAATATTATTAATTTCGTGTGTAAGTATTAGTTTTAAGTAATCTGGCTGAAAGACAGCAACTTAATTTAAATTTTTAACGTATAACTTAGCCACAGTAACGCATGTCTGGGACTTCTAGTAATATTATATTTACCATTTTTAAAATAATATTAATTTTGAAGTCAGATATTAAAGACAAATTACAGTAAAAACAAGGCATTTTTTTATTATTTATAAACTGTAAACTACAATTATTTCTGCAAAGAATCACTACTGGTATTCAATACTTGATAAATGAGAAGTATCTTCAGGATGAATACACTGATAATCTATAAAATAAATTTAATTTACAAAAAGTGAGGATTTTATTTTAAAATAAAAATTTTAATCTTAAAAAAAAATATATTTAATTTGCTCACGTTTTCCTACCGGCATTTTACTGTATTTCAGAGATACTTTCATTGTAAATTAAATAAGCAGAAAACATGAGGTAGAATATAATTTAAATACATGATGAATAATCTGTGTTGAACTCCCCCTACAGTTGGTATGCAGCTGTTATATCACTTATTAAATAAAATTAAGGTTTATAATACATGAATGTCTCATGCAGAAACTGCATATATGAATGTAGTACATTTTCTTTGCAAGACTATTAAAAAAACATTATAAACATTTTATACATATTTTTCCTTTTTAAGTGGTTATGTCTTGGAAGGAAACTTTTATTCTTTTTTTTTATTTTACTTTACATGAGTATATCACTAATCAAAAATACTACAAATGTTTGAAAAAACATTTTCTTAAGTTTTCACCCTGTCTTCGACATACAATCACACACCAGTTGGCAATGGACACTTCCATCAAAGATGTACCTCAATAGATATTTAGTGAAAAACTTATAGATTTTAAATAAAATAAGGTAAAGTGAAATTAATATTTAAACTCAATTAAATTATTGTAATCAATGGTAAAGAAAAATTGTTTTGCCTGAACCAGGAATCGAACCCTAAACCTTCAGCTTTTCGTGCTGATGCTCTGACCATTGAGCAAGAGAGTAAGGTAAAAGGAAGATTTATGCTTGGATGGGAATGAAGCCTGAATTAACTCAGTGGTCAGAGCATCAGCACGGAAAGCTGAAGGTTCGGGGTTCGATTCCCGGTTCAGGCCAAAATTTTTCTCTTTACCATTGATTACAATAATTTAATTGTGTTCGTTAATTTACTTATTTCTATCATAGTAATAGCTTTAGCTCCTCAATATTACTTTAAAATAATTAAACTGTTCAGTGTGTCAAAATAGTTCCCTCTATTCTAAAATCACTGTAACAATGTCACAAATCTAATTAGGAATAATTCTGATCAAAGTAGACCATAAGAAACAGGAACTGCAGAAACTAAGGAAATTTCTCAGCAAGTCAAATTTATGGTCTGATTTTCTGGTTTACAGATTATCTTTTTTTTTTTTGTTAATTAAATTCTATGTATTTAGTTCTGTTATGAGAAAACAAGCACAGTAATCGCTAGAGCTATTTTTAAATTTTGATGGCTAAATCTCAACTCCTAATGGTTGAATTTACTACAAGATCATCATAGTAACTCCGGCCGTGAAAGCCTAAGTCAATATATAAAAAATAGTGTTGAACACTTTTTTGCAGCAATATATCAAAATTTATTTTCAAATGAATTTGAAGTTGGTTGGTATCTAATACTGAATAACTGGAGATGATGCCATTTGCTATCTTATACTACAAAATTTAGAAGGAAGGTTTGAAAATTCAATGAAGAATGGACGCAGAAGATGATTAATAGTGAGTGGAGAAAAAAAAAAAAAAATATATATATATATAGAGAGAAAGAGAGAAGATGGGTTTTATCCAAATTCTCCTTAAAATTTCAGACTGAGGAAGTATGAAATTCATCTGTATACCAGCTCTGTAAGATATTAGCAGAGGCAATGTAAGCAATCTGAAAATTGTTTATATATTTTCTTGGAAACTATGGTGCTAAATATGAAAAAGGAAGCAAATAAATGGGTAAACCCTAAAAAAATCTTATCACTGCAAGTGTCACTCTACTGGTACAAGAATGGAACTTGAGACTTGACATGACAATCAAAAGATCTGAAGCTAAGACTGGTTAATATACTACACAAAATCTTGTCTTCAGTGAATAAGAGGTATGTAGGTGTTTTATTTAACAATACACTTTAACATATCAGCTCATTAGTGTAACAATTCAAAGCTGGGTATGAATAAGGCCTACAAATTTTGTATTCTAAAATACCTTTTTGGGATTCTTGGCCATGTCTTGCAGTGTTGTATTGACGTTTCATCACCTTCTGTGGGTGACATCTTCAGGAGATTTTTTTTGCTTATGTAAATTTTCGGAGTAAACTGCTAACTAGTTGTTAACTTGTGCGATTTTACCTACAAATTTTGCTCAGAGGCCTCTTATTTGAGACAGATTATTTTACACCACATAAATCTACAACATAGAGCCTACAACTTCATTTCCCTTTTGAAAAAAGCTACATTCTGGATGTATGTGTGTGTGTTCTAATGCAGTTTTTATGCTTCGGACAGATAGCATTAATGTGGCATATTTTTAATTTATGCACCACTTCAGCAGACCACTTTACATAGATGATGTATTCTTATAGAGAGACATATAGGATAAGTGTATGTCTATGTGTTTCTGTAGTGTAAAGTGCATTGTATGAGGTACGATAAAGACTAGAAGAGAGAAGGTACAACCAGGTGCCGGCACATAGACTATGCTGCCAGGCTTGTTGTCCCCATTTGACGGATAACTCGTTATCAACAGTACCACATGCCTTCTCAACACATGTACTGAAGAGGGATTTGCAATTTAATGCAGAAATCTGGTGCACGATCTAATGATTAAAAATATACATCACCACCATTCCTGACCCTGTTGAAAATTTTACAATTAATTATTAAATTAATTTTACAATTAAAATTTTCCACCCCATCGGGTGTCGAATTGGGCCCACTAGTCAGAAAGCAGGCATGCTACCATCTAAGCCAGCACGGTGGACTTAGGTTGATTTTCTCCTGGCACGAGAGGCCTAGAAGGCCCTTAGCCTATCATCCGACTGCAGGCCTCACATCTACATATGTCAATCACAGAGGTAGATGATCATCCAGCCAGTGTTGGGGTGACGTGTAGTCAGCATGCCGAGTCCCCCAGCCGTTATAGCTGGTTTTCTCAACCTGGAGCTGCTACTTAATGTAGCTACCCAAATGCCTCACGATGCTAGGTGGGCACCGGTCCCATACTGGCCAAAATACCATGAGAAAATTTCTTCCCCCCATGGAGACTCAAACCAGCGCAAGTCCTGTGACTCTGCACCAAGGCTTCTTGCCTTAACCACTCGGCTATGGCACAGATGTTTACACAATGAAAAAATCTATAAATCCTGCCTGGGTATAAACTTCCAAACCCCAGATTCGGAGATGAATGGGAGGAATGGTGATTGAGGACAGCAAAATACTTTTAAAATACGATAAAAATGATGATCCCAATTTACAAGTAAAACATGTCTAAACTCTGTTTATCTTCTTTATTAAAATAAAGGCTTTATCTAATGGATGTAATTAATCTGGGATTTCAGAGAATCAATCAAAGCTATTGTCGCTTAGTATAATTCTTAAATCTGAAGAAAATTTAATAAAAAATAACTATAAGACTGTCAGGACAGATTATATTCTACTACAAAACATGGTGGCACAGTCAATACAATCTAAGACTTTAGAGGTCCTGAGTTTGATCCCTGAGACTGGCCATTCAAAGGCAATTATAGTTTGGATTTATTAACCTCTAACAAAATATAAATGTATACCAAATGAATGAAAGATCAGACAAAATTTTAAAATAATGTAAACAATATAAAAATGTTGAGAATTGTAAGAGTGAACCTGCAGCTCTTTAATATCAAATTTTGGAAAATAAAATGGGATATTATAGCACTGAACAGTTTACTTCCATTATACAGAAGGCAGACAACTAAATGTTATGATTGTCATACATTTTACTGGTTTTTACTGGTTATAAAATATGAAGGTGAAAATACTGAAATTAAAATTAGAAATAATACAATTAATATTGAGCGGAGAACATATTTTTAATAACTTACCTCATACAATTTCAAATTCTCCACTCACTATTAATGATATAACCTCATAATGTTTACTTCCCAACATTAATTAAATATAAATAACACAATACTACAAATCAATTACAGCACCTTCAAAGTTTCTAGCACCAGCATTTCAATGTAAAATATTTTTTAACACAAAAATAAACATAATTTAAGATTAGAAATATTTCACTACAATATCATGCAACATGTTAATTCATAAATGAATGAGTCATTTTTTATATCTTACCTCATAATTTATATTTTCTTAAACATGGGAACTGCAGTTTTTAAGAGGAAACATCCCTCCCATTTTCAACTGACATTATGGCTACTGGATTTTCGTTGTAATCTCCATCTATAATGTTGCCATCTGGTGTTGATTTGATGAACCTCGAGATCAGGTTCCATTCATCAGGAATTTCGAAATTCAAGGATCTAAATTTGTTCTTCTGAACATATATCTTCTCCCAAACTGTCAATTCTAAAGGTTTTTCCAAATATTTTAGAAGTTTGGCCTCTTTTTCAATTTTATGACTCTCCAACAAACTATGTGCTTCAATTTAGTTATGTAGGTGCTCCAATAGCTGATTTTTCAATTTCACCATTTTTAATATTTGTAAAGTGTTCCCAAGAATTTCAAAATTCCTGATGAACAGGACCTAATCTCGAAGTTAATCAAATCAACACCAGATGGCAAAGTTATAGATGGAGATTCCAATGAAAATCCAGTAGTCATGTCGGTTGAAAATGGGAGAGATGTTTCCTCTTGAAAACTGCAGTTCCCGTGTTAAGAAAAAATTAACTATGAAGTAAGACATAAAAAATGACTCGTTCATTCATGAATTAAGAACCTCATAATGTTATTTCCCATATTTAACTATGAACATGTTAATTGTTTATTGTTGCTATTTTAAAGATTTGAAATAAATTTCATATAAAAAGATTTTTTTATTTCAATTAGATGTACTTATAAGTTTCTGTAAATGTAATACTATGATTTTTCTAATCATTAGATTTACTGCTTCATAATATAGTTATGCCTCAAAAGGTATTATGAAAATATAAAGGTGACTGAATGCACTCAATATCACCAAGTTGTAGAAAATCAGATAAACTGGCATATTGTTATGCTTATTCCCATAGTAATGACAAGAAGAAAGAAAGCTTAGAAATATTAATTTTGTAACTATAAAATTTTATTGCTATTATTGTTCAAAAGTAAATAATTTATTTGAATTTCAGCTAAAATTGTTTCACCAAAATAAAGTGTTACAGAAACTAAAAATTCAATAGAAAAATAACAAATATCTTTAGCAAGTTATAATGGCTAAAAGGTATTAATTGTATTGTAATTAACAGAATAAACTAGCAGCGAAAAGTTAAAATATATAGTTCATTAATTAATAACTGAGTTAGAATTTAACATCTCACCTCATAAATATAATAATTATTAATATATGTAACAATAATTCTCAAAGTTTCAAAGATTTATAAATTGGAATATAATTTATTATGAATCAAAAATAAATTAGAATAATTAATAATATTCAAAGTGCAAAATATATCAAAAGAGATTACATGACATTTCTAGAGCAGACACAAAATGGACTTACTTCCTCTATGACACTTATCATTTGATGGGGATAGCACAAGCTGTTTATGACTAAATTTGGGAAAGAACCAAAAATTTGTATCTTTCTAAAGTACCTGTACTCCAGATTATATATAATATACTTTTTTTTGCCATCTTTGATCCGAGGCTTGATCCTTGGGACTGCGAGCAATGTATAGAATACCCCTTGAAGTGGGTTGCTGGCAAAAAAAAAAAAAAAAAAGACGAAAATATTGAAAAGGTCATATAGAAAGAATGGAAGACAACCGACTTGCAAAAAGAGCTGAAGAAGATATTATCGCCTCACTCTGATGGTTAACCGTTTACATAAAAGCAGGTGCCGTGCAGTAATGCTTGACATGCAGTGTTGTCACGTTTGTCATAGCGCTATGGGCGTTTAATACAAAAGGACAGAAGACATTGATTATTTATGTTATTTAAAATTATATATGTACTTATTTATTAAACAATTCAATTCCAATATTATATAGCTTGCAGGTCTACATAAATTAAATATTCATACATCATGCTAAAATTTACATATTATTATTATTATTATTAACCGTTCGGTCTGGCCGCCACATGTTGAAATTTTTTATATATTAAACAAATATAATATGTAGAGGTTATATTATTATTCGAGCTACATATCACAATAAATCATTGATAATTATAACAATTAATTATGGTATACAATTTTATAACTGGATCGACTCCTCAACGTTCCGAGTTTAAATTGAAACTGAGGGAAGAATAACAATGTGGCAACAACATGGTACTCGCGGTACATGGGATCTATGTATTCTAATAACATATAACAGCTGTGGGGAAACAAAGCGAGCCGCTTGTTAAGCATCATAGTGAGGCGATAATACACCAATGGACAGGAGAAGAACAAGAGGAAGACTAGCCAAGAGATGGATAGAAGTGAATGCACATCCAACATGTCTTCCTCCGAGGAGTGATTTTGGAAAAAAAAAAAACAGGATGAAAATCCTACATATTATAAGAAGAAGAAGAAGTACATATTAATTAATCCATAAAGATAATTAAAATAACACTAAAAAAATAGATAGAAAACAGGACAGAATTTACAGAAAACAGTTGCATTACACATTCTTTGTGAAAATGATATTACAACTGTATAACCTTCCTATACATCTGAGCTATATTCCCACTTTCAATGTTTTCATTTATTTTTGGTATCACATTTTATGTAATGACCTATAGACATAAAAAAAATCAACCTGTAGTAGTATTATGTTACAATATATTATATGGTTTTCAAAAATACTTTTTTAATTAAATTAAAATTCATAGTATTAATATTAACTTAATATTTCTAAATTTTCTAGAGAGGGATCCCCTCATGTTGAAGCATCCCTAATAGGTGCTTCTGTAATGGCTTAAGAGATATCTCTAACAATTCAAGACATTACATCTCAATTCAAAGCTGGATACGAAAAGTTAGTATTTTATTTATGAAACTCTTTTAACAAATCAGGTAATTAGCTTCAACAATTCAAATCTGGGCATGAAATACACAACAAATTTTACTCAAATCTCATATTTCAGGGTTGAGGTTCTTTTGTGTGTTAAATGTATAATGCAATACTCAAAGCTTTGCTTTACGTTCCTCCTGGAGGAAACCATACTCAGGATTTTTATGCCCTTAAAAATCCACAACAATGGCTCAGTTTGAATCCATGAACCACAAAACCAGAAATGAGCACAGAAAAAATAGTCTGTAAGGACCATCTTGGGATGAAAAATTATTCACACAGGTTCTTTCTTTCAGGTTTGACATTTTTACATCCCATAAATCTACAACGTGGTACCTATGACTTTACTTTCCATCTAAAGAAAACCATACTTCAAGATTTCTATAAATTAAACAAAAAATCCATTGGCCCTATTGAGTTTAAATCATGAACTTTGGAACCAGAGGATGTATGATACTAGACAAGTTATTTTCAAGCAAATCTGAATTCTGCATAAAGTTACACTTTTATCTTTTCCTTGCATTTTTTCCTGTATTAAAATTGGAATTTATCATAAAAATTATGATTTCTTCAATTGACAGCAGAATGTATATATTTTGTTCAATGCCACCTGTTTGTCATTCGATATTTCAGGTATTCTCTCCTGGCATTGGCATATTGTAACCCACTTCTGAGGTTGGGGTGCTTATGCTGCCCCAATGATATGATGGGTGATGACGATGGGTAATGATGTGCCAGGAGAGGTCTTAAACTTAAACTTAATCTAATGAGGTGAATATGAGATTGATGATGATGGCCAGATTATGTTCGGGGACCGTTTGGGCCTTAAAGTATCCTGACATTTGTCTTATAGGTGAGGAAAAACCCCGAAAAAACCTCACCCAGGAAACTTGTCCTGAGCGGGGATCGAACCCGGGCCCGCTGCATGACAAGGCAGCATGCTACCTCAAGACCACACAGGTGGACAGCAGAATGTAACGTTAAAGAGTTTTGCAAGCACACATGTGAATAATGTAAACTTTCTTTACAGTCTGGAAAAATCATAAAGCTAATAAAAAGAGTATTATTACTGAAAGACCAGAGAACTCTTACCAAATACTAAGAACGTATCTGCCTATAAAGAATTGAATTAATAATGTAATGGCTAAACCAATTTAATTACTTTGTAACTAACCAGAAATCACGCACATTAAAATAAATCTTGAACAACAATAAAGACTAAATAGAGATATGAACCAAATCTATCTTAACAACATAATTATTTCCATCAGCTGCGGTGGACTAGTGGTTATACTCCTTGCCTCTGGTCCCAAAGGTCTTGGGTTCAAACCCGGCCGGGGTCAATTGATTTTTTTAGGATGGAAAAATCCAAGGAGCAAGTCCTCCGGGAGGGACTTTAAGCCGTGGGTCCCAAGTCTGAAGATTTTCAGCCTGAATGAAAAGGCCTCTAAGCAAAATTTACCGAATTTTCCCGTCCTAATACTACCTTGGTTTCCTAGATGTCAGTGTGAGGCAGAACGTTGACTATGGACCACTCAAAATGACATCTATACAAAAACAAGTGTAACTAAATTAGTATGGTTCAAAATCTTCCTTGTAGGGGGAAATATGGGCTTACAAGAAGAAAGAAGAAGAAGATGACAACTTTTTGAATTATAATATATTTTAAAGTACAGAATATAACTTTGAGAATTACCGTTACAATATATATATCTGCATTCTTTCTTCAAATCATTTTCAATTTCTTGCAGAAAATCCTTTAATCAAAGACAAAAAATTATAGGAAGGATTCTCTCACACAAAATATTAGGCCATTTTATATAACTTGACTCTAACTAAACAGGGTGTAAAGAATAATACAAAGTGTTTCATAATGTGACATTAATTTATACCACTTTTGCAGTATATTTTCTAATATTGTACATTTTTTTACCTAAAATCATTAAATTTGTAGCTTGTCTTCTATAGCAGAAATACCACTAATGTGTTTTCTTCACTTCCTTCTGAGGTAATTTATCCTTCACTGCCACTTATGCAATCACAGTGATAGCAATTTTGATGTAGCAAAAAAATAATATACAATGAAAGACAATAATTTTACAAAACACTATAAACATGCTTTTAAGAAACATTTTGTTCCGTTGAAGTTATTTTAAATATTTAAAAGCGATGAAATTTTGTACCTGCTGTGGCAGTCTTCCTCAACAAATTATATTTGTATATAATATTCATACAATTTTAACAATTCTAGCTTTCATGAAACCAGAACGAGCCAATAGGCTTAATCCTTGGATGATGATGATAAAATATTCAGCTAGGCCTTTCAGAACCAGCTTTGAAAGTGGAATTGGTTCCGAAAGGACTAGCTGAATATTTTATACAAATATAATTTGTTGAGGAAGACTGTCACAACAGATACAAAATTGTATTGTTTTTAAATAATTAACTATAAACATTTATTTAACTTTCATAGGGAAAAACACTATGAGGTTTAATTTAAGAATTAAATTCATGTTTTTATTACCTCACCTCATATCCTTTTTCTTCTAGACTCCAGTTTCGGAGCTTATCTCCATCATCAGTAGCCTCTGGTCGATCGGTGTTATGTCGTTTCTTGGCAGTTTTCTTCTTCCTTCTGAAGAAACGACATAACACCGGTTGACCAGAGGATACTGATGATGGAGATAAGCTCCGAAACTGCAGTCTAGAAGAAAAAGTATGAGGTGAGGTAATAAAAACATTAATTTAATTCTTAACTATAAACATGATTATTAATTATAGTTGTAGACATTGCAACGAGTTCGAAATCCTCCCACACATACTAGGAAACTGTCCACAGGGACAACTTCTCTGAATTAAATGACATGATGTAAGGACTCTCAGGCAAATAGGCTCTGTTCCAAAGTATTAATAGTTTATGAGGAAGTGCATTATATTCCCGATTAAGACAGCAACAGGCATATTGATGTTATCTGCTTTAACAAGAAGAAAAGTGAAGGCAAAATCAGAGACCCCCACTGTTCATTTTGGATCCTCAAATACATAACATGAAGGGAAAAAAAGTCTATGAATCTATAATATCTCCAAGAAAATTTTGCATTATCAGTTAACTAACTTATGCTGCACCCTATATATACATATATATATATATACACACACACACATACTGGCAGTTACATTTCCTATCTATATTGATATTTTAGTAAAACTGAGATATCCAAAAAAGCAGTTTAAAGGACTTTCCTTTTGGGTCAGTACACATATGGAGGCTGGTGGCATATGATAAATCATAGCTCCATACAACATATGGAGGCAGACACTGAAGCATTATTAAGGTAGAATTTTTATCACTCACCTCATATTGTTCTTCTTATTTGACTATAAACTAGTTTCGGAACATTTTTTTTTTCGTGTGTACTAAACATGTTCATTTCATAATGTTATGTATGAAGTAATCACAAAACAATAGAATATACAAATACATATCAGTAATAAGCATATTGTGTAAGATGACCAGACGTTCCGATTTTGGCAGGACAGTCCCGATTTTTAACAATTTGTCCCACGTCCTGCGGCATTTTAAAAAAAATCCCATTTTTTGGAAAGAATGCACGACAAGCTAGGGAACGGCGGGAGAACGGAAAGGGAATATACGGTCTTTGGCACCCATGTAGCTATTTCGTCAGGATATGAGTTTTATGAATTAAATTAATGTTTTTATTACCTCACCTCATATCCTTTTTCTTCTATACTGCAGTTTCGGAGCTTATCGTCAGTAGCCTCTGGTCGACCGGTGTTATGTCGTTTCTTGGCGGTTTCCTTCTTACTTCTATCGGTCCACCAATAGAAGTAAGAAGGAAACCACCAAGAAACGACATAACACCGGTCGACCAGAGGCTACTGACGATGGAGATAAGCTCCGAAACTGCAGTATAGAAGAAAAAGGATATGAGGTGAGGTAATAAAAACATTAATTTAATTCTTAAATTAAACCTCATAGTGTTCTTTCCCTGTGAAAGTTAAATAAATATGAGTTTTATATTATTTTTGTTAATTTTATAATGTTAAACTTTAATCATAACAAATCATTGTTGAGAACTGCTTATCAAAGTTTACATTGTTGATTCGACCACCATTGTTTGGTAGATAAAGTGTGGATATAAAAAAAATCGCAATTGAGTGTTAAGACTTTGAAAGTCATTTTATGTGTGAAATATAATTTAACAAATTCTTGTGAAAAAAATTCATGACCCTTTAAACAACAACAGCAATCTACTTAAAAAATTCACTCAAATGAAAAATATGCCAAAGAATAGAATAATACTGGTAGTATACATAATTTTGAAAAGTATTACAAATTGTAAATTGTACTTATGTTGATATTAAAATTAATATATTATAATACTATTTTTGCGTTCTATAAATTTTTTTGTTGCTCCATAGAGTATCTTTACATTTTATAATTTATAGAATCAAATAAGACCAACATATTTTTTCATATTTCATAATATTTTGGCGAAATGTCCATATTTTAGTAAAAATTTATATTCCTTCATGTTTTTCAATTTTTAAAAAATAAAATTTCAATAATTTGTTAAAAACATTTTTGAAGTGATTGTAGTTTTGAAATTATTTGACAATGTAATTTGGTATACAGGTAAAAATTCCTCAGTATCCCATCCAGAAGAAAATAAATAATTTTGATAAATAATTGAATAAGGAGACATGGAATGACCAAGTGTAGGCCTTTGTCTCTGCAAAATGTCTACTGAAGGTTTGTGGGTTTCCTATGGATCGTAGGAGGTTCGTTGAAATTAATAATTTTGACGGTCATAACACAAACGGCACGTGTTCATGGCACGCATATGTGTACGTACCTTTAGAAAGTGCAAGCAGTGGTTTCTGTTTTTTTTTTTTGTGGTATAATCAATTGTTACAAATGTTTTTATATTATCTCTCATATGCGCTATGTGTTAACATTCATGCACTATATATACAATCTAGTAGCCGTATTTCTTAGAGAGTCAGTCACTGCAAAATAATGCTATGACCTATTCAGAATGTTGAAAAGGAGGTGTTTTCTTTATTATGATAAACTTTAGTTGGTAAATTCTAGGTGAATCACGACTGTGATTGGTTGTAAATAAAAAAATCATTGAAATGTGATTGGTCAATGGCTCCCATTTGGGGCATGAGTTAAATGGTCATAAAAAACCTATAGATGTAAAACATAGTAGCAAACAATGTCAGTAAAAGTTGCAATACAAGAAAAAACATGTTGATACCATGCACGTATTCAAACATGTGAAGAAAAATAATCAATAGCAATTCATACAGTTTGTAACCCAAGTACTTATAGTTCATAACCTGTGGTCCATTCTAATATGAATAGTCCATCATTTCCCAAATAATAGTATTCTTCTTCATCCAACCAAGTCTTAGACCTATAGGCCTGTCATGATCTCACTGATGAATTTTGTGTCCAGCGTTTCCTTGGACAGCCCAGAGATCAAACAATAGCAATTTCCTTAAATATTACATAATTAATCTGTTATTAGTTTTTGAATGACTTGAATCTGGCAATGAAGTCATTGCTTGTAGCATTCTTGCTTCTCAACACTTCTACGCTACAATGTTTCTTCTAAGTAGACCGCGGTTTCAAAGCCTTGAACGACTTCATCTTCAGTACTTTCTTGTCAACTGATGTCAGAGGGA
The DNA here is from genome assembly GCA_030220185.1 of Diploptera punctata. Classification (NCBI taxonomy): domain Eukaryota; kingdom Metazoa; phylum Arthropoda; class Insecta; order Blattodea; family Blaberidae; genus Diploptera; species Diploptera punctata. The sequence goes on from JASPKZ010000793.1 coordinate 921,236, forward strand.
AATAGTAGTAGTTCTTCTGATCGACATAACATCAGTCAACAAGAAAGTACTGAAGATGAAGCTGCCAAGGCTTTGAAACTGCGGTCTACTTAGAAGACTGGATATGAAGTGAGGTATGAAGCATTTTAATTTAATCTTAAATTAAACCTCATAGTGATTTTTTCCTATAAAAGTTCAAAAGGAATCCTTATATTGTATGATGACTTGCTATACAGTCAAGGTTTCTCATAAGTCTAAAAGCTACAACTGCAGATTTCTATGATCTTTCTGGGATTTTACGTGGATGTAGAGGAGTATATTAAATTTTTTGCCTTCAGTATGCTACTGTTTTCTTGTAGAATAAAGATAAAAATTTTGAGAAAATTAGGCATTTTAAAGATAGGATTGAAAAGTTTATCTCTTTCCTCTTTTTTGTATTATTGCATATTTTGTGGGCAGGCATGTCTACTATTTCATTATCAATTATTTTATTTAGTTTTGGAACTTCACTAGAATCTTATTACATTCCATAATTTATGCCGAGTTCTTAATGGTATTTGAACAAATTGTCTAAACTGCAATTTTAGAATCAGAAAAAATGAATACCTTAGTAAATTACTGTAAGATCTTTTCAACTTAATAATGTCACATAAATTTTTAAAAATTCATTTTGTACTATGCTTTCAATAACATTTTGTTTAGCAGAATTGATTTCATCAGTTCTTCTTGCTATAAGCAGAAAGAAAAAAGGGGACCTTTCATTATGCAAACAGCTTAAGCCTAAAGTGCTAATCAACATTCTCTCAGTCCCATCACAATTTCTTTCTTTTCCTACCAAAAATAAAGAATACAATGAATGATTTTCAGCTAATAACAATTTAACTTTATTACAAAAGTTACTTTCTTTTGTTTGGAAGATACAGATATGGGACCAAACACGTCAAAGGAGTGGAAGATAAATAAAACATTATTTGGTGACTTGAAACAAACCTGAAACATAGGAATGGTATTACCATATATGGGCATAGTTATGCAATATATTAAAATTAAAATAACCATTTTTAAAGAATGTTAAAAACAATGGAAGGATTTAAAATGGATACTATTTTATTTTTATGATTTCTTCGGAATTAAATAATTAATATACTGTATACGCATATCAATTATAAGATTATTACATTTATTTCTTATAAAAGATAAAGATTAAATTCTGGTAGGTGTTCAGAGAGTTAAATGGACAGGGGAAGCATCAATATATTTTATTGTATTGTAAGCCTATGTTTTTCCTTTACAGAGATTTAGGTGCTCTCCCCTTACAGAGAAGAATTTGAACCATACTAATTTAGTTACACTTGTTTTCGTATAATGTCATTTTGAGTGGTACGTGGTCAGCGTTCCGCCTCATATTGACATCTAGGAAACCAAGGTAGTACTAGGACGGAAAAATTCGGTAAATTTTGCTTAGAGGCCTTTTCATTCAGGCTTAAGGATTTTTTACAAGCCTGAAAATCTTCAGACTCGGGACCCACGGCTTAAAGTCCCTCCCGGAGGACTTGCTCCTTGGATTTTTCCGTCCTAAAAAATCCATCGACCCCGGCCGGGTTTGAACCCGCTATCCTTGGAACCAGAGGCAAGGAGCATAACCACTAGTCCACTGCGGCCGACAGCATCAATATAAACAGGCAATTATTCATTATCATATGGAACAAAATGAATCACCAATTAGGAACATTTTTTATTCATGGAAAATTATATCAGCATTTTTTAAATTTGTTAATGCTTTCTTATATTATTCTTAAAGGTCATTGGTGTAATATAATTTTTTATAAAATCTATTATGTATTTTTAAAGAGATTTAACAAGACAAAATAAATTGCATTCCAAGTCAAGAAGAATACACCATCAAAATATCTGGAAAGGAATGAAAAAATTTAGCAACTTACAACATTACAAAGAAAATCCACAGTGGCAACATTCAGACTACTAACAGAGCACAACTGTCTAAATAAAACACCTACACAGATTTGGCATAGCAAATTCATCAAAATCTTATTTTTTGTAATTTAACAGAAGATATGGAACGAAACCACCTCCTCCATTGTCCAGCTTTTTTTCTTCTAAACAGTAGAGTGCAAGAAAGCGAATGATTTCAATTGTCAAGTACTCGACATCAGGTACCTACCAACCAACCAAATTTAGCAGATGGATATTTCGTCCACTTTTCTTGGTCCAATTCTAATATTGTCCATTTATATGATAGGACCACAAATTATTGATCCATTTTTGTTTCATCCAGAAATTTTTTATCCATATTTTTTCAAGTCCATTTACAATTTCAACTACAACATTTCGTAAATAAAAAACAACGGGCTATTTTTTATTTGTTGCAGTTTTCGTGGTGTAAAGTTTCAGCTATGAAAGCCTACGTAACAATATGTTTTTTCAGTAAGAGTCAAAATTTTATTATCAACATGGCTTACCTATTGACTTTGACAAAAGGTTCAAATTTCTTTATAACAATAATAGATATCAGTTTCATTCATTCAGTAAGAACAGAAATAGATCATACTGGTATTGTGAGAAGTTGTGTCAATAAATCATGATACTGATGTTCATATCAATATATTTAAGGAAGGTGTATATATACATCTAAAAAATTGGACCAAGTGACTGCAAAATGTTGTGGTAGTAACAAAAGAAGATATAAACAACCCTCAAATGAATCACCTGCCAAGATAATAAGGGAAGTTATTGCATATGTTTGTGACCAGAAAGTATTAATAACTGTACCCACAAGGAATTCCAATACTGTAAACTGGAACTAAACATCAATAAAACTAAATATTTGTTCACATATAGAAATATATTAAATATTGGAAATGCACAGCTAATGACAAAGACGGAAATTTTGAAGAAGTGGCTGAATTCAAATACTGAGGAACAATAATTACAAATAGGAATGAGATGCACAGAGATATTAAAAAGAGGCTCAATTCTGAAAATGCATGCTATTATACATCACAGGGACTCTTGTTGTCCCAACTCCTTTCAAAAAAGTTGAACTGAAAATTTATCAAACTGTTATTCTCCCAGTTATATTGTATGGTGTGAAATATGGACTCTTACTTTAAGGGAGGAAAGAAGATTACAAGTATTTGAGAATAAAGTTCTTAGGAAAAGTTTTGGGCCAAAAAGAGATGAACAGATGAATGGAGAAAACTACATAATAGTTAGCTATATGGTATGTATGTATATCTATCCATAGTAATTCTGCCCAAAGGCAGGTCCTTCACTGCAATCATAGCATTTTCATGCTATGCTTGCAGCTTTACTAGGGAATTGTGTAGGTGTGGTAGCTTCCCGTTGCTTTCCACAATGTATGTATATGAAGCCAGATATAATAAGAACAGTTAAGTCCCATAGACCGCGATGGGCAGGACATGTGGCACGAATGGAAAATGAAAGAGGTGCATGGAAGCTTCTTGTAGGAAAACCAGAGGGATAACACCCAGTTGGTAGACCAAGAATGAGGTGGGAGAATAACATTAACCATGATTTGAGGTAAGTAGATTATACAGGGGATGATTGGAAAACATTAGCTCAGGATAGGGCTGTATGGAGAGCTTATGTCCACATGGCCATGAACCTACGAGTTCAATAGAGCCAGTGAGTTAGTCATCATCATCATAGGACATTCACGACCTGTTGACCTGTTTCAGCCTCAAGAGAAACACCATCCAGAAGTCTTTTGAGTGGACGTCCTGGTCTTCTTCTTCCTGCAGGTTGATATCTTAACATTTGTTTGGGTATCCTGTGATGAACATGTTGCATCCATCTTGACTTATAATCAGAAATTTTGTTTTCTAAAGGTTCCATGTGTAATTCTTCTAAGATGTCTTCATTTTTTTTTGTGATCTAGTAGTGTGTATCCTGCAGTCCGCCGAAGGTATCTCATTTCAGCAGATCTAAGTCTCTGTATATCCTCCTGTTTCAACGTCCATGCTTCGCTATCATACAAAAGAGTTGGAAGAGCCAGTGTTTTATACACTTTTAGTCTTGAATGTTTTTGGACTAACTGTGGCTTGAAGATAGTTAGTTTAAACTGTAAATAGACCACAAAATATTGGTAAAGTAATTCAAGAATGTACGATAATGGCTCCATACAATATCATATTACATGGACAACAGTTTTTTGCAGTTTGACAGCGAGAATTATGATAAAAACAGGATTCAGATATTTTATACATCTGACAGATTAAGACAATATTTGTGTTTAAGTGCTGCAATGTTTTTTGTTGTGAACTTCAAACTAAGTATTACTACAAACTCTGCACAAGCCATTTTCCTTGTCACTTCCATATTTCATTTATCACAAGCAATTTGGCAGCATGCCATGAATTTAGGTCTAAAAGATATTTTCATAAAGAATGATATTCATCAACTGATGGGTCTTCCATTTGTATCATAAAGCACCTTGAAGATTTTTTGATGATGTAATCAAAAGTTAAGATGGTATTCTAATATAATAACCTATTATATTTTTCTTTTCAAATATAATTTGTCCATCATTAAGGTGTTTAAAAATGAATAATATTAACATAATAACCTATTTTGAAATAACTTATTTAAGGGAAAGATGTGAAAGAAGAGTAGTGTCTCCACAATTCCCCTTCCTCTTTGGAATGTGCATGATCAGGTTCTTGATCAAATGCAGAGAACAAATAATGTCGGTTGAGGGATGGCATTCTAAATTCCAAAAGTTGATTGTGACTCACTGTGCTAGAATTTGGAAATTTTTGGAATACAGAAAACCAACAAAGGAATGAATATAATGAAGATGCATTAAAATTACTCAACCTCCAGGATGAATCTGTAAAATTTACTATGGAATTAGAAAATAATAACCAAATCCCATTTTTGGACCTCTACATAAGAAGGAATGAACAACAAAGAATTGAATTCAATATATACAGAAAAGATACTCATATTGACAATTACATAAAGTCTTCAGGTTTCAATCATATTGCGCATAAGCATGCAATTTTCAACAGTTTGATATATAGATTATTGAATGTTCCACTAAATGAAGAAGATTTTAAGAAAGAATACAATCACATTTTGGACATAGCTAATTTAAATGGTTTTGGAAAGGAAATAATTATAACTAAATTAAAGAAATTCAGACAACAAAAAAGATTAAAAGAATACACTACCCTGCAATCTGATTCAAAGAAAGGAAAACAATTTAAGAAAATCACTTATCATCCTAGAATACATAACAAATTTCAAAAAATTTTCAAGAAATTCAATATTACATTGGCACCGATAAATAAATTTAGCCTTGGTAACTTATTAATAACCAATAAGAAAATGACACCCCCAGATAGTAAAAAATCTGGAATTTATCAAATTGATTGTGGAGATTGCAATAAAGTATACATAGGAAAAACAAAAGAAATTTGGACACTCGCACAAAGGAACACTTTAGAAATATTAAAAATGGTGAAATTGAAAAATCAGCTATTGCAGCACATAGTTTGTTGGAAGGTCATAAAATTGAAAAAGAAGCTAAACTTCTAAAACATTTGGAAAAAACCTTTGGATTTGACAGTTTGGGAGAAAATATTTATTCAGAAGAACAAATTTAAATCCATGAATTTCGACATTCCAGATGAACGTGACCTCATCTCGAAGTTCATCAAATCAACACCAGATGGCAACAATATCTCGAAGTTCATCAAATCAACACCAGATGGCAACGTTATAGAGGGAGATTCCAACGAATATCCGGTAGTCATAATGGCGGTTGAAAATGAATGACAAGATCATTTGAAAACTATAGTTACCGTGTTTAATAAAACATGAAATATGAGGTAAGATGTAAAAATGACTCATTAATTTGTTAAAGGAATGAGATTTTAATTCTACAATTTGATGGTGGTCAGAGAAATATTTATTATCCCATATATAATTCTTACGTCACAAATCAGCATCAAATTCATCATCATCTAATATAATACTGGAGGGGGATGGAAGATCAATTAAGGTATTATTAGCATATTCAAGTAAAAAATAAAAGTTTTTCATTTATTATACTGTCACCATTGATTAATTTTCACTAAAAATATTAGACTACTACTAAATGGGCAAATATGTTGGGTATTATTGATTCACCAGAATACTATAAATGTTAATCATAGAGGCAGGGAAAATAATTTTTAACTATTGCATATAATTAACTATTTTGGCAGACAAGTGCCCCAGAGTTAGAATCTGGACACGTATATTATTTACAAGTAGTATTGGATTTATCATCATCATCATCATAGTACATTCACGAATTTAGGCCATTTGTTGACCTGTTTCGGCCTCAAGAGAAACACCATCCAGAAGTCTTTTGAGTGGACGTCCTGGTCTTCTTCTTCCTGCAGGTTGATATCTTAACATTAGTTTGGGTATTCTGTGATCTTCCATTCGATGAACATGTTGTATCCATCTTGACTTATAATCAGAAATTTTGTTTTCTAAAGATTCCATGTGTAATTCTTCTAAGATATCTTCATTTTTTTTGTGATCTAGTAGTGTGTATCCTGCAGTCCTCCGAAGATATCTCATTTCAGCAGATCTAAGTCTCTGTATATCCTTCTGTTTCAACGTCCATGCTTCGCTACCATACAAAAGAGTTGGAAGAGCCAGTATTGGATTTATAATATTTATTATTAGCTTAATTTTAATAATCTGCATATTGAGGATATCAAGAATAAGCAGACAACAATACTGGTGTATATCTACATGCAAATAGCTACAGTATAAAATTATACAACAAGCCAGTTGAAGATTAATAAATTTTAAGTAATGATTGCCAAATATCATGAACAATTAAGTTATGTAGATAGGAAATAACACTATCAGGTTCTTTAATATAATTTATCCTTCAATGAGAAGTGTTAAATTAATAATAAAATCGTCAATAGAAGCCCTACTGGCTATAAAGTAGTGTTAAATTCCCAATAAATGTCTTCTTAACTAAGAAGCCGCCATTTGCAAAGATAGAAGCTATGGTTTCAAGCATTTGGCGCGAGGGAATTACAACGTACATAAGAGAAAAAATTGCGTCTAGATCGTAACTCGCCTCGGTAGCTCAGTTGGTAGAGCACTTGGCCCGGAAAGCCAAGGGTCCCGGGTTCGAGTCCCGGTCTAGGCGAAAATTTTTCTCTTCAAATATAATTTATCCTTCAATGAGAAGTGTTAAATTAATAATAAAATCGTCAATAGAAGCCCTACTGGCTATAAAGTAGTGTTAAATTCCCAATAAATGTCTTCTTAACTAAGAAGCCGCCATTTGCAAAGATAGAAGCTATGGTTTCAAGCATTTGGCGCGAGGGAATTACAACGTACATAAGAGAAAAAATTGCGTCTAGATCGTAACTCGCCTCGGTAGCTCAGTTGGTAGAGCACTTGGCCCGGAAAGCCAAGGGTCCCGGGTTCGAGTCCCGGTCTAGGCGAAAATTTTTCTCTTCAAATATAATTTATCCTTCAATGAGAAGTGTTAAATTAATAATAAAATCGTCAATAGAAGCCCTACTGGCTATAAAGTAGTGTTAAATTCCCAATAAATGTCTTCTTAACTAAGAAGCCGCCATTTGCAAAGATAGAAGCTATGGTTTCAAGCATTTGGCGCGAGGGAATTACAACGTACATAAGAGAAAAAATTGCGTCTAGATCGTAACTCGCCTCGGTAGCTCAGTTGGTAGAGCACTTGGCCCGGAAAGCCAAGGGTCCCGGGTTCGAGTCCCGGTCTAGGCGAAAATTTTTCTCTTCAAATATAATTTATCCTTCAATGAGAAGTGTTAAATTAATAATAAAATCTTTAATATTGTTTATTTTTTATTATTTCACTCACCTCATACTTCATAATTCATAGCAGACCCTGGGTTTCTTCACGTAATTTGTGACATTGTCAATGCTGCGTCACGTTCACAACTGACGTCCAACGGTCTTCTATCCTGCAGACTGACCTCCGTGCCATCTGGTGGCCGACCGAAGAATTTCCAAATCAGTCCTCTTTCTTTATAACTGGGTATTTCAAAATTCATAGTTGTATTTTAATTCTTGCATATGTAATTTTTTTCCAAATTGTGAGTTCCTTCGGTTTTTCCAATTGTTTAAGTAATTTTGTTTTGGTTTCTATTCTATGTTTTTCTGACCAGGCATGTGCAGCTATTGCAGATTTTTCGGTTTCTCCATTTTTAACATTTCTGAGGTGTTCTTTTAATCTTGTATTTAGATTCCTTTTTGTTTTTCCTATGTGCAAAAAATCGGGAATTTATCAAATTAATTGTAAAGATTGTGAAAAGATATACATAGGAAAAACAAAAAGGAATCTAAATACAAGATTAAAAGAACACCTCAGAAATGTTAAAAATGGAGAAACCGAAAAATCTGCAATAGCTGCACATGCCTGGTCAGAAAAACATAGAATAGAAACCAAAACAAAATTACTTAAACAATTGGAAAAACCGAAGGAACTCACAATTTGGGAAAAATTTACATATGCAAGAATGAAATACAACTATGAATTTTGAAATACCCGGTTATAAAGAAAGAGGACTGATTTGGAAATTCTTCGGTCGGCCACCAGATGGCACGGAGGTCAGTCTGCAGGATAGAAGACCGTTGGACGTCAGTTGTGAACGTGACGCAGCATTGACAATGTCACAAATTACGTGAAGAAACCCAGGGTCTGCTATGAATTATGAAGTATGAGGTGAGTGAAATAATAAAAAATAAACAATATCATGAACAATATTTAATTTTAGGAAGTTATATTTTGAGGTTATTTTAATTATATTATTTTTGTTCTGGACATCTTACCTCAATATTAATGTTGATTTGTTCTTGGACATGTTTCAAAACAATTCTGTTTTATCGTCAGCTTTCCCAGACTGTTCTTGGACATGTTTCAAAACAATTCTGTTTTATCGTCAGCTTTCCCAGACTGTCTGGGAAAGCTGACGATAAAACAGAATTGTTTTGAAACATGTCCAAGAACAAATCAACATTAATATTGAGGTAAGATGTCCAGACCAAAAATAATATAATCATGAACAATGTATTATTTTAAGTGACAATACTTAACTGTATGAAATAAAATTGTAAGTTTTTATAAATTTTCCCCAATTTATTCAATTATTAAACTCAGATTGATAAAGTGAACTAAGAAAATGAAGTGAAATTCAATAAACTAGACCAAAATACAAGTAGACATTTAGTACAGTTGACAAAGTGATAAAATGATAAATTATGGAATGGCCTTAAAAATGGTGTTGAACATAGTGTTCAAGTGAACTAAAATCTTAAATGGATGGCAACTAAAGCAGATGTAAATGTTTTGGATAAAATGTCAATGGATAATCAGTTTGCAAAATTAATAAATTGTTCCACAAGATTAGATTTAGTGGCTTCATAATGTCTGTATTCAGAAGTAGATGTTACATATTAACTTAAATTTACATACAAATGTCAGAAATTTCCTTCATTAGATGTATCTAATAGATTTAATATCAACATGACCCCAAATACATTACAAAAATTTGAAAGTTATATTTATGGAACCACTTATGCTGTTATCTATTGCGTAACTCTACCCATATATTTTCATACTTTTCTGGGAGTAGAAATTATCCCAAAATTATTCAGTATTTTATTAAAATTAAGTATACAGCTAAAGAACATATTAATAAGAATATTTGCTTCAAGATGTAGTAATTTACATGAAATATTGGCAAATATCTGTTATTTTCAAGTTTACCATTCACTGATGAGATGACCTAAAGAGGTATCTCATAGAAAAATAGAGATAAAAACTCGGTTGATATTGATTGTAGCAAGTGGTGTCCTAATACTTTTTCCAAACATAAATATTAGATATTATGGCATTTTGTAAGATGTCCTAAATAAATATGTGAAATGACAAATATTCATAACAATTTATATAGGAAGTAACATTATGAGGTTTACATTAAATATGAATTTTTTTATCACATCACCTCATATACTGTCTTGTTCTTAGACTGGTTTCGGAATAATTCCTACTCCATCTTCAGTATTTTCATGATCATTATTTGTTGTGGTGATGCACTGCTTCTTTCTTCATCTTTTGGTAGACCGATGAACCTCCAAATCAAATCAATCCCTGGGTATTTCAAAATTAATTTATTTTTCCATAGTAAAAAATCAAAATTAAAAAAACAAGGAGAAATTAATTGTTTCTTATCTCTCCTCATATAAATCTTCTAAGTTGATCGCGATTTCGAGACTATAACTGTCTCATCCTCAGAACTTTCTTGGCGACTGATGTTATGTCGATCGGAAGAAACTCTACTTCTTCCCTCTGTTGGTGGACCGATGAACTTCTGGATCAGGTCAAAATTTGCAGGAATTTCGAAGTTCATAAGCTTTCCTTTGTTTTTCTGAATGTGGATCTTTTCCCAAACCGTGAGTTCCTTTTGTTTCCTGCAAATTTTGACCTGATCCAGAGGTTCATCGGTCCACCAACAGAGGGAAGAAGAAGAGTTTCTTCCGATCGACATAACACCAGTCGCCAAGAATGTTCTGAGGATGAGACAGTTATAGTCTCGAAATTGCGATCAACTTAGAAGATTTATATGAGGAGAGGTAAGAAACATTTAATTTTATTTAATTAATGTTGGGAAATCGCGATATCATGGAAGCATGAATCCTATGAGGTGAGTTGTTTAAACAATATGTTCTCCGATGAATTTTAACATTTAATTTCACCATAAATTAAACCTCATAGTGATTAATTCCTATAAAAGTTAGAAATTAATGAATTTTGAAATTCCCAGAGGATTGATTTGAAGATTCGTCGGTTTATCAACAGACAGAGAAAGAAGCAGTGCATTACTATAGACAATGGCCGTGAAAATACTGATGATAGAACAGGAATTATTCAAAACCGATCTAAAAAGAAGACAGAGTATGAAATGAGGCAATAAAATTTTAATATTTATAACAATTGTTAATGATTTTCTTCCTGCAAATGAATCTAGATTTATGAAAATGGCTATTTTTAATATTTCTCAAAATTATTTGAAATATGCTGAAAACAGAGATAGATTGTAAAAACATATTATTCTATTATTAGTGCACTGTTTTTTTTAAATATTTTATATTAAATTTAACAAACTCGTAAAATTTCAAATTTATGAATAAAAATATCTAATATTGTTCTCTTCAAACTTATTCTGACTTTTTTATTATTTAAGAATAAAAAATGTTTCATTTTTAATCTATCATCTCCTCCTCCATTCTTAAATAATTTATATCATATCACTTTCATTTGCCATCACAATTTTCACATACATTCTAGACTGCAAACTAGATTCCTCCTGCTCTATTTACAACATTTGGATCAGATCTCCAATATGAGAGCCATGTTCAAACTCAATGCCAACAGATTGAGAGAACAAATTTTTATATAACTATTTACAAAAACAATTATCTCGCTATCTGGTTACTTCTGTTACAGCTACTATACGGAACTCTGAACTTCAAATAAACATAAAATGATGGGACAAAAAAATAAGTAAAAGGGCAAATTACCATACCTCAAAATATGAAACTGAATGCAAATAAACATAATAGACAACTGCACCCAGTCCTTAGTATAATTTCTCAGTCTTTCAATCACACACACATTCTCCACACCAAATTAACACATCAAGGCCATTGTTATATTCAAGTGGAGTTGTGATCGACACAAAATAGTACTTACTTATTTTAGGAATTCTCACTATGAGATATATTCATTAAGGTAGAATTTTTATCACTCACCTCATATTGTTCTTCTTATTTGACTATAAACTAGTTTCGGGACATAGTTTCTGTTCCATCCTCAGTATCGTCACGACTGTTGTTCTGTCGTCTTGAAGAGCTGTCCTTTGCTCCTTCCATTGGCTGACTGAAAAACCTCGAAACCAGGTCATTCTCACTGGGAATTTCAAAGTTCATCAATTTCTTCTTTTCGCTCTTTTGAATGTAGATCTTTTCCCTAACAGTAAGTTCTTTTGGTTTTTCTATTTGTTTTAATAATTTAGCTTCTTTTTTGATAAGATGTTTTTCAGACCATGCATGGGCAGCCACTGCATGGTCTGAAAAACATCTTATCAAGAAAGAAGCTAAATTATTAAAACAAATATAAAAACCAAAAGAACTTACTGTTAGGGAAAAGATCTACATTCAAAAGAGTGAAAAGAAGAAATTGATGAACTTTGAAATTCCCAGTGAGAATGACCTGGTTTCAAGGTTTTTCAGTCAGCCAATGGAAGGAGCGAAGGACAGCTCTTCAAGATGACAGAACAATGGTTGTGACGATACTGAGGATGGAACAGAAACTATGTTCCGAAACTAGTTTATAGTCAAATAAGAACAACAATATGAGGTGAGTGATAAAAATTCTACCTTACCAAAATAGTAGTATTCCTTCAAAGAAAGTTGTGAATAGCAGTTTTCAGCGCTTTCAACATTAATGATTAAAGGTGCTATGTTAAAATTATTTTTATCTATTCTTAATACTTGAAATAATGTATTTCATATTTTTGTAATATTGTTCTGTAATGAATTTAATATATACATAAAATTTATCTTAAGGTAAAAATAATCTCTCAAAGTCTTCTTGCATGATCACACATATTCATATTTTGTCAAGTGATGATCCAATTCCTCTAGTCACATCAGTGTGCTTAATGCCATGTGGGGGTATTTTTCTCTGGTGCTATTAGTTTTGGTAGAGATGCAACAAAACATTTCTTGATCCATTGTTAATGCTGAAGGTGTTCCTTTATTCAAGAAAAAAAACTGAATTGTTATACTAATGCATGACAGGAACTAATCATATTAATGCATATGATTAAATTAAACCCTGAGATGATAATATACAATTAGGTACAGTACATTCTTGTCTTAAAGAAATACAACATTGCAAAATTATCATGTTCTGCAATAATATACATTTCATTGCTTAATAATCTTTTGAGGAAATTATTAACTACTTGTCCTAAAGTAAGTAAAATAATTCTATCTTGTGGCGATCATACACTGCACTTGAGTATATGGTGTAGAAAAGTAGTGGATGTGTACTTTCCTGCCAAATGGTGTGGCTTTGCCCATTAGTTTTATCACATAAGTTTCCTCACTAAGACCTATCTGAATGCAGAAAGGCCATGTCAATAAACACCTACAGGAATGGCGATATTTAATAGATGTCCGGGCACGATGACCAGTCCTGGCGTTCTTTGCAATCCCAGTATTTTCCCTGGTACATGTGGATAACACTGCCTGTATATGACTCTTTTTCTTTCTTGAACCAAACAGGTTCATAAGGAGGATAAGGTCGTCCTGTAAAATAAATTACATTATTACAATACTTAAAATATTACAAATTTATGTTAAATTCAAGTAAAGGATATCAATTGAGTTGGTGTTTATTTGACAAAAATCCATTACTTATTTAATTAAATAAAAATAAAACTTGTATATTTATAAATATGAAAATCAAATAAAACTGTAAGTTTTAATTTTATTTAATTAGATAAAGGATATCATGTAAGAAAAAATTAGCAAAGGAGATATAATAATTAAATGAATCGTGATTTTTTCTTACCTCATACATCTATGTTTTTTTAAACACAGCACTGCAGTATCGGCGACACCTTTGTCGTCATCGTCAGCTGTTTTCACGACTCGTGAAAACAGCTGACGATGACGTGTCGCCGATACTGCAGTGCTGTGTTTAAAAAAACATAGATGTATGAGGTAAGGAAAAATCACGATTCATTTAATTATTATTAATTGAACCTCATAATGTTAAAAATTCCCAAATTTAATATATAAAGGAGATATGTTTAACTTTTACAGGAATTAATCACAATGAGGTTTAATTTATGGTAAAATCAAATGTTTCTTACCTCTCCTCATACAAATCACGATCTACTCAGAAGATTTGTATGAGGAGAGGTAAGAAACATTTGATTTTACCATAAAGGAGATATGTATTAACTTGCCTGTGACAGGATAATAAATATATACGAAATACTGAAGGATAATCAAATCTTGCCCAGGATGTATAACATAGAACAGTGGGAAGAAGAAGAGTTTCTTCTAATCGATATAACATCAGTTGCTAAAATAGTACTGAAGATGAGACCGTTATGGTCTCGAAATCGCGATCTACTTAGAAGATTTATATGAGGAGAGGTAAGAAACATTTCATTTTACCATAAAGGAGACATGTATTTACTTACTTATTTTAGGAATTCTCACTATGAGGTATATTCATTAAGGTAGAATATTTTTATCACTCACCTCATATTGTTCTTCTTATTTGATTATAAACTAGTTTCGGAACATAGTTTCTGTTCCATCCTCAGTATCGTCACGACCGTTGTTCTGTCGTCTTGAAGAGCTGTCCTTCTCTCCTTCCATTGGCTGACTGAAAAACCTCGAAACCAGGTCATTCTCACCGGGAATCAAAAGAGCGAAAAGAAGAAATTAATGAACTTTGAAATTCCCGGTGAGAATGACCTGGTTTCGAGGTTTTTCAGTCAGCCAATGGAAGGAGAGAAGGACAGCTCTTCAAGACGACAGAACAACAGTCGTGACGATACTGAGGATGGAACAGAAACTATGTTCCGAAACTAGTTTATAATCAAATAAGAAGAACAATATGAGGTGAGTGATAAAAATATTCTACCTTAATGTATTTACTTGCCTGTGACAGGATAATAAATTTATAGAAAATAGCTCAGGATAGGGATGTATGGAGAGCTTATGTCCGCGCGGTCATGAACCTTCGGGTTCGATAGTGCCAGTGAGTAAGTAAGTAAGTAAATATAGAAAATATTGAAGGATAATCAAATCTTGCCCAGGATGTACAACATAAAAGCAATTATGTATTTGAAGAATCAATTATATGTAATAGTTTTTTTTTAAATATTTCAAGGATAGTATCTATAAAATATTATGATTTTCAAATTACCTCCTCTTGCTGTGAATCATACTGTATGAACAGAAATCCCTTATCAAATCTAAAAAATTACACTTTTCTCTACCATATGCCATTCTTTCTTTCACTTTCTTGGGCATAGTAACATTTTGTTCTTTATACAATATTGAAACTAAAGAAATAATACAGAAAAAAAACATAAAAAAATTTCTTTGTGTACTGGATTCTACTATATAAGACTTTTTCTCACGTACCCTATGTTGTACTAATTAACTTCAATTTTTTCCTTTTTATTATCATGCATTGATCTCTACCTTACCAAAGGTTGTACTAACTAAAGAACACAACAATAACATTAGTAATAAATTAAAATGTCCTAACTTTCAAGTTCTTAGGAAATGTCTCTAGCTTAAGGATTCACTGAAGTAGTCCCCACATGGATACGGGGACTATTTCACCTCCAAAAAATTTTATCCCAATGGAACCATATCAGTAGTTCTTAATGACTGTATTTTTATAATTTTATTTTGACCATGACACTTTATTTGTCTGGATTATTACCTTTGACCCAACTGGCGTGGGTGACCCTTTTGGCAGCAAAAATACCACTGCCATAGCTCTTGGGGTCATTTAAGTACACAAACCATTCCACCACATCAAGGTAAAGATACCACTAAATATATGGTTACATGTAGAAATAATGGATATGGACAGTTAATGAGGGAAATTTTGAAGATGCTGAATTTAAATACTTTCTACTTAATATTAGTTTGTAGGATGGTGTATTCTTTTAATAATTTTTGTTGCTTGAATTTCTTTTAAGTTATTCATTATCATATCCTTTCCAAAACTATTTAATCTAGCTATATGTAAGATGTGATAGTATTCTTTCTTAAAATTCTTTTCGCTTAATTGAATGTTCATTAATCTATATATTAAACCTTTGAATAATGCATTTTTATATGGTATATGATTAAAGAATTAAATGAATCGTGATTTTTTCTTACCTCATACTTCTATGTTTTTTTAAACACAGCACTGCAGTATTGGCGACCCATTGTCACCATCATCAGCTGTTTTCACGACTGTCGATTTTTTCTTTTGCTGGTAATTATCCAAACAGCCATCTGGTGTTCTTTTGAATGAATCATTTTCTAAACTGCCATCTGTTGTATTTTTGAAGAACTTTGTAATCAAGCTCCAGACGAACTGAGCTTGATTACAAAGTTCTTCAAAAATACAACAGATGGCAGTTTAGAAAATGATTCATTCAAAGAACACCAGATGGCTGTTTGGATAATTACCGGCAAAAGAAAAAAATGACAGTCGTGAAAATAGCTGACGATGGTGACAATGGGTCGCCGATACTGCAGTGCTGTGTTTAAAACAACATAGAAGTATGAGGTAAGAAAAAATCACGATTCATTTAATTCTTATGAATTGAACCTCATAATGTTAAAAATTCCCAAATTTAATACATAAATATATGATTAAAACCTGAAGATTTAATTCAATTATCAGTACGAAGCTGAATTAAATTTTTTGTTGCTGTTCATTCTTAATTATATAAATATCAAGAAATGGGATTTGGTTATTCTCTTCCAATTCTATAGTAAATTTCACAGATTTATCTTGCAGGTTAAGTAATTTCAATGCATCCTCAATATATTTGAAATTTATATGTACTAACATCCCAAAAGAAAACACTATGGGAATTTTGGAAAAATAACAAAACAAGAAATAAAACAGACAAGGAAAACACAAATGAATATATAATTTTAACCAGGTTATGCTTAGAACAAATATTTTTACATACAACGAAAAATTCTATAAATTAAATTCTGGCCTTTCTGTGGGAAATCCCTATCCCTCTTTTTAGCTAATTGATTTTTGAGCATAAGATAATAAATTGACATCCTTCAATTTTCAAATTCTGGTGCAGGTATGGTTATATGACTGCTATTATGAATTACAAACAAATAGATGATGTTATTTTGAAAAGAAAAATTAACACCTGAATCGAGATTTGAATCCGAAACCTCTAGCTCTTTTTGCTAGTGTGCTAACTATTACACTATTTTACTCTCCCAATGCAATTGCTAATTTTTTTCCCCCTCATATATAATTATCTTTATCGATAGCAGAAGATGATAACCATTGCTACCAGCGCTATCTAGAGGCTTCTAATTCAACAAGTCATTTTTAATGAGAATTTATAAAACTTTATTATATAGCAGTTAAGCTTCATATTTTAATGTATTAATTTAATTTTTTTAACATTCGTAATGATAGACATTATGGCTGAATCGGGATTTTAATTTTCTTCTTCTTCTTCCTTCCAAGTATTAGGCCAAGGCCTGTTACGATCCTATAGAAAATTTTCCCTTATGGGAAATTCTCGTATAAGACTTGAAAGCATAATAATAGTCCCTTCGATTGGTTGCTGGCCAAAGGAAGGCAAGACCATTGATGGGGCTGCCATCTTATAGCCTCTGGTCAGGCTTTTCTGGAGAAGAAAAGAAAATAAAGGAAAGAAGAAATGGAAGAAAGGAAGGACTCCCTAGCCCTCGGATGCCCTAATGGCACCGGGGTCGAAAAAACAAGAGTTAACCAAGAGAGGTTAGATAGTAAAGTTAAAAGAGTGCAAAACACAAGTAAGTGGAAGAAATGTTTTGCACAGCTTGGGCACCTTGTGGTCGCCATCCACATATCCCCTAGACGAGGACCCCTGAGGGGATTTTAATTTTTCTTTTTATAATAATAATTGTCTATCATTGCAAATGTTAAAAAATTTAATTAATACATTGATATAGATAATTCTTTAAAACTGCTCAATATTCAGAGATCAAACTATAAAATTTACAATGAAAACTAAAATTAAAGACAAATTCCATTTTTGGATCTAGTTTGACACATATATTAGTAAATATACCTACGAACAGAAAAAAATTATAAAAATAAAAAGAATACATAATTAATGTAGCAGTAGAAAACAGGTTTGAAGAAAGCATGGTGTACTGGAAAATAAATAAGATTAAAAGACAAAAATTAATTAATGAAATCACACTTATACAGGAAAAAATGTAATTCAAGAAATTCACTTACGAACCATTGAAGCACCATAAGTTTCAGAAATCTTTTAAAAAGTTCAATGTAAGATTGGCTCCAAGGAATGAATATAGCCTCAATAGGACAATCAAATTCAACAAAAATTAGAAAATGGGAGAAGTAAACAAATTGGCAATTCACCAGATTAAATGCGGAGATTGTGAAAAAATTTACATAGGGAAAACAAAAAGAATAATTAAGACATTTTGTCTGTATATTCTTACCTCTAATGGTTGTTTTTGTCGAACATATGTTTCAAGGCTTCTGAGCCCCATTGTCAGCGATTATAGTCTGTAATTGCTGATGATGGGGCTCAGAAGCCTTGAAACATATGTTCGACAAAAACAACCATAAGAAGTAAGAGTATACGAACAAAATGTCTTAATTATTAAACAAACCTCTTAATGTTACTTCCTAGTATATTTTAAAATTAAAATAAATTTGTAAACCAGGGTGAAGAAACACAAAAAATGGGGGAAATCAGCAGTAGCTACTCAAGCTTGGCCAGAAAAACACCTAACTGAAAGAAAGGCTAGTCTAACAAAACAAATATAAAAACCAAAAAGAGCTCAAGGTTTGGGAAAAAATCCACATTAAAAAAAATAAATAAAATAAAGAAAAATTAATGAATTTTTTAATTTCTGGGAAGTTAATTCGATTCGGAGGTTCATCGGTCCACCAACAGATGGAGTAAGAAGCAATGCTACACAACATCGGTTATGAAATCACTAAGGATGAAACCGCCGCCAAGGTTTTCGAAACAGTCTAATTAGAAGACGGGATATGAGATGAGGTAAATAGAACTGATTTTAAATTATACCTCATAGTGATAGTTCCTATAATAGTTCAATATTCATTTCTAGTGAGGTATTGTGGAAAATAATTAAATTAATCATGATTATTTCATACTTCATACTTCTATATTTCTTTAAATACAGCACTGCAGTATCGGCAATTTCTTATCACCATCATCAGCTGTTTTCACGATTGTCAATTTTTACTTTTGTTGTTAATTATCCAAACTGCCATCTGATGTTCTTTTAAAGAATTATTTTCTAAACTGCCATCTGGTGTTCATTTTAATGAATCATTTTCTAAACTGCCATCTGTTGGATTTTTGAAGAACTTTGTAATCAAGCTGGGTTCATCTGGAATTTCGAAGTTCATAGTTCTAGTATGGTTTTTTTGAATATATATTTTTTCCCAAACTGTTAAATCTAAAGGTTTTGATAGATGTTTCAAAAGTTTTGCTTCTTTTTCAATCCTATGATGTTCTAATAAACTATGTGCTGCATTATTATTATTAGAACATCATAGGATTGAAAAAGAAGCAAAACTTTTGAAACATCTATCAAAACCTTTAGATTTAACAGTTTGGGAAAAAATATATATTCAAAAAAACCATACTAGAACTATGAACTTCGAAATTCCAGATGAACCCAGCTTGATTACAAAGTTCTTCAAAAATCCAACAGATGGCAGTTTAGAAAATGATTCATTAAAATGAACACCAGATGGCAGTTTAGAAAATAATTCTTTAAAAGAACATCAGATGGCAGTTTGGATAATTAACAACAAAAGTAAAAATTGACAATCGTGGAAACAGCTGATGATGGTGATAAGAAATTGCCGATACTGCAGTGCTGTATTTAAAGAAATATAGAAGTATGAGGTATGAAATAATCATGATTACTTTAATTCTTATGAATTTGAACCTCATAATGTTAAAAATTCCCAATTTTAATATATAAATTGTGGAAAAGAATTGAAATTTTTTAAAATTCTGTACAAAATTCCATTTAGAATCCTTATCAGATGTGAATCAACAGAAAATAAGTTTCAAAGTGCAGAACAGAGTTAATTATTATTTTTTTGTTATGCTTTTTATGCTACCTCAATCAAATTAATTGGATTTAGGTTTGAATTGAAACCAATTTAAAATATATTTCAGATTATTGGTTAAAACATCACATGTGGAATTTCTATTCATTTTATCTGGAAATACATGCAATGATATCAAATTTTGATTACCTTCTGCAGCAGCCTTTTCTGCTGCAGCCTCCCGAGCTCTCCTGGCTGCTCGCTGTTTTTCTTCTAGCCTAACTTTCTCCACATTTGCTTCATCCCACATGCCATCCTCCATTAGCCGTTGGTCGGGACGGTTACGTGTGTCAGTCGGTGCAACATCAGGTTCGGGCTCATTTAGTTGACAAGCGAGTTCTGTGAAGTTGTAGTACTTCTCTGACTCTGTTCTAAAAATATAATAAATATGTTAATTTATATAGTGAAAGACAAATAAACGTACTATATTTTCCCATGTAATAAGTACACATTTTTTGCAGATTTTAATAACCAAAATCTTTGGTGTGATCACTATGTGTAAAAAAAATTAAAGAAAGTACCATTATGAATCATGATTTGTAGATTTTTCCGGTCTTGTTGTTGGCATCCCCGACATCTAAAGATCATAATACAAACTCTGGCCATAAAAGTCTAGGTCAGACTATAAATTGCTTATTAAATTAATATTAAGAAGCCAAAGCTGTTACTATGATTGAAATAAGTATATTAAAGTACACAATTAAATTATTGTAATCAAATGGTAAAGAGAAAAATTTATGCCTGAACCGGGAATCGAACCCCGAACCTTTTTGGTGAATGATGATTCATTGCATCTTAATGTGGGACCAAGACAGTAAGATAAAGGAAGGATTTATGCTTGGATGGGAAGGAAGCCTGAATTGGCTCAATGGTTAAGAGCATCAGCACAGAAAGCTGAAGGTTCGGGGTTCGATTCCTGGTTCAGGCCTAAATTTTTATCTTTACCATTTGATTACAATAATTTAGCTGTGTACTTTAATATACTTATTTCAATCATAGTAACAGCTTTAGCTTCTTAATATTAATTTAATAAATATTGCTTTAGCTATGTGGAGTTCCTTCATGTCTTCTTAATGTAGAAGCCATTCATTGTGTATTTGTGAATGATGATTCATTGCATTTGAATATGGGACCAAGACAGTAAGGTAAAGGAAGGATTTATGCTTGGATGGGAAGGAAGCCTGAATTAGCACAATGGTTAAGAGCATCAGCACAGAAAGCTGAAGGTTCGGGGTTTGATTCCTGGTTCAGGCATAAATTTCTCTATTTACCATTTGATTACTATAAATTACTTAACTAAATACCTTCCAGTAGCAACTACAAATGACGTTAAATTAAATATATGTAGGAAATAACACTGTGAGGTTTATTTTAATTATATTTGAGTTGTATATTTTGACTCACCTCATATTTCTTCATTTTTAAACAGACTAGTTTCGTCGCTTCTGTGCGACATTCTCGATGCATTACAATTGTTGCCTTGCAGTTGTCCTTCCTGCAAATTGATTTCTGCTCCCTCTGTTAGCTGATTGATGAACTTCAAAATCAATTTTTTTTTCTCTTTCACCGGGAGCAGAAATCAACTTGCAGGAAGGATAACCGCAAGGCAACAGTTGTAATGCATCGAGAATGTCGCACAGAAGTGACAAAACTAGTCTGCATAAAAATCACGAAATATGAGGTGAGTCAAAATATACAAGAGTAAAGGTAAAGGAAGGATTCTTGCTTGGATGGGAATGAAGCCTGGATTAACTCAGTGGTCTGAGCATTAGAACGGAAAGCTAAAAGTTCGGGGTTCAATTCCCAGTTCAGGCAAAAATTTTTCTCTTTACCATTGATTTACAATAATTTAATTGTGTTTATTAATTTACTTATTTCTATCATAGTAATAGGTTTAGCTTCCCAATATTAATTTAATAAATAATGCTATAGCTGTGTGGAGTCCCTTCATGTCTTCTTCAGGTAGAAGCCATTCATTGTGTATTTGTGAATGATGATTCATTGCAATTGAATGTGGGGCCAGTAGAGTAAAGGTAAACGAAGGATTCTTGCTTGGATGGGAATGAAGCCTGGATTAGCTCAGTGGTGTGAGCATTAGCACGGAAAGCTAAAGGTTTGGGGTTCGATTCCCGGTTCAGGCAAAAAATTTTCTCTTTACCATTGATTTACAATAATTTAATTGTGTTTATTAATTTACTTATTTATATCATAGTAATAGCTTCAGCTTCCCAATATTAATTTAATATTTAGCATGTTTGCAGAGAAAATTTTTTGCCTAGACCGAGACTCAAACCCGGGACCCTTGGCTTTCCGGGCCAAGTGCTCTACCAACTGAGCTACCGAGGCGAGTTGCGATCTAGATGCAAATTTTTCTCTTATATACATTGTAATTCCCTCACGCCAAATGCTTGAAACCATTGCTTCTATCTTTGCAAATGGCGGCTTCTTAGTTAAGAAGACATTTATTGGGAATTTAACACTACTTGATAAAGCCAGTAGGGCTTCTATTGACGTTTTTATTATTAATTTAACACTTAACATTTGGCGCGAGGGAATTACAATGTATATAAGAGAAAAATTTGCGTCTAGATCACAACTCGCCTCAGTAGCTCAGTTGGTAGAGCACTTGGCCCGGTTCGAGTCTTGGTCTAGGTGAAAATTTTTCTCTTCAAATATAATTTATCCTTCAGTGAGAAGTGTTAAATTAATAATAAAAAGTCAATATTTAGCATCTTTTCTATGTAAAGCATAAAACAGAATATATCATTATGTGATAACAAATACAAGAAACATAAGTGGTCAATCCAACTTTATTATTTTTTTAGGAAGACCAAGAAATGAATGAGAACAGTATATTGGTGAGATAGCTAGGAGAGAAATACTGCCATTAAAGAGGTTGGCCCACACAGTAGTTTAGGAAATGAGTAGATGACTCAATATTGAAAAGCACAAGGGAAGGATGAAGAAGAAAGTATTATTATTGAGACAATTTTTGTTAAAAATAAGATGGATATATTACTTACTTACTCATTGGCTCTACTGAACTCGTAGGTTCATCGCCATGCAGACACAGATGGATATAAGAATCAAATGAATTGTGAATTCTTCTTACCTCATCCTTCTATTGTATTGTATTGTAAGCCTATGTTTTCCCTTTACAGAGATTTAGGCGCTCTCCCCCTACAGGAAAGAATTTGAACCATACTAATTTAGTTACACTTGTTTTTGTATAGATGTCATCTTGAGTGGTCCGTGGTCAGCGTTCCGCCTCATACTGACATCTAGGAAACCAAGGTAGTACTAGGTCGGGAAAATTCGGTAAATTTTGCTTAGAGGCCTTTTCATTCAGGCTTAAGGATTTTTTTACGAGCCTGAAAATCTTCAGACTCGGAACCCACAGCTTAAAGTCTCCCGGAGGACTTGCTCCTTGGATTTTTCCGTCCTAAAAAATCCATCGACCCCGACCGGGTTTGAACCCGCGACCCTCGGGACCAGTGGCAAGGAGCATAACCACTAGCCCATCGCGGCTGACCACCTCATACTTCTATGTTTTTTTAAACACAGCACTGCAGTATCAGCGACCATCGTCACCATCATCAACTGTTTTAACAACTGTCAATTTTTTCTTTTGCCAGTAATTATCCAAACTGTCATCTGGTGTTCTTTTGAAGGAATCATTTTCTAAACAGCTGTCTGTTGTATATTTTAAGAACTTTGTAATCAAGCTTGGTTCGTCCAGAATCTCAAAGTTCATGGTTCTAGTATGGTTTTTTTAATATATATCTTTTCCCAAACTGTTAAATGCAAAGGTTTGGATAGATGTTTCAAAAGTTTTACTTCTTTTTCAATTCTGTGATTCTAAATTTATTATGAACTTCAGGATGGTAAGTAAATTTCTTGAATTTTTCATCTTTCTTGGAATCATGTCGTAGGGTGGTGTATTCCTGTAACCTTTACTGTTGTTTAAATTTGTTTAATTTATTCTTTATTATTTCTTCATCAAAACCATTTATTTTAGCAATATGTACAATATGATTATATTCATTATCAAAATCTATTTAATAAATATTCCACTTAATGTAGAAGATTTTGATAATGAATATAATCATATTGTACATATTGCTAAAATAAATGGTTTTGATGAAGACGTAATAAAGAATAAATTAACGAAATTTAAACAACAGAAAAGATTACAAAAATACACCACCCTACAACATGATTCCAAGAAAGATGAAAAATTCAAGAAATTTACTTACCATCATGAAGTTCATAATACATTTTTTTAAAAATTAGAATCATAGAATTGAAAAAGAAGCAAAACTTTTGAAACATCTATCCAAACCTTTGGATTTAACAGTTTGGGAAAAGATATATATTCAAAAAAACCATACTAGAACCATGAACTTTGAGATTCCGGACGAACCATGCTTCATTACAAAGTTCTTCAAAAATACAACAGATGGCAGTTTAGAAAATGATTCCTTCAAAAGAACACTAGATGGCAGTTTGGGTAATTACCGACAAAAGAAAAAATTGACAGTTGTGAAAACAGCTGATGATGGTGACGATGGTCGTCGATACTGCGGTGCTATGTTTAAAAAACATAGAAGTATGAGGTAAGAAGAATTCACGATTAATTTGATTCTTATCAATAAAACCTCATAATGTTAAAAATTCCTATATTTATTATATTAAAATAGATGGATATATTATATTTGAAGAGATTCTCTTCAAATATAATTTATCCTTCAGTGAGGAGTGTTAAATTAATAATAAAAATATCAATTGAAGCCCTACTGACTTTATAAAGTAGTGTTTAAATTCCCAATAAATGTCTTCTTAACTAAGAAGCCGCCATTTGCAAAAACAGAAGCAAAGGCTTCATAGCATTTGGTGCTGGGAATTACAATGTATATAAGAGAAAAATTTGCTTCTTGATCGGAACTTGCCCCGTCGGTAGAGCATTGGCCTAGAAAGCCAAAGGTCTTCGGTTCGAGTCTCGGTCTGGGCAGAAAATGTTTCTCTTCAAATATAATTTATCCTTCAGTGACAAGTGTTAAATTAATAATAAAAACATCAATAGATGGATATATTACGTGAGGAATATTTTTTCACTCTGAATTTTAAAGGAAAAACTGAGGTGCATCAAATTATGCAGGTAAATACAGATTAAATTAAAGAGAAGGATAAAAGAAAAAATGATTGGAAAATTTCTTATTCTCTGTTTTCTGACACTTGAACAAAGAAATTTAATATTTCTTCACTTAAATTAGCCAACATACTGCTGGAGATAAAATGTGCATTAATTTTTTTTATAAGGAACACCACAAAAAATATTTAGAATTAGCAGTGGATAAGATGGTATATACTAAACAGATAAATTTAATTAAATTCTTCAGAAGAAACTATGACCTGCTTTCTAATATTTATTTTTCTCCATTTTTTCATACATAAATCAAATTAAGTGCATGGTGTAATACTTACGGGGGATACTTTCGTTTCCAAGCACAAGTGTATGGACCAGTTTTGAACACAGGATTGTCTGGACTGGCTCGCTCTGTGCTAATGACAGGTGCAATGTCTATTTTATTGTCCCAAGTTCCATTAACAACCCATTTCACATTGCCATCACTGTCCATAACACAGCCTTTAACCTGCAAAATACAATCATTTATTTGTTTTCAATAACTTTATATGATACAGGCCCACCATGCTAGCTCAACGATGTAGTATGCCTGCCTTCTGACTGGCAGGACCCATGTTCGATAACTGGCAGAGTTGCAAATGTTATTGTGGCTCTGTACACTCAATAAAAAGTATACATTTCCTGAAAGAGTGCAAAAAAAAAAAAATTTATGGTGTAAACTATAAGTTTCTCCAACAAGTACGTACAGAAAAAAAAAAAGAGTTTCAAATTTAGTTTTTCAGTTATTAATGAGTTGGTTATTTTGATTCACCCCATATTTCTTGATTTAATTAAAAAAACCTCTTAGTGTTATTTCCTACATATATTAAATTAGTTTTTCAAATCAACATCTGCCTCAATTTTGAGTGAGAACACATTGTCCCCATTTTAATCAATCTAATTATGGGGAATTTTGAACATAAGATAATTAGCAGACACCATTTAATTTTTAAGTTCTGGTGCAGATATGTGGATGGCATAATTCCTATAGTCAATTATAAACAGATAGATGATGCACTGAAATTATTGAACTTCAAAGTCAAACTATAAGATTCACTATGGAAATTAATAGAGAAATACCATTTTTAGATCTAAAGTTACAAAGGAATGAAGAAAAGATATAATTTGGAATATACAGAAAGAAGACACATATAGATGATAAAATTAAACCTCATAGTGATTTATTTCTGTAAAAGTTAAATACACATATAGATAACTATATAAAAGCTTCAGGTTTTAATCACATAGCTCACAAAGATGCGGTTTTCAATAGCTTGACATATAGATTAGTGAACATACCCACTGAACAGAGAAAATCATGAAAAACAGAAAGTACATATAATCAATGTAGCTATAAGCAATGGATTTGAAAAAAGAAGATACGCAGGAAAATAAACAAGTTTAAAAGACAAAAATGTATTAATCAAAGTACATTTCTAAAAGAAAAAGAAGAAAACATAAAATTAAAAAAATTCATATTGAACCACCACAAGTTAATTTTTTAAAATTTTAATACAAGATTGACACTGAAAAACAACTTCAGCAACATTAGATTAATTAGGATTCAACAAAAATGAGAAAATAGAAGAAAACAAAATCAGGGATTTATCAGATTAAATGCAGAGAATGTTAGAAAGTCTACGTAGGGAAAACAAAGAGAAATTTTATTTGAAAACTAGAGTGAAAGAACATCTCAGCAATGTCAAGAAAGTGGAAGTGGGTAAGTCTGCAGTAGCAGCCCATGCATGTTCAGAAAAACACCTTATCCAAAGAAAGACTAAATTATTTTTAAAAAAGTAGAAAAACCTAAAAAACTGACTGTTTGGGGAAAAAAATTACATAAAAAAACGAAAAAGAGAAAACAATTAACTTTGAAATTCCCATGGAAAATGACTTGATTTCAAGATTTTTCAGTCTACCAACAGAGAGTGAAAAAGAAACTCTTCAGGACGACAAAACAACAGTCTTGAAAATACTGATGATGGTACGAAGATGGTGTCGAATCTAGTCTAAGAAGAAGAAAAATATGAGGTGAGTGATAAAATTGTATATAACTAAATACCTTATAGTTCCTTTTTTCTTTATAAATACGATAAGAAGTAACATTAAGAGGTTTATTTAATAATTAAGATACTTAGTCTGTGTATTCTTACCTCTTATGGTTGTTTTTGTTGAACATATTTCTCAAGGCTCCTGAGCCCAATCCTCAGCAATTACAGACTGATTTTCTCAAGTTGTCGGCCCTGATTCTAGACTCCTGCTCCCTCTGCCTGTGGTCCAATGAACTTGCTCATTGGCTAATGGGCAAGTTCACTGGACTGACAACTTGAGAAATCCAGTCTGTAATCGCTGAAGCTGGGGCTCAAAAGCCTTGAAACATATGTTCAACAAAAACAATCATAAGAGGTAAGAATCTACAGGCTAAATATCTTCATTAATACCTCATAGTATTATTTTTAATTCTACAAAAAGGAATTTAAGTATAATACTGTATATAACTTTTGTAACATTATTGATTGTGCGTTTTTTCATGTTTAAGATGTTAATAAAATGAGATTACTAATAATATACATTTGAAGAGAAAATTTTTTGCCTAGACCGAGACTCGAACCCGGGACCTTTGGCTTTCCGGGCCAAATGCTCTACCAACTGAGCTACCGAGGCGAGTTGCAATCTAGATGCAAATTTTTCTCTTTATACGTTGCATTTGGCACGAGGGAATTACAACGTATAAAGAGAAAAATTTTCATCTAGATTGCAACTTGCCTCGGTAGCTCAGTTCGTAGAGGATTTGGCCCGGAAAGCCAAAGGTCCGGGGTTCGAGTCTCGGTCTATGTGAAAATTTTTCTCTTCAAATATAATTTATCCTTCAGTGAGAAGTGTTAAATTAATAATAAAAACATCATTACAAATAATGTATTGCACTTACCTTACGTTGAACATCTCGAGTGAAGTAGCTGTAAGGTATATATTTAAGGTGACACTTGACTCCATCCTTGTGATTTACAATGTCCATATCACCGTGTTGGTCTACCCACAGCTTACCAACAATAATATTGTGGACAGTTGTTGTAACTTTACGCCATGTATAATGGTTACCTATACATATAACATTACAAATAAATTCCCACAATTTATTATAAATTAAAATTGAACTTTCAGATAACATCAAACAAGAAAATATTTCAATTGGCATACCAGAGCTCACAAATTCGAGATGTGCAGTGCCTAGAGGAATAACTTGCAAATATTTTCCACGGAACTTGGATGCCATAGTGAATTCTTGCCAACAACGCCACTCTCGACCTTCACAATACTGAGCTACCATCGGTGGATGATGGGACACCTAGAACATAAACAATTATACTAATGACATATTGTTTCACATTCCTCTCACTGCATGTATGATCAATGCTACATTCTCTTCCACCATCCTCGGTGACTTCCATTTCCTTTAAGTTCCCTCCATTTCCTTTTTGACAGTCTAGTTTCATATTTATATATTAAATTTGGGAATTTTTAACATTATGAGGTTCAATTAATAATAATTAAATGAATCATGATTTCTTCTTACCTCATACTTCTATGTTTTTTTTAAACACAGCACTGCAGTATCGGCGGCACATTGTCGTCATCATCAGCTGTTTTCATGACCGTGAAAACAACTGATGATGACGACAATGTGTCCCTGATACTGCAGTGCTGTGTTTAAAAAAACATAGAAGTATGAGATAAGAAGAAATCACGATTCATTTAATTATTAGTTTCATATTGCTTTGCTTCCTAGTCAAGACATTTTATAGAGAGCAAGATGGCTAGTCCTGCTCTCAACTTCCAACCCGGGGGACAGGTCCCATATGTATGACCTCTGGGTCATATATCCCCAGGCATTCACTTTCAATTTTCATTACCAAGGTTCTGAAACATGATAAAATATTCTTGGTTTGCAAGCAGTTACATGACTGACTGACTGACCTCCCTCCCGAATTCATAGTGCCTGTTAAATATTGTTGGAAACAACACAAAAACATTAACCAAGAGCCTCCTGAGGCCTATAGTGGGATCAACAAAGAAGTTTATAGATTATGAGTTTTCAGATTGAATGGAGCGATGAGGTTCTTATATTAAAACTGTACTCTCTTATTGCAGTTTACATGAACAAATGGAATTTATAATCCATTGTCACGCAATGCAAAGGGAAAAATGCATATTTTCCATCCTTTAGTTATAAAATATATGTCATCTAAAATAACTAATGTTTATAAAAAATAACATAAATTATCGGAAAGTATGTTCACAGTGAAGTAAGAAATCAATTTAAAATTGATAGAATATGATAAAAAATGAGTTGAATACTATTTTTTATTTCAGCTAAAAATTATATTCTTAATAAACAAACCTGTTCCGAAATAACTTTCCATCCAAGATCATCCATTCTATCACATTCAAATGTCTCTCCTAGTAATGGGTTGAATGGTTTCCCTGTGCGATTACTTGTAGTGGCATAGCTTGATACTGTAAAAGCAGCAACATATGCCATCTGCTCACAAGAGTCACTGCAGCTGGCAGCTTTGTCCAATATGTCTGCATATTCATAGTCTTCTGTTAGACGTTGCAACATGGACAAAGGTTCCGAAAAATTCACCTGCAACATAAAACTTAATATAATTGTCAACACTATATCAAGGTTATAGGGAAGCTTGCTTCTTGACTCACCTCATACTTCTTAATTCCCTTGCATATCTAGATTTCATCACTGTATTTGTGACATTCTCAATGCTGTTCACGTTCACAACTGACTGGTTCACGATCCAATGGACATCAGTTGTGAACGTGAACAGCATTGAGAATGTCACAAATACAGTGATGAAATCTAGATATGCAAGAGAGTTAAGAAGTATGAGGTGAGTCAAGAAACAAATAAACAAAATTAAAATAAACCTCATAGTGTTATTTCCTACCTACATAACTTAGTTAAGTGACTTCTTTGTCAAAATGGACTTAAAGGTGTCCTTAGATTTTCCATGGAAAGCACTATCATATAGAAGTTTGAAACAGTAAAAGATACCATTTAGTACATAGGAAAAACAAAAAGGAATTTGGACACTTGCACATAAGAACACTTTAGAAATATTAAAAATGGTGAAATTGAAAAATCAGCTATTGCAGCACATAGTTTGTTGGAGAGTCATAAAATTGAAAAAGAGACCAAACTTCTAAAACATTTAGAAAAATCTTTAGAATCGACAGTTTGGGAGAAGATATATACTCAGAAGAACACATTTAGATTATGAATTTCGAAATTCCTGATGAACAGGACCTGATCTCAAAATTCATCAAATCAACACCAGATGGCATTATAGCTGGAGATTCTAACAAAAATCCGGTAGTCATAATGTCGGTTGGAAATGGGAGAGATGTTTCCTTTTGAAAACTGCAGTTCCCGTGTTTAAGAAAACAAACTATGAGGTAAGATAAGAAATGACTCATTCATTCATGAACACATTTGTTCCCAGAGAACGGAATCAACTTTCCGTATCTTATCACATATTCTAGTCTCATTAAAAAATATATATTCTGGCAACATAGCATAAAGTGTCAATAGTTTATATTTTGACACACAATTACAGATAATTCCTTTAATGCCTATTATAAACAAATGTGGCTAGGAAACAAGTACTTACAGGCATAGGTATCTTGGACAGCTCTTTGCCAATGCAGTTTTTCATAATGCTCCACAAGTTGAGAGGATAATTAGGTTTATCAGGAACTCTAGTGCGACGTTTCCGCTTCTCAGAAGATGAGGATGTTGCTGTTGCCGTTGTGAATATGTTATTACCAGATCTCTGCCCTGGATTACTTTCTTGTCGGGATAATGGAGGTGAATTTGAATTTTTCTTTAACATAACAAAGTTTTTTTCAATTACTTATCAAGTTTCTTCTTTGCTGGCAAAGAAAAAAACTCAAATCATATAAAAACTGTTACACATTTCCCATATGAATCAAATATACAACAAAAAGGAAAGTAAATTCTAATTATGCCCATAGGATAACA
Organism: Diploptera punctata; assembly: GCA_030220185.1. Taxonomy (NCBI): domain Eukaryota; kingdom Metazoa; phylum Arthropoda; class Insecta; order Blattodea; family Blaberidae; genus Diploptera; species Diploptera punctata. The sequence continues at coordinate 952,469 of JASPKZ010000793.1, forward strand.
CTAGAAAATAATAACTCTAATACACACAGAATCCACAAAATTCAAAAATAATTCCAGAATTACCCAGAAAGACAACTGTAGTCACCTTTCCCTTATGATTTCCCAAACAACCACTTGCATATAATCTATTCACTATCTCCTAACTGCCCACTTTGCAGAAGAGAACATGAATATGGAACACCTGAAAGCTATGAACATGCATTCAAGATATTATCACCAAATATTGGGAAGCTAGGGGCAAAAACTGGATATATTATCAAATTCTGAGATTACATACATACATATTTTAATAATCATTGCCTTTTGTAATATCTTAAATTGATTCTATGAGCTGATATACTGAATAAATATACATTTTTTTTTTATTTCATTCGTTTAATCCTTAGTAGTTGTTCATCATCATTATCATCATCCAGCATAGCTTATTATTGATTGGTCTGTTCTGACATCAAGAAGTTTTAAAGTAATCTTCCCTTCTTTTGGGTCTTCCTGCAGTTCCATTTCCTTTTAGTTTATACTGTAATAATAACTTAAGGAACATATTATTTTTTTATCCTGTTAATATGGTACATCCATTCTATTTTATGGTTTTAATTTTTTTCTGTTAGATTGGATATGTTTAATTCTTCCTTGAAAATGGTATTTTTCACCTAGTTTGTAAGTATATAACAGTGTATAAGAGAAAAATTTGCATTTAGATTGGAGTTTTTCAGGTAGCTCAGTGGTAAAGCATTGGCCTAGAAAGCCAAAGGTCCTGGGTTCAAATCCCAGTCTCAGCGTATAATTTTTCTCATCAAATATAATTTATCCTTCAGTGAGAAGTGTTATATTAATAATAAAAAACATCAAAAGAAGCTCTACTGGCTTTACTGTGTTTAAATTCCCAAAAAAGTCTTCTTAAAACAAGAAGCCTCCATTTGCGTGATCGAGCAAATGCTCATAGCACTTGTCAATCAGGAATTAACAGTGTATGAGAGAAAAATTTGCATTTAGATTGGAGTTTCTCAGGTAGCTCAGTGGTATAGCATTGGCCTAGAAAGCCAAAGGTCCTGGGTTCAAACCACAGGTGGAGCGTACTGATAATTTTCGATTAGAATATATAAACATCTCTTTTTGAGTTCATATTTTTTTAACATTCCTACCTCAAATGTTTATTTTGTTGGACAATCATTTCAAAGCTATTGCTCCATCTTCAGCTTGTCCCAAACTGGTTTTTCTTTTCGTCAAGTTCATAATTATGAACTTGAAATTCCCGGAGAAAGGAGCCTCATTACCAATTTCTTTGGAACACAGATCCAGGGCCGACAACTTGAAGAAAAGAAAAACCAGTTTGGGACAAGCTGAAGATGGAGCAATAGCTTTGAAACGATTGTCCAACAAAATAAACATATGAGGTAAGAATGTTAAAAAAATACAAACTCAAATATTAAATTAAACCTCATAATGATACTTCTTAATGATTTAAAAATATAACCATCTGTTCCTCTTAAAAATTTAATATCTGTTGTTTTAAGTTTCTTCTATCTGATCTGTTAATGACCCAATTTTCACTGTTATATATATCAGTGTTGGGACTGCCATCACTTTATAAAATTTCATCTGGGTTCCTCTCTTAATTTGTTGTCTATGAGTTCTTCTTATGACATCACACTTCATTTTAAATATATCAAGTTTCCAATCTATATCTTGTTCCTTTCAAAAGCTTATTATATAACCTACACAATTAAATTTATTTACTTCCTCAATAATAGAGAATCATTTAAATGTTAATATTGTATTTTTTCAAAACATTATATATTAACAATAAAAAATAAAAAAATCAATTACATTTTTATCATGAAGCTTTTAAAATTAATGCAAAATGTATGTGGTTACTTATATAAACACTGGAAAATTTTTGTTCAAGTGAATGGGATTCAATTTGGCATATTTCAATTGAAAAACTTACTTCGTTACGTGTTGGAGCAGAATCACCACTTATCACCAGCACTTTAGTTTCTGTTGCATCATCAACTTCGCTGCTCGAACCTGATGCTTCGTCGTGGCCGTCTTGCAAATGTAACCTTGGATCTGATGACTAGAAAATAAAATTTTAATTATGATTAAAACATGTCTTAATTTAGAAAAATTATAAAGACTGTAAATAAAACCAGTAATACAGTTTTAATGCAAAAATATAATTTCAAAGTAATCTAAATGTAATTTTAGATTGTATAAACTTATTCCACTGAACATGCATAATAACTTTTATCATATTCAGGAGCTCTAGTTTACTCATTGACATGTTAATGTATTCCTTGTTTATTCTCAAGTAAAAGTTCAACATGAGTAATGGTAATTGATTGGTATCTAATGATAGGCATTTGATGATAATAAGAACAGTTTGGGAAAAGATATATAATTAAATTAATATTGGGAAGTAAACATTATGAGGTTATATCATTAATAGTGAGCAGAGAACATATTTTTAACGACTCACCTCATATAATTTCAAATTTCTTTGATACCGGCAGTTTCAGACAATATCTTGTCCTCTTCAGTTATGGCTTCCACTGATGAAATCAACAACCAGAGAATTTCATCAGTGGAAGCCATGACTGAAGAGGGACAAGATATTGTCTGAAACTGCCGGTATCAAAGAAATTTGAAATTATATGAGGTCAGTCGTTGAAAATATGTTCTCCACTCACTATTAAAGATATATATGTTAAAAAAACATACTAGAACCATGAACTTTGAGATTCTGGACGAACCAAGCTTGATTACAAAGTTCTTCAAAAATACAACAGATGGCAGTTTAGAAAATTATTCCTTCAAAAGAACACCAGATGGCAGTTTGGTTAATTACTGGCAAAAGAAAAAATTGACAGTCATGAAAACAGCTGCTGATGGTGACGATGGTCGCCGATACTGCGATGCTGTGTTTAAAAAAACATAGAAGTATGAGGCAAGAAGAATTCATGAATCATTAGATTCTTATCAATAAAACCTCATAATGTTAAAAATTCCGAAATTTATTATATTAAACTTGATGATAAAACAATTCACTCACTTGCAGGAAGACTTGTGACTTCTGTAGAAGATGAAGAAAGTGGTTTTGATACATATCATGTCAGTCAAGACTTCTGTAGAAGATGAAGAAAGTGATTTTGATACATATCATGTCAGTCAATGTTAGTAATTTGTTATCCATCAAGAATGGATTTAGCAGGTATATTTTAACTTTTTTTTTGGATCATCATCCTTTTCCTCCTTTCAGGTTATAGTTCTTTGTCGGATTCTTACAATCTACTGAAAATTCTCATACCAACATTTTTTAGGACCTCTAATAACCTTCAAAACTGATTTTGATTCTATTCCTCAAGATATCTGCTTGATATGATGTAAGCAATTTGTTTGGTATTGGAGTATGTAGTCCAATACAAATATAATTTTAATTACTAGTTATAATAAAAGTTTGGGAATTATTAATCAAGTTATGAAACCATCCTTTGTACAAAAACAAAAACATCAGATTACATTTATATAACACTTTGGCTAAACCAGTGTTGACCTGTTAGTGAAGCATGGACACTAAAAAGATAACATGAAAGCAGAATAACGGCTTGTGAAATGAGGTTCATGCGCAGAACAGTGGGTTACCCCAGATCGGAAAAGGAACACCGATATCTTAAAAGAATTTAAGACTACGCCAATTTTGGAATATATTAAACAGTACCAACTAAACTGGAAACACCATCTAGAAAGAATGAGTTCAAATCGGATCCCCAAAGCTGTTTATAATTATATACCAAGAGGACGAAGATCACTGGGCCGTCCTATGAAACGCCGGAGGGAAAATTTTCTATAGGATCGTAATAGGCCTTGGCCTAATACTTGGAAGGAAGAAGAAGAAGAAGAAGAAAAGAGAAAAATATGTGTTTAGATTGGAGGCCTCGGATAGCTCAGTGGCAGATCATTAGTATATAAAGCTAAAGGTCTTGGGTTCAAATCCTAGTCCAGGCATATATTTTTCTCTTCAAATATAAAATGAATATTATATTCAATGATTTGACCAGCCTCATGGGCTAGTGGTAAGAGCTTCTGACTACACTTCATGGGGAACCGTGTTCGATTCCTAGTCAGACCACAGGGATTTTTTCTTAAAGGGAATTATTCCTGTGGTCGCCCAGGGTCTGGATTTAAGTTTAAGGACTCTCCTGGTGCTTCATTATCATTCATCGCCTATCATATCATCGAGGTAACATAACTCCACCTTCCAGGTGCTCCAACTTAAGAAGTGAGTTATAATTCTTGCCATCTCAGAGAGAACAACCTTGTGGCATTGGTAACAACAGTATTTAAAAAGCCAGATACACAAAAAGCGAGTCAAATTTTTGTAGAGTAGTATTACTGAATGTTTGTATGCGTTCAGCCCAGATAAGAGATAGACATTTAGGATACAAACCTTTTTACAATTTAAAAACTCATCCATATCATTATAGATACAATGCCAACTGGGTTTAATGGACTTAGGCCAAAATCAACTGCTCTAGATAAATTGAATACAAATGTCAGGTTTATTTTTACTACAGATATCCTACATAAAAACTATATAATGTTTATAGTGATTTTAATTAAAATTAATTTTTCTTGTGAAATTAAAACACTGGTAGTTTATGGGCATCTGGTTCCATCCAATACCAATAATAATAATAATAATAATAGTAGTAGTAGTAGTAGTAGTAGTAGTAGTAGTAATAATAATAATAATAATAATAATAATAATAATAATAATAATAATAATAATAATAATAATAATAATAATAATAATTTGTAACTACATGAGTTGGCACAGTAGAATTTGAGATTCACATTTGGCAGGACCCAAGTTCAAACATAGTCCCTCCAATTAAATTGAGGTTTTCCTTGATTTTCCTCAGTCAAGACAAATCATTACCAGGACCTATTTCATCATATAATTTTGTAGAATCATTAAAAAATAATTAAAATTATTGTAGTAAAATGTGAATAGTCTATTAAAATAATGAAAGTGCCCTTGCAACTTCATTTAGTGCATATCTACATGAAATTAATAAGGCTGATAATAATATATTTGTACAAAAAAAGACAGAATTAACAATTTTTTTAAAAAACTGTTACATGGATTAATTTCTTTCTTCTTCTTCTTCATCCAACCGAGTCTTAGGCATATAGGCCTGTTTCAATCTCACTGATGAATTTTGTATTAATTTCCTTTACAAATTGAATAAATTCTTATATAACTCACTGGCACTAATGAACCCATAGGTTCATGGCCGCGCAGACATAAGCTCTCCATACACCCCTATCCTGAGCTAATGTTTTCCAATCATTCTCTGTATAATCTACTTCCCTCAAATCATAGTTAATGTTATTCTCCCACCTCATTCTTAGTCTACCAACTGGGCATTTTCCCTCTGGTTTTTGTTTACAAGAAGCTTCCACGCACTTTTTCATTCTCCATTCGTGCCACATGTCCTGTCCATCACAGTCTACGAGACTTAACTATTCTTATTATATCTGGCTTCCTATAAAGACCATGTAGTTCATTGTTATGGCATCTTCTCCATTCACCTGCCTGTTCATCTCTCTTTGGTCCAAAAATTTTCCTAAGAACTTTATTCTCAAATACTTGTAATCTCCTTTCGTCCCTTAAAGTAAGAGTCCATGTTTCGCATCCATTAAATATATTTTTTTTGTTCAATGCCACCTGTTTGTCATTTGACATTTCAGGTATTCTCTCCTGACATTGGCGTGTTGTAACCCACTTCTGAGGTTGGGGTGCCTGAAAGGCAGGGTTACAGTGCCCGAATGATATGATGGGTGATGACAATGGGTAATGATGTGCCAGGAGAGGCCTTAAACCTAAACTTAATCTAATGAATTGAATATGATATTGATGATAATGATGGTCAGATGATGTTCGGGGACCGTTTGGGCCTTAAAGTATCCTGACATTTGTCTTACAGGTGACGAAAAACCCCGAAAAAAACCTCACCCAGGAAACTTGTCCCAAGCAGGGATCAAACCCGGGCCCGCTGCATGACAAAGCAGCACGCTACCTCGAGACCACAGCAGTGGACACTGGTAGAATAATAGTTTAACGTTTTTTGAAAGGAGTTGGGATGTGAAGAGTCTCTGTAATGTATAACAGCATGCATTTGCAGAATTGAGCCTATGTTTAATTTCTTTGTGCATCTCATTTCTATTTGTGATTATTGTTCCTAGGTATTTTAATTCAACCACTTACCCAAAATTTCCCTCATTTGTCACTATAGTCCATGAGGGCTAAAGTGTCTAGAATATTTTAGAAAGAGAAAGAGAGTACTCACCATCTTCTTTCTCACTCATATGCATATCTCTTCACGGTGACAGCGGTAGGGCAGACACTCCCTGCAGTGAACATAGATCAGTGGTTGCCTTCCCTTCTTCTAAAGATTCTTCCTGGCAAGTTTCTATGTCTTCATTTTCATTTTCATCGTCGTCGGTATCGTCAAATTTATTTCAAACCGATCACTAATTTCGTCCATTGAACCGTCTGCCTGCCAATATGACTCTTCAATCTTTTCAGTGTGTTCATACGCTATTCTCCAATTTTCTGCAGTCACTTTTAACAGAGCACTCTGAACCAGTCGCCACTAACAAAAATTACCTGACACAAAAGTGACTGGATGGAAGTGGGGGGGGGTGGAGTTTTTCTAGCATTCCTAAGTAATTTTACAAGGGTAGCCCATTGTGTTTTGCGAAGGGTGGAAGAATAGTTCTCTAGACAAGGATAGCATAAATCATGCCAACTTAGTCCTCTTACACTATAGCTGTCTATTTCCATTACATAATGTATTTCTATGTGTGACCATATATTTAGTTTTATTAATATTTACTTCCAGTCCCAATTTTCTTAGTGTTCCTCAATAGTGTGTGCGCGGTGGCCTTTACTATCTCTTCGCTATTGCCTAATAGTACTACATCATCAGCATAAACTAGCAGCATATTAATACCTTATTTTAAAATTATTAAAACCAATTCACCAAAATATTTTTTTTGTCAAACTGCTAAAGCTAAAAAAACATTAAAGAAAACAAAAAAGACATTTGCTATCAAGTCTAGAATGTCCATCCAATCCAAAATTTTTTAAAATAATGTGACAGAAAGGTTATCATAGGTATAGAAATGTTAAAAAAACAAAAGAAAATATAAAAATATTTTGTTGCATTTACTTATATTAACTTTAAATGCTAATGTTATCAATACATCAAGAGCAGCAATTATAGGAATAATCTTTGATGTGCCCCAGATTTTAGAAATTTAAGGTAGATTATAAAGAATTTAGATTCTTCTTCACTTCATGGGCTAGGCAAATTGCGTGTTCTGCCTAACAGTTGTTCTGTCCATCTTTTTATTGGAAAATTCCATTGAATCTCTAACCCTCAGGACCACAGGCAAGGAACATAACCACTATTCATAGTTAAATATGGGAAATAACATTATGTGGTTCTTAATACGTAAATTAATGAGTCAATTTTTAACATCTTCCTCATATTTTATGTTTCTTCAAACACTGGAACTAGTTTTAGAGAAATCCTTCTCTCGAAAACTAGTTCCCGTGTTTGAAGAAACATAAAATATGAGGTAAGATGTTAAAAATTGACTCATTAACATAATGTCAGTTGAAAATGAGAGAGATCCTTCTCTCAAAAACTAGTTCCCGTGTTTGAAGAAACATAAAATATGAGGTAAGATGTTAAAAATTGACTCATTAACATAATGTCAGTTGAAAATGAGAGAGATCCTTCTCTCGAAAACTAGTTCCCGTGTTTGAAGAAACATAAAATATGAGGTAAGATGTTAAAAATTGACATTAATTTACATACATAACCACTAGTTCACCACAGCCAACAATTTTTACATAGAAGAAGAAAAAATCTTGAAATAAAATTAGTTTTATTAAACTTTCTATCCTAGCGTATTTTAAATAATTTAATCTAACCTGAGAGCCTAGGCTAACACCTGAGGATGTTCTCCTGTGTCCCAATGGAATCTTGAGAATGAAATTTGCTTCAGAATCTTGATTGCAGTCCTCGTCTTGTGCATCATAGAACTCGTTTTCATCATCATCATCAGATGGAGATGAATGTGAAACATCTGCAACAAACACTTCCATGATTATTCAACAGTTAATATAAAAACATATTCTAATTGTAATATATAGATATTTATTTTTTAATCAATAATATAAAACAATATTGTAATACAATATAATGAGAATCCAGGAAAACTGTACATTCAAGTTTTTGAAACAAAGTTATACATTATACGATATAATATACAATTTAAATTATGTAAATTAAAATTTACAGAATGTATGGCTCTATAAGACGGACACTGAAAAATAAAACTTTGAGGAGCACACAACTAAAATTTTACAAAATTATGGCAGTGCCTGTCTTAACATATGCAAGTGAAAATTGGACTCTTAACTGTTCAGACAGAAGGAAAATAGAAACTGCAGAAATGAAGTTCCTACGTTCAGTAGCGGGTATGACAATTTTGGACAAGAAAAGAAGTGAGGATATTAGGAAGGACTTAAATATTTTTAATTTAACAAATAGAATTGACAACATGAGAAACAACTGGTATGAACATGTCAAGAGAATGCCTACAGATAGAATCACTCAGCTGTTACTAAAGTACAAACCAATAGGACATAGAAATGTTGGACGCCCATTTACTAGATGGGAGGATTCATTAAATCCCACTTGATGTGAAAACAGGTCAAAAGGCCTAATTTCATGAAGCAGAAGAAGAAGAAGAAGAAAATATTAAAATTCAACATTTTCAGTCATATTTGAACCTACTTCTCAAGTCTAGAATAATTATCTCTGAAGTTCTAAAATGTCATTAATTTTTGTTTATAATGCAATATTTTAAAATCAATTACAGGGAAACTTGCCAAAGTTGGATTTTGAATAAGCTGGAATTCTGTCCTGTTTGGTCCTAACAAAAATTTTATGTTTTATTTTTCCTGAATGAAATGGAAATTGTCCAATATGGAAACAGATAGGGTTTCTCAACCTTCAAAATGAAAATACTACAACACATTATGTATGGTATTTCTAAACAGAATAATAGCATAAAGTAAAAGTAAAGTAATCCCACTACAGGCCTCAGGAGACCCTTGGGGCAGTAGGAGGTTAAGGCTCCCACTATTTCTGGACAATCGGCACTTGATGTCAGCCGGGTTGTCAGCCCTGCGTGACGGCCGCCTTTACCCCCAGAACAAGCGTCTGGTACTCATTTCCGTTAGAGGCTGAGTCGACCCCAGGGCCATAGTGCCGCCAGAAGGTTTGGGTCAGTTTAAAAATTCTGACCCCACCGGGACTTGAACCCTTGACCTTCCGGCTTGTAGCTCAGTGCCTTAACCACTACGCTACGGCATGCCCCCGAATAATAGCATAGTTCTCCAAAATAGGAAAATGTATTCGAAGGAATTCAATATACAGTTATAGAGATAAATAAGTTCTTTTAACATCAAGAGGGTGACTTGTACTGAGCCGATGGTTGTAAATTGTTTTGCACATTATCCTTCGATTAAGATTTTGCACAGTACAAGATGAAGCGAAAAGAGCAATGTTTCACAAAAATATAGCATTGATTATATTATTTTTGGTCTGGACATCTTACCTCAATATTAATGTTGATTTGTTCTTGGACATGTTTCAAAACAATTCTCTGTTTTATCTTCAGCTTTCCCAGACTGGTTTTATTTATGTTGCATTATGTTGCACCACCTGGATGTCGATGTCAGCTCCATCCTGTGGTTGGCCAAAGAACCTCCAAACAAGGTCACCCTCCATCGGAATATCAAAATTCATAACTCTGTTTCTGTTCTTCTGAATATAAATTTTTTCCCAAATAGTCAGCTCGTTTGTATTTTCTAACTGTTTTAATAATTTAGTGTCTGAATTTATATTATGTTTTTCAGACCAAACATGAGCAGCAACTGCAGATTTTTCAATTTCTCCATTTTTAATATTTCTTATGTGTTCTTTGGTTCTAATTTTTAGGTTTCTTTTGTTTTCCCTATATATATCTTTTCACAACCCATGCATTCAATTTGATATATTCCTGACTTTTTATTTTTATCAGTTTTTTCATTTTTGTTGGTTTTTATTAGTTTATTTAAACTGTAGTTATTTTTTGGTGCTAATTTAATATTAAACTTCTCAAATATATTTTGAAATTTATTATGTACCCAGGGGTGATATGTGAATTTCCTATATTTTTTCATAGGTGGTTCTTCTTTTTCAAGATTACTTCTGTTTATCATTTTTTGTTTTTTATACTTTTCTATCCTTTTATGTACCATTTTTTCATCAAACCCATTTTCTCTTGCTACTTTGATTATGTGTTTTTTCTCATGTTTGAAATCTTCTTCGTTTAAGGGTAAGTTTACCAATCTATGAGTTAAACTATTAAATGCTGCTAATTTATGCCAATTGGATTGAACCCTGTTGATTTTATAAATTTTCCGTATGAGTTTCTTTCCTATGAATCCTGAATTCAATTTTTCTTTTTTCTTCGTTTCTGACCAATTAAGATCCAAAAAAGGTATTTGTTTATTGTCTTCTATTTCTTTGGTGAATTTAATGTTTGTACTCTGTAAATTTAATAGTTTTAGGGAATCTTCTACATGTTTTTCTTTAACAATACAAATTATATCATCAACATATCTACTCCAAAATTTAAACATTGTGGGATGTGCTTTAGTGATTTTACATTCAAAATCGCTCATAAATAAATTTGCCAGGAAAGGTGATAATGGGTTTCCCATTGAGAGCCCTGATTTTTGTCTATAGAAATTCCCATTGAATGTAAAAAACATTTGGTCAATGCATAACGCAGTTAATTTCAAATAATCTTCTTTGATCTCTCTGTCTATGTTGTTTTTTCTTAACCAATTGTTCAATATCTCCAAAGTTTTTTGTTTCGGTACATTTGTGAATAGTGATAGTGAATAGTGAATAGTGAATAGTGAAACATCAGTAGATGTAGTTTCACTATTCACAAATGTACCGAAACAAAAAACTTTGGAGATATTGAACAATTGGTTAAGAAAAAACAACATAGACAGAGAGATCAAAGAAGATTATTTGAAATTAACTGCGTTATGCATTGACCAAATGTTTTTTACATTCAATGGGAATTTCTATAGACAAAAATCAGGGCTCTCAATGGGAAACCCATTATCACCTTTCCTGGCAAATTTATTTATGAGCGATTTTGAATGTAAAATCACTAAAGCACATCCCACAATGTTTAAATTTTGGAGTAGATATGTTGATGATATAATTTGTATTGTTAAAGAAAAACATGTAGAAGATTCCCTAAAACTATTAAATTTACAGAGTACAAACATTAAATTCACCAAAGAAATAGAAGACAATAAACAAATACCTTTTTTGGATCTTTAATTGGTCAGAAACGAAGAAAAAAGAAAAATTGAATTCAGGATTCATAGGAAAGAAACTCATACGGAAAATTTTATAAATCAACAGGGTTTCAATCCCCAATTGGACATAAATTAAGCAGCATTTAATAGTTTAACTCATACATTGGTAAACTTACCCTTAAACGAAGAAGATTTCAAACATGAGAAAAAACACATAATCAAAGTAGCAAGAGAAAATGGGTTTGATGAAAAAATGGTACATAAAAGGATAGAAAAGTATAAAAAAAAAAAAAAATGATAAACAGAAGTAATCTTGAAAAAAGAAGAACCACCTATGAAAAAATATAAGAAATTCACATATCACCCCTGGGTACATAATACATTTCAAAATATATTTGAGAAGTTTAATATTAAATTAGCACCAAAAAATAACTACAGTTTAAATAAACTAATAAAAACCAACAAAAATGAAAAAAACTGATAAAAATAAAAAGTCAGGAATATATCAAATTGAATGCATTGGTTGTGAAAAGATATATATAGGGAAAACAAAAAGAAACCTAAAAATTAGAACCAAAGAACACATAAGAAATATTAAAAATGGAGAAATTGAAAAATCTGCAGTTGAAAATCTGCAGTTGCTGCTCATGTTTGGTCTGAAAAACATAATATAAATTCAGACACTAAATTATTAAAACAGTTAGAAAATACAAAAGAGCTGACTATTTGGGAAAAAATTTATATTCAGAAGAACAGAAACAGAGTTATGAATTTTGATATTCCGATGGAGGGTGACCTTGTTTGGAGGTTCTTTGGCCAACCACAGGATGGAGCTGACATCGACATCCAGGTGGTGCAACATAATGCAACATAAATAAAACCAGTCTGGGAAAGCTGAAGATAAAACAGAGAATTGTTTTGAAACATGTCCAAGAACAAATCAACATTAATATTGAGGTAAGATGTCCAGACCAAAAATAATATAATTAAAATAACCTCAAAATATAACTTCCTAAAATTAAATATTAAATATATAGCATTGATATTAAGTCATAAGGCAAAGGAACTAAATTATACAAAATGTAAGATAATAATGTTCAGTTCAAGACTGGTTAAAAAGATCTACGACATTCTGAAACATAAAGATCACTTAATATATTATTCAACTGGAGACAATAATGAATAAAACAGAAAATTAAAGAAATCAAATAATATTTAAGGTAATGATACCCATTCAGAGAAAATTTATTCTGTAGGCATTAATAAAGTTACAGAAATACTTGTGTCAAAGTTAATTTTTTTTTTCAAATAGATTTCACTATGATTTCTCAATGAAAGATAAATTAAATTTGAAGAGAAAAATTTTCGCCTAGACCGGGACTCGAACCCAGGACCCTTTCCGGGCCAAGTGCTCTACCAACTGAGCTACCGAGGCGAGTTACGATCTAGACGCAAATTTTTCTCTTATATACGTTGTAATTCCCTATCGCCAAATGCTTTTGAAACCATTGTTTCTATCTTTGCAAATGGCGGCTTCTTAGTTAAGAAGACATTTATTGGGAATTTAACATTACTTTATAAAGCTAGTAAGGCTTCTCTTCAAATTTAATTTATCTTTCATTGAGAAATGTTAAATCAATAATAAAAACATCATTAGAAGCCTTACTAGCTTTATAAAGTAATGTTAAATTCCCAATAAATGTCTTCTTAACTAAGAAGCCGCCATTTGCAAAGATAGAAACAATGGTTTCAAAAGCATTTGGCGATAGGGAATTACAACATATATAAGAGAAAAATTTGCGTCTAGATCGTAACTCGCCTCGGTAGCTCAGTTGGTAGAGCACTTGGCCCGGAAAGCCAAGGGTCCCGGGTTCGAGTCCCGGTCTAGGCGAAAATTTTTCTCTTCAAATTTAATTTAGATTTCACTATATTGGAAATGTCACTTCATTGCTTTCAACATTAGTATACTGTGGATGGAACAGAAACTATGTTCCGAAACTAGTTTATAATCAAATAAGAAGAACAATATGAGGTGAGTGATAAAAATATTCTACCTTAATTAGTATACTGTATTAATTTACCATAAAATTAAAAAAAAACTTTTATACGAAATATGTATGTGGGTGTGTGTGTGTATATATATGTTATAATTATAACATTGATAAAGTGTCACTGCTATAAAGTAAAAATATTCTCTTTAATTTGCTTACTTGTTATAGTCAGCTACTAGATGGCAGCGAAGACCGAGTTCTCGCGACATCTAGTAATAATGGAGAATATAATATATAAGAAAAATAAGTGTTTGAATTGGATTCGCCTGGTGGTGTAACGGATAACACGCTGAGGTACAGACTCAGAGTTCCGGGTTCGAATCCCGTCCAGGCATTTATTTTTCTTATCATACCATATTAAGCTTGCATTGCTCAATGTTAAACATTTAATTATAACACACACACACACACACACACACACACACACACATATATATATATATATATATACACCACGGCAAACTCCCGATTATCCATGTGCGTATTATCTGGTTTGCAGATTATCCGGGCATGACTCTTTTTACTGTATTTTTTAAAAAATACTGTATTTTGTATTATGAAAATCTTTATTTTATTTATAAACGTGCTACTGCACTTAGAAACTAGCACAATAGAGTAATCTTCACTCACAACCCCCCCCCCCTGACGTGTTTAACGTTACCAACCAACATTCTGAGAATACAATACAATTTCGGAAATTTCCGTTGTGGAGTCAGTGAAAGTTTGTTGTTACAGATTGAAACCACGGATAAGCTGTGGCATTGGGTTTATCGCTGGTTAGTAGTGTGGTCATCGGTTATTATTTGTCATCGCTGGTTATAAGTGTGGATATCTGTGGTTACTAGTGTAGTTGTCGCTGGTTATGATGGCCATTTTAAATAACTGTCGTAACTGAGTGGTCATGACCTGGAAATAGTCCGACTTTATTTTTCATATTTACGAGTAAAATAAAATAATAATAATTATGACTCGCACCTAAATACATTTAATACAACATTTTATGAATATTTGTTGCATTTAAGTAGTGTTAAAGTGGGTAAATACATTTCTGATCAACTTCCATGACACCGAATAACTTAATTGGATTATCCATATTTTTTTATTTTCCGTGCATATCTCAGTCCCAATTAACATGGATAATCGGGAGTTTGCTGTATATATGTATATGTATTTATGTATATATATATATATATATATATATATATATATAATCATTTCACAAATGAAGAGAAAAAAATTCTGACTGGTAATTTAAAATTCTGAAAAATAGGATATTCACTGTGTATAATGGAAAAATAAATTCTTATTTAGAGCACATTGGACTTTAAATGCTGTAAGATATTATTAAGTAATTGTGTAATTCATTTAACTAAAATGGCTTATTATTCTGTAAAGGTTTCTCATATTCAAAGATAAGAAGTCAACATCAAATCATTTCATACATCTCAATGAAGGATAAATCATATTTGAAGAGAAAAATTATATGCTCAGACCGGGGTTGAACCCAAGACCTTTGGCTTTCTAGGCCAATACTCTACCGACTGAGCTATCTGAGCAAGTTCCAATCTAAATGCAAATATTTCTCTTTCTTCAAAGGTTTCATAGCAATTGGTGTGTGGGAATTAACAGTGTATATAAGAGAAATATTTGCATTAAATTGGAACTTGCTCAGGTAACTCAGTCGGTAGAGTATTGGCCTAGAAAGCCAAAGGTCCTGGGTTCAAGCCCCGGTCTGAGCGTATAATTTTTCTCTTCAAATATCAAATCATTACCTGAAATATAACACATGAAGATACATCATATTTAAAAATCAAATAAATAAAGGCAAACAAATATAAGCTTCACACAAGCCAAAAAATGTAATCTCCAGATACAGTCACATCATGCGATTTGCAACATTTGCCAAAGAGAAAATTTTGCAATACAATTAAGCAAAATCCCACAACAGATTTTTCCTTTTAACAAGTTAGTTATACACTAAATCCAAAATACAAATTAATTTTCTTTCTGTTTCCATGCAAACCAAAAATGAAAATAGCACTGTTTTCAATAGTGAGAATAACAATATAGCTTATATCAGTACAAGAAACTTAATTTTTAATATAAGATTATTAAGAATTATATAAAAATAATGTATGATAATCTAAGAATTTTAACAGATACGTACAATAAATTATTTTTGAGTAGATCTTTCAGTTTCATTATCTACAGAAAGCAAAAAATATTTCAATTAAGATATCTGGAGTAGAGGTATCCAAATTTATTAACATTATTTAATATTTAGAGAATATATATATATATATATATATATATAATACACCACGGAACGGAGTAGCTCACTGGGTGACACTCTCAAATAGAGCTTAACCCCTGTACAGGGAGGCCTTTGCCCTAAAGGGACATATCAGGCTCTATCTATTTATTTATTTATTTATATATATAATTATTTAAACAGGTCTATTTATCTGAACATTAAAAGGAAGTTTGTATTTTAAAATACAATAGGAAGTAATATTAAGAGGTTTGTTTAATAATTAAAACATTTTGTCTGTTCATTCTTACCTCTTATAGTTGTTTTTGTCGAACATATGTTTCAAGGCTTCTTAGCCCCATCTTAGTCTGTAATCGCTGATGATGGGACTAAGAAGCCCTGAAACATATGTCCGACAAAAACAACTATAAGAGGTAAGAACGAACAGACAAAATGTTGTAATTATTAAAAGGAAGATTAATCAAAAATCCAAATAGTGAATTTCTGAAACAAATACCCCATCACACATTGGAAGTGAAATAAACATGTTTTTTTTTCTCCCTAATCACTCCATCGTCCATATGTTTACATGCAGACACCAAAAATATTAATTTTAATAAATTTAGAAATTATAATTTATATTATTATTTTATTTAACAATGCTCCTTACAGCTCAGGTCATTAGCACCACAATTCAAATCTGGGAGTAAACGGACCACAAATTTTGCTCACAAGCCTTTTTTTAGACTTGAGGTTCTTTTTTGTGCTATGGCATGGTACTCACGGTTTTACTTCCCTTTTGAAAGAAGCCACGTTCAGGATTTTCATCCCTTTAAATCCATTAACATCAGCTGAGTTTGAAACTACAAATCTTGGAATCAGAGGCAAACACCAGGACTGACTTATTTTTAATGATAATAAGAAATTTGGTTTTTACACACAATAAAGTGGAAAACTCTACTTCTAGTTGATATAGGATATAAGTTTCCATAAGAATTTAGGGAAAATATGTTATCTTATTAAAACTCAATATTGTAAAATTTTTGTATTTAAACAGATATGTATGAGAAACAGCTTCACCATAGAATTTCTTCAGGATCCTGTGCATGTCTTAATTTTAAAAATAACCAAAATAATAAGTTTTAAGTTGTTTGGAAAATTAACTTAAAACCTACATAAAATGTTTGTTAATGATTCCCTTTCTCAGTTCTGCTATAAAGTACAAGGTCGCCAAAACTTGAATGTCTATTCTGTTGATTATGTAGTGAACAGTGGCAGCTAATGGATTGATAATCTAGGTGATGGGCTGTCAGTACACTAGGTTTACTTCCATAGAGCCAACAATGCTCGTAAATGTATTTAAGCATCTAAATGCCAGAAGGGTTAAGTGCACTTTCTGGCCAATGCACCTAATGTCAAACTCAGAGTTTGGCTGACGGTGTCAGTTGTTTGGAGGACAAAAGAGGTATTCTAGTACAAATAAAAGTCTACAATAATTTTAAAAAAGTATTAAAAATGCACAAATTATTGTAGCAATATGTGAATAATGATCTGAGGAATATTGTGATAATGAAGTCTGGGAAGAAAGGAGACTAGCTTAATGTAAGAGAGAAATTTTCGCCTAGACCGATACTCAAACTCGGGACCTTTGACTTGCCGGGCCAAATGCTCTACCAACTGAGCTACCGAGGCGAGTTACGATCTAGATGCAAATTTTTCTCTTATATATGTTGTATATAAGCATTTGGTGAGAGGGAATTACAACGTATTTTTAAAAAAAAATTTGCGTCTAGATTGTAACTCGCCTCGGTAGCTCAGTTGGTAGAGCATTTGGCCCGGCAAGCCAAAGGTCCCGAGTTCGAGTCTCGGTCTAGGCGAAAATTTCTCTTTTCAAATATAATTATGAGGTACATTTTTTTAAATGTCCACCGCTGTGGTCTTGAGGTAGCGTGCTGCATTGTCACGCAGCGGACCCGGGTTCAATCCCCGCTCAGGACAATTTTCCTAGGTGAGGTTTTTTCGTGGTTTTTCCCCACCTGTAAGACAAATGTCAGGATACTTTAAAGTAAAAACGGTCCCCGAACATCATCTGGCCATCATTATCATCAATATCATATTCACCTCATTAAATTAAGTTTAGAGTTTAAGGCCTCTCCTGGCGCATCATTACCCATCGTCACCACCCATCATATCATTGGGGCAGTGTAACCCTGCCTTCCAGGCACCCCAACCGCAGAAGTGGGTTACAATATGCCAATGCCAGGAGAGAATACTTGAAATGTCGAATGACAAATATTGAACAAAAAAAATTTTTTTTAAACAATTCACCTCATAGAATTCATGTTTTCCACAATACTGCAGTTTCAAACGCAATCGTTTTCATCCTCAGCCATAACTCCGAGTGATGAAATTCTTCGGTCATCAATTAGTTTACTCGTGTGAATCGAGCATTAGAACTTGAAATATTCGAGATCAAGAGTCGGCCCATTTTTTTGTCACTAAGTGTACATTCAGAAAAATAAAGATAGATCAATGAATTTTGATATTCCTAACAAAATAAATCTGATTTTGAAGTTCATAAATTCAACCATAGAATGGCAGAGCTGAAGATGGTGACAATAAGACAGTTGACACCGGAAGAATTTCATCAGTCGGAGTTATGGCTGAGGATGAATTGTGTTTGAAACTGTGGTATTGTGGAAAACATGAATTCTATAAGGTGAGTTGTTTAAAAAAATGTTCTCCGATGAATTTCAATTGAGTTACTGACTTATTTTATACAGTTTAAACAAATTGTCTTGTTTTGAATTGGGGACTAACTCAAATTCGTCCATTTTTGAGTTGTGAAGTTATTCTTGTCAGGGTGCGATATATTGTAGTTGAAATGGTCAGGATTTTTAAACTGACCCAAACCTTCTGGCTGCACTGTGGCCCTGGGGTCGACTCAGTCTCTAACGGAATTGAGTACCAGACGCTTGTTCTGGGGGTAAAGGCGGCCGTCACACAGGGCGGACAAGTGCCGATTGTCCAGAAAAAGTGGGAGCCTTAATCTCCTGAGGCCTGTGGTGGGATATGATTACTTTACTTTACTTTATATGCAGTAGCTATAAAAAAATACCCAGAGAATGTGAAAAAATGTTGTCAGTATAACTTCCCATTATAGATTAATAGTTATTTACATTTGTATAGTAAATTTTTATAGACCTGTGCTGTAAAATTTTACATAAATGAATGTTATGTTTCTTTAGGACCATTAAAATGTTATGTAACTAGTCCTTTTCACTTTTATTATTGAAAATACATATTATCAAGGATTATAAAAATGCCATAACTCAAAACGAGCAAGTGGTCTCTTTTCATGAGAATATACAAATTTTAATTGGCCATTTAATTTCCAACATTTTTCTCTAAACCACCTTTTCATGTGTTTTATACATGTAAAAATATATTAAAATGTTACTTCCTGGAAAAAAAAAGTGTGTGTTACAATACTTTAAGAGTTTAGGGTGTGATATGTTCTTTGATCTAACCAAATTTAACACCACTAAAATTCCAGGAGCCTTTTCAACAATAATAAATAAATAAATAAATAATAATATAATAATAATAAAAGGAGAATGAAAGACATGCATGGAAGCTTCTTGTAGGAAAATCAGAGGTAAAACACCCAGTTGGTAGACCAAGAATGAGGTGGGAGAATAACATTAACTATGATTTGATGGAAGTAGATTATATAGGGGATGTCTGGAAAACATTGGTTCAGGATAGGGATATATGGAGAGCTTATGACCGCGTAGCCATGACCCTATGGGTTTGATAGTGCCAGTGATTTAGTTAGTTAATAATAAATAAAAAATTAATTTATATTAATGAATGAGTATAATTTTACTTCCATCTTCAGTCAAAACACCAACTGTCGAAATTTCGCCGTTAACACCATCTCAAAATTATACTTTTGAAACCGGTATCGGGAAGACACGCAATTTTATGAGGTGAGATGTTAAAGCATTTTCTCTAACTCATTCATTAATGTAAATACCTCATAGTGTTATCTCCCACTTTGATTTTGATTAAATAAATTTCTATGTTTAGTCATCTACACTTGGGATATTACATACTTCCATCTATGGTCTGGTATCATTCTGTTTAGATATATCTAATACAACACAAATTCCCATAATGCAAACAAATAACCTACACTCTTCCTTTTACCATTTTTCTTATACAAAAATACCACAACCAAAGCAAGAGAAATTACAATACATTAAAAGAATTGACATACTCTCACCACTCTGGCAGAATCTAGGTGTACTACAGACTTCCTGTTATCGAAGAATTAAAATATCATTAAAGTTCAATCTAACAATCTATAAAATAATAACATAATTTTTTTATTCTTTTAATTCATATATATATCCTACATATCTCATATGGTGACATGGGTGCTCTCCAACAAGAGCATCTTATCCAGACTAATTGCTAATTTAGTTATGCTTAATGAGTAATGGAAATGGACAGCTAATGACAAATGAGGGAAATTTTGAGGAAGTGGCTGAATTCAAATACCTAAGACAATAATCATAAATAGGAATGAGATGCACAAATAAATTAAACATAGGCTCAATTCTGGAAATGCGTGCTATTATGCATTACAGGGACTCTTGACGTCCCAACTCCTTTAAAAAAACGTTAAATCAAGGGTATATATATAACTATTATTCTACTAGTTATATTATATGGATGCGAAACATGGACTCTTACTTTAAGGGAGGAAAGGAGATTATGAGTATTTGAGAATAAAGTTCTTAGGAAAATTTTTGGACCAAAGAGAGATGAGCAGACAGGTGAATGGAGAAGTCTCCATAACAGTGAACTACATGGTCTTTATAGGAAGCCAGATATAATAAGAATAGTTAAGTCTCATAGACTGCGATGAGCAGGACATGTGGCACAAATGGGGGATGAGAGATGAGCATTGAAGCTCACTTAGATGAGACACGCTAAAAATGATGAGCCAATCACATTGACTCAGTCGCAACAAATGTTTGTTGAGTTTAATATCTAAAAGCTATCCTAACATAATTAAATTACATTTAAATTAATATTGGGAAGTAAACATTATGAGGTTATATCATTAATAGTGAGTGGAGAACATATTTTAATCGACTCACCTCATACATTTTCAAACTTCTTTGATACCGACGGTTTCAGACAATATCATGTCCTTCTTCAGTCATGGCGTCCACTGATGAAATTTCGTATTGTTGATTTCTTTAGTGACATCACCTCTTGTGCTACCATCTTTCACTGGGGTTATAAACTTTGTAATTAAATTTTTATCCATCGGAATATTGAAATTCATAGATCGATATTTATTCTTCTCAATGAATATCATTTCCCAAATTGTCAATTCCAACGGTTTATCCAATTGTTTCAAAAGTTTTGTTTCTTTTTCAATTTTTCAGCAATTGCTGCACATAGTTTACTAGAACATCATAAAATTGAAAAAGAAGTGAAACTTTTGAAACAATTGGATAAACCGTTGGAATTGACAATTTGGGAAATGATACTCATTCAGAAGAATAAATATCGATCTATGAATTTCGATATTCCGGTGGATAAAAATTTAATTACGAAGTTTATAACCCCAACGAAAGATGGCAGCACAAGAGGTGACGTCACTAAAGAAATCAACAATCACGGAATTTCATCAGTGGATGCCATGACTGAAGGACATGATATTGTCTGAAACCGTCGGTATCAAAGAAGTTTGAAAATGTATGAGGTGAGTCAATTAAAATATGTTCTCCATTCACTATTAATAATTAAATTACTCTAACCTGTAAAATTAATAAATAGAGAGGATAAAATGCTGATATAAACGTGGTTAAGTATTGACACAAATCTTTGTTATCGACAGAGCAAAATAAGCTAAAAGATTATTTTTTATATTTATGAGTAAAATGAGTTAAAAGTAATTAAATTCCGTAGAATACAGGGCAAGTCAAAATGTTGTGCAGGTTTTCAGAAATTTATTATGTGAAATGTAATGAACATATAATATTGTGAGACATATTGTATGAAAGGTAAACTCTCAAAGTTTTTTTTTAAATATTCACAGATGTTCTATGTGAGCGCCTTTTGTTACACGACAGATGTCAAGCCGATATTCAATCTCCTGCCAAACTTTCTGTAGCAGTCCGCGGTCGATATCAGCAATGGCTGCTGTGATGCGGGCACGCAGTTCATGCAGTGTTGTTGGAAGTGGTGGTACGTAAACATGATCCTTTACAAGACCCCACATGAAGAAATCACACGGGGTTAGATCTGGTGAACGAGGTGGCCAATGAATGAGTTGTTGATCACCCTGAGATGCACGGCCTATCCAGCGTTGTGGTAAAGCCGTATTCAAATGGTCTCGAACACTGCCATGGTAATGTGGAGGGGCACCATCCAACTGCAGAATGAAATCTGGACTATCCGCTTCAAGCTGCGGAAGGAGCCATTGTTGTAGCATATCAAGGAAAACATGTCCGTTCACAGTACGTTCATGAAAGAAAAAGGGCCCATAAACCTTTGCATGGGAAATGGCACAAAAGACATTCACTTTCGGAGAATCGCGTTGATGTTCCAGAGTTGCATGGGGTTACCAGTTCCCCAAATCATTACATTGTGTCTATTCACTTTTCCTGAAAGGTGGAAAGTCGCTTCATCACTGTAAACTACCCTCTCATGGAACTCATTCTCTTCCATTAATGCGAGAAAATCAACACAGAAGGACGCTCGCAAAGCATAATCGGCGGGTTTTAAGGCTTGAACCAGTTGCAAGTGGTAGGGTTTCATCTGTAAACATTTCCGGAGAATCCGCCATACAGTTTTTTGTGGTAGTTGAAGTTCTGTCGCTCCCCGGTAGGTGGATTTCTGTGGACTCCGCACGAAGCATGTGCGAACGCGTTCGACTGTCTCTTCACTCGTCGACGGACGGCCAGTCGATTTTCGTTTACAGATACAGCCTGAATCCCTAAATTGTGTGTACCACTTACGAATGGATCTCCCATCCGGCGGGTCTTTATCGTATCTGGTACGGAAATGTTGAACACTAGTCACAGAGTTGTTTACATGGTAATCAAGCACACAGAAAGACTTCTGATCCCCAGTCAACGCCATTTTCCTTTACTGCTCTGCTGTTGACATCTTGCGGGTGAACGCGGAACTTTAGAAGTGGACAACTAAACTTTGAGAGTTTACCTTTCATACAATATGTCTCACGATATTATATGTTCATTGCATTTCACATAATAAATTTCTGAAAACCTGCACAACATTTTGACTTGCCCTGTATAATACCTACAAGCTAATCTAACGTAATTATATATTACTTTAAACGAGTAGTTGAAACTGTAAACATGTTGGCAATCGACTATAGCGGCATTACCTGTTATCACATTGGCAATGACGCCAGAAGTCACTTCTTCTACGATCGAATACTCAAAGTAGCCGTAATAGCCTGCAGAACACTAGAATAACCAATTCTTCAACCCTAGTCAGGTTTAGATCCACAAATCTTGCAATCAGATGCAAATCCGGTAAACACTGGTCATCCAGGTCTGATGCCTTTAGTCTAGAATAAATTTATCTAACTTATTTAAATTAGAAGGCAATATGCTACAAGCTGGATGGTCATGGGCTCAAGTTCCGGTGGAGTCACAATCTTTAAACTGACCCAAACCATTTGGCAGCACCAAGTCTCTGGGTTTCATTCAACCTCTGTTGGAAATGAGTACTGGATACATGTTCTTGGGTAAAGGCAGCTGTCATGTAAAGCTGACATCCAATGCCAATTGTCTAGAAAAGTGGGAGCGTTAACCTCTTACTACTCCAAGGGTCTCCTATAGCCTGTAGTGGGATCATTGAAAAAATCAATTAGGAACTAATGATTCTATTTAAGATCCGTTGTTAAATTTAGATATTTTTAACTAACTAACTCACTAGCACTACCAAACCTATAGGTTCAGGCCTGGATAGACATAAGCTCTCCATATATCCGTATTCTGAGCTAATTTTTTCCAATCATCCCCTGTATAATCTACTTCCCTCAAATAATGGTTAACATTATTCTCATTCTTGGCCTACCTATTGAGGGCTTTTTCTCTGGTTTTCCTAAGGAGTTTCCATGCCCCTCTTTCATCTCCCATTCATGCCACATGTCCTGCCCATTGCATTGTATGAAACTTAACTGTTCTTACTAGATCTGCCTTCCCATAAAGATCATGTAGCTCATGTTATGTAATCTTCTTCATTTACCTGTCTGTTTGTCTCTCTTTGGTCTAAAAATTATTCTAAGAACTTTATTCTTGAATACTCAATCTTTTTTCCTCCTTTAAAGTAAGAGTCCATGTTTTGCATCCATATAACTGGGAAAATAACAGTTTTATATATTTTCAGTTTAACATTTTTTGAGAGAAGTTGGGATGACAAAGAGTCCCTGTAATGTGTAATAGCATGCATTTCCAGAATTGAGCCTATGTTTAATTTCTTTCTGCACCTCATTCCTGTTTGTAATTAATTTTTCTGAAGTATATGAATTCAGCCACTTCTTCAAAATTACCCTCATTTGTCGTTAACTAACCACTTTCATTATTTAGGCTTAATGAATTTCATATGTGACCATATATTTAGTTTTATTGATGTTTACTTCCAGCCCCAATTTCTTAGTGTTACATTGTTCTAATTGGATTTTATTTTGATTATTTTGAGGTTAAAATGATACAAACTCTACGAGGGTGGATCATATATAAACCGGAATTTGTATCTGGAGGTTCTGGTAGCGAACTGCAAAGGATGCAGTTTGGAGGGGAAGTTGGTGGGGGTGTCTGGAGTAGGGACCCTGATGTGTCGCACTCCAAAGAGTGGCCGCTTGCTTCAGTATGCCATGAGCGAGCAAGAGGTACACACGTCTGTTGCGCAATGCATTATTATTAAATTTTGGCGAAAGAAGGCACTAAACCTTCTGAAATTTTGAGACGGCTCCATGCGCAGTTCGGGGAAGCAACCCTTTCGAAGACGCAGGTATATGATTGGCGCAAAAAAATTTTTGCGGGCCAGGAGTCAGTGAAAAATGAACCCCACCAAAGATGGCAACGAACAAGCATCACTGCAGACAACATTCGTGCTGTACGGGACCTTATTGAGGAGGATCGGCGCGTAACAATTTCTGAAATTGCTTCACACGTTGGAATAAGCTTCGGAAGTGTTCAACCCATCATCAGTGATGAACTCAAATTCCGAAAATTGCCTGCCAGGTGGGTTCCTCGGCTCCTCGGCCAGGAACAAAAAAAATTTGACGAAAAACTGACAAAAATGCAATGGACACCTCTGGAACATCCTCTTTACAGTCCAGATTTGTCACCCTGTGACTACTATTTGTTTGGGCCACTGAAAGAAGACCTGGGAGAAAGGCGGTTTGGTGACAATGCAGCGGTAGAGGAGTTCGTGCACAACTGGCTGACTACACGTCATCCCTCATTCTTCAAGGACGGCATCAAAAAGTTGCCAACTCGATGGCAAAAGAGTGTTGGAACTGCAGGAGACTATGTAGAAAAATGAGGTGGTGGTTTTGTATTTTGTTAATTCAATAAAACTGTAAACAATAATTCCGGTTTATATTTGATTCACCCTCGTATTAACTTTTAAGAACTCATCTTACAATGATCACTATCAACCACTGTTTCATTCACTCAAAATATTTAGTCATTAATAAGTGTATTTATAATATCTGTTTTATAGAAAGATAAACATAAATAAATGCAACTTTCAATTTTAGTTAAAAATTATATTTAACCAAAAATAACAATATTGTAGAATCAGGTTGACCAAAGTAACCAATGGTTCAATACATTTTAATTAGATATCAGCTGTATGCTTACTCAAATTTAAAATAGATTTATTTATTAATTTCCAATGCTTTTAAAACCAAGCGAGGAGAAATGCAAATCAGTCTGCGGGCCTTGCATCATTACTTGTCATTGATTTTTTAATACATTTTGGTTTAAACAGGATAGTATTTTATTTAATGATTTTCTTTACCAAATCCAGATAGTATTGTCACAATTCAGAGCTGGGCTTGAAAGAGCTCAAGATTCTTTCATGTGCCATAAATTTACAATATGATATCCATGGCTTCACTTCCTTTTGAGGAAGATGTAACTCAGAACTTTTATAATATTTAATTTTAGGAAGTGATATTTTGAGGTTATTTTAATTATATTATTTTTAGTCTGATCATCTTATCTCAATATTAATGTTGATTTATATTCTTGAACATGCTTCAAAACAATTTTTTTTATCGTCAGCTTGTTCAGACTGGTTTGATTTATGTTGCATTATGTTTTTTTCCCAAATTCAATTTTTCTTTTTTCTTTGTTTCTGACCAATTTAAGATCCAAAAAAGGTATTTGTTTATTTTCTTTTATTTCTTTGGTAAATTTGATGTTTGTACTCTGTAAATTTAACAGTTTTAGGGAATCTTCATGTTTTTCTTTTACAATACAAATTATATCATCTACATAACTGCTCAACAATTTAAACATTATGGGAAGTGCTTTAGTGATTTTACATTCAAAATCGCTCATAAATAAATTTGCCAGGAAAGTTAATGGGTTTCCATAATGCAACATAAATCAAACCAGTCTGGACAAGCTGACGATAAAACAGAATTGTTTTGAAACATGTTCAAGAACATAAATCAACATTAATATTGAGGTAAGATGATCAGACTAAAAATAATATATCAGAACTTTTATACCCTGAAAAAAAAAATTAGGTCACAGCCAGGTTCGAACCCATAAGCCTTATTTTATTTTGGTAATGTCTCTAACTATCTGCAGATTTTTAGTGACAATAACTTGGCACATTGAGTGATTGACTGATGAGGATATGTTATGATTGTGGTGTAGCAATCTTATACCTACAGTTATTTTGATATAATTTCTGATTTGGAAAACTTGTCAACATAATGCAATAAGCTTGGAAGCTAAACTACTGTGTTCTGCCATTGTGTTGGTGAGATTCACAGAAGAAATGAAGCACATGTACTCACAGGCCTCACCAGCACCATGCATTTTGCTTGCAGTTGAACTTCTGTAACACTCACTGCTTCTATCCCTTACAGGAATGGAGTGCTCCTTAGCTGCCTGTTCCAGGCCTCCCAGTTGTCTTGCTAGCTGTTCTACCATGTCTTCCAATCGCAAGCGCTGGTCTCGTTCATGTTGTAGCATCCTCTGCCACTTCCGTCCGTGTGTTTGTGCCAAATCTAAATACTCCGAGCAAGTCTGCAAGTCAGTTCAATTATTTATTTATATAGTCCTTACCATACATTAAATAGAATATTATCAATATATCATAAGCTCTTCAACCTGGGACCCTTAGTTCTCTAGACCAACAGCTCTACCACCTGAGCTACCTAATTTTTCTCTTCAAATATGATTTATCCATCGTTGAGATGTATGAAATTAATAAAAAAAACATAAAAAAAGCTGTATTGGCATTTATAATGTAATGTATAATTCCCAAATATGTCTCCTTAATAAAGGAGCCACCCTGTGCTGTGTTTAAAAAAAACATAGAAGTAAGAGGTAAGAAGAAATCACGATTCATTTAATTATTATTAATTGAACCTCATAATGTTAAAAATTCCCAAATTTAATATATAAAGGAGCAAACACAGCACTGCAGTATTGGCGACACGTCGTCATCATCAGCTGTTTTCACGAGTCGTGAAAACAGCTGATGATGACGACGTGTCGCTGATACTGCAGTGCTGTGTTTAAAAAAACATAGAAGTATGAGGTAAGAAGAAATCACGATTCATTTAATTATTATTAATTGAACCTCATAATGTTAAAAATTCCCAAATTTAATATATAAAGGAGCCACCATTTGCAAAGATAGAAGCAAAGGCTTCATAGCATTTGGTGGGCGGGAATTACAATGTATATAGAGAAAAATTTGCATTTAGGTCGGTACTTGCTCAGATAGCTCAGGTGGTAGAGCACTTGGTCTAGAGAACCAAGGGTCCCGGGTTCAAGTCCCGGTCTGAGCGTATAATTTTTCCCTTCAAATATGATTTATCAATCATTGAGATGTATGAAATTAATAATAAAAAACATCGAAAGTATAGTTATGTTTAACCATTCAACATAGAATAAATAATAAATAAGTTGAGTATTTTTTCATCTTACCACATACTGGTTGTTTCTTGTAGGACATGTTTCAGACCATCTTTGCTCTATCTTCAGCTTGTACAGACTGATGATCTTCAAGTTGTCAACCCTGGATGTCGACTCCTGCTCTCTCTTTTTTTGTGGTCCAAAGAACTTGCGTATTAAATCTCTCTCTCCCCGGGAATTTCAAAATTGATATAACCGATATGAGGTAAGATGAAGAAAGACAGAACTTATTTATTAAGTAGAACCTCGTAATGTTATTTCCTATTGCATTTTCATAATAGTATAAATAGCTAGTTTTTCACATAAATTAATTTCTATACCCCAGAAATTATTAAAATTAGTCATCACAGCAACAACAACTTTTAATTTCACTAAGCTGTGTTCTCAAATTTTCTTCATCCAAAAAATTTCATTTGATCCACAGACAGACTGCTATGAATTAAGCTACCAAGACCAACCTGAATATTATTTAATAATCAGGGGAAAAATCCTGATGTTCTTTTACGTAATTATAATTTCTAGGCCAATAATCTCTGCTAGAGTACATAATCTTAACAAGTGAACCTTAGACATTCTCAGTTGTTGATTGTACTGAAATAATGTATAAGACCTTCTCTGACAAATTTTCGGGCACAAAACATTTTGCAGAAGCAGCTTGTAGTATATGCCTATTACTGTCCTCCCCTGGAGCACTTTATCTGTGGCTATGACTCCATTAATTTCATAAGCAAAGATTGTCAATTTCAACATCAACTTTTTTTTTGTCCACTGCCACCAGGTTGTCTCTTAAGACATTTCTGGCTTTCTCCCCTGGCTTTGGCAGAATTGTAATCCATTTCTTAGGTTGGGGCACCTTAAAGGCAGAGTTACGTTACCCCGATGGTATGATGGGTGATAAATGATAATGAAACGCCAGGAGAGGCCTTAACCTAAACTTAACCTCAATTCCAGGCCATGGGCGACCACAGGAATAATTCCCTTTAAGAAAAAATTCCTATGGTCTGACTTGGAATCGAACCCGGGACCTCGTGAACTGTAGTCAGGACACTGACCACTAGCCCATGAGGCTGGTCTCAACATCAATTATTGATTGCAGCATTTTTTCGGACACAGATACTCATTAATGTTTCCCTCGAGATTTCTGTTCTGGCTCAAAGTCACGTATCTAGATTTCATCTCTTATAACTATACTTTTTAGAAAATGCTATTCTTCTGTTTGGTAACGCTGAAGCAATTCTTCTGCAATTCTTTTCAAACCACTTTCTGCTTTTAATTCAGATGAGGAACCTATCTGACAAAAACTTTTCTTATCTGTGAAGTTTTAGCAATGATTCTTTAAATTAAAGTGACAGATTTTCTGGTCTCATGTGCAATTTCTTCACAAGGGTTTTACTGATTCTCTTTCAAAGTATCATGTCATTAACAATAATCACATATCTGCAATCTGTTGCAGCTGATCATCTTCCACTTCTTGGGCTGTTCTCAATGCTTATCCAACCTTCATGGAAATGAGCAGATCATATTAACACTGTGCTATAATCTACTGCAAACATCTGTCAAAAATTTGTGAATTTCAGTTGGGTTCTTTCCTTGCAAAGTTTCAATTTTGATGTAGAATCACTAGTCATTATGTGAAATTCAACCTGACTCAGTTTCTTCTTCCATTTTAAAGCTAAATTATTCAGCACAGAGACCAGCTAACCAACAAACACATATACAACTTTCTGGTTTGAAGTCTGATTCACAACTGATGTTAATTTCAAATTGATCGTATCACCTTGATGGTCATGCATGCACCATGTGTAAAACTTTTAAATCACCTTCATATAAGACAACAAATTGTGATTAGTTATATCATAGACTGAGTTCCTTACTGTATAGTCAATACAAATGACTTCCTAGGGTGCATCAAAGAAATTGAATCAGTTCTTTACACCTCACCTGATCATCATCATCATCATCATCATCCAGGGATTAAGCCTGTTGGCTCATTCCGGTTTCATGAAAGCTAGAATTGTTAAAATTGTTCAGACCATCTTCTGTGTGGGCGACCAACATTTCTCCTTCTGTGTGGTTTATAATCTAGCAATAATTTTGGAAATCTTCCTTCTGGCATTCTATCAATATGTTCTTTCCAGTCGTTCCTATATTTAATTATTCGGTCTGTAAATTTGAAAATATTTAGTTCCTTTCTTATATCTTCATTTCTTTTCTTATCCAGCAGAGTATATCCTGCTATATTTCTTAAAAATCGCATCTCAGCTGCTTCCAATATTTGTTCTTGTCTTTTAGTGATCGTCCAACATTCTGATCCATACATCAATACAGGAACAGCCATTACTTTACAAAATTTAATTTTTGTTTCTATTCTTGTGTTTTTAAGGGTTCTTTTAATAGTGCCACACATTAGATTAAATTTATTTATTTTGTCATTAATATCTTCAATTTTAACATATGATAAATTGAAACCTAGATATTTAAAACTGTTCACCTGCTCTAAAATTTTATTATCAATTACTATTTTTGCTCTTAAGGTATCATGTCCTTTAAATGCTAAAATTTTAGTTTTATTCTTTGAAATTTTTAAATTGTATTTGTACCTGATATAAGAGTTAATATAAGATGTGTAAAGAAACAAATTTCTTTGATACTGCACCTCATAACGTGAATTCCTATAAATTTTTAGGTATTTCTGCATATTATTTTGTATGATGATCATATTTGGTATACAGCATTAGTTTAACATGGTCTTTATGCATACAAAATTTCAAGATGATCAATGACTGAGAACGTTTATGGTTCCCCTGTAAGCCATGAAAGCATACAATAATCAATAACAGATAATTATTGCGTGTGTATGTGTTTGCTTGTATATATACCTGAGGATACTATGTTATCTTAAGCACACATAAAATGCTTTTCCCTTGTTGATAAGCCACTTCTCACAATTCCATGCAAATTTATTTTAGTATTTATCTGAATAAAGCTCAAAGCCAGTCACACAAATGCTTTCAGTTTGTTATTTTGGTGTTGTATAATGCAAGAAATTTAAGAATATTCTGTGTAATCTAATAATAATTTCTGTTTGCATAAAAACACAACAAAATATACAAAAATTACTCCAAAAAAAAGTCAAACTAAAGGAAAGCTCACTTTGTGAGCTGATTGCAGTTCCTAAGAATAAATTCTGAAGATATAAAGCATATCCATCCATAGTAATTCTGGACGAGGGCAGGTCTTTCAGTGTAATCATAGCATTTTCATGCTATGCTTTGCAGCTTTACTAGGGAATTATAGCTGTGGTAGCTTCCCATTGCTTTTTACACCGGTGAAGGATGATGATGGCTGGATGATTTTCGGGAACTGTTGGGCTTAAGCTTCCTGACAGGTGAGGAAAAACCCCAAAAAAACCTCACCCAGGATCCAGTCCCGACCGAGATTCGAACCCGGGCCTGCTGCATGACAAAACAACACACTACCTCAAGACCACAGTGGTGGAGTATAAAGCATATATACAATCAAATTGTGGTCATTTGAAAGAGAAGATGTAAATAAAGTTATGTACACTTTATATTTGAAAAGAAAAATATGCTCAGACCAGGGTTTGAACCCAGAACTGTTGGCTTTCTAGGCCAATGCTCTACCACTGAGCTACTAAGCACTCCAATCTAAATGCAAATTTTTCTCTTATACATTGTTAATTACCGAGCGCCGAATGCTATGAGCATTTGCTCGATTACACAAATGGCAGCTTATTTAAGAAGGCATTTATTGGGAATTTAAACACTACTTTATAAAGCCAGTAGGGCTTCTTTCAATGTTGTTATTATTAATTTAACACTTCTCACTGAAGGACAAATTATATTTGACAAGAAAAATTATATGCTCAGATCAGGGTTTGAACCAGGACCATTGGCTTTCTAGGCCAATGCTCTACCACTGAGCTACCTAAGCACTCCAATCTAAATGAAAATTTTTCCCTTATGCATTGTTAATTACCGAGCACCGAATGCTATGAGCATTTGCTCGATTATGCAAATGGCGGCTTCTTATTTAAGAAGACATTATGTACACTAACTTTTAAGTGTGGATATACAGTAAAATTACTAGCAAATGCCACATTACAATAAGAGACAAAACAGTGATCCTCAGAGTCTAGTACCTAGTAAAAGAAATGTTCCAGTATAGATACATTTTTCTCTTCAAATATGATTTTTCCATCATTGAGATGTATGAAATAAATAATAAAAACATGGATGAATTTATTAATTTTTTTTTTACTTACATTTATCATAGCATTTGAAGTTATCCTGAACAATGTAGCTCTTTCATTGACAGATTTCAACTTTGTGGGAACATCCTGTGCAGTATCTAGAGACTCCAGTTCTGACAGAGAGCGCTGGAGGGCAGCACCATGCTTTGCTATCAAGTCGCTACAAGTCTGAAGGTCTTCCAGTCTAGCAGCCAGTGACTTTATTACATTCTGCACTTCATTTTTCTGCGATGCCATCGTCTCATCATATTCCTCCTCCTCTTCTTCTGTGGCAAAATATACGACAGTAATCAACTGTCGATTCTTCATCTAATACATTAATGCAACATAACCAACCATCTTCCAAATAAAATTAAAAAATTATAAATATGCTTTTTTTTTAAATCAAGAAAAATCCAATTAAAACTTTCAATTAAAATGTAAAATTGTTACTATTATGAAAATTTCGACTATTCACAAAAACCTAAATAAATATTTTAAATATTAATAAGATTTATGGCGGAATTAAATGTTTCTTACCTCTCCTCATCTTCTAAGTAGAGTCTCATCTTCAGTACTTATTTGGCGACTGATGTTATGTTGATCGGAAGAAACTCTTCTTCTTCCCTCTGTTGGTGGACCGATGAACCTCTGGATCAGGTCAAAATTTGCAGGAATTTCAAAGTTCATAAGTTTTCCTTTGTTTTTCTGAATGTGGATCTTTTCCCAAACAGTGAGTTCCTTTTGTTTGTCTATTTGTTTAATTAGACTGGCTTTTGATTCAATTAAATGTTTTTTGGACCAAGCATAAGCAGCTACTGCTGACTTTTCCACTTCTCCATGGAGAAAGATCCACATTCAGAAAAACAAAGGAAAACTTATGAACTTTGAAATCCCCGCAAATTTTGACCTGATCCAGAGGTTTATCGGTCCACCAACAGAGGGAAGAAGAAGAGTTTCTTCCGATCGACATAACATCAGTTGCCAAAGAAGTACTGAAGATGAGACCGTTATGGTCTCGAAATCGTGATCTACTTAGAAGATTTATATGAGGAGAGGTAAGAAACATTTAATTTCACCATAAATTAAACCTCATAGTGATTAATTCCTATAAAAGTTAAATAAAAATTAATAAGATTACATATATGAAAAATCACTATTTGCATAATATATGATAAACAAAACAAGGAATGTCTGAATTAAAAACCCATAATGTCACTGCTCTGGAGAGCCATAGTAATGTATATAAAAAGCCAAGAAAAAATTTGAAGCATCTTGATATTAAACATTTTCTACAAATAAAAAAGCTCAAACTCATATGAAAATTTAATAATATCTTCAATCTACATAAATACAAATTTATAATTGTATAAAATGTTATAATGTACTAATAATAAAAATATATTGATTATAGATAAACATAAAGCTTAAAATTTCCATCAACATGCAAATTTTTGAAAGCACAGTCATCACAAAGCATGATCGTTCTCCAATTCAATTAGCAACATGCATTTTCCCTAATTGAATATGAGAAAGATCAAATGTAACTATACATTACACAATAATACAGCATATTTATTATTTCCATTGAATTATGGCTATGTAAACAATATATTTGATAATTCTATTTGATATTATTTTGATTACATAAAGTAAATAATTTTAAGTTTCTTTGTCTGTGGATCCTTGGTATATGAACTATGAATCATTACCCCAGGATTTCTCAAACTATGGTCTATAGACCAATCAGACCAACTGGAAATTTGTCCAAGAAAAAAAAAACTGTAATTAACAACCAAATTATAATAGAATTTCCAATGCAAATTTTTTATCCTTATTTAAGATTTTATGGTGATTAGAAATACAATGCAGCTTGCATCTTTCTCATTCTCTTCTAGAATTGATGTTTTATGAATTTTGATACTATCTACTCTCTACTATCTCCTATAAAGAGAGAGAATTCCTGTTAACACTTCTTATATGCAAACAATGTTGGACACATTACATTTGAAAAGAAAAATATACGCCTAGACTGGGATTTGAACTCAGGACCTTTGACACTATGTCAATGCTCTTCCAAGTGAGCTACCTAGCCTCCAATCTAAATGCGTATTTTTCTCTTATACATAGTTAATCCCGTAACCCCAAATGCTACGAGCTGTTGCTACGATTTTTGCAAATGGCGGCTTCTTCATTAAGACTTTTTTTTATTGGGAATTTAAACATTACTTATAAAGCCAGTTTCAATGTTTTTATTATTCGTTTTTAAACATCTTAATGATGGACAAATTATATTTCAAAAGAAAAATATATGCCTAGACTGGGGTTTGAACCCAGGACCTTTGACTATGTCAATGCTCTTCCAAGTGAGCTACCTAGCCTCCAATCTAAATGCGTATTTTTCTCTTATACATAGTTAATTCCCTAACCCCAAATGCTACGAGCCGTTGTTACAATTTTTGCAAATGGCAGCTTCTTTATTAAGACTTTTTTTATTGGGAATTTAAACATTACTTATAAAGCCAGTTTCAATGTTTTTATTATTCGTTTTTAAACATCTTAATGATGGACAAATTATATTTCAAAAGAAAAATATATGCTAGACTGGGGTTTGAACCCAGGACCTTCGACTCTCTATGTCAATGCTCTTCCAAGTGAGTTATCTAGCCTCCAATCTAAATGTGTATTTTTCTCTTATACATAGTTAATTCCCTAACCCCAAATGCTACGAGCCGTTGTTACAATTTTTGCAAATGGCAGCTTCTTTATTAAGAAGACTTTTTTTTATTGGGAATTTTAACATTACTTATAAAGCCAGTTTCAATGTTTTTATTATTTGTTTTTAAACATCTTAATGATGGACAAATTATATTTGAAAAGACAAATTTTTCTTTTCAAATATAATTTGTCCATCATTAAGATGTTTAATAACTAATAATAAACGCATTCATGTATTTTATGTCTTTCGGGCTAAATGGCCGTGGTCTGGTTTTATTAAAACTCGACGTTTCGTCTACTACTGCGGTAGGCATCCTCAGGAGACATCCTGCAGCTGACATTTGAAGAGTTAACAAGTTGAAGAACACGCAGAATCTCCTGAGGATGTCTACCGCAGTAGTAGACAAAATGTCAAGTTTTAATAAAACCAGACCACGGCCATTTAGCCCGAAAGACATAAAATACATGAATCAAAATACCTGCCGTGAAAGTCTACAATTTTAAATAAAAGCATTGTTGGACACAGTTTAGAAATTTATTTTCTACTATTCTCTCTCTTCTCATCATAAAATTTATTTTGAATAAACATATGTAGGCTGTTGAAATTTTATAGAAAAAATCTCTATGAGGTTTAATTTAATCATAAGTAGGCTACCCACAGAACATTTTAAATTATAAAATGTGGGCCTGGTTTAAAAAAAAGTTTGAGAAATTCTGTATTACTTTAAAGGCAGATATAGAATTGCTGCCAGAATAAGACATTTATATTTATAATTAAAGTGATTATTAATTACCTGTTAATTGAAACCTTTGTATGTGCCCAAACGATTTGAGTCAATAGAAAACTAACAGAATACTTCACTTTCAAGTTTAAGCAACTAATTCTGACAAGGTTGACATAATTTGATTATGAACTGTAATGGCATTTTCCTCAGAGAATAAAATGGAGGCAAGGTGGGAAAAAATCCTTCAAGTCAGTATATGGTTTAAAGAAGAAGGGAAAATAATCTATCAATTAATTTCTAGACTAGTTTCACACCCGCTTAATGTGTGTGTGTGTGTGTGTGTGTGTACACACACATATATATACTTAATATACTTACATACACACACACAGAAATAGCATGTAAATTAATTACATCACACAATGCTAATTGCTTACAAAGGACTTACACAAGCAGTATGAGGTAGGAAATTCATGATCTGCAAAGTAAAATGGCTGTAATATGACCAAAATGGAAGAAACATTACATAAATAATGTCTGATACGATACTGATAAATCAACATAAAAATAAAGTATCACTGTAATTTGAACAAAATTAATTCCAAATGTTGTTAATGAACATGGGAAACCTGACTGTTAATAAATTAGCAACAGTAATTTCAAAATTTGATGACTTTAATATCACAGTGATTTTTTGTTTTCAATTTTAATGATGTTAAAGACAGAAATTAAAAAAAAATACTGTAGATCACTTTAATTTCAAATTGAATTATTAGTATCGGACTTCATAAATGTAACTAGAAATGTTCATTAAGGTGTGCCAACATTTGAATATTCTAATAAAGAAACAAGCCAGATATAATAAGAACAGTTAAGTCTCGTAGACTGCGATGGGCAGGACATTGTTGCGCATATGGTGAATGAAAGACATGCATGGAAGCTTCTTGTAGGAAAGCCAGAGGGAAAACTCCCAGTTGGTAGACCAAGAATGAGGTGGGAAAATAACATTAACTATGATTTGAGGGAAGTAGATTATACAGGGAATGATTGGAAAGCATTAGCTCAGGATAGGGATGCATGGAGAGCTTATGTCCATGTGGCCATGAACCTACGGGTTCGATAGTGCCAGTGGGTGAGTAAGTAAGTAACTAATTAAAGAAATAAAACTTATTGAGCAATATTAAGAATCAGCCCATTCATTTGTGAGCTGTAACAATAGTAACTTACTCTCCCCAACATCTGTTCTAACAAGTGTCCTACTCTTTAAAGAATTCTTGTTAAGAAAGGAAAATTTTATATGCATATATACCTGGATACACCCAATGCCATCCCATAGTTTTGTCTATGTCAGATTTTATTTATTTATATTCCTTGTAAGTTGACAATTTACTTTGCAGCAAGGTTGGAAAAAAAAGGCATAACATTTATTGATGATCAGGACAGTGGTCAAAATTGATTTAAATCAGGTTTTAAGTGACCAAATGTGTTCAAAACTGGCCAAAATAGGTTAAAGTACTATATTATTTGCCTTTTGGACTCACTAAATTCTATTCAAAAATGTTATAAATTTAAACTCAAATATTAATTACAAATACAATGTAATATTTATTTTTATTGTTATTAGATGTAAGAATCATTTTTCTATTATTTTTAACCTGGTTGAGTGGAGGTAAAATAAAGCTATTATTATAAATTGTTGCATTTACACTCATACACATGGAAAAGACATGAAAATAAACACGTATTAATCATTCAAATAAGTGGTTATGCAGCTTTTTACTTTCTCTGCAGTCATTTTAATATTCCTGTGATTTAAAAAAATTGTTTAGTGTTAAATAAAAACTACCTACGATCTAACAATTAAAAGGCATTTGCATCTAAAATGGAGAGTAAGTCATCTCCAACATTTTTTAATAAACATTAAATTTTACTAAACCTATTTCATTGAACGACTGCATATAACAAGGTACAATAATGCATTTAAAATAGAGAGTATGCCATCTCCAACATTTTTGATAAACATTACATAATTTTACTTTATATCTAATTAAATTAACTAGATTATTTGTCTATGTGTAAAAAATAAGTTATGTATTTTATTTCAACTAAAAAAATGTATGTTACTGGGTGGGGCTACATAAGTTTTAAAAGATTGCAATGTAAATAAATAATTAAAAAGAGTATGTAAATTAACACTGTTCCACATACAACTCATATTTTTTTTATTCAATGACACCACATTGTCATTCTGACATTCTGGTATTTCTCCTGACATGGCGTTATTGTAACCCACTTCCGAGGTTGGAGCACCTGGAAGGTGGAGTTACACTGCCCTGATATTATATGATAGGTGATGATGTGCCAAGAGAGGCCTTACTCCTAAACTTAATGAATATGTTAATGATGATAATAATAGCCAGATTATGTTCGGGGACCATTTGGGCCTTAAAGTTTACTGACATTTGTCTTACAGGTGAGGAAAAACCCGGAAGAAACCACCAGCAGGAAACTTATATCAACTGGGGATCGAATCAGGGCCCGCTGAGTAATGAGGCAGCATGCTACCTCGATACCACAGCGGTGAATGCAATTCATAAACATAATATGATTATTATTGAATAAATGTCTACTTGAGAAAGATAATCAATTCAACCTGCATTAAAGTTAAAATTACTTACATTTTCAATAATTATTTATTTTTCATATCACATTAAAACCCTGAGAACAATAATTTCATGAAAGCCACATCTAAAATTACTTACAATTCCACTGATTATTATTTTTTTTCAAATTAAACATAACATTCATAAAATTCTGGAAACTTACAGAAATGTAACAATTTTAAAAAAAGATGTAGAAGATGATAGATTAATTAACTGAAGGTTCTTTAAAATATCTTTGAATATATTGGAGATAAATTTATGAAAACATTACACAAAAATCATATGTACTTACTAATTATTTAATTATCCCATAGAAAAACTGTTCTAATAAAACTGATATTAAGTACTAATGTTATAAACAGATATTTTAAAATTATTAAAGGAACTTTTCACATAAATATGTCCCACGCCGTAGCCGAGTGGTTAAGGCAAGTGGTCTTGGTGCAGAACTACAGGATTTGTACTGGTTCGGGTCTCCATGTGGGAAGAAATTTTCTCATGGAATTTCGACCAGTATGGGACTGGTGCCCATCCAGCATCATGAGAAATTTGGGTAGCTACAAGTAGTGGTTTCAGGTTGAGAAAACCAGCTATAATGGCTGGGAAACCTGACATGCTGACTATATGTCACCCCTATACTGGAAGGATGATCATCTATCTCTATGATTAACACATGTACATGTGAGGCCAGCAGCTGGCTGGTAGTCCAAAGGCCTTCCAGGCCTGTCGTGCCCTGAAGAAAGAAATTGTATTCAAATAATGTACACCTCAAGGGGGGAAAAAAAAAGAAGGAAGATTCCAGAGCTAAAAGTTGAGGAGCATTCGCATACACCTGCATCATATTAAAATGTTTTATAGGCCTTGCTGATATCTGTGGAGGATGTCACATTCCAATGGCACCCCAAATACACACATGAAGAAAATGTTCAACTACTTTGTAAAATCTCACTTCAAGAGTTTTCCCATATTTTTTAAGGTGTACAATCCATAAAATATCTTCAACAAAAACCTAAAATTTTAAAGGATCCAAATATGTGATGACTACCCGTACTCTATTGACAAAAAATATTTGTTTACTAATCATATTATAAATTGAAACACAATATGAAATAATCCAATAATACCCAGGTTTATTTTTTGAAAAGAGAATTAACGCTTGAACCGGGAATCAAACCCTGGACCTCTAACTCTATGCATCAGCATGCAGTCGATTCCCGGTTCAAGAAAAATAAAAATTTCTTTTTTGCACGATAGTGCATTCTGTCATACTTACAGCAATGACAACCATGACTGAAAGTTTAATTTCCTAAATTTTGGGGTTGCCAACCTAAATAACTACACTGCAATATTATATACAGGGTGATTACAAATGATTGGAGCGATTTCATGATTTTATGGTAGCTGTAGTATTCGACATATTTTCACGAACTTTTACAGATACATAGAGCAACTTCCCAGGTTTTTTTTGAGATGTTACAGGTGCTCCATATGCTCCCCCTTGGTGATTCTGCAGATATCAAGTCTGTAATCAAGTTCGTCCCATACTCGACGTAACATGTCCCTATTAATTTGTTCAAAGGCATTGATTATGCGAGCTCGCAGTTCTGGTAAGTCTACTGGTAAAGGAGGCACAAACACTGAATCTTTCACATACCCCCAAACAAAAAAATCGCACGGCGTCAAATCGGGGGAGCGTGGAGGCCATGACAACAATTTCTGATCATTCTCTCTACTGCGACCGATCCATCGGTTTGGCAATCTCATGTTTAAAAATTCACGAACATCGTGATGGAAGTGTGGTGGAGCACCATCCTGCTGGTAGATGAAGGTCTCACTGTCGGTCGTCAGCTGCGGCATGAGCCAATTTTCCAGCATGTCCAGGTACACGTGTCCTGTAACGTTCTGCTCGCAGAAGAAAAAAGGGCCATAAAACTTTGAACTGAGAAACCGCACAGAACACACTAACTTTTGGGGAGTCGCGAATGTGCTGCACAATAACGCGGGGATTTTCTGTGCCCCAGATTCGCACATTGTGTTTGTTCACTTTGCCATTCACAAAGAATGTTGCTTCGTCACTGAAGACAAGTTTCTCACAAAAACCATCCTCATCCATAAACTGCTGCATTTGTGTACAAAATTCAAACCGACTCACTTTGTCAATGGGCGTAAGGGCTTGTAGAAATTGCAAGTGGTAAGGTTTATGCTTCAATCTTTTCCGCAAGATCTTCCAAACGGTCGGTTGTGGAATGTTCAGCTCTCTGCTCGCTTTTCGTGTTGATTTCTGTGGGCTACGTGTGAAACTCATCCGCACACTCTCAACCTTTTCTTCACTCACTGAAGGACGACCCGTTGATTTCCTTTTACAGAGGCATCCTGTAGCTTTAAATTGCGCATACCATCGCCGAATGGAGTTGGCACTCGGTGCATCTTTCTCGAACTTCGTTCTGAAGTGTCGTTGCACAGTTATCACAGATTGAGTTGAATGAAATTCAAGCACAGCATATGCTTTCTCCTCGCCTGTCGCCATCTTTGATAACTGCTGCGCTCTCTCGGTTTAAAGCTGAAACACGGCTGCGAGAGAAAACAAAAAAAAACCTTATGAGTTTTTATACATAACTTTAAAGTTCTGTGAAGATATGTCAAATAAGATCGCTACAATAAAATCATGAAATCGCTCCAATCATTTGTAATCACCGTGTATTATCTACCTCGTGCGGGAAGTAAAACCACTGCCCTTTATGTATACTATGTACAATGTATATACAAAAACATATCCAAAAGGTAGTGTTAGAATTAGGTTACTCTATTGCAAATATTAGCACATTAACCTTGTAACGGAATATGTCTAACTATACATTATATGAAACAATTCACTGCATTTTAAATGAACTGAACTTTATTTGAAACAATATAAAACAATAAATTGTTACTTGTTGCCATTTTATGACTGATTGGTGTCACAACCTGCTGTAGTCTCAACTACATTATTTTTGGCATTTACCATATAAACATTGGCCACACTGTTAACGTTAGTCAGTTGTTTATAATGAACGCAAATATTTCCAACAAAGATATTATTTTACTATTATTTATTATTTTGAAAACACCATCGCGCATAAAATAATGTACAACGCATGTTTGTGATATGTTTTACAGAAACTCAGAAATTAAAATCATATCCTCACTTCTGTAAAAACCACTTTGCAACCTCGTATTGTAATATACTATTTAATTTAAAAAATGTATGCCCGCTGCTTACAATTAAATTCTCTATAAAACTTACTGAATAAAGCATATCTTTTATAAAAAAATCTACTGCCAATATAAAATAAATCATAAAATATAAGAAACAATCAGGGGCAGATTTACAAGGTGTTGCTTGTTTGCAAAATCACAATTTTTCAAATAACTTAATGTTTCCTTTTTAACCATTCGCTGTTAAGGGTGGAGATTCTATGCCAAGCAAAAATGTCTGCCTCAGGTTATGAATGGAGAATCTCCACAACATGTTTACTTTTATATTATAATTTCTAAATATTATTTCTAATGATATTCTTATAAATCCACCTGTACTATTAAAATATAATAATCTACCTCTACAAGCTATGTTGAATATGGTAAATCTCGAAACAGGGCCTTCATAAGCAACATACATTGTTCACACTTCCTTTTGGATACCATTACTTTTGCTAGCTTGTATATTTATTTTGTTCTGTTGCCAGTATTTTTAAAATATTTTTAATTAGAGTGGTGAGATTTGGTAAGTTTTTTTTTTTTGCCCTCTGTATGAAGTGGGCATGGCACATGGTGTTGTTTGACCTGACTATGTGAAATAGCAAAATGGAAATCATGTGTTGTCCTACATGCAGGGCTTTCCAGATTACTACACTGTTGTATATAACTTTATTCTTCTTATGGATGAATACTTTATTGTACCAATGTTAATATTATTCGTTTTTAAACATCTTAATGATGGACAAATTATATTTGAAAAGAAAAATATACGCCAATAAAAAGTCTTCTTAATAAAGAAGTCGCCATTTGCAAAAATCGTAGCAACGGCTCATAGCATTTGGGGTTAGGAAATTAACTATGTATAAGAGATTGGAGACCTAGGTAGCTCAGATGGAAGAGCATTGACATAGAGAGTCAAAGGTCCTGGGTTCAAATCCCAGTCTAGGCATATATTTTTCTTTTCAAATATACTTTATTGTACCATTTTACTGTTTTGCACATTGTTGGGTATGCTTGTGTTACCTGGTCCATTGAGTCCACATCACCCATATTCTGGTTGTAAATTCATACAATGTTAGGATTGAATATTGTTTTTTTGTGACTGCATCTGATTTCCCTGTATTTACCATATCCACCCTTGAATGGCAATTGGACTGGCACCGGCCTATGCTCATTTCATACGAAGTAAGTAAAGGGAGGTAAATGTTGCACTTCAATTTCTCCTTTTTGCTATGTACTTGCAACCATGTTTGTAAGAAGGTCAATCCTGTTTGTACAGACAAACAATTGCAATTGTGCCCCTCTTGTGGAGAATGGCATATTTAGGGGAGGCCTAGGTAGCTCAATTGGTTAGAGCATTGGCATAGAGAACCAAAGGTCCCAGGTTCAAGCTACAGTCTAGGCATATATTTTTCTCTCCAAATATATTTAAGGGGGCTATTCTCCGAAGTTATATGAATGTAAAACATGGACTCTTACTTTAAGGAATAAGAAAAGATATGGAAACAAGATATATTTTTATAATTTATAAATTAATTATGGGAAATAACATTATAGGGTTTTCAAGTTAATAATTAATATATTTTTATAAACTTCACAAATTTGCTTTCTGAGAAGGTAGAGCATTTTTTTTTTATTTAATTTCAATTTTTTGTTACAAGCTATATTTAGACTGTAGGAGAATTTATGAGTAAGAGATAAAGTTCCTTGAATGACTAGAAAATAAATACAAACTTGAGTGTGCCTTATATTATTTGCCAATATATTATTTTTGTGTCAATATTATTTCTGTACAGATAAGCAAGAAAGCAGCCACTAGAATCTCTGCAAACATTTTACAAAACTTAGACTTTTTTCAAATACTTCCAGAATATAAAGCTGTACAATTCACCTCTGCCTATTGGAGGATTTTAAAAGTAAATAACATTTGTTTCAGAAATGTATAATGGAAATATTTCTCTTTCTAATGGCATTTATCTCATTAAGATATCTTTAAAAACAAAACCATTAGGTCTATGCCTCTTTTTTGAGAAAATTGTAATTTTAAATCATTCTCTCAACTTAAATCGCTATTGGGTAACCCGTGGCAAGCTCTGGCCTTTTAAATGAATCCCAGTGAATGGGTTAAGACTTCTAAAATGTTATATTTTTAATCTAAATAAATTCGTAATATGTTATTTCCAACATATACTGAGCTGTGAAGTGGACACGTTGCAAGTATTCTGCAATGTGGATGATACAAATATATGCAACTGATTTCCCTTTGTAAAACCTGGCTATGTTGCAATCTCACAGCAAACTTGGAGACATTACTGGTTTAAGAAATTAAAATAATGAAAAGTAACTTCTCTATAATCAAAAGTTTCCATTACTTTTCATTGAAGGGAAATTAGAAATAAAAACCCTATAACAATGAGCTACATGGTCTTTATAGGAAGCCAGATATAATGAGAACAGTTAAGTATCATAGACTGTGATGGCAGGACATGTGGCACGAATAGAGAATGAAAGACGTGCATGGAAGCATCTTGTAGGAAACCAGAGGGAAAACGCCCATTTGGTAGACCAAGAATAAGTGGGAGAATAACATTAACTATGATTTGAGGGAAGTAGATTATACAGGGAATGATTGAAAAACATTAGCTCAGGTTAGGGATATATGGAGAGCTTATGTCCGTGTGTCCACTGTTATGGTCTCGAGGTAACGTGCTGCCTTGTCACTCAGCAGGCCCGGGTTCGATCCCCGGTCGGGGCAGCTTTTCTGGGTGAGGTTTTTATCGGGGTATTTCCTCACCTGTAAGACAAATGTCAGGAAAATGCTATGATTGCAGCGAAGGACCTACTTTCGGGCAGAATTACTATGGATGTCTGTGTGGCCATGAACCTACCAGTTCGATAATGCCAGCGAGTGAGAGTGAGTTAGTTAGTTAGTAAAACCCACACCAGATCAGAATATAAAGCAGAAAGTTCAATGTAAAAGCAGACAATTCATATGCATTTTCAGGCAGGGCATATATCAGTATGAAAAGCAT
This sequence comes from Diploptera punctata, assembly GCA_030220185.1. Taxonomy (NCBI): domain Eukaryota; kingdom Metazoa; phylum Arthropoda; class Insecta; order Blattodea; family Blaberidae; genus Diploptera; species Diploptera punctata. The sequence goes on from JASPKZ010000793.1 coordinate 997,092, forward strand.
AACTGGGTGTGTGGTTCTAAAGTGATGAAATTAATTTTCTTTAATAGAAAAAATCTGTGGTCACCCTCAAAAGTGATAGATTTAAATCATCATTTAAATCATCTGCCAAGGAAAGCAAAAAAAAAAACTTTAAAACAACAAATCCAATATGTTTTTAATTTTGCATTCTTTAGTTATATGCATATAGATCAACAAGTGGAAAGAAAGTACAGGAGGGGAATCACTTTATATAATGAACAAGTATATTTTGAACTTGTAGAATATTAATGACTATTTAACTCATGCCCCAAATGGGAGTCAATGATTTCTGTTTTACAACCAATCAGAGTCGTGTGTCACGAAATATTTATCAGTGTTATAATTACCATATTAAAGAAAGCTCCTCCTTTTTAATATTCTGAACAGGTCTGACCATTATTTTGCAGTGACTGAGCCCGCGAGAAATACGGCTACCAGATTGTATATATAGTGCATAAATGTCAACACATGCCGCATGCGGGAGTTAATATAAAAACATTTGTAGCAATTGATTATACCACCAAAAAAAGAAACCACTGTTTGCACTTTCTTAAATGTATTTTTTCCCAGGTAACAATCCAGAAAAATATATTTGTCATATTTACATCATACGACATCAGAAATGAATTAATATACAGTTTGATGTGTTTCATTTTTTCTCCACTAGAGAGCATTCTTACAATATTGCGTTCCTTTGGCAATAAATAGTATGATCTGGTTGCAGTGATAAACAAAAGAAGCAGATGAAGCATACCTATCGTTTCTCATTTGTTTTCAAACATCGCCGTTAATTAAGTATATACATATTTTAAAATAACTATAGTTAAATAATGATTTGTGAGTAAACAGCTTAATTTTATTCGTTAAATAGTCCTAACAAATGCCACTCTTGATTTCCAGATTCTCTAGATAAATTGGAAATCACTCGTGGCATTACTTATGATAAATATTGTAATAGGTTATATTTTGTTTATAAGTGCAAATATCATTATCTGATTCCAACAAGCTGCCACTGGAAATAATATACTTCATTAGTTTTATTTCATGTAATACATCTGTACATATTTTATATGATATTAGTTTATTTTTCTCATCTGATATTTCCATTATAACCTAAGCTAAATAAAAACATAAATGTTCTTCATTATTTTAATAAATAATAAACATGTATTACCGGTACTATTTTTCTAAAATTATTTTTTTTATATTGGTTACCACTGTGATTGAAAATACTGATACAATGTAATTTTAGGTTCCATGTTTATCTTTGATGATTTGTATTTTTATAAAATACTAGCGTATCCGGCAGACGTTGTCCTGCCCGAACGTTCAATTCTCATGTCATGGGCGGACGATGAAAATATGTTACTTTTTTACCATAAAATTCAGCAATTAGGGCATAATTAGATATTATTAAATAAGTTCGCAAGAAAACCTCTTACAGCCTTCTGTTGTGGCTCAAGAATGATGACGTCACACAGTCATGAACATTAGAATTGTACCCTCCTTTGCAGATAAGTTAAGAACCGTCATATAACAATTATATTAGAGTGAAATAAAAAGAAAAAAAAAGAAATTGATGAGAGTGAGTAAAAACTTTTCTTTTTTTTTTTCCAGCTAGATTTCATTTCTGACCCACTGTGCACCGGTCCCATACTGGCCGACATTCCATGAGAAAAATTTCTTCCCCCGTAGAGACTCAAACCAGTGTAAGTCCCGTAGTTCTGCGCCAAGACTTCTTGCCTTAACCACTCGGCTGTGGCGCGAGACTCTTGGTATCAATGAAAGACAAAAATGGTTATTGTGAGTTATCCGTAAGAGATAAGGGACTATCGGTATCAATGAAAGACAAAAATGGTTTTTGTGAGTTATCCGTAAGAGATAAACACATGCTGTTGCAGACTTTTTTGTAGAGCTTTTTGAGATATTCAATTCTGTGTACATTAATTTTGTGTATATTTTATGGTTTAGGCAACATAAGCCATTTAAGCATCCAAAGAGCTACTTTTTTCACGTTTTCCACTACAAAGGGCAATTTTTAAGGGTGTAGGAGTTGAGTATCACAACTCTCTTATAGCCTATGTTCATCCCGGGAATCTCCTTAACATTTTGCAAAAAACCCCATCACAATCGGATCAACGGTATGGCCGCGCATAAAGTACGAACAAACAAACAAATATACAAATAAACAAACAATTTTTATATATAAGATTTTACAAAAGCATTACATGTTATAATCCTAATTTTTGTAATTCAAAATTCTCATGCAAAATGAGAATTTTAAGAAAACTATTTTATAAACTTTTACAGAAATATTAAGAGTAACAGACTTTATAATTGCCAGTTGCAAACACTTGAACTGATTAATACTAAAGCACTCTAAATTCTTAACAAATGTTGCATCTATGATGTGACAATTTGTGCAAAATTTGAATTGAAAACATTTTTATTAATGGTTTTAGCTTTACCAAACAAACTCTTCATGCAAAAGCTTTTTTATGATGTAACGTGTAAATCAATATACTTTTCTACGTCATCTAAAATCAATTTTAAAGAGAAAAATTTCTGCCTGAACTGGGACTTGAACACAAAATCTCCTGTTTTATGCACTGGCACTTTTTCTATTTTCAATTTTTCAGGCAACTCCCTGCCCTGACACAAATTTTTCTCTTTTATAATCCCATGTTCCAGTAGCAATGAAACTTCATTTACAGTGCAATTGGGCTCATGCAGTCTATTCTACCTCATGCAATGCATGCTAAAAAGTTTAAATCTATATTTGGCTTTCCCTTACCTGATTCCATAGCTCGAATTGCTTTAGCTTTGGCCAATTCGAGAGCAGTAACCCAACGTTGTCTCTCTACTTCATTTGCAGCTTTGATGTGAAATGTCTGTGTTCCACCATTTGAGATGACAAATGTACAAGAATCCTCTGTATGGATCAGCGCTCCATGCAGACTAATAGTGCCACGACACGTGTGTGCCATTTCTGCCTGATTTCTGATTTGAGAGACAAAGAAACAAAACTATGAAAAATAATACACATAATGACCAATATATACTGTACTGTAAATCCAAGCAATGAGACAGATCATGAGGAGGTGATTGCATGATTTGATGTTGGTATGTACACAACGTACTAAGTATAGTTACATAAAAACTCTTAGTTCACCAACTCGCCACTGTCTCTTCACTTGGACACACAGTACTTTTAAACAGTAATTACAAAAAAGGAAGTAACAGTATAGTAAATAGTAACACTTACCCAATAATAGCACCAGATAGAAAATAACAAAAGTAAAGAAAATCCTAAAGAGAACAAGAATTAGGAAAAGAAAGACAGATTTAGTAAGAAAGTTCACATATTAAAATATAAAAAAAACCATTCAGACCATACACTGTGCAAAAAATAAAGTTGTATAGGATTAAAGATATTAATTTAATTTAAAACTAATGTATGAATCAATTTCCAAATCAAATAAATAAAATTAGTATAAATAAAGAATGAAAACCTATAAAAAATGCATTAAATTGTCAGCATCAAAAAGGTTATTTAAAAAAAAAAGGCATAACAAGTAATGGTTCAATGAAGAATGTGCCAGCATTGCAGAAAAGAGAAAGCAGCAAAAATTAATTGGTTACACAAGTTAAATGAAGTAAATTTAAAACATATGGGTAACATCAGACGGGAAACCACTAGGGTATTAATGAGTAAAAAGAGGGAATGTATGAGAGAGAAGATTAATGATCTTGAAATGAATGCAAAAAATAGTAACATCAGAGAATTATGTCAGGGAATTAGGTTAGAGAGGGAAGAGTTTCAATCTAGATCAAACATAATTGGAAATGAAAATGGGGATATGATTACAGATTCCAGGAGTATATTAAATAGATGGAAAAGTTATTTCAATCAGCTATTAAACATGCATGCAGAATAGGATATTGAAGAGGATGATTTACAGACAGCAGAAATGTTAGTCACAGTACCAAATGTATTAGAGGTTTAAATGGAGAGAGAAAAATTGAATATGTATAAAGCATCACGTTCAGATGGGATCTCAGCAGAACTGATAAAATTAGGGGGATAAAAATTGTTGGAAAAGATATAACATAACTTAGTATGATTTGGGACAAAGAAGCTCTGCCAAATGAATAGAAAGAAACGCGCAGCCATGAGCCTATGGGTTCGATAGTGCCACAGAGTTAGTTATAACTATAGAGAAAATTTGAATTAAGGGTCCCTTTAGGTGCCGTGAGCTGATTAGATCGGCTCTGATGTTTCTGTCCATTACCTGCCAGACAATATACTTAAACTACTTGCAAAGCTGATCACATCGGCGGATGCAATTTAAATCTCTAACACAACCAGTGGCATGCAGAGGGTTAAATTAATTTTTATACTCCATGATGTGACAGCCTGTAAGTTTCTTGTGTTACCAGCCAGCTTTGGCCTTGTATCCACATGTGTCAATCACAGAGATGATCATCCAGTCCATACTGCGGTGACACATGGTTGGGATGCTAAATCCCCAGCCATTATAGCTGATTTTTTTTTTTTTCAACCTGAAGCTGTTATTTATCCTAGCAAACCTAAATTCTTCACATTACTGGATTGGTATTGGCCCCATACAAGGACCAAAATATTGTTAGAAAATATCTTCCCTCATGTGGTATAAAACCAGGATGCATTACATAGCTCTGTGCAAAGGCAAGATGCCTAATTAACCAAATTATAATATATTAACCCAGAGTAAAAAAGTGTGTTAACAAATAATCCATGAGAAAAATATGGAAATGATCATCTAATCTAGAATGTCTTGCATATTGAAGAATATTCTTGCTCCTACCATCCATCCATAGTAATTCTGCCCGAAGGCAGGTCCTTCACTGCAATCATAGCATTTTCATGCTATTCTTGCAGCTTTACTAAGGAATTGTGTAGGTGTGGTAGCTTCCCATTGCTTTCCACACCGGTGAAGGATGATGATAATGATGATAAGGATGATGGCCATATGATTTCGGGGAACGTTTGGGCCTTAAAGTTTTCCTGACATTTGTCTTACAGGTGAGGAAAAACCCCGATAAAAACCTCACCCAGAAAAACTGCCCCGACCGGGGATCGAACCCGGGCCCGCTGCGTGACAAGGCAGCATGCTACCTCGAGACCACAGCTGTGGACGCTCCTACCATGTGAAGATATAATTTAAATTCAAAATTGGAAGAAAGTAACACTATATAGTATTTTATCAAAGAAATTTAATTGGTTCATAACACCTCACCTCATACTTTCTTTTCTCACCTGGGACTACTTTTGAAGGCCACCCTCATCCTCAGTCAAAACTGATAGTCATTTTTCTTAAAAGATGTCAGATATATGTGATAGTGTGAGGTCATAATTTTCAACATCTTCTGTAATGAAGGTAGACGATTATCTTCTTCTTCTTCTTCACTTCCTGGTTTAGGCAAGAGTTGCCTGTTCCGACTTCACTAATAGATCTAAGACCATCTCTTCCGAGGACGTCCGACATCTCTTCTTCCTCTTGGAAAATAATGGAAGATTTTATTTGGTAATCTACTTTCTTCCATTCTTTCTACGTGTTCTTTCCACTGTATCCTGTTGTTAAATCGTCAGGTAGACGATTATTCTAACTATAATTAAAGTTGCGAAATCCATCAACATGAATTATGGGGTTAGTTACATGAGACTTTGCCAGCTGATGACTTGCTACCAGTCTGTCATGTATTCTCAACACATCAGAAAAATAATAGAACTGTGTAATACTTTTTAAAAATATATACATGGTAAAATTAACTGGCAAATGCTAGTATCAAGGTAATAGTCAACAACCATAAAAGCTGCAAAAATAGTGTCACAGTAAAATTCTGTATATAAGAATTTCAAAATTTATGGAACATAATTAGTTAGAATACATTCGTAAGGGCCCTAATAAGATTGGATTTATTGGTATTTTACAGTCATTTAAAGATGCCATTAAGTTGTTTAGAAAGGAACAAACATTTCCATTAACTTCTAATTATATCTTTTACTATTTTGCCCCTATTTTTAGTTTATTCTTATCTTTATTATTATGAATAATTTTCCAATTAATACAATTAAAAGTGGATGATTATGATTATTATTACACTGTAGCGTAGTGGTTATGGCACTGCACTACAAGCCTGAAGGTCGAGGATTCGAGTCCCGGTGGGGTCAGGATTTTTAAACTGACCCAAACCTTCTGGCAGCACTATGGCCCTGGGGTCGACTCAGCCTCTAACGGAAATGAGTACCAGATGCTTGTTCTGGGGGTAAAGGCGGCGTCACGCAGGGCTGACATCAAGTGCCAATTGTCCAGAAAAAGTGGGAGCCTTAACCTCCTAATAACAGCAAGTGGCCTCCTGAAGGATGTAGTGGGAATCACTTTACCTACTGACATATTATTTACTATCATTCTTATTCACAATTTAAAAATCCAACATATTCTTGGTAATCCAATGAACTTGTATGCGAAACAGTACACTTAGGACACAAATAAAAACAGTATTGCCCTTTAATTACTTATATTGTTTCATAAGTATTACTCACCAAGTCTAAAACTAAATATATAACATATAAATCAGAGTAGTACCTACTACTACTATAAATATTTTTATTGTATTCCAATGGAGAAGCAACATTTAACTTTTTACTTGAGTGTGACAAGAAACTACATGTATTATGGATAAATGTTAAAAAATATTATAAGAACAAGGAGAACAAATATCCTTTGCATTCGTTACCTCAGTCTCAAGTGTCATTGAAGATTATCCATGACTGTTCAAAAAACAAAAGATTTATATCCTGTTTATGGCATTAATTGGAATGAAATCTCAGAAGCTTCCTTAACAGGGCCTCATAGAACGAAGTTTGAAGGTGTGTCTTTAGTTACACAGGAGGTGGAGCTGACAATATATTTTACTAGTGCCATTTCATGAAGCGGTTCTCCCTTCCTTCAATGAATTATTACATCAACCCCAGAGCATTCAATTGTATACAGCTCTAGAGAATAAGTAAATCTAAGGCAATTGTTTCATCTGTTTAGGGGATGATTGGAAAACGTTAGCTCAGGATAAGGATGTATGGAGAGTGGCCATTAACCTATGGATTCAATAGTGCCAATGAGTTAGCTAGTTAGTTAATTTATATATACTAAAATCTGTGAACAATAAATTTACCTAAAACTCTCAGTTATAGTGTTCACAAGAAAATTAAAAACTCCATTTTATATTTTTCAGAAAAAAAAAAGTCTTTCTTTTTTTAACATCCAAGGACACATTATATATGAAATAGTTGGTTGAATCCTGCAAACTACATATTTCTATTATTTTATTTGTCATGTGGATTTAATTTGAATGACTATTTAACTCATGCCCCAAATGGTAGTCAATAACCAATCATGTTTCAATGAATTTTGTTTTACAACTGATAACAGTTGTGTCTCAACTCGTTCTTTATCAATTTCTCTTTATCAGCTCATGCTTTTGTGATAAAGAAAGCTCCTCCTGTTTAATATTCTGAACAGCTCAGAGTATTATTTTTCTCCAACAAATACACTGAATTAGCAAATAATGAACAGATTCCGTGATTTTACAGAGTTGTTTACTAAAAAATGAATTAATAACTTATAATGTTGATTATAATATACAGTTTGATGTGTTCCATAATTTCTCCACTAGGGTGCATTCTTACAATATTGCGATCCTATCTGGCAATAAATAATGTGATCAAGTTGCAGTGAATATACATAACCTCACATTTCTGATTTGTTTTCAAACATCACCATTTACATTATATAGATAGATCATCGGTTGAATAATGTCTTTGACATCGTCCGATTCCCAATAGCCAGTTTTGTTGGTCCATCCAATCTCCTGGTTGTAGATGTTTCTCCTTCATATATAAACATATTCCCTGACTCCAGGAAGTTTTAGGTCTTCCTCTGCTTCATCTTCCCTCAGGTTTCCATTCCAAAACTGATTTTGATAGTCGATCCTCTTCCATTCGCTGTACATGTCCGTACCATCTTAATTGCTGAGTTTTAATATAATCTAAAATAGTGTCTTCAATCTTCATTTTCTCCCTTATAACTGAGTTCCTAGTTTTTTCTCTTCTTGAAATTCTTGCGGCCCTTCATATAAAATCCATTTCCGTTGCCAAAAGGTACTTATTTGTTTTTGTTGTTAATGGCCAAAGTTCTGCTCCATAAGTAATGATGCTTTTAACAATTATATGATATATATTCATTTTATTTTTATTACTTATATTTTTATCCCACAATATTCCATTGAGACAAGCAATTGCAAATTTTCCTTTATTATTTCTATTTCTTATTTCCTCTTCATAACTCCCATTTTTATTTATTTTAATTCCTAAATATGTGATCTCACTACAATGGGTGATCACCATTTACATTAAATATGTAAATATTTTAAAGTACTGGTAACTATATTTAAATAACGGCTTTTGAGTAAACAGCTTAATTTTATTTGTTAAATAGTCGGTCGCGGTGGACTAGTGGTTATGCTCCTTGCCTCTGGTCCCAAGGGTCGCGGGTTCAAACCCAGCCGGGGTCGATGGATTTTTTAGGATGGAAAAATCCAAGGAGCAAGTCCTCCGGGAGGGGCTTTAAGCCGTGGGTCCAGAGTCTGAAGATTTTTAGGCTCGTAAAAGATCCTTAAGCCTGAATGAAAAGGCCTCTAAGCAAAATTTACCGAATTTTCCCGTCCTAGTACTACCTTGGTTTCCTAGATGTCAGTATGAGGCAGAACGCTGACCACGGGCCACTCAAATGACATCTATACGAAAACAAGTGTAACTAAATTAGTATGGTTCAAATTCTTCCCTGTAGGGGGAGAGCGCCTAAATCTCTGTTAAGGGAAACATGGGCTTACAAGAAGAAGAAATAGTCCTAACAAATGCCACTCTTGATTTCTCGTGAATTTATCGATGATAAGAAAATCACTTGTGACATTATTTATGATAATATGAAATTACTTCTGTCAATGAATGTCTATTGAACTCAGCATTTTCAGCATTTGCTTTCATGAACCAAGTTGGTCAACTCTAAGATCAGTATGTAGGTGCCCCTATCAACAACAGCATTATAAATTAATATATTACAGCAGTTTTGATGCTCTTACCCATTTGCTTTTTTTTTTTAACGCAAGTAGACTCACACAGTTCACTTAAGAACTTTTTTGTACTTGGATTTATGGTTGACAATGCCACAATGCATGGTTATTCACACAGAAGTCTAGAATTTTCTGGAAACAGTACAATAATATTCTCAACTCATGTCGACTCAGGATCAAATTGAGGGATGAGATAGGATGAACTCTCTATTTATAGAGGTCTGTGGAACAACAATGGTGCCAGTGACCATGCTTGATGTACTGTCACAGGGGCAGATGAATGAAATGTATGAGATGAGTATGGAGAAATGGTGGAATGAAATTTATGGGAAGGGAAAACAGGAGAAACCCTGAGAAAAGCCTGCCCAAGATCCATTTCGTCACCATGAAAGCCCTATGGAATGACCGAGACTCGATCTCGAGACCCTAGTATATTTCTGGAAACAGTAATTAAGAAATATAAAAAAAGTCTATAATACATTTTCTAGATAATATTATATAATGTATACAATATAGCATATCTGCTAATTTATAGCTAATGTATATATAAAATATCTGCTAATTTATATATAAAATTTCTTCATTGAAAATCTAATCCCTTAATAATTTTTGGAGAATATAGACAGGCATTTAGTATAATTTAAAAAACAGAAAAAAGTGTGGAATCAGTAGTAGTAGTAGTAGTAGTAGTAGTAGTAGTAGTCTAATGCCCATTAGCTTGGATGTGTTCCATTTGCTTTCTTGCTTCCCAACAGTCCTGCTAGAGTTCTTGTAGGTGACATCTTCAGAGCCTCACAGCTAGCAAGATGATCTTTGTTCATGGTAGTGTTATTGTCTTGGCACAGGATACAATTTGGAGAATTCAAGATTCCAATTTTATGGAGGTGTGCTGCCAGGTAGTCATTGCCTGTTAACAGTCTGAATGTTGCTACTGCTTCGTGTCTTGGTTGTTCAGGTATTAAGTTTTTATTCTGCGAGATAGTTGCCCATGGTTTCTCATTACTTTGTGATTTGAAGTGCTCCATCAGTTCTTTCTGGAAGTTTCTTTTAATTATAATTTTTGCAGAATGGTCGGGGAGGGATTGATTTGTTTTCTGTAAAATTTTGGTGCCCTTTTTTGCTAAAAGATCCGCCATTTCATTTCCATGTACTCCGCAATGAGAGGGGATCCATTGGAGCTGGATAATTTTATTTTGTTTGGTCAATAATCTTATGATCTTTTTTATTTCCAACACTTTTCTGGAGATTGGAGAGTTATATGTTGTTATAGCTTGTATAGCTGATGTTGAATCACTTAGTACAACTGCTCTCTGAAATGTATTTATTCTGTAGAGGAGTTGTGTTAGTGCTAACTCTATTGCCTGAATTTCTCCATCGAAGTGTGTGTAATTTTTCCCTACTGCAAAATAGAAGCTAAACAGTTTTAAGTAAATTCCAGCTCCAGTTCCGTCTTCTATTTCCATTCTGGATCCATCTGTATATATATGTACCCATTGTGGTTCAGGATATAGACTGTGAATGGTTTCCAATGTGATTTGTTTTAGTTCATCTGGGGTCATTTCACTTTTTAAAACATGTTTGATTAAATTTGTGTTAAAAGCAATATCTATATCTTCCAGAGGTGATACTGGTAAGAGAAGTTTTTTCTGGATTTTGATTTGGATTATACTGTTTTTGTTAAAGTGTGGAATCATTGTTGTAGAATGCAATTTGTGACCAAGGAATGTATGTATATATGTAATTTTTGAAGGCAAAAGAAAGAATGAAAAATAGCAAAAAGAAGAAGAAGTTGAGATAAAAATAAACTAAAGATGTGATCGAAACATTAAGAACCAATGCAAAGATATCTATGAACTGTACTTATAACAGGAGTGTCAACTTAGGAGATTGTTGGTTCATATCTGAAGCTATGCTGGCTCAGTCGATTTCAGTGTATTTTTGAATTCCACCAGGAATATGATTCTAATGTCTTGTACCATCCAAAACTTAACTTTCGTAATACAACAAAAGCTAACTTAACATCCTAACCTAAGGTAACAAAATCATGTAATGTATAGTACTCTGAATATTAATTGCCGAAATGTGCTTAAAAGAAGCACATGACTTAATGGTGTAGGATGAAGTATCAAATAATGTCAATAGATTTTGTAATAAAAGGAAAAAGCATGTTAGTAGCATGAGATGTAATCAAAGATATCGGTGGTTGGCAACGAAAACCTCAAAACTCCATTTTGGTAAATTTTACAGGAGAAACAAATAATTGTTGTAAATAATTATGAAAATTGATACAGCAATAGTTCCCACATATTTTACTACAGAATACAAGTCAAGCCATTAATAAATTTAAAGTCAGTGTTCTCAACAGGTTGTAGGATGAAGTATCAAATAATGTCAATAGATTTTGTAATAAAAGGAAAAAGCATGTTAGTAGCATGAGATGTAATCAAAGATATCGGTGGTTGGCAACGAAAACCTCAAAACTCCATTTTGGTAAATTTTACAGGAGAAACAAATAATTGTTGTAAATAATTATGAAAATTGATACAGCAATAGTTCCCACATATTTTACTACAGAATACAAGCCAAGTCATTAATAAATTTAAAGTCAGTGTTCTCAACAGGTTGTGCATCACATATTTCTGTGCTGGTTACTGGAGTTATGTGGTTTTCAATGACTGATGGAGTTATGAGGTTCTCATTGCCTACCGTCGATATAATGAATAATAATTGATAAGACTCAAATAGTTTGTAATCTGTGGCCTATTATAACATGTTTATGTACCCATTTTCATAAAATAGTCCAATTTTCCATCTAGGAATTTTTAAACAAAAAATAAAATTTTTAATCCCTCTAATAATGACTGTGGTATGGTGTAAAGACAATGTATTTAAATAACAATAAAAATGTATTAAAAGTCCAAAATCATGGAGCCTGGACTTTTTTTTTTCGCAACTTTAATGCCGAAGTCAGTTTAAACATGTACAGTCATTAACATATTAATATTAAAAAATCCTTTTAATTATTAATTATGTTAGCCTAGTACTTTTTTTCAGAAATATATATATATATATATATATATATATATATATATATATACACTGTGTGCAGTTTGATCCAACTTGAGACTTAGGGTAGTTTATAACTAAATTTATAGTCGCATTATTTTTTTATTGCAAATTATTTGTTTATTATTTAACAAAGAGTTATAATGATCTGTGAGTTCCATACGATTCTAACAGATGGCAGTGTAAGGTACAGCTCGGGGACCATTACTTGCTTTCAGTCATCTGATAATTCTCTTAATTTAGAAATTCAATTTATAAATTTATTTGTTGAAACTCTCTCAATAACAATTGGTGTTTGCAGGGGGAAGTGTGGAGGAGGTACACTTCTCTGCTTCACATAGTACTAACAGCTGAGTCCTGCAAATTCCTTTCAGACACACGGAGCTGGGTCTCAAGCTATAATTTGGTAAAGTAATTTGTTTATTATTTAACAAAGAGAGATCCAGATGGCTGTGCCTTTTGTTGCAACCGTGAATTTCAATTGAATTACAAATATAGATTATTTCATAATTTAAGTGTGTTCAGTGTTTATTTTATTTTCAATATTATTAATTTTGTGTGTAAGTATTAGTTTTAAGTAATCTGGCTGAAAGACAGCAACTTAGTTAAAATTTTTAACGTATACCTTAGCCACAGCAACGCGTGGCCGGGACTTCTAGTATATATATATATATATATCATCATCATCATCATCATGAACAAATTCGTTTTCGGCCATGTGGCCTGTACGGTAAACCTAGCGAAGATGGCCTTGATCTTTCCACTGATGTTTTGGTCTTCCTTGGTCCCTATGTCCAGTTGGGGTATATTGGAATGCCAATTTTGGAAGTCTATTTCCTGTCATTCTCCTCAGATGATTTTTCCATTCATGTTGGTATCTTTGTATATCTTCATTTAAACTTGTTACTCCAAGTTTTCCTCAGATAATAGTGTTCTTTTGGTGATCCAGTCTATTAACTCCTAACAATGATCGTAAGAAGCGCATTTGGCTTACTTGAAGTTTATGAGAGTTTCTTTTATTTAAAATCCAAATTTCACTTTCGTATTTTAGAGCAGCTTTTAATGTGATGTTACATAATCTTAGTTTTGTCTCTGCCCTCATCTGTTTACCAAAATGTCTTCGTATTACCCCATTCATTTTATTATATTTTTGTAATTTTGAATCAATGTCACTCTTATACTCTGCAAATACACTTCCTAAGTAAGAGAAATCTGACACTTGTTCTATAATTTTTTCATCAATCTCAATTTTCACCCGTTGTATGTTTTTTCCACACATTGCCATTGTTTTGGATTTTGAAGAGGAAATTTTAATATTATATTTGCTGGCAATTTTGAATAATTGATATGCTGCTATTTGTAAGCTATCTTCGGAATCTGATAATATTATTTGATCATCAGCTATATATATACATATATACATATACATATATATATATATATATATATATATATATACTAAAAGTAAATAATTTTAAAATGGTATGATGTAAACAGAAAAAAGGAAGTTATTTGGGTCATAAATGTTAATTTTATCTCCAATGCTGTAAAGAGATTTTTAGTTCTGTTTAAATAATACTGTTAAAGCAACACAGAGCTAATGGTGATTGCAAAAAGCTTTTGGCAAGCACCTTCAGACAATGTTCTTGCCAAAGATAAATGACATACCAGTCCTATGTTATATCAGTGACCACAAAAGTAACACAGCAAACCTATCCATAGGTACTTCTCTCTTTTTCAATTTCAATTCTTAAGGTTATCGTCATTTCTAACATCACTCTAAATTATTCAAAATTTCTCTCCATTTAATATATCTACATTAATTTCAATTGTACATCTTTCCATTTTTTATTAATATTCCAACTGATACCATATGCCTAAATTAACTCAATCAATATCACACAATGGCAGTTTATTTTAAAATACGTCCATTACTTCCTGCAGGATGGAGAGAAGGCTGTCTTTTGGAAACAAGCAATAACTTTACGTAAATATACTGTCCTGCCATATTAAAAATTAGCTACTGATTATGTAATTCTAGAGCAGATCACAAGAATCTTATTTTACAGAACTTACATTCTTATATTGTATGTTATAATAAAGCAGTCAAATATAATTTCAATTTTATTTCTTTTAAATGGAATATATTTAAGTTCTGAGCGAACATCAAAAACCTCCAGTACCTAATGAAAGAACAGAAATTATCCATATTCACAATGCTATTAACGTACATTAATTTGAGGAAAGAACAATTTATTTTACTAAGAAATGATAAATGTAGCTCAATTACTCTTAGATTCTCTAATATTTAGAAAGCAAAGAGAAACAGAATATCAGAAAAAATATATTAATATGCAATACTACACATCTTTTGAATATGGATGAATATCTTCATATATACTAGAAATTTGGAAGGATAACTGACATTATCGAACACATAGGTCCAAGACCAGGCAAACATAAGCTCTCCATACATCCTTATCCTCAGCTAATGTTTTCCAATCATCTACTTTCCTCAAATCGTAGTTAATGTTAATCTCCCACCTCATTCTTAGCATATCTACTTCCGCTTTCCCTCTGGATTTCCTACAGTTTCCATGCCCCTCTCTCATTTCCCATTTGTGCCACATGTCCTGCCCATCACAGTCTATGAGACTTAATAGTTCTTATTATATATGGTTTCCATAAGGAACACATAGGTCACTATTATATAGTCTTCTCCATTTGCCTGTCTGTTCATCTCTTTTTTGGTCCAAAAATTATCCCAAGAACTTCATTCTCAAATATTTTTTTATCTTTTCTCCTCCCTTAAAGTAAGAGTTCATGTTTCGTATCCATATAATATAACTAGGAGAATAACAGTTTTATATATTTTCAGTTTAGCATTTTTTTTAGAGAAGTTGGGACAACGAGAGTCCCTGTAATGCATAATAGCATTATTTTCAGAACTGAGCCTATGTTTAATTTCTATGTTCACCTCATTCCTGTTTTTTATTATTGTTCCTAGGTATTTCAATTCAGTCACTTCTTCAAAATTTCCATCATTTGTCATTAACTAACAATTTCCATTAAACAATGTATTTCTATGTGTAACCGAATATTTAATTTTATTGGTGTTTACTTCCAGCCCCAATTTCTTAGTGTTACTCAATAAGAGTGTGTGTGTTGGCCCTTAGTATTTCCCTGCTATCACCTAATAACAATACTATTGAGTTATAGGCCTTCATCCTGTAAAGATTTGCATGCTCTAGTACAAAATTGAACAGTAGAGCAGTAGTGCATCTTCTTGCCTTAACACATTGTGAATTTCAAAATTATCTGAAAACTGTTTGCTTACATGCACCCTACTCTTTGTGCCATTTTGACACATTCAAATAAAATTTTTAATTTTTTTTAATTTAAGGAAGAAAAATTAGTGTTTGAACTGGGATTTGAACCCTGGACCTCAAGTACTATGTACTAGTGTGCTGTCCATTACACCATTCACACGACGATACAAACATTAACATTTCTTTCAACTGAAACAATTCTCGTTCATCCGAAGGCTAATAGCTGTCGCTACCATCACGCTAACTGACAGCTTCTATTCAGAAGTATTTTTATTGACTATTTAACTCATGCCCCAAATGTGAGTCAATGACCAATCACATTTCAATGATTTCTGTTTTACAACCAATCAGAGTCGTGTTTCACGAAATATTTATCAGTGTTATATTTACCATATTAAAGAAAGCTCCTCCTTTTTAATATTCTGAACAGGTCTGACCATTATTTTGCAGTGACTGAGCCTATAAGAAATACGGCTACCAGATTGTATATATAGTGCATAGATGTCAACACATAGCGCTTGCAGGAGTTAATATAAAAACATTTGTAGCAATTTATTATATCACCAAAAAAAGAAACCACTGTTTGCACTTTCTTAAATGTATTTTTTCCCAGGTAATAATCCAGAAAAATATAATTGACATATTTACATCATACGACATCAGAAATGAATTAATATACAGTTTGATGTGTTTCATTTTTTCTCCACTAGAGAGCATTCTTACAATATTGCATTCCTTTGGCAATAAATAGTATGATCTGGTTGCAGTGATAAACAAAAGAAGCAGATGAAGCGTACCTATCGTTTCTCATTTGTTTTCAAACATCGCCGTTTACATTAAATATATAAATATTTTAAAATAACTATAGTTAAATAATGATTTGTGAGTAAACAGCTTAATTTTATTCGTTAAATAGTCCTAACAAATGCCACTCTTGATTTCCAAATTCTCTAGACTTTGTGAGTCGTGAATTTATTGATAATTTGGAAATCACTCGTGGCATTACTTATGAGAATTTATACATTACTTTTTAGTGGTAAAGCTTCATACTTTCTATGTTTTAATTTTAATCAACACTTTCCAATTCTGGATAGAATCTAATTTAAGAAAGAAAAATTTATGTTTGAACCAGGATTTGAACCCTGGACCTCTAGTTCTACGTACTAGTGTGCTGTCCAATTACACCATTCAAACGATACAAACATTAACATCTCTTTCAACTTATACAATTCTCATTTGTCCAAGGGCTAATAGCTATCGCTACCATCACGCCAACTGATGGCTTCTATTCAGAAGTATTTTTATTGAGAATTTATACACTCAAATCGGGTTCAAACATTAATTGTTCTTTCTTAAATTAGATTCTACCCAGAATTGGAAAGTGTTGCTTAAAATAAAAACATTGAAAACATTAGAATAATATTTTATATTTGAAGAGAAAAATTTTCTCTTCAAATATAATTTATCCTTCAATGAGAAGTGTTAAATTAATAATAAAATCGACATTAGAATAAGTCTAACTTTTTTAGGAATTCCAAACTCCAACTGGATACTGTACTTTTTCCTCTTAATTGAATTGTTTCCTTTTTATAGTCTACATATAGTTGATGTACTGTGTCATTATATTCCTATTTCTTTTCTAAAATCTGTCTTATATAAAAATTTTGATCTATTGTAGAACTATTTCTTCTAAATCCACATTGATGATCACCTATTACTTTGTCAATATAGGAAGTAAGTCTGGATACTAACATATTGAAAGAAGTCTCGGGGTAGCGTGCTGCCTTGTCACGCAGCGGGCCTGGGTTCGATCCCGGTCAGGACAGTTTTTCTGGGTGAGGTTTTTATTGGGGTTTTTCCTCACCTATAAGACAAATGTCGGGAAAACTTTAAGGCCCAAATGGTCCCCGAAATCATATGGCCGTCACAATCATCATCATTCATATTCATCTTAGGTTAAGCTTAGGATTAGGGACTCTCCTGGCACACCATTATCGTCATCATCACCCATCATATCGAGGCAACATAACCCCGCCTTCCAGGCGCCCCAACCTCAGAAGTGGGTTACAAGTACGCCATGCCAGGAGAGAAACCAGGAATGTTGAAAGACAAACCTGGGGCATTTGAAAAAAAAAAAATATATATATTGATAGAATTTTGTATAAAGCTGAAAGTAATGAGATGCCTATATACTTATTGCAATCAGTTTTATCTTCTTTCTTATAGATTGGTACGATAATCAATTCTTTCCATTAATTTGAAAGAGCCTCTTTTTCCCAAATCATACTAAGCAACCGACATATCTTATCCACCAATTTTTCTTCCCCTGAAAGTTGGAGGGATGAATAAATAAATTATGTTTCAACTAGCTGGGATTCATAAAGAGGCAAAAAGAGAGAGGCTGGCAACTGGTTGTCTATGCTATAGCATGAAGCCACTTTCTGAATCTTAATTCTCCAATGTTTCCAGTCTATATCTATTCAGTTTTTACAATTGTTCAAGCCTAAAGCAATGAATTTATTTGAAATAACAAAAACTTATAGCAAAAAATAAAAATTATATGACTTCTAAACCAATTTGGCATTAATATGAAGTTAATAAAATTAATTGTCACTTGTTAGCCAGTGGCAGCAACTACACCACTTGGCCTTGGTTCTTCAAAGCTGTCATGCAATACATTTTTTTCCCCCTTTTATATGAATCGCCAAGGATCTAAGATAAATGAAGGGAAAAAGCTTCATTTAGTTGTTTATTTGACCATAATCTTCAATGTTGTTACTTAATGCATTTTTTAAAGTGAATTAAACCTCAATTTAATATAATTTTGGAAGTGTATGGGACCATTGTCCACCCAGTATGGTGACAAATTTCAGTAGCTACAATAAGTATTGCATTCAGGTTAAGGAAATGGCTGGGAAATCTGACATGCTAACCACATGCCCCCCCCCTACAATGACTGGATAATCATCCAACTCTGTGAGAGACACGTGTGGATGTGAAACTAGCAGCTAGCTGGCAGAATAAAGTTCTTTTGGCCTATAGCACCATGAAGTTTAGTCTATATTTTAAAATGATGTAATTAGTTGTTATAATACTTATCTCCAGGAAAAAAAATTATATTCTGTACTGACCCTGAATTCTATTCACCGTCCTATGAAAGTTTGATGAAAAAGTCAGCCAAAGCCAAGGGCTAAGAATCTTAAATCCTTGCATTCATGCTCCAATAGACCTTCATGGTCCGTTAATGGAGTCATTTACTTATCGAGGTTTGAATATCAGATACACCGTTACTTCATAATGAGAAATAAATTGGAATCAATTCTTAAATATATACTCTATTAGCTTGATGGTATAACCAATTCACATAAAATTGGTTTCTGTTAAGAGTTTTCTCTTAAATCACCTTGTTAATAGCTTAAAGACAGCTAATCTGGAAGCCACTTTAACATGAATGGTAATATCTAACAATTTTTTTTGTGCAATGCCACCAGGTTGTATTTTATGGCATTTCTGGCTTTCTCCCCTGGCATTGGCAGAATTGTAATCCATTTCTTAGGTTGGGGCACGTGGAAGGTGATATAATGGGTGATAAATGATAATGAAGCGCCAGGAGAGTTCTTAACCCAAATTTCAGACCATGGGAAACCACAGGAATAATATGGTCTGATTGGGAATCGATCCTGGGACCTCATGAACAATAGTTAGTAATAAGAATTAAATGAATCATGATTTCTTCTTACCTCATACTTCTATGTTTTTTAAACACAGCACTGCAGTATCGGCGACCTATTGTCGTCATCGTCAGCTGTTTTCACGACTGTCAATTCTTTCTTTTGCCGGTAATTATCCAAACCGCCATCTGGTGTTCTTTTGAAGGAATTACTCTCAAATTCCTTCAAAAGAACACCAGATGGCGGTTTGGATAATTACCGGCAAAAGAAAGAATTGACAGTCGTGAAAACAGCTGACGACAATGGGTCGCCGATCCTGCAGTGCTGTGTTTAAAAAAACATAGAAGTATGAGGTAAGAAGAAATCACGATTCATTTAATTCTTATTAATTGAACCTCATAATGTTAAAAATTCCCAAATTTAATATATAAAAATAGTTAGTAATGCTGACCACTAGCCCATGAGGCTGGTCTATCTAATGAATATAGATTTTGGTAATTTTGAGATAAATAAGAATTACTAGTAAATGTTTTGGCAAACAATACTAAAATCATGTGTACCTATCACACTATTATGTTATATTTGCCAACTGGCACAATCTGAATACCCTTGATCTTAGCCTTGAAAACTGTGTTGAGAAAATCTCTTTGTTTGACTTCTTTTATATGCTGTGTGTGAACTAGTAACTTTTATAGTCTAGTCAACTAGACAATGTTCAAATTAATGTCATGTAACATTATTTAATAGCTTGGAACTTTCTGTGAATGTTCCTAGATGACATAATAACTATGACATAACTAAATGAAAATTACTAAAGAAGCAAGAGTGAATGTGATGAAATTAAAATGTGAATTTATTTGATAAAGAAACAAAAATATATCTAAAAATAAATTAATTTTGTGCACTGTGTCTTTAATCTAGTTACAAGTTTTACATACTGTTATTTCAATTATTATGCCATCCACAATTTTATTCATGTTTTTTTTATTTATTTATAGATGTATAAATATTTGAATCGGCCGCGGTGGCCTAGTGGTTATGCTCCTTACTTCTGGTCCCGAGGGTCGTGGGTCCAAACCCGGCCGGGGTCAATGGATTGTTAGGATGGAAAAATCCAAGGAGCAAGTCCTCCGGGAGGGACATTAAGCCGTGGGTCCCGAGTCTGAAGATTTTCAGGCTTGTAAAAGATCCTTAAGCCTGAATGAAAGGCCTCTAAGCAAAATTTACCGAATTTTCCCATCCTAGTACTACCTTGGTTTCCTAGATGTCAGTATGAGGCAGAACGCTGACCACAGACCACTCAAATTACATCTACATGAAAACAAGTGTAACTAAATTAGTATGGTTCAAATTCTTCCCTGTATGGGGAGAGTGCCTAAATCTCTGTTAAGGGGAACATGGGCTTACAAGATAAATATTTTAGGTCATATTACATGTAATATCGGATGTATACCAATAGGCTGCATATTTCTATTTTTGTGTAGTTATGTTTTTCTAAAAGTACAGATTTTTAATAAATCACAAAATGATGATTAATGATAAAATTTGTTATAACAGCTGTGACCTATAGTTTTATGTTGAATCTATAACATACTACAAGAAATAAAGGATAGTTGGATGTTGATGCTTAAGAAGGAATAGATATAAATTAAATTGTTATTGTTTTAATGAAACTTGAATAAGAATTTCAATAGAGAGAGGAAAATTGTTGTCAAATTGTGTATATGTCCACCGCTGTGGTCTCAAGGTAGCATGCTGCCTTGTCACACAGCTGGCCCGGGTTCGGTTCCCGGTTGGGACAGGCTCCTGGGTGAGGTTTTTTCCGGGATTGTTCTTCACCTGTAAGACAATGTCAAGAAGCTTAGGGACCAACAGTCCCCGAAAATCATCCAGCCATCATCATCCTTCACCGGTGTGGAAAGCAATGGGAAGCTACCACACCTATAATTCCCTAGTAAAGCTGCAAAGCATAACATGAAAATGCTATTATTGCAGTGAAAGCCCTGCCCTCGGACAGAATTATTATGGATGGATTGTGTACATATACCAAAAATACCATTATGACATGTAAGCCTGAGCTGTATACATTTTGATGTTGCACATTTACAGTAAGCTTCTAAAAATACTTAACTTACAAAATCCAATAAATTACTTAATTTATTTAAAAAAATTAATTAAATTTTGGAAAATTGATTCAATATTTGTTTTTAACTATTGTGTAACCTTATATGTGCCTCTGCATGAAAAATGTGTTATTACTTCATGGTGACAGGAAGAGTGATGTAAAGTATAATAGTTGAATTAACACAAAACTCTATTATGCAACATTTACAAGCAATTAAATTAAAAACACATATTTCAACCTTGTCTTACACTTGTCTATACAACTAATGGAAAAATCTGGATAATGAAGCAAAAAATTATATTGCTAGATACAAGATTAAGTTACATGGACATTTTCAATCATGAACCCTCTTATAAGATCACATCTTTAATTAGTTTCATACCTAGACTCAATGATTTAAAAACAATTTTCATATTTTTTTTTGAAAGTGTATGTCCTTTGTGTTCTAATGCTACCCAATGCACTTTTTGTGTTTTGGTTTTGCACTAGGTGGGGTATTAATTTATTACTTCTTCGGCAGACTGTATTATATAGGTAATGTGCACTTATAATTTGTACAGTAAAGCCAGATATTATTTACCCTTTTTTTATAATAATAGGGGTTACATTTTGTATATATTGTATTTTTAAAATAATAGGGAGTACTTTATTTATATTTGAAGAGAAAAATTTTCGCCTAGACCGGGACTCGAACCCGGGACCCTTGGCTTTCCGGGCCAAGTGCTATACCAACTGAGCTACCGAGGCGAGTTACGATACCGGGACTCGAACCCGGGACCCTTGGCTTTCCGGGCCAAGTGCTTTACCAACTGAGCTACCGAGGCGAGTTATGGGCCAAGTGCTTTACCAACTGAGCTACCGAGGCGAGTTACGATCTAACTCGCCTCGGTAGCTCAGTTGGTAGAGCACTTGGCCCGGAAAGCCAAGGGTCCCGGGTTTGAGTCCTGGTCTAGGAGAAAATTTTTCTCTTCAAATATAATTTATCCTTCAATGAGAAGTGTTAAATTAATAATAAAATCGTCAGTACTTTATTTATTTATATATATATATATATATATCCCGGGTTCAATCCCCGGTCGGGACAGTTTTTCTGGGTGAGGTTTTTATCAGAGTTTTTCCTCACCTGTAAGACAAATGTCAGGAAAACTTTAAGGCCCAAATGGTCCCCGAAATCATATGGCCATCATCCTTATCATTATCATTATCATCATCATCATCCTTATCATTATCATCATCATCATCCTTCACCGGTGTGGAAAGCAACAGGAAGCTACCAACCTACAATTCCCTAGTAAAGCTGCAAAGCACCAGCATGAAAATGCTATGATTGCAGTGAAATATATATATATATATATATTTTTAATATTTTAATTTTTTTATATTCAAGGAAAAATCGGTTAAAATGTCATAAGCATGAATATGGAGAAATTCATATTTTTTATATCATATTAAAAATGTAACTGAATAAGTTATTGTTGAGAATTTTATTTGGTTCTGAAAAAGTTCTAAAATCAGCTAAGAATTTTAAAGGAGTTTGAAATAGCAACTGCCAGATTACTTTGAAGTGGATTGGATAACTTGGATGCGAGTCAACCAATAGCACTCATAAGCCAGGTTGGTTAATCAATCAGATTAGAATGGCTTAATTGGAATAGTGGATTGTGGGAAGGAAATCCTTCTAAATCTGAGCATTGCACCGGAAGATGCCATGGTGACAAGTCCTACATAATAATGGTCGCTCATGATTTTTGTAATATTGAGTACAAATTTATTTATAAACGAAGGAATAGTGTATCACATTACTACTACTACTAATAATAATAATAATAATAATAATAATACTTTATTTATTCTGGCAGAGTTAAGGCCATAAGGCCCTCTCTTCCACTCAACCAGCACAAATACAAATAAATATTCGACAAATATAGATATACACTATACTAATTATAAACAGTTGAAGATACAATAAATGTAGCAATGTAAATGTCATGTACAAACAAACATTTTATAGGGTAATAACAATAATGATACGATAATAATAATAATAATATAAATATGATAAATTATACGGGAAACACCAATTAATATATATATATATCTTACACTGGATAATAATGAAGTCGAGTTTAGAGCAAATATAAATTTAGATTTCTTTTAAAAGATGCCAATGTCCGGCAGCCCCTTATTTCTTGTGGTAGGGAATTCCAGTTGCGAGAAGTGGAGATGGTATATGACATGGAGTGATGTGATGTCCTATGTTGCGGTATATTAAGTAAGAGACTATGTTGTGATCTTGTGTTTAGGTTATGGTTTGAGGATAGATACTGGAAACGGGATGATAAATAATTGGGAATCGAGTTATGTAGGATCTTAAATAGGAGAATTAGATAGTGTGATTTTCTTCTCTCTTTTAGATGTAGCCATGACAATTCGTGGAATAATGGAGAAATGTGATCATATTTTCGAACATTAAATATGAATCTGATACACATATTATGGACACGCTGCAGTTTGTCCGACAATCCGTCACTTATGTCAGTTAGTAGAACGTCACAGTAGTCAAAATGCGGTATCACTAAAGTTTGGATTAAAATTCTTTTAAGAGTTGTAGGAAGAAAATGTTTAAGTCGCTTTAGGGAATGCATTATGGAGAAGATCCTTTTAGATGTTTGTTTTACTTGCTCATGCCATTTTAAATTAGAATCTAAGTGAAATCCCAAGTTTTTAACGACGTCGGTATAAGGAATTTGTTCATTATCTAATATGACAGCCGGCATATTGCCATTGTTTATGAGGTGTAATAGCCTTGGATGTCCGATAATTATTGCTTGCGTTTTGTTTACATTTAGTTTCAGCCCATATTGTCTGGACCATAAAGATATATGCCTGAGGTCAGTGTTTACTTTGTCAATATATTCGTTACTACATATGAAGTATAACATATGTGCAGTCAATTTCAAGTCGAAATAATAGATTTTGAATGGTATAATTTGTGACAGTTTAGTCTCCAATAGTAATTAGTACCCCCATTATATAACGGTCAATATATTACCGATATTTTATTTTTCAAATGCCCCAGGTTTGTCTTTCGACATTCCTGGATTCTCTCCTGGCATAGCGTACTTGTAACCCACTTCTGAGGCTGGGGCGCCTGGAAGGCAGGGTTACGTTGCCCCAATGATATGATGGGTGATGATGATGATAATGGTGCGCCAGGAGAGTCCCTACTCCTAAGCTTAACCTAAGATGAATATGAATGATGATGATTGCAATGGCCATGTGATTTCGAGGACCGTTTGGGCATTAAAGTTTTCCTGACATTTGTCTTACAGGTGAGGAAAAACCCCGATAAAAACCTCACCCAGAAAAACTGTCCCGACCAGAGATCGAACCCGGGCCCGCTGCGTGACAAGGCAGCACGCTACCCAGAGACCACAGGGTGGACATATTACCGATATTAAAGTGAAGAAATACAAGTTTCATTTAAATTAAAAGAACTAAAAGTGATAATAAATGTGGAAGCTACTTTCTTAAAACTACTCAGTGTTTTTATTTGATGAAATCCATTTTTTTTTTTAGTCTTCCCTCTGTTCCCCTGAAGGGAAACTCATACCCATGGCAAATTGAAGTCAAACCCAAGACACAAAGATGGATTCCAACTACCTAGTGATACTAAAAAACGTTGGTGGAAAGCGAAGTGGTGGATACAACGACTTCCTACTTCAAATGTCGCCTCAAATGGACACAACCTGGACCTAATTCCCTCTTTAACAGAGAAAAGTATTTTTATAGTGTGTGTTGTGTGAGAGATGATAATGAAGAGTATGGAAACAGTAAAACCCGATGCCAACACATGGCACCAAGAGTACCCTAGACTTATCTCCCATCCAACAAAGTCCTATCAACAGTAACATATGTACTTCAGAAAGGTTTGCTATTTAGTTTAGGATCTAGTGCACAATCTAGCAATTATAAATTGGGAAAAAGTCAGTTATATGGCAGACACAAATTCTTCTAAGTTCCACAGAATCGCAGTGCGCATGCGCGAGTTGCAGGAGTTGCTGTAATGGTTAATATAGCCTCTGGTAGATGGCTCTGCAGTCGGCGTTACCAACTTTGGGAATAAATTCCCAAATGCAAAAAAAAAATGGATGTAAACTAACTTGCCATTTCCAAATGAAAGAAAACTATTTACATGCATATTATTTATTCCCAAATGCTTAAAAAAATGGACGTAAACCAACTTCCCATTTCCTAACCTAACAAAACAATTTACATGCGTAGTATTTAATAAACTAATTTTACATACACTAACACTAAATATGGTTTGAAATTATTTTCAAATGGTGGAAACGTTGGAACAACATGAGAAAGTAGCAAGTAAGTAATGTATCCACGATCATGTTTTACGTAAATATATAAATATAAAATATTGTAAAGAAAGCTTGAATATCGTTGCAAAATGTTTAAAACAGTACAAAATGTGTTTACAAGTGTTTAGTGCATCAGTGACATAAGAATGTAAGTGTAGAATTGTGACTGGCATATAACCTACCTCACCCATAAATTGTAAGCCATCCCATTTTCCTAGCACCAAGATTGAAAAATTTTACATTAAAATTTCCAACTCAATCAGGTATTGAACCCAGACTGGATAGTCAGGAGACATACATGCTATCACCTTATCTAATACAGCAGACTTTATTATGAAATAAATTTGATTTTAAATTCAGTAAGGTATATTACTTTATTGTACAATGACCGGATATGATCATCTACCTACGTGATTAACACATGTGGACGTGAGGCCAGCAGATTGTCACACCAATGAGTTGTTTATATCATGATCATCATCTTCTTCAACAACAACAACAAGGATTAAGCCCAATGGCCTGTTCCGATCTCATTATAGGTCGAATTGGTCTTTCCATCTCTTCAATGGTCTTCCCAACAATCTTCTCCCTTTTGGTTTTATAATTATACATTCTTCTTAGTATGCGCTGTTCAGTCATTCATAATATATGCTGAAGGTAAGCATTTTGATAGTATGTTATTCTTTCACAGAGATTAAATATATTAAGTTCTGTTCTTATATCTTCATTTTTCTTTTATCGGTCCTTTGGTATCCTGCTATTGCTCTCAACATCTTCATTTCTGCAGCCTCTATTTGTTTACTATCTGCCTTTGTTAATGTCCAGGTTTCACATCCATAGATAAGAGATGGAACTGCCAATACTTTGTAAAATTTAAAAAAAGTTTATTTTCTAGTTTTATTCAATGAAGTATGTTTAATTGTGCCACATAGATAATTGAATAATTGTATTTTAGTGCGTTTATCTAAATTTCTGTCATTACAAAAATGACATTCCAAATAATTAAAATTCTGAACTTGGTCTATAATTACAATGTTTATCACTATTTTTGTTCTTATTGTACATTTCCCTTTCAGAGCTAATATTTTTGTTTTAGATGTAGATAATCTTAAATTGTATTTTAGAGAGATATGATTTAAAGTATAAAGGAATTGTTGTAAAGCATTTTCTGATGCTGTCATTATTACTTGGTCATCAGCACACACACACACACATATATATATATATATATATATATATTACTTTATTGAATAGTTTGCTGAATAGTTTTCCATTTCTGGGATCTGAGTTCGCATCTTGTCCTTCCATGTGGAGTTTGTGGTGGACAATTTGGAGTCAGGACAGGTTTTTTTTTTAGGGAATCATCATCTATTTAATTTCATTTCATCTGCCCCTTTGATAATGGAACAGGCCTGGTCAGCCAGTATCTGTATGTATCACATGCCTTCAATAACAGGGGCTTCATCCCTCGATCTGGTATTATATCGGACACAAGAAGAGGGTTTACTTTTTTTTCTTTTAACTTTATTAAATTTGTACATGTCCCAAAAGACAGATATGGAAGAGGATGTTAGGATGTTTTACAGACAACAGAGCCAAGCGCATTAGAAATTGATATAGCAATAAAAAATGTTAAATATGTATAAAGCATTAGGTTCAGATGGGATACCATCAGAATTGATAAAATCAGGGAGAGAAAAATTGATGGATAAGATATTTCAGTTGCTTAGTATGATTTAAGAAAAAGAGGCTCTTCTAAATGAATGGAAAGAACTGATTATCGTACCAACCTATAAGAAAGGAAATAAAACTCATTCCAACAACTATAGGGGCATCTCATTCCTGCCAACTTCATATAAAATTCTAATAAATATATTAGTATCCAGACTTACTCCTTACATTGACAACATAATAGGTGTGATCGTTCAATGTGAATTTAGAAGAAACAGTTCTACAATTGATCAGATTTTTAGTATAAGTCAGATTTTAGAAAATAAATGGAAATATAATGGCTTTCCTCAACTATATGTAGACTTCAAAAAGGCATATGTTTTAATTAAAAGGGAGAAGTGGTATAGTATCCTGCTGGACTTCGGAATTTCTAAAAAGTTAGATTTATTTGAATGCGTCTAAATGGCACAAAGAGTAGGTTTGGTTAGGCAAACAGTTTTACTAAGGGCCAACATGCACATTCTATTGAGTAGTACTAAGAAACTGGTGCTGGAAGTAAACATCAATAGAACTAAATATATGGTCAAACATATGTTTTTATTATATAAAACTTTCCTCATTAGAGGATTGCCTCAAGGACAAAGTGATAAAGACAATTAATTTTCTAAATTGGTGATATACATTTTGTAAATACATTTAAAAAATTCAACTTGTAGGCCTGATTGAAGTATACATACTATAAAGTAGTAATTTTGTAAATACGGTTTCTTAAAATTGAAATTAATCCTCTAATGGCAGCGATGGCAATACATTATATAATAGATACATTATATAATAGAAATGGACAGTTATTGACAAATCAGGGAAATTTTGAAGAAGTAGTTGAATTCAAATATGATAATTACAAACAAAAGTGAGGTGCAGAAAGAAATTAAACATAAGTTCAATTCTGAAATGCATGCTATTATGCATTGTTATCCCAAATTCTCTCAAAAAATTTTTAACAAAACATATAAAACTGTTATTCTCCCACTTACATGGATGTAAAACATGGACTCTTATTTTAAGGGAAGAGAAAATATTACGAGTATTTCAGAATAAAGTTCTTAGGAAAATTTTTGGACCAAAGAGAGATGAACAGACATGCAAATGGAGAAGGCTACATATCAGCAAGCTACATTATTTTAAAATACAATAGGAAGTTACATTAAGAGGTTTGTTTAATAATTAAAACATTTTGTCTGTTCATTCTTACCTCTTAGAGCTGTTTTAGTTGAACATATGTTTTAGAGATTCTAATCGCTGACGATGGGGCTAAGAAGCTCTGAAACATATGTTTGACAAAAACAACTCTAAGAGGTAAGAATGAACAGACAAAATGTTTTAATTAAGCTACAATATCTTCATGGAAGTCCACTGCTGTGGTCTTGAGGTAGCGTGCTGCCTTGTCATGCAGCGGGCCCGAGTTCAATCCCTAGTCGGGGCAGTTTTTCTGGGTGAGGTTTTTATCGGGGTTTTTCTTCACCCATAAGACAAATGTCAGGAAAACTTTACGGTCCCCAAAATCATATGGCCATCATCATCATCATAACCCTTATCATTATCATCATCATCATCATCCTTCACTGGTGTGGAAAGCAACGGGAAGCTACCACACCTACAATTCCCTAGTAAAGTTGCAAGCATAGCATGAAAATGCTATGATTGCAGTGAAGTACCTGCCTTCGGGCAGAATTACTATGGAAGGGTCTTCATGGAAACTAAATATGGTAACAGTTACGTCCCTTAGACTGCGATGGCAGGACATGTGGGGTATGAAAGAGGGACATGAAACTTCTTGTAGGAAAACCAGAGAGAAAGTGCACAGTAGGTAGGCCAAAAATGTGGTAAAATAACATTAACCATAATTTGAGAATGTCCACCGCTGTGGTCTCGAGGTATCGTGCTGCCTTGTCACGCAGCGGGCCCGGGTTCGATCCCCGGTTGGGACAGTTTTTCTGGGTGAGGTTTTTATCGGGGTTTTTCCTCACCTGTAAGACAAATGTCAGGAAAACTTTAAGGCCCAAACGGTCCCCGAAATCATATGGCCATCATCATCACCACCATCATCCTTATCATTATCATCATCATCATTCTTCACCGGTGTGGAAAGCAACGGGAAGCTACCACACCTACAATTCCCTAGTAAAGCTGCAAAGCATAGCATGAAGATGCAATGATTGCAGTGAAAGACCTGCCCTCGGGCGGAATTACTATGGATGGATACTTTGAGAAAAATAGATTATGCAGAGGATGACTGAGGAACATTAGCTCAGGAAAAAGGCTGTATGGAGAGCTTATGTCCACACCTACAGATATGTTAGTGCCAGTCAATCATTTAGTTTTGTCCTAAAAGTTTAATCTCGAAAAAAAAGAAATGCAAAGTTAATGAAGCAATGATAATTACAGATACATGAATACAAATGAAATGGGTATGAGGGATGGAAAGTACAGTAAACAGGACTGGAATTCTTTTGTTGTTATCCTTAGTTATCAAGTCAAACGCTGGATTTCATCATAGTCCATTTTATCATTAATCACCATTTCATAATTCATTAAAGACAAATATCAATTAACTTTTAACAAAACACATGAATGTAGGCAAAAGAAACACACATCTTACTAATGTGCATTCAAATATCATGCAATATGACTCAAGATGCTGGCACTTCTAAAAACAAAAATATAAAAAATGTATATTTATAGAATTACTGATTTATTTCCTCATTTTGCTTAAAATCTAAGAGTCTCTTTCAAATAGGGCCTATACATGTGATTGATCATTAATAAAATGTGCAAATTTTATGTCTGAATTCCTTAACTAAATGTAATCAAAATATCTTATAGAATATAAATTGTTTATTTTTTTATACTACATAAGATTATTTTATGAATTCCTTGAGTAAATAAACGTTACAGTTTATTTTTAAATAAGTTTATTTAATTACTTTATAAAATGGTGAATATTAGCCTGATTTTCACAGAGTACTTAGGATTATTTAATGAATAAAATTAAGCTGTTTACTCACAAATAATTATTTAAATATCTATCCATCCATCCATAGTAATTCTGCCCGAGGGCAGATCTTTCACTGCATTCATAGCATTTTCATTCTATGCTTTGCAGGGAATTATAGGTATGGTAGCTTCCCATTGCTTTCCACACCGGTGAAGGATGGTGGTGGTGATGATAATGATAAGAATGATGATGGCCGGATGATTTTCGAGGACCATTGGGCCCGAAGCTTCCTGACATTTGTCTTACAGGTGAGGAAAAACCCTGAAAGAAACCTCACCCAGGAGCCTGTCCTGACTGGATATCGATCCCGGGCCCGCTGCGTGACAAGTCAGCACGCTACCTTGAGACCACAGCAGTGGACTATTTAAATATAGTTATTTTAAAATATTTATATATTTAATGTAAACGGCAATATTTGAAAACAAATGAGAAATGTTCATTATGTTTCATTTGTTCATCACTGCAACCAGATCATATTATTTATTGCCAAAGGATCGCAATATTATAAGAATGCAACCTAGTGGAGAAAAAAATGAAACATCAAACTGAAGTCCTATGATGTCAATTATACTTTTCTGGAACGTAAATACCTGGGAAATAATATGTTTAAGAAAGTGCAAACAGTGGTTCTTTTTTTTTGTGGTATAATCAATTGTTACAAATTTTTTTCTATTATATCCCGCAAGCAGAATCTGGTTACATTCATACACTATATATGCAATCTGGGAGCCTCTAGAATTCTTACATCTTAATATATAAATTGTTATATTCAACGTATTTGTTAGAGAGTCAGTCACTGCAAAATAATGCTCTGACCTATTCAGAATGTTAAAAAGGAGGAGCTTGATTTTAATGTGATAAAATTAAATTGATAAAATTGAGGTGAAAA
Source organism: Diploptera punctata (assembly GCA_030220185.1). Classification (NCBI taxonomy): domain Eukaryota; kingdom Metazoa; phylum Arthropoda; class Insecta; order Blattodea; family Blaberidae; genus Diploptera; species Diploptera punctata. The sequence continues at coordinate 1,028,463 of JASPKZ010000793.1, forward strand.
ACAACTGTGATTGGTTGTAAAACAAAATTCATTAAAATTTGATTGGTCACTGACTCCCATTTGAGGCATGAGTTAAATAGTCAATATAAAATAATAAACTAAGAAACTTCTATATACAATATATATATATAAAATCATAAATGTGTGGTCCAAAATCTATTAAACATTTTAATTACATTTACTCAAAAAAAATTGTATTAAAAATATAAGGAGTTTATATTATTTCCACCCTGTATATTTGCCAATATTATGTTATAATATTACAAGTTCTTTTACAAAAAAGCTGATTGTAAATACCGTACTTAATTTGAAAGATTTTTCAGGTTGTTTATGATTTCACTCCTGAAAACATAGGATGATGTCACTGATGACATCATGGATGACGACATTGTAAAATGTTACCTTATTGGAAAAGAAAACAAAGTGTAGCTATATACAAGTAATCTAGAACATCACTTAACAAACATGACATGGTCAATTCAGCAAGCATTTACTTTCAATACATAGTAGTTACAGGGCAACTATATTAAATGACAATATCATTTTTGCAATAAAAATGATACTCAAAAAAATAAACAAGTTCAAAAGACAAAAATTTATTAATCAAAGCACTCTTCTAAAAGTAAAAGAAGATAATGTAAAATTTAGAAAATTCACATATCATCCATTAAAACACCACAAGTTTCAAAATTTTTTTAAAGATTTCAACATAAGGTTAGCACCCAAAAATGACTACAGCATCAGTAGACTGATTAGACCTAATAAGAATGAGAAAATTAAAGAAGAAAACAAATCAGGGATTTATCAAATTAAATGTGAAGAATGTGAGAAATTCTACATAGGAAAAACTAAAAGAAATTTGAAAACTAGAGTGAAAGAACATCTCAGGAATGTCATGAAAGGGGAAGTAGAAAAATCTGCAGTGGCTGCCCATGCATGGTCTGAAAAACATCTTATCGAGAAAGAAGCTAAATTATTAAAACAAATAGAAAAACCTAAATAACTTACTGTTTGGGAAAAGATCTACATTCAAAAGAGCGAAAAGAAGAAATTAATGAACTTTGAAATTCCCGGTGAGAATGACCTGGTTTCGAGGTTTTTCAGTCAGCCAATGGAAGGAGAGAAGGACAGCTCTTCAAGACGACAGAACAACGGTCGTGACGATACTGAGGATGGAACAGAAACTATGTTCCGAAACTAGTTTATAATCAAATAAGAAGAACAATATGAGGTGAGTGATAAAAATATTCTACCTTAATATCATGTCATTCAATTTCAACTGAATCTTTATCAAATTTAATTCTATTGGAATTACCGTATTAGTTTTGGATAAAACAATATTATTAACCATATCTAAATCCTTTTTTGTAGACCTAACAGTCCTTTAAGGACTAGAACATGAAAGAATGATGATCTAAATCTCATATATCAATAAAGTAAAATAAAGTGATCCCACAACAGGCCTCAGGAGGCCCTTGAGGCCAAACTTTCTGGCGGCACTATGGCCCTGGGGTCGACTCAGCCTCTAACTGAAATGAGTACCAGGCGCTTGTTCTGGGGTAAAGACGGCCGTCACGCAGGGCTGACAACCCAGCTGACATCAAGTGCCGATTGTCAAGAAAAAGTGGGAGCCTTAACCTCCTACTACCCCAAGGGCCTCCTGAGACCTGTAGTGGGAACACTTTACCTTTACCTTTATCACAACAGGCCTCAGGAGGCCCTTGAGGTAGTAGGAGGTTAAGGCTCCCACATTTCTAGACAATCGGCACTTGATGTCAGCCCTGCATGACTGCTGCCTTTACCCCCAGAACAAGCATCTGGTACTCACTTCCATTAGAGGCAGAGTCAACCCCAGGACCATAGTGCCACCAGAGGGTTTGGGTCAGTTTAAAAATCCTGACCCCCATGGGGCTCGACCTTCCGGCTTGTAGCGCAGTGCCTTAACCACTATGGCATGTCCCTCATATATCAATTAAATATAGAAAAGAATATAACTTACAATTTGTTTCAAGTTCATAATTCTTGTAATATCAGATGCAAATTCATTTAGCACTATATAAAAAAGTAGACCTTGGAATAGTGTTATAAATGCCATTTCTTTTTAATGCAACATATAAGATTATTTTCATTTCTTCTATTATCTAGTGCATTCAAATAACATCATCAATAATTATTATATTCATGTAAGTACAATTAAACTATATTTCGCTCATTTTTTCCTTTGATAAAATGTACATTGTTAACAAGTAAAAATCACACACAACCAGCGCAAAAAAAAAAGACATTCCACATTTGGAATTGCAGAGTAAATGTATGTTTACACCAATAGCATTATTTTTCTCCAAGCGTGACAGGCCTAGAAGGCCCTTGGCCTACCATCCGGCTGCTGCCCTCACATCCACATATATTAATCACAGAGGTAGATGATCATTGAGCCAGTGTAAGGGTGACATGTGGTCAGCATGTCGGGTCCCCCAGTCATTATAGCTGTTTTTTTTCAACCTGGAGTTGCTACATATTGTAGCTACCCAAATGCCTCACGATGCTGGTGGGCACTGGTCCCATATTGGCCAAAATTCTATGAGAAAATTTCTTCCCCATGGGGACTTGAACCAGCGCAAGTCTCGTAGCTCTGTGCCAAGGCTTCTTGCCTTAACCACTCAGCTAAGGCATGAAATTTAACAAATTATTTTGGGTAGGCCCAGATATTACAAGGTTTAAAAAGTATGTGACCCAGCTCACTAACTATGCAACTGCAGTCATCTCATTCTTGGAAATTAAGAACAATCATTACAGCCATACTTAAACAAATGCTTTATAAGGTGAAGAGGCACTATTAAGTTTTCGTAGCAACAAATCTGTTTATCACAAGTCCCTCCATTTCTCCCTCTGAATAAATAGAATTTCTACATCAAATCCTTGTGCTTGACATGGTTGTCCTAGATTAAGTATTTATTCTTCTTAATGCAGAAAATGCCCTTTCTCCAGATGCTGTTGAGATGGAATGGGCCATAAATAATTTGTAAAACTTTGAGTATATTTTGGAAAGCCAAACACATGCTCAACTTTTTGGGTGCGCTTTGCTCCACTTGATGCAATGCCACTGCTTATACATTATTTGTTTAAATAATTATGTGCAATAATCACTGTATATGGTTCTGACAAATGTTACATATTTATAGATATAAATCACAGTAGTAAAAAATAAATTACTATATAGATGGGCCCTACAGATCTTAATTAGGAAGCTCTAAAGCCTTTAGCTATATTTGTTTCTCTTTCAATGTTTAATATTAAATTTATAATTTTTCAACAAATTTAATTTCTTAAATTAACATTGATAGAAATAAGTAAAAAATTAATGAACACAATTAAATTATTGTAATCAATGGTAAAAAAAAATTTGCCTGAACCGGGAATCAAACCCCGAACCTTTAGCTTTCCGTGCTAACACTCTGACCACTGAGCTAATTCAGGCTTCCTTCCCATCCAATCATAAATCCTTCCTTTACCCTACTCTATTGGTCCCACACTCAAATGCAATGAATCATCAATCACAAATGTACAATGAATGGCTTCTACATTAAGAAGACATGAAGGGGCTCCACACAGCTATAGCATTATTTATTAAATTAACATTGAGAAGCTAAAGCTATTACTATGATATAAGTAAATTAATGAACACAATTAAATTATTGTAATCAATGGTAAAGAGAAAAATGTTTGCTTGAACCGGGAATCGAACCCCAAACCTTTAGCTTTCCGTGCTAATGCTCTGGGCTAATTCAGGCTTCCTTCCCATCCAAGCATAAATCCTTCCTTTACCCTACTCTATTCTTTCACCAAGAATAGTTAAAAACATTCAAAATTTCCTCATAACCTTTGTTTTATAAGACAGGAGACTATAATTTTACAGTATGAATTGTAATGTGACAAAATGCTTCTGGGCCAGTGAGTGATTTAACATTATTACATAGCAGGCCTATTTGTGATATATTGAAGAAATAAAATAAAGATTAGACTTTCTTTCTGTGATGGCATCGTTGATCGCCCATGCAGTGGAACAAATCTATACAAACACATGACTTATCATCTCAGCTAGAAACAGCAGCATGTCAAATGATGTGCCCACAAACACAATTTAAGAACATGTTGGAGGGGAAACTAGAGTTCATTGGAACTGTATCAGACAGTTAAGTATTTTTCCAAGACTGGCAATTTTCCGCATATTGCATATTTGTATCAATCAAGCAACTGAGCTTCAGAGCAAAGAAATAACATCTGTTCTGAACCATGAAGTCTTATGGAACTCTTCTTTTATGGTTGTTTCTGTCGATGTCATATGAGGCAAGAAGCTTTAAGGTACATGACTAAGTATAACTCCTTTCCTCTCACTGTTGCCATTATTGACCTAAAAAGCAAATTTATAGTTGCTCAACTTTCTCAGATGCCATACAAGGATAAAGGTACCATGAAGGCCAATGGGGAGACTATGCAGGGATTCTAGATTCTTAATCAATGGAACATGTACATATACGGCTAGCCTTATACTTTGACTGGCTTTACTTCCAGGAGAGTTCCTAATACTGAGATTGAGTGAGTCCTAGAGCTAGTCTCAACACACAAATGAAGAAAAGTATCCACCCCTCTGCTGCCCAGTTTAGCTGTGTAAGCAATGAATGCATTTGATTAATTATGTGGTCATTATATATGTCCCGCACCGTAGCTGAGTGGTTCAAGCAAGATGCTTTGGCACAGAGTTAAAGGACTTGCACTGGTTCGAGTCTGCATGGAAAAATAAATTTTCTGATGGAATTTCGACCAGTATGACACTGGTCCCACCCAGCATCATGAGGAATTTGGGTAGCTACAATAAGTAGCAGCTATAGGTTGAGAAAACCAGTTATAATGGCTAGGGGACCTGACATGCTGACCATGACACTACTACAATGGTTGGATAATTGTCTACCTCTGTGATGAACACATGTGGATGTGAGCCTAGCAAGAGGCTGGTAGGCCAAGGGCCTTTTTAGGCCTGTCACGCCATGGAGTTTAGTTTTTTTTTACTCCATAATTATCTCAACAATTTGGTTAGTTGTTACATCAAAAGCATATGATGGGCAAAGGGCATAAAAATTTCAGCAAATGGGAGAACTGTTTGAGTGTAGACGTACCTTTTTGATTGGTTGAGACTTATAATTTTTTTTCCAGCTTAGTCACTTTAAATAATTTACTGCCAGAAATATGAAATGAGATTTTTAATAGCCAATTATAAAAGTATTGTCCTGTAAGTTAATATTGCTATACTGTGGTAATCGCCGTAGCATAGTGGTTAAGGCACTGCGCTACAAGCCGGAAGGTCGAGGGTTCAAGTCCCAGTGGGGTCAGGATTTTTAAAGTGACCCAAACCTTCTGGCGGCACTATGGCCCTGAGGTCGACTCAGCCTCTAACAGAAATGCATACCAGACGCTTGTTCTGGGAGTAAAGCCGGCCGTCACGCAGGGCTGACAACCTGGCTGACACCAAGTGCCGATTGTCTAAAAAAAGTGGGAGCCTTAACCTCCTACTGCCCCAAGGGCCTCCTGAGGCCTGTAGTGGGATCATTTTACTTTACTTTATACTTGGTAATTATGTCTAATTTAAGTTAGTTCAGAAGCACTGAGTCACAATGAAGTGCTCATATACCTTGAAAGTGCATAATTAATTATAATATTATCACAACATCGCAATATCACCTGGATATAAGAACTATGTAACTCAATTCTGAATCTCAGAGGTATAGTATGAAGCAATAAAATTGAAGAACATGACAGTAGAATGAATAATAATCAACTGTACTGTGAGTATAAAAAAAACTACTCCACTAGATAGATATTTACCTTAGAACATGTTTCAAAAGACTTTTATTCCAACATCAGCTAAATCCAACTGCCCAGTCGTATGATGCATTGTACTCACTCCAAAGAATGTTGAATGTGTACTTAACAGGTTCTCAAGATCAGTTGGAGTTTGGTGATGATGCAAAAAAGATCTCCCAATATATATATATATATATATACTGTACTCTGCCTGTACTCTGCTGAGAAAGTTGATCCAAAGACGTTTTTGCCTACTCAAAAATCTGTTCATGCAATAATTGTCGAAATTCCTAAGCTACCTGGCAGAGAAACGAATCTTGAGCAACCCAATGGGAACTCCGATGTACTTTGAAATCTTGCTGCTTTATCCAAGATGTCAGACCTTGAAGACTTTGATCATGTTTTCGGTTTACGCGGAGAAGAGGAATTTAATAGAGTCTATCAAAGAATTCAACTGGAAGAACAGGAGAATCGGCATAATATCGCGCGATGCAGACGTCGTCGTATACGGTTTTATTTGCAGGACGAAAGCATAAATGCATTCCTCTAGCAGACGAAAATAATGGAAGTGGTTTTATCTCTGAGAATTCTGGGTAATTTCTTGCCAATATTACAAAAACAAAGACTTTCATGCATGACCAGTTAGTGGGTCGCTAATTTGATCATTGCACTTCCTCACGGAAAGTCAGCTCACCGGTGATTGGAAGTAATTTGAGTAGAGACTAATGTATTTGCATGCGGCCCTACAAGTCTAATAGTCATTATCATCCTGTTATTATGTCCCTCCCCTTATAGGTAGTTGATTATGTCTAGTAGTATATAGCCAAATTTGAATTACCAAACATGAACTAAAAATAAATTTTTAATTGAGTCAGTACATCTTACCTCATAATTTTTTTAGAATTCTTGAGAACATGTTTCAGTATGCATGCATACTACCATCAGCTCTTTCTGACTCTGATGATAGTATGCAGGCATATTGAAACATATACTCGAGAACTACTAAATTATAAGATGAATAGAATAAATAAAATTTTATTGAAGTGTACCTCATTATGTTACTTCCATTAACTAACTAACTCACTGGCATTATCGAACCTGTAGGTTCATGGCCATGCAGACATAAGCTCTCCATACCAGTACATCCCTATCCTGAGTTAATGTTTTCCAATCATTCCCTGTATAATCTACTTCAATCAAATCATTGTTAATTTTATTCTCCCATCTCATTCTTGGTCTACCAACTGGGCATTATCCCCCTGGTTTTCCTACAAGAAGCTTCCATGCACATCTTTCATTCCTCATACATGCCACATGTCCTGCCCATTGAAGTCTGTTCTCATTATATCTGGCATCCTATAATAAAGACCATGTAGTTCACTGTTATATATAGTCTTCTCCATTCACCTGTCTGTTCATCTCTCTTTGGCCCAAAAACTTTCCTAAGAACTTTATTCTCAAATACTCGTAATCTCCTTTCCTCCCTTAAAGTAAGAGTCCATGTTTCGCATCCATATAATATAACTGGTAACAGTTTTATATATTTTCAGTTTGATGTTTTTTTTTAAAGGAGTTGGGATGTCAAGAGTCCCTGTAATGCATAATAGCATGTATTTCCAGAATTGAGCCTATGTTTGAAATGTTATTTCCATTGAAATATTAATTAATGAACTAAAAAAATTTAATTCTACTATACTATTCCTTATTGGTTAACAGCCCTTTGAGTCTAGCTACAGCCTTTCTTTTGTTAGGAATTTCTAGACCAAGCTAATTAAATTATACCTAACTTATAATAACTAAGTTATGCCTATTTCCCTACAGATGTTTTAAGTGGCATGTGGTCAGCATACCGACCCAATGGGACATCTAGTAGGCAACTAAGATATTGCTAAGGTAGGTAAATTTTGCTTGCAGTTCTTTTACGAGCCTGAAAATTGTCAGGCTTGGGACCCATGGCTTAAAGTTCCTCCCAGAGGACTTGTCCCTTGGATTTTTTACATCCTAAAACCCATCTGGGTTAACTCATGACCCTCCGAGGTTGCAGCAAGAAACATAACCACTAAACCACTGTGACCGACATTCTACTATACCCTGTGCCTCATTGCATGTTTGATATTGTCACAGCAATGATCAGCCAGCACGGCCGATCATGGCAGGATTCTTTTTGACATTGTCAAAACACTTATTGTTTGAACACTTATTGTAAAAACATGTCTTTTTCAATATAATTGTACGTGTACAATTGTTTGTATTCAATTCCAACCCTTATGGGCAAATACCTTCATCTGCGCATAACTCATAAACAATGTGTTTGTGACTGTATGTTCCTTCACAAAAAATGATCCTCTGTGCATGGCCTATCATCCTTCTCATTTTGTCGGTGAGGTCCTGTTACACCCCGTAAATATATATATATATATATATACAGTGCCATTAGTTAGGTTGGTCCCGCGCCGTAGCCGAGTGGTTAAGGCAGGAAGCCTTGGCACAGAGCTACGGGACTTGCGCTGGTTCGAGTCCCCATGGAGGAAGAAATTTTCTCATGGTATTTTGGCCAGTATGGGACCGGTGCCCATCCAGCATCATGAGGCATTTGGGTAGCTACAATAAGTAGCGGCTCCAGGTTGATAAAACCAGCTATAACGGCTGGGGGACTCAACATGCTGACCACATGTCACCCCTACACTGGCTGATGATCCTCTGTGATTGACACGTGTGGATGTGAGGTCAGCAGCCGGTTGGTAGGCTAAGGGGCTTCTAGACCTGTCGTGCCAGGAGATTAGTTAGGTGTGAATATTGAGGTTGTATGTCCACAGTTGTAAATTGTAGGCTTCTGAGTTCACTACATGTGGTTTGGCATCTTATTTTGAAGATTGAAGCATAGCGCAACTCAGTTTTTGTCTTTTTTTTAATTCCTTGTATTTACTTTTAGCTTTTTTACTGCCTCTACCTTACTCAGATATGAACTATTTTTTCAACTTCAGCTGCATTCTTTTCATCAGATATACCATGTGTAATTTTAATTTTCAATTGTCAAAAGTTATGCAGGTATCGGTACGAAGCCTGTGGAAGCTTAGATTGAATTCCGTCTTGAATATATGTCAGTATAAGCTTTTTCTTTTATCATGTGTTTCACACTCTATAGAAACTAGTAGGTAGGCATGAGTCTCAACGCCCTCCAAACATCTGTGAGTGCCACAATGGTTGTATTTAATTCCGAAATAAAGTATAATGATGTAACATTAGTAACAAAGAAATCACATCAATTTTAATCAAACTACTATAAATAAAAATTTAAAATATAGTTCTTAAATAAATTAATTCAGTAGCCTAAATATGAATTCTACAGAGGACAATGATCCTCATTTCCTCCCTCCTCATACCTACTCCTGGAGAAAAGCTTCTTTTAGTAATACTATACTAATGGTCTATTTTCAGTAACAGAATAATTTGCAATGTTTGATGGAATCCTAGTGATACTGGACCTCTAGCGCTCCAAGGTTGTCCTACAACTCACTATGTTGTTAAGAGGCATTATGCTAGGTAGCAGCATCTGTCAAAAAATCATTTGGATCTCTTTATCATCTAAAAGGATAATATTTTCACAACCCATTACTGTATGTGTGCGTTCTAATGCCACTCACTGCACTTTACGTACTTCAGGTTCCACTTATGCCTAACTCATTTTTGTCAAAAATGACATTTAGATCCCTTGACTTCTGTGGATGAAAAAGAGAATATCAAATGGTGGGACAATTTCATATATTGCCTTTAAGCAAGATAATTTTGATGAAACTCAGTGGCATAGCCAGTAGATGGCCCCAGGCCCATCCAAAAAAAATTGAACAAGGTTTGGATTTCCAAGACCTGCTGTAAGTTCTACAAATTATACTGATCTGTCCCATCACAACTGCATCAGCAGAAAGGATGAAAAACATAAGGACAACTATTTCCAGTACAAGGCATCTGGGAATTGTATCCATCAAGAGGAATAATTATTGAAATTTATTGAATGACCCATCACAAAAGATTGACAGATTTATTGCTAGAAAATCTAAACAGCTCTGAATCACCTTATGAATCATTTGTATAGATATGATTTGAAAAAAATAAAATATATGAAAGAAAAACTTATGAACTTTGAAATTCCCGTGGATTCTGACTGGATCTGGAGGTTTATCGATCCACCAAAGAGGGAAGAAGAAGTAGATCGACATAACATCAGTCAACAAGAAAGTACTGAAGATGAAGCTGCCAAGACTTTGAAACCGCAGTCTATTTAAGAAGACTGGATATGAGGTGAGGTATGAAGCATTTTAATTTAATCTTAATCTTATAATTTTACATATTATTAAATCATATTATTAAATAAGACTTCCAGGAATGAGAGTTGACAGCAGTGGCATAGTCAGGAGATCGGTCTGGTATTTTATAAACCCTATAATATCTGGTCCCATCCAAAATAATTAGTTTGGATATGCCTCTGATAACAGTGCTCAAATCAACTCTCAACAAATATAGTTTACGTCATAATTTTAAAACCTGTTAACCTACACTTTAACTGTATTTTACAGGAGATAACAAAGTATCACTCAGTGTTTACTAAAAACTCACCAACCCAAAAAAAAAAAAACCCCAAGCGAGTTTCTTTAAAAAAAATCCCAATTAAAAAACCCATCCTACTACCCAAAAAAAAAAACCCACTTCTGAACTTACTTTATTTTTAACACTGTTTGTAAAAAATAATTATTAGTCAAGATACTAAAAAGAGAAATAAATAGTCCATCCAAATAATAAAGATAAATTATTATTCTTTCAACCAGTATATATAGTTCACAATACACAACTGTTATTAAAAGTAGTAACAAATACTTAAATTTCTAAATCAGAATCACACTCTTCAACATCATATTCTTTTAATCCGTCCTTATCATTAAGATATCTGTGCACTTTTACTAATTTTTTTAACTTTTTCATAACCCAACCTGTTATGCATTTTTGACCATATTAATCCAAAGGTTGAAAACACTCGCTCTATTGAAGCTGAATGAACTGGGCAACTAGTCAGTCTATTCACAAAGTTACAAAAACTTTAATGTTCTCATTTGTAGAATGTTTCTTCAAAATACTCCACCACTGGGCAGAACTTAAGCTCTTTATTACATCATCCGCAAACATTGATGGTGTGGATATATTTGTTTATCTTTAATTTTAAAGGCTAAAAATGGCACAAGGCCATTCAGGGTGTTTGCTTTCAACCTAGACTCAGCCTGAATTTCTTGATCAGAAGATAAGCGTTTTCCTTCATATTTAGGATTCATCATATTTGCAAGATAGTGTATTGGCAAAACAGCTTCACTCATCCTACGTTGAATACTGTCTTTATGTGTTTGAAGATCAACACATTCTATTAACAGTAATATAATGTACGGTTAAAAACTATAAAATAGTGTCCGTCTCCTCAACTTAAGTTATTTTAAAACTCTGTAGGCCTTTCGGGACTAGTCCCATCATCAGCAGAATGCATTAGGTCCGTACTTGTTGATCCTTGTTGAAGCAGTGATTGTAGGTCCGTCTCCTCAACTTAAGTTATTTTAAAACTCTGTAGGCCTTTAGGGATTAGTCCCATCATCAGCAGAATGCATTAGGTGCGTACTTTTGACCCTTGTTAAAGCACTGGACTTGTCCCGAAAGGCCTATAGAGTTTTAAAATAAGTTGAGGAGACGGACCTACAAGGTAACTATTTTATAGTTTTTAACCTACATTATATTACTATGAACTAATACCTCAACGGAAACTTACCATGAATTTTACTAGTATCGATACATTCTATTAAGTCTATCCTAAGTTCCACAGAATCAGAAAAATTAGTTTCTTTCAGCTTGCATACGATCAAATATTTTTCCAATAAATATCAGCTGTTTCTGCATATGCAAAACATTTTTGTAAAATAAGTACATTTTCAAAATTTGGGTAAATTTTCTGGAATTTCAGAATGTTTGTCTTGATGTATTTCTACATATTTAGGATACTTTTTAACAAACGTGTTTAAACAGTCGAGCTGGGAATTCCAGCATGTAGCATTTGGGATCTGAGACATTAAACCCTCTTTTTTAAAAAAACAAGTTTTTTTTTTGGATTTTATTAAAAAACCAAAATAACCCACATGGGTTGGTTTTTTTTAAAAATGGGTTTTGTAAAAAAAGTTTTTTTTAAAAATGAGTTTTTTACAAAAAATGTTTTTTTTTAAAGGGTTTTTTTAAACCCTGGTATCACTTGACATCTCCTCCTAATTATCTGAAAATATGGTAGCCCGACCACCTACTAGATCCAAGGGCCTGTAAAGGTCTGTTAAGTGTGATCACTGACATTACTTAGTTCTAGCTTTACATTCTGTGCATTTTCTACTAAATATTGAGTTATATACTTCTTGTATTCAGGTGACTTTCAAATATAAGAACAAATGTTAGAAAAATGTAAATACCAGAACATAGCCAATTAAATATAGGCTATGGTAAACAATTATATTTTTTAGCCTCATTGAGACTCTTTCCTATTGAGGTTACATTCTCAGAAATCTAGCTATTCCTTGAATTGACACTAACTGAGATTAAATTTTCAATTTCTTAATAGTATCATTCAAATTAATCATCATCATATTATTATGTCCTCCTTTCGGAAGGTCGATTCCAAATATGCTTCCAACCATCTCTAACTTCCTATACTTTGCTTCTTTTTTAGTTCTTCCCAATCTTATCCTCTCTCTTGTAGACTTTTCTTCACTTGGTTAATCCACCTTCCTTGTGGTCTACCTCGTGGTCTTTTTCTTTTATCTTGAGATTTAACAGTCTTTATGATATCATTCAAATTATGTATCACTACTTAAGTTTTTTCTCACATTTGGCACACAATATTTTATTACTGTTTTCAACATCAGCTCTTGTGTTTATTTTATATCTTACCACGTTTCAATTTCAATTTTTCACTCTATATGGTACTTCTTTTTAGCTGAATTGATTTACCAACAAATACCATATATAATTTTAATTATTAAATGTTTTAATATAGTAATTTAGTATATTTAAAATTCTTATATATGTTTTTTAAATTACCTAGTTTCTATTGTTTTTGTGTCCTTTCACTTACAAATGTTTAACTTTCTTATCAATAAAAATCTAATTTTTTTTAAAATAACATCTGATATTTGTTTGTTATGACGCTGTGATTGATGACAAATCAGCTACTACATAAATATGGTTGGGCTTCATCATTAACATAATGTTTTACTTACATAAAGTAAGGTCAATTATTTTAATTAGGTTTTAATAATTAAGATATAAAATGAATTCCGTTACAACAAAAATTACATTCTATTAATGTGACCATGGTAACACACCAACACCAAATATCCTCTTTAAAAAAAGATGAAAAAAAGTGAAGCAATTTTTTGAAATTTTCTTTTTACTAAAACTCAGCAGGTTCCAGTCCAAAAAATCTTCATACTTATTTTCTATATAATAACTAATCTAGAGCTCCTTGTAATACAATGCATATAAAATAGCAAATCTAAGTGCAAAGCAAAATAGCCTGATGAACCATAATTAAGCAATAAGCCACATGATAAGATATGAGATTAACTGTCAATAATAAACTGCACATTTTGACATAATCTTGCCTACATTGTTTTGTATTCCTACTGATCTTAACTCAGTGATACAGACCAGGATTAAAATCACAGCTCAAGAAATAACTTCTACTTTACAATAATATAATACCAGGATTCAAACCACAACTCAAGAAATAATTTACAATAATATAATACTCTATGCTTGAAAAGTGGGTTTCTTTTTTCAAATTCTGGTGATATATAGGCTACAATATAAATTACATTATATTTAGCACAGTAACCATTGGTATTAATAAAATTTAGACACCTGCTTTGAAATACATGCAGCTCAATGCTCAATTATAGATCAAGTATTAAAGTATTATATAATAATACAAAATCGAAGAAAATCCCAAGCAGTTTAAAAACTACACTAATTAAAAATGCAATGACATGACAATCTAGCGATAGCATCTTAGTGTCATAACCCTATTACTGCTGAATATGTGCACAAGAAAATTTGCTCAGCCCATGCACAATTACGTCAACAGTAGTCAGGGTTTATTCTACGTGATTCTTATAAAAAAATACTGTGGCAACAGCATTCTAAACTGAAAATTAACACAGCGTCTTAATGACTCTGGAAAAGGATTAACATTTCAGGAATACCAGAGCTTTGCACTACAATAATAACTCATTTTGCAGGTATGTGGGAGAGTACATGCAAACCTAATGAAGCTGCCTCTAGTAGCGGATGGTAGGCGAGCATGGGAAAATGGGGGGGCAGCCAAAAATGTCTATTTAAACGGCTGGATATGGCGGGGGATCGAGCAGAGTTAGTTCTTTATTAACAAGTGTGAGCTCAAAATCATGCTGCCACTATACTTACTCGGTCCGACCAGCCCGCCGACGCCGGCGGATAGACAGTTTGGACCCCCCTGAATTTTCGGCCCTAGAATAAACCCTGATTTGTACGGAGCATGACATATTAAAAGATAGTGCCAATCCTATTAACACAATAACTACACTATGATGGATACCAAACTTACGATTTCCCTAAAACTACTCTTAAAACATGCAACCCATATTTAAAAAATGGGTAATCATAAAATCTAACTTAATTGTCAAAATTTGTCCTTCACCTATCTTCAATTATGAATAAGCTATCAACAAAATCCACACTTTCTGTATTTACCATATCTAAATACTGTTATTGAAATAGTATTAAAAGGAATTGTTAAATAGCCGTTAAATTTAATGTTAAATGGTTATGTTAAAAATAATATATCAAACTTGGTATTTTTTTCATGAGAAGCGGTAAGAATTTACTCACCTGTAATATGACAAGAGACCATTAGACAGCACGAACCAACGTCTTTGGTAACCTTTTAAATAATTTGTCCATTTAAACAGCCAGCCTTTCATTTCGGCTTCGCTGTTTGAAACTTTTCCTTCCGTCATTTCGGCTAATGTTTGTAAAATCTACAGAAATTTAACACTCATCCACGTCCCACAAACCACCATTTTCAAGATGGCAGCTGTTACTACATCACCGCAACATATGACATATATACATATGTACACACACATCAAGAAAAAAATAAAACATTATCACAGAAGCACCGATAAATCAATAGTAAATAATAAATTATCAAATCGTAAATTTAGATAACATTACAACTGACAAATCGTAATTTTTTTCTCTTATATTTAGCTTTATTTATATTTGATTCGAGAAAGATTACGTGAACAGAAAAAAAAACATAATTGAAATTTAAGAGGGAAATTAAAATGCCACGTCTTAATTTTAAAAAATATATAATGAATTATAAATCATGTTATAATTGTTATTAATTGAAACGTGTTTTTTATTAAGTATTCATACTGACCAACATTATAAAAAAAAGTGAGGGAAATTAAAAATTCCCCATTATTGAATCAAAATATTGCTTTACGGTAATTTTGATAAAATATTAATACACTCCATGGTTAATAAAATAAAATAAAGATTGATGGAATTAATTATGATTACTCTCTTAATATGAAGTTCTACTTGTGTACTGGTGATAGTGATTCAGCTACCACATGACATAACACCTGGCAGCCTTCCTGGAACTTTTTGACAGAAGTAGGCTGTGCTGGCACTTCTCTATCATCCCCAACATAAAATACTTACACTTGAAAATACACTCCTCCTACATTCCACTCTATATACAAATTAATAGCAATCTTCAAAAAAGGAAGTCGCCAAATCAAAGATAACTATCGTGGAATTAGCTTGTTGAACTCTGGATATAAAATTTATGCTAATATAGTTAAGAATAAATTGAGGAAAATTTATGAAAATATAATTGGAGAAGAGCAGAATGGATTCAGAAAGGGCAGATCTTGTACAGATGGATTCTTTATTCTAAAACTACTATTAGAAAAGCACAAGGAATTCAATATAGAAACTCATATCGCCTTCGTTGACTTCATAAAGGCTTTTGACAAAGTAGACAGAAATATATTACTACAAATTTTAGCTGATGATAACGTTCCACAACAATATATTACTAATATCTTCAACATCTATAAAGATAATGAAATCTCTGTTAAACAAGATGGCAAATTATCTTCTTGGGAAAAGATGAACACTGGAGTAAGACAGGGATGTGGACTTTCACCGGTGCTTTTCATTGAATAAATTAATAAATGAATGGAGGAAAACACAACGAGGATATATACCCATCAATAGGAACCTCAAACTCGATGCTATTCTTTTTGCAGACGATTTAGCTCTTCTGGCACTTTCCGAAAATGATTTGCAACGATCAATTTATAATTTACAAAAAATGGGTGCCAAATTTAATATGGAAATATCAATTAACAAAACTAAAATTATGGCATTTCATGGGAAGGACCCCATACAAAGTAAAATCTGTCTCCAGAATAAAATTTTAGAGAGATCTAATCAATTTAAATATCTTGGATATTATCTCTCTATCTGGGATGAAAAGGATATCCCTGAAAAAGTTACTAGTTATAATAAAAGTTTAGGAATTATTAATCAAGTTATGAAACCATCCCTTGTACAAAAAAAACACCAGATTACGTTTATATAACACTTTGGCTAGACCAGTGTTGACCTATGGTAGTGAAGCATGGACACTAAAAAGACAACATGAAAGCAGAATAACGGCTTGTGAAATGAGATTCATGCGCAGAACAGCGGGTTACACCAGATGGGATCGGAAAAGGAACACCGATATCTTAAAAGAATTGAAGACTACGCCAATTTTGGAATATATTAAACAGTACCAACTAAATTGGAAACACCATCTTGAAAGAATGAGTTCAAATCGGATCCCCAAAGCTGTTTATGATTATATACCAAGAGGACGAAGATCACTGGGGCCGTCCTATGAAACGCTGGAGGGAAAATTTTCTATAGGATCGTAACAGGCCTTGGCCTAATACTTGGCAGGAAGAAGAAGATACAAATTAATTTCGCCTATATAAAATGGACTGCTTAAGTGGTTCATAAATTGAAAATGACCACTCTTCCTAATGCAGAACCCATTGCACTTATAATTATCCCTAATAGTGAATTCTGCTCCACTAACAAACTGCTCAACAATAAAGCAAAAATATGGCAACTAATGTTGCCTAAGATGCAGCAGGCCTGGATTCAATCCCCAAACAGGAAAAAAATCCTGGGTGTTTTTTTTTGGGGGGGGAGGGATTTTTTCCTCACCTATATGACAAATACAAGAAACTTTATGATCCAAATAGTTCCCAAGCAACATGTGGCCATTATTATCATCATCCATAGTATATTTGTCTTGCTTAAAAAATTAAAATGTACAATTGATGCACAGATTAAATGGCTATACCTACATCCTAAAATGCAATATGTACTTGATGTTGAAGCATCTCTAAATAACATTAATGGAATTTAGTCATAAATTTCTACATGTGAAACATGATAAAATAAACTCCACAGGCCTAGAAATCCCTTTATCCATCAGCTAGCTTCTGGTTTCATTTATATAATTTACATGTGCCATTTATAGAGTTGGACAACCAACCAGCCAATATAGGGGTGACTTGGGGTCACATATCATGTAGCCCAGCTGTATGTTGATTTCCTCTACCTGGATCCACTACATATTATAGCTACCAAAATTCTTCACAATGCTATGGGCAATCCCATACTGACCAAAATTTCTTCCATCATGGGAACTCAAATCTGTGTATGTCCCATGGTTCTGCGCCAATACTGTTCGGCTACAGTGAAACACTCAATATGACAATTTATAAAAATTTCATTTTCACTTAAAGAAACTAAATTATCAATAGTTATCCTTAAATTAAAAAGCCTACTTACTTATAAGGCAGATTTATGAGTCTGACTCCTATCTCTTGCATAAATGTAATTTATCTACCTTAGATTTAGTCTGTCATCAGCAGATATTCTGTTCACTAGCAATCAAGGATTTATTTATATTAGTAAATATAGGTTTAGATTTTTATATTTAAAGAGAAGAGTGAATGATTTCATTATCAAGTGCTCAACATTAGATACCAACCATATTTGAAGAGAAAAATGTTCGCCTAGACCGAGACTTGAACCCAGGACCCTTGGCTTTTCAGGCCAAGTGCTCTACCAACTGAGCTACCGAGGCGAGTTGTGATCTAGATGCAAATTTTTCTCTCATATGCATTGTAATTCCCTCGCGCCAAATGCTTGAAACCTTTGCTTCTATCTTTGCAAATGGCGGCTTCTTAGTTAAGAAGACATTTATTGGGAATTTAACACTACTTTATAAAGCCAGTAGGTTTAGATTTTTTGTACTAGAGCATGCCATCAAATCTTTGGAGAATGAAGAAGGCCTACAACTCAATGATATTAATAGCCTGTTAGTGTATGCTGATGATGTAGTATAGAGCTATTCAAAAAGAAGGAACAGACTTCAAACATTTATTTCTTCCAAACTACAAAAAACAGAAGCACAATTCTAATGTTCCTGGAAAGAAAAAAGATCAAAATTCACTATTTTATGCATTCAATATGAGCACCATGTGTTACACGACAAACACCAAAACGGTGGCTCATTTCTTGCCACACACAAATCAGCTGGTCTCTAGTTATCGAATTCACAGCTTCAACAATTTGATGTCGTAGATTTTTAAGAGTGTCAGGCATAGTGGGGATAAAAACACGGTCTTTTACGTAACCCCAAGATAAAAATCACACAGGGTTAGGTCTGGTGACCTGGGAGGCCACCGGCGATTAAGTTGATCTTCTGCTCCTCCTCTTCCAATCTAACAGTGCCAATGCAACTATGATCGCAACAGTGCCAATGGAGCCATGATCGGAACTTCAAAACTTTTCTCTTTTTAGGAACGTTGGAATTGTGTTTCTATTTTTTGTAGTTTAGAAGAAATAAATGTTTGAAGTCTGTTTCTTCTTTTCGAATAGTCCTATATTATTGAGCGATAGCGAGGAGTTACTAAAGGCCAACATGTACACACTATTGAGTAACACTAAGAAATTGGAACAAGAAGTAAACATCAATAAAACTAAATATATGTTCACACAAAGAAATGCATTATATAATGGAAATGGACACCTAATAACAAATGAGGGAAATTTTGAAGAAATATCTGAATTCAAATATCTAGGAACAATAATTACAAATAGGAATGAGATGCACAAAGAAATTAAACATAGGCTCAATTCTGGAAATGCATGCTATTATGTATTACAGGGACTCTTGTCATTCAAACTCCTTTCAAAAAATGTTAAACTGAAAATATATACAGTCTTCTTCTTCTTCCTTCCAAGTATTAGGCCAAGGCCTGTTACGATCCTATAGAAAATTTTCCCTCCAGCGTTTCATAGGACGGCCCAGTGATCTTCGTCCTCTTGGTATATAATTATAAACAGCTTTGGGGATCCGATTTGAACTCATTCTTTCAAGATGGTGTTTCCAATTTAGTTGGTACCGGTACTGTTTAATATATTACAAAATTGGCGTAGTCTTCAATTCTTTTAAGATATCGGTGTTCCTTTTCCGATCCCATCTGGTGTAACCCGCTGTTCTGCGCATGAATCTCATTTCACAAGCCGTTATTCTGCTTTCATGTTGTTTTTTTAGTGTCCATGCTTCACTACCATAGGTCAACACTGGTCTAGCCAAAGTGTTATATAAATGTAATCTGGTGTTTTTTTGTACAAGGGATGGTTTCATAACTTGATTAATAATTCCTAAACTTTTATTATAACTAGTAACTTTTTTAGGGATATCCTTTTCATCCCAGATAGAGAGATAATATCCAAGATATTTAAATTGATTAGATCTCTCTAAAATTTTATTCTGGAGACAGATTTTACTTTGTATGGGGTCCTTCCCATGAAATGCCATAATTTTAGTTTTGTTAATTGATATTTCCACATTAAATTTGGCACCTATTTTTTGAAATTATAAATTGATCGTTGCAAATCATTTTCGGAAAGTGCCAGAAGAGCTAAATCGTCTGCAAAAAGAATAGCATCGAGTTTGAGGTTCCTATTGATGGGTATATATCCTCGTTGTGTTTTCCTCCATTAATTTATTCATGTATATAATGAAAAGCACCGGTGAAAGTCCACATCCCTGTCTTACTCCAGTGTTGATCTTTTTCCAAGAAGATAAAGCATATATAAATAAGAAAAAAGTCTGCTTTAATACTAACCTATGAGAAAACCAGGATTTTACTGAATAAGATTCTTTATCAAGGCTACTTAGAATGTTTTTTTTTTTTCCCCTCTAGGATTAACTTTTGAATTATGAAGGGGGTATTGTAGGAAAACACTAATGAGGAAAGAGTCATTACTTCATACTATATGGACAAAAACAAAAGGATATGATTATGAAATAATAACATGCATTTTTATACATTTCATATGCATAATTCAAGAAAAATCTAATTAGAAACATTTTTATCATTAAAAAAAGGAGTGGGAAACTTACAGGAAAAAATAATTTAAAAAAGATGTTACTTCTTTATTAAAAAAACAAAGCAATGCAATATCTTGCATGTGAGATATTACAGTTAAGAAAAATCATCGTCATAACATAAAGACTATAAAAAGATTTTCATTCCATTACTTCAGGGGATATCCCAGCAACATCAAGTAAAATAAAATATATAAAATTGGACCACAAAATAGAAAGTATTCAAAGAATCCGACACATTTACATAACAATAAACCATCCAGTAAAGCTATTGATTTAACACATTCTATTTACTGAATCAATTTAATAACTAAACATTTGATTGAATAATAAATGTACTTAGAAGAGGATAGGAACAATATAAGATGCATAATAAATAGGAGTTACATTCAGACTGAAGATACATTTCTGCATCCTACCACCCACCTCTATTAATTTAACAGAATTTTTAGATAGTTTATATCCATTTTATACAGTGCTATTACCATATTTTTGCAATGTGCCGAGAACATGCACCAAATTAGAAGGAAGTTGAAGCTGCTACAGCCAATTCAAGCATACAGATTTTTCAACTTCAATTAGTATTAGAAAATCCACATTTCACACAGAAGATGTTGAAAATGATGTCTTTGTACAGCCACACATTTTTAACATCTTTTTAAAAATTTTAAAGTTCCCACCTCCTATGTAACCCTTAGCAGAGATTTTTTTGTACTTCATTCTAACCTTTCACCAATATCATGAAGTTTTCCTCAATAGGCATATGGCAGTTTGCATCCCATTTCTTGTCAAGAATCAATCCAGTTTCTTTGAATTTAACATATGGTCAGAGTAATATTTAAATATCTCACCTCACAAATCCCGTTCATCTTCAGACAAACCTCCGACTGATTAAATTCTTCCACCGCCAACATCTTCTGAGCTGCCATCTGTAGTCAAGTTTATAAACTACAGATGGCAGCTCAGAAGATGTTGGCGGTGGAAGAATTTCATCAGTCAGAGATTTGACTGAAGATGAATGGAATTCTGTTTGAAACCTGGTTCATGAAAAACACGAAATTTGTGAGGTGAGATATTTAAATACTCTGACCATATGTTAAATGAATATTACCTCATGTTTACTTTCCAACATTAATTTTAAATTAGAATTCTTTGAATTTAGTTACAAGATTATGCACAACTTTCTGTGAGTTGCTGGAACATCAACAAATTTCTTTAAAAGCAGCAGCTAATCATAAAAATTCTCTGTTCTAAAGTGTATCTATGTTGTGACACACACACTTTGTTTCAAGAATTGTCACTTTTGTAAGATCTAATAACTGTGTCCTGCAGCACGTCACAAAAATAATGACTCTGTGTAAGAAGAAAAAAGTTAATATAGAACTGTATTGTTAGTGAGCAGCTGGATAATTTACTTCTACAGGAACGTGTCATGTGTAATTTCAAATTTTAGTGCAATTGTAGTCATGTTTGATACAATGTTGTCACATCTTTAATACTGTCTGAAACAACATACCGGTACCATATTTCCTGTCAATATTATACTGACCTCAGTAAAAAAAAATACCAAGGTCAAGATAACATTGAGAGGAAATTTTGTTATCTAAAACAATTCCATATAATATTAAATAAATGTTCGATCAGTAGGATAAAGTAATTATATTTGAAGAGAAAAACATATGTCCAGTCTAAGCATATATATATTTTTCTCTTCAAATGTAACTTGTCCTTCAGTGAGAAATATTAAATTAATAATAAAAACATAGGATAAAGGAAGTTACAAATCTACATTAAAAAATATCATATTTTATCAGAAAATGTCATTGCATAATTTGTAGTAATTACCATCAATAAAGGCAACTTAAATTTGAGTCTATGTGTTAAGTGAAATTTTAAATTTAAGGTATTTCATCGGAGGATAAAACTGAAAATTTTTTCAAAGAGCTGAATTTACCTTTGCTGCCAACAGATAAAAATTATTTGAAATATCAGTAAAGACAAATTCTGTTCAAGCTTGCTACTAAATAAGTTAGAGAAAATAAATGAATGCATTAAGTGATTAGGCATTTTGAATATGCACCTCTCTATAAAAATGCCATAATTTCCAAGGATATTGAATACTTCAAATGCATTAAATTTTCTTAAATAAAACCAACATCTCTTAGTCAAACTGAGAAGAACAAATTATAAAAATAAATAAATAAAATCAAATAAAATGAAAAACCCTTACCTCCACTGAAGGATTAGTTTGATCATTGACGAAGGAAAATTCAAGTCAAGCTAGTCGGTCTAATTTGACAAATTAAAACTCAAATATAGAACTCTAAAAAATTGCCCTTATAAATTATTGATGAGTAATGTTGAAAATATTAACAATGAAAGACATTACTTATAACAAATTTCCTTAAACACAACCCTGCTTTTTATCACCTAGTTTTAAGATGTAAGCTGGTAAACTGAAAATCTGCTGGTGTTCATTATGGAAAACGTATATTTAGATTACATCAATCAAATGAAAATACCATCATCATACTAACTTAAAAGAAGCAAATCATTTCTGATGGAACAAATGAGGAAAAAATTAGAATAAACCATGAACTTGATGTATTTTTAAAAGAGCTGACACATTTCTAATGAATAGACTTATTTAATTATTTAATGAAGATGGAGGAGAATAGAATGAAAGAGAGTAATGTTATGAAAACCATTAGGAGGGAGATGGGAAAGATCCTGCAAGAAATGGGTGCACTATATAGAAGAAGATATGAACGTTATTAATTTAAGAGGCTGGAGATAAAAAATTGAAGCCAAGGCACAATGGAAAAATATTGTTAAGAAGGCTAAGACAAAAAATAAACCAATAGGCCAAGACTATTAATTAAATATATGTAGGAAATAACACTATGAGATTTTTTTTTAAATTGTTAATAAGTTCTATATTTTGACTCTATATATAATAAAGTTGACTATTCAAGTCGTAAGGAAAACAAATAAGAATGAACTGCATAAACAACTGTTAAGATGGCAGTATCAAAAATTCAAGAATTTAACATAATTTTTTGAAAATTAAGATTGAAATTAATCGATATTTAAAATTAAAACAAATTAGAAATAAAAGAACTGCCGATATAAAATTCATCAATAGATTAAATATATGTAGGTAGGAAATAACACTATGAGGTTTCTTTAATTAAATTTGAGTTCTTTTTTAAATAAAGAAATATGAGGTGAGTCAAAAACAACTCGAATTTAATCATCAATAGATGTTTGGAATTGGAAATTACATCAAAATTTGAAATAAATATGAGGTGAGTCAAAATATACAATTCATTAATAATTAGGGCTAAGACTATTTCTGGGATGTAATGCCTGTGAATGGATGAAAGAATGAATGAACAAATAAGGATACAAACATTTCAATTTTAATTAACAGAGTTGGAACCTTCACGACTCACCTCATATTCCAACTCCTATTAATTAAAATAAACCTCATGGTGTTTATTTAACTTTCACAGGGAAAGAACACTATAAGGTTTAATTTAAGAATTAAATTAATGTTTTTATTACCTCACCTCATATCCTTTTTCTTCTATACTGCAGTTTCAGAGCTTATCTCCATCATCAGTAGCCTCTGGTCGACCGGTGTTATGTCGTTTCTTGGCAGTTTTCTTCTTACTTCTATTGGTGGACCGATGAACCTCTGGATCAGGTCAAAATTTGCGGGAGTTTCGAAATTCATGAGTTTATCTTTCTTGTTTTTTTGGATGTGGATTTTTTCCCACATAAAAAAAAACAAGAAACTCATGAATTTCGAAACTCCCACAAATTTTGACCTGATCCAGAGGTTCATCGGTCCACCGATAGAAGTAAGAAGAAAACTGCCAAGAAACAGGTAACACTGGTCGACCAGAGGCTACTGATGATGGAGATAAGCTCCGAAACTGCAGTATAGAAGAAAAGCGATATGAGGTAAGGTAATAAAAACATTAATTTAATTCTCATAGTATTACTTCCTTCAAGCATTAAATATCAATTTTATCTTAAGGTTTTACAAATATGATATGAAACACCAACAAATTTAAAACTAATATACTTTTCAACATGTTCTAACATTAACCTAGACATGTCTTCAGCTACAAGTCAATTTGCCCGTTTACATCTGGTTATGACTAGCGTGTTCTTTATTATTTACTATTTAAAATTACAACATGGAATGTATAATCACAAATTTATCAAAAAACATAGTCTATGAAAATACTTTATCAGGATTAAGTTTTTTTTTGTTGGAACTGAAGTAGATTTGAAAATAAATATAATTTTACACATACATTGATGAAAATATATTACAGGGCTTACATAACCACACCAATTTTTTATTTACCCAAATTAATATTAATTATAAACAAAAGGTTGTGCACTTATTACTTAGAGAAAAATTCTGAAGTTAGTGCATTTAGGAAAAATTATTAATACAATGAAATATAGAATAACAGGAGATGACAGTTGATTACTATTAATGGAAAATGTGATAAAGTATACCTTAAGGTAGAATATACCTCATAGTGAGAATTCCTAAAAATAAGTAAAGTATACCTTATAAAATTTTACACTGATCGTATACATGATAAGGAACTTTGTAAAAAAATATGTGTAGCTTTCATGCATCATAGGCTGTTTCTTCAGCTGAAGATAATAGAATTTTATGTTTAGCTCAAGAAATTTCCAAAATGTTCACTTCCAGTTATTAAAAAAAATATTAACTATTGGTACTCAAATAATGTAAAAAGTGATTGATCATTTAGGAGTGGTTAATTAAGGTACGTATGTGCAAGAACAAAAATCTTAAGAACCACAAATTAATCACTTCGTACACTAGTTGTAAACTCCTATATGTATACAAGGATGTTCAATTACTATAACATTTTAGAAAAATATTATGTTTTTAAAAATGTAAACTTTTTATTTAAAATATGTATCCAATTTTCATTATCAATGTTTTAGTTGCAATTGTCTTTTAGTTACAGACTTATGTCTTATTTATAGGGTCAAAATAAAATAAATTAAAAAAGAATTAAACTATGTTATAAGTGCAGTTCCCTTTGTCTTAATTATTAAATTAGAACAAACGATGTTAAAATTTCTGTTAATGGTCATAAAAGCTAATTAATTTGTATTCTGTCCAGTTAACACTATTCAACATTATTTTGGGTAAATTTACATAATACAATATTTGTACAAAAAATCTCAAAGCATGAGAAATTTCTTTCACAATCAGATTACTTTCTTAATGTTTTAACCACAAAAAAAATTATTGATAGAAGTTTAGAAATGAGTCAATTATATGTTAGGCCTAATAGCAAATACTCATTATCAATTATTTACATTAAAACTATAGTTATACAACATAATATTAAATAATTAATACAACATAATGAATTCTTATACAATTATTACCAATGAATATTCAATGGGAAATCTTGTTATTTGTTTTTAAAAAATATTTTTTTTTACTTCAATAACAGACAGACGAAAACATTTATCTTACTAGAGTTGTTATAACTTTTTTCATTGGTCCATACTACGTTCACAAAAAAAAATTAATCTGTCTCCTTTGAAAAAAAAAAAATGAGGTAATGTAATTAATCGTTAGTATCTTTTCAACTCAAAGCAAATAATATAACAAAATTTTTAACGTTATTAACTTAACTCTTTCATAATGACTTAATTAACTTCTTTCACTACTGTTTTTAATACCGGTATATTCAAAGTAAGAATATATCAAAATTTCTAAAAAAGACAAACATGCTAAAAACAAGTATAAAATAGCGTAATACAAAAAAAATGTCTTGTACATAAGTATATTAGTCACAGAAATTAACATTTGCATTAAATAAATGCAAAAAACATGCAGAATAAATATTCAAAATATCAGCTACAGTCGAGATATGAACACCAACACACACATCATACAAACTTTTAGTGCATATTTAAAGCTCGCAGATCATTACTAAAAATTAGATAGCACCTCCTGAGATTTTTTTTCAAAACTGAACCAACAAAATTCATCCAATATCACAGGGTATTATATCACATATTAAATTAGCACATTCCCTGAATATTCAGGGATTTTAAAAAGCATACATATTTCTATGAAATTTGTTAAATTTACTGACAGTATTTTTTATGACTTGCGATTAGCAGCACTGTAGTTTATCACTCAAGAGTATAAGCAATTTTGAATTGCAATAAGAAAAGGTTTGAGTGTTTAAATGTATTAATATTGCTGTTACTTTGTTTAAATTATAAGTGTTGTATGTTATAAATTAGATTTGCAATTTCAAAATATGGTAAGTTTAGGATTAATAATAATATTGATAATTTGTATTAATGTGTTACATGTAAACAAAGAACTATTTTTCAGCATTTCTAACAATCTTATACTCTATGCTTTAAGGAATGTTTTACAAAATCTTTGCGATTATAGAGATTCAATTTTTGCTTCATTTTCTCCTCCAATATAATACTAACATCAAAAAACAAAAATGTTACAAACTTAATACTTCTACGAGTAATTTTCTTGTCATTCTTGTAGTACCAAAACAAGTCACAAAATTTAAAGAGAATTGCAAGATCATTTCTACAACATTGTATGTGAATGTTGTTTCAAGGTTAAAAATTTAACTGATTGTAATTCCACATAGTGAAATCCCTATTTAAGGTTCTAGTAGACAAATTCCTTGTATCTGGTACTAAATCGTTATCTGTCCAAGCTCAGTTTTCTCAATTTTGTATTTTGAAGAGACAAAGTATTTGTCCCCTTAAAAAACCTCAAATAGGGATAATCATGAGATTTCAGATAGTATGTAGCATTTACCAGTCAAAAGTCATAATTTTCTCATCAAAAGTTGCATTTTCATTTATACATTTTCCTGTCTCCTTATGACACGTTCTCTATTTTCATCAAGTTTGTTTATAATTCGTGAAAACTTTTCAGCATCCCTGTAAGTACAAGAAAATTAACTAGATGAAGATAAATGAACAACAGTATTAATAAGAATCAAATGAATCATGAATTCTTCTTACCTCATACTTCTATGTTTTTTTTAAACACAGCACTGCAGTATCGGCGACCATCATCACCATCATCAGCTGTTTTCACGATTGACAAATTTTTCTTTTGCCGGTAATTATCCAAACTGCCTATGGTGTTCTTTTGAAGGAATCATTTTCTAAACTGCCATCTGTTGTATTTTTGAAGAACTTTGTAATCAAGCTTGGTTCGTCTGGATGGCAGTTTGGATAATTACCAGCAAAAGGAAAAATTGACAGTCGTGAAAACAGCTGATGATGGTGACAATGGTCGCCGATACTGCGGTGCTGTGTTTAAAAAAACAGAAGTATCAGGCAAGAAGAATTCACGATTCATTTGATTCTTATCAATAAAACCTCATAATGGTAAAAATTCCCAAATTTATTATATTAAAAAAAACAGTATTAATAACAAAGATGATGGATAAATCATATTTGAAGAGGAAAAATTATACGCTCAAACTGGGGCTTGAACCCAGGACCTTTGGCTTTCTAGGCCAATATTCTACCGACTGAGCTACCAGAGCAAGTTCCAATCTAAACACAAATTTTTTTCTCTTATATACAATGTTAATTCCCACGCACCAAATGCTATGAAATCTTTGGTTTTAACTTGAAAATGGCTTTACATTGTAATGTAAAATTCCCAAATAAATGTCTTCTTAATAAAGAAGCCACCATTTGCAAGATAGAAGCAAAGGTATCATAGCATTTGGTGCACGGAAATTAACAGTGTATATAAGAGAAAAATTTGCATTTAGATTGGAACTTGCTCAGGTAGCTCAG
Source organism: Diploptera punctata (assembly GCA_030220185.1). Lineage (NCBI taxonomy): Eukaryota > Metazoa > Arthropoda > Insecta > Blattodea > Blaberidae > Diploptera > Diploptera punctata. The sequence goes on from JASPKZ010000793.1 coordinate 1,056,787, forward strand.
TCATTAGAGTATTGGCCTAGAAAGCCAAAGGTCCTGGGTTCAAACCCCAGTCTGAGAGTATAATTTTTCCCTTCAAATATGATTTATCCATCATTCAGATGTATGAAATGAATAGTAAAAACATCAAAACGAAGATGATGATGATGATGATATAATAATAATAATAATTATATTTAAGTGATGAAGGATATTAAAAACATAGTTGTTATAAGTTAAAATTTGTAATAGTTTTTTTATTCTAATAGATATTATTAATGGTGGCTAATAATAATCATTGAATTAACCTCTACATTGTAGAAGAGGATGAAGTCAAGACCAAGAACACAACAATAGACAGCGTAAAAATAAAATAAATGGAAGCAATTTAACTTTTACAGGAATTAATCACTATGAGGTTTAATTTATGATAAAATCAAATGTTTCCTACCTCTAATGATGTTTTTATTATTAATTTAACATTTCTCAATGAAAGATAAATTAAATTTGAAGAGAAAATTTTTTTTTTTTCGCCTAGACCGGGACTCGAACCCGGGACCCTTGGCTTTCCGGGCCAAGTGCTCTACCAACTGAGCTACCGAGGCGAGTTACGATCTAGACGCAAATTTTTCTCTTATATACGTTGTAATTCCCTATCGCCAAATGCTTTTGAAACCATTGTTTCTATCTTTGCAAATGGCGGCTTCTTAGTTAAGAAGACATTTATTGGAAATTTAACATTACTTTAAAAGCCAGTAAGGCCTCTAATGATGTTTTTATTATTAATTTAACATTTCTCAATGAAAGATAAATTAAATTTGAAGAGAAAAATTTTCGCCTAGACCGGGACTCGAACCCGGGACCCTTGGCTTTCCGGGCCAAGTGCTCTACCAACTGAGCTACCAGGCGAGTTACGATCTAGACGCAAATTTTTCTCTTATATACGTTGTAATTCCCTATCGCCAAATGCTTTTGAAACCATTGTTTCTATCTTTGCAAATGGCGGCTTCTTAGTTAAGAAGACATTTATTGGAAATTTAACATTACTTTAAAAGCCAGTAAGGCCTCTAATGATGTTTTATTATTAATTTAAACATTCTCAATGAAAGATAAATTAAATTTGAAGAGAAAAATTTTCGCCTAGACCGGGACTCGAACCCGGGACCCTTGGCTTTCCGGGCCAAGTGCTCTACCAACTGAGCTACCGAGGCGAGTTACGATCTAGACGCAAATTTTTCTCTTATATACGTTGTAATTCCCTATCGCCAAATGCTTTTGAAACCATTGTTTCTATCTTTGCAAATGGCGGCTTCTTAGTTAAGAAGACATTTATTGGAAATTTAACATTACTTTAAAAGCCAGTAAGGCCTCTAATGATGTTTTTATTATTAATTTAACATTTCTCATTTTTCTCTTCAAATTTAATTTATCTTCATTGAGAAATGTTAAATTAATAATAAAAACATCATTAGAGGCCTTACTGGCTTTTAAAGTAATGTTAAAATTTCCAATAATGTCTTCTTAACTAAGAAGCCGCCATTTGCAAAGATAGAAACAATGGTTTCAAAAGCATTTGGCGATAGGGAATTACAACGTATATAAGAGAAAAATTTGCGTCTAGATCGTAACTCGCCTCGGTAGCTCAGTTGGTAGAGCACTTGGCCCGGAAAGCCAAGGGTCCCGGGTTCGAGTCCCGGTCTAGGCGAAAATTTTTCTCTTCAAATTTAATTTATCTTTCATTGAGAAATGTTAAATTAATAATAAAAACATCATTAGAGGCCTTACTGGCTTTTAAAGTAATGTTAAATTTCCAATAAATGTCTTCTTAACTAAGAAGCCGCCATTTGCAAAGATAGAAACAATGGTTTCAAAAGCATTTGGCGATAGGGAATTACAACGTATATAAGAGAAAAATTTGCGTCTAGATCGTAACTCGCCTCGGTAGCTCAGTTGGTAGAGCACTTGGCCCGGAAAGCCAAGGGTCCCGGGTTCGAGTCCCGGTCTAGGCGAAAATTTTTCTCTTCAAATTTAGTTTCCTACCTCTCCTCATATAAATCTTTCATATAAATCCTCATATAAATACATTCTACGTAATCAGAAGATTTATATGAGGAAAGGACTAAAATAATGGCCTTTTGTGGAAAATCCCCAATACCAAGCAAAATTTGTCTAAATAACATTTTAGAGAGAGTTAATGAGTTTACTTATTTGGGATATAAACTTTCTTTTGTTGAAAATTTGGATTTATCAGAGAAAATTGTGAAATTCAACAAATCAATGGTAATCATTAATAGTTTTAAAACCTTCATTAGTGCAAAAATCAACTCCTACTCATCTTTATCAAATAATGGCTCGACCAGTCCTATGTTATGGGAGTGAAGCGTGGACTATAAGGACGAGAGATGAAAGCAGACTAACAGCTTGTGAGATGAAATTTATGCGCTGAACAGCTGGCTACAACAAATGGGATCGAAAGAAAAATGTAGAAATCCTTCAAGAACTTAATGTGTTACCAATACTGGACTACATCTCCAGATATCAGCTAATCTGGAAGGAACATGTCTCAAGAATGGCTAGATCCAGGATCCCCAAGGCAATAATGAACTACTGTCCAAATGGGAAACGGTCACTTGGTCGACCTATGAAAAGATGGCACGAAAATCGCTTTCTCAGGCCGTAATAGTTCTTCTAGGACTAATACCTGGCAGGATGATGACGATGATACTTTCAATAGAATTTAGCATATATACTTACTTTGGTGTACCAAAAGGAAACCTGTTTTCATTTCCATTATATTCAGCACTCTCTAGTAGCCTTGGTGTATTTCTTAATGTAACTTTACGAAGTGCCTCCACTGAGACTACAGGTCCTCTATTAGCAACAGCTCGTGGGCGATATTCCCCCTGAAAAAAAAACACAGAGCATATATAATCAGTAAATTCGATATACAATAACAAAACTTAATCCGTTAAAATGTAATTACTCATGTAATAATTCATAGCCCTTCTTTTGCAAGAATCAAGACTTTGGTGGATTAGTAACTAACTAACTGGCTCTATCAAACCCATAGGTTCACGGCCATGCAGACATAAGGTCTCCATACATCCCTATCCTGATCTAATGTTTTCCAATCATCCCCTGTATAATCTACTTCCCTCAAATCATGGATAATGTTATTCTTCCACCTCATTCTTGGTCTACCAACTGGGTGTTTTCTCTCTGGTTTTTCTACAAGAAGCTTCCATGCACCTCTTTCATCCCCCATACATGCCCATTGCAGTCTATGAGACTTAACTGTTCTTATTATATCTGGCTTCTCTATATATATATATATATATATATATATATATATAATTTAGTTCGCTATTATGTAGTTTTCTTCATTCACCTGTCTGTTCATCTCTTTTTTGCCCAAAAATTTTCCTAAGAACTTTATTCTCAAATACTCGTAATCTTCTTTTCTCCCTTAAAGTAAGAGTCCATGTTTTGCATCTATATAGTATAACTGGGAGAATAACTGTTTTATATATTTTCAGTTTAACTTTTTTTGAAAGAAGTTGGGATGACAAGAGTCCCTTTAATGCATAATAGCTTGCATTTCCAGAATTGAGCCTATGTTCAATTTTAAAAACAATAATCTGATTTATTCATTTCCAATACAATCAATCTTTACTATCATTAGATAATAATATTGAATCTACAATTCTAGCAATGTTATAGAAATGCATCATTTACAATACTTTTTTAATTAAGGTGAAAATGTGTACTTTTTAAACAATACTGCAATTGTTAACACACTAAGGATAAAAATTCCTGTCTGAACCAGGATTTGAATCCAAGATCTCCAGCTTTACATGCTGGTGCTCTACCACAGAGCTACTCAGGCAACTCCCTGCCAAAGCACAAATTTCTCTCTAATTCCCTAGACCCAGCAATAGTGAAACTTTGTTCCAGACGTAATCACCCAGTCAGTGGCGTGTGGTGGTCAGAGCAATTACCCAGTTGTGTGACAAAAATATAACTTACAGTTTATAAAAACTTTATTCCAAATTATTCAGTTTATAAATTATATGAATATTTATTACTGTAAATGTGTTTCTACAAATATTCCATAATAGGACAACATATAAAAAAGAACATTTTAAGATTCATACTCCTGCACAATTCAATATATTTAATATGAGCAACACATGCAGCGATACTAAAATGCCTTGTAAATTTTGCTTTTTTTTTTATGTTAGATCCGGTAAATCTGGAGTTGGCCTACCTTGTTGTATATCATTTTTCTCGTTGAAAGATCTGCATGAAAATGGTCTCTTATGTAAATTATAAACTATACACTTACATTAATTTTTACGAAACTGACAAATCAAATTTATTAGGAGACATTTACTGGGAATTTAAACACTAAAGTCATTAGGGTTTCTTTTGATGCTTTTATTATTAATAAAAGCTACTCAGGTAGCTAAGTGGTAGAACATTGGCCTAGAAAGCCAAAGGTCCTGTGTTCAAACCCAAGTCTGAGCGTATAATATTTCTCTTCAAATAGGTTGGTTGGTATCTAATGTCGAGCACTTGACAATGAAATCATTCGCTCTCGTGCACTCCAATATTTAGCAGAAAGGCTGGTCTCTTCTACAAAAGCTGGACAACGGAGGAGATGGTTTCTTTCCATATCTTCATTTAAATTGCAAAAAGGGCATTTAGGTGAATCTGTTATGCCAATTCTGTGTAGGTGTTTATTCAAGCAGTCATGTCCCGTTAGCAGTCTGAATGTTGCTACTGCAGATTTTCTTTGTAATGTAGTAATGTCATAAGCTTGTATATTTTCCCATTCCTTTCCAGATGTTTTGGTGGCGTATTCTTCTCTAAGTTTATTGATGTATTTATTTGAGATAATTCTTTTGATAGAGTGAAAGGAAACTAGAGTAGAAGTTAGGTTTCAAACAATTTTGCTACCCTTCTTGGCCAGAAAATCAGCTATTTCATTGCCTGTCACTCCACAATGGGCCAGAATCCATTGAAGTACAACTTTTTTATGTAGACGGGATAACTGTTTTATCATTTTGTGACATTCGATAATTTTGATGCTTTTGGGTGTTGTGTCTCGTGTTTTCTCTTCAAATATAATTTATTCTTCAGTGAGAAGTGTTAAATTAATAATAAAAACATCAAAAGAAGTCCTACTAGCTTTATAAAGTATAGTTTAAATTCCCAATAAATGTCTTCTTAAACAAGAAGCTACCATTTGCATGATCGGACAAATGCTCGTAGCATTCGGTGATCAGGAATTAACATTGTATAAGAGAAAAATTTGAGTTTAGAATGGAGTTTCTCAGGTAGCTCAGTGGTAGAGCATTAGCCTAGAAAGCCAAAGGTCCTGGGTTCAAACCCCAGTCTGAGCGTATAATTTTTCTCTTCAAACATAATTTATTCTTCAGTGAGATGTGTTAAATTAATAATGTAATATATACTAAATAAATTAATATTTAATTTTAGGAAGTGATATTTTGAGGTTATATTAATTATATTATTTTTAGTCTGATCATCTTACCTCAATATTAATGTTGATTTGTTCTTGAACATTAATATTGAGGTAAGATGATCAGACTAAAAATAATATAACTAAATAAATTCATTCAACATAGAGAAAAGTGTAAATTTTACAACATGTATGCTTTGAATAACAGGTCTTATAGTACTTGATTAAAATTGAAATAACATTTACTTACATTTATTGTTGAAGGTGTCTTCCTTAGTTTATTTTGTATTTTCTTAATATCCTCTACAGTGATAGACATATGAGACATTCGATTATTAAGTGTTGAATTTCCTTTCTTCTTTGGTATCTTAAGAGGGTACGGATTTCCATTAATTAAACTTGATGGCAGTGGAGGGGGCGGAGGAGGAGGTAGACAAATAGATGGTGGCAGTGGGGGTGGCGGTGGTGGTGGCAACCAGATGGAGGTGATGCAAGTCCATCTGTTTTATTAAACTGTCTTGATGAAATCAATTTCTTCATTTCCAACAATTCTCTTTCAAGCACAGATAATCTTTCTTCTAACTCTGCATTCTTTACACTGCATGAACAGCAATTTTTCTTTCTCCTCTCACTCTCCGTTATTAACTTAGTGAATAATATTAAGCCCTGTGGAGAAATTACAAAAATTAATTAATTTATTTGGCACCAAATGAATAATAAGTTATAAAATATTAATTTAAATCACATAAATGAAATAAATATGCAATATTTCAGTATATAAGATTTAGATTAATGTAATTTTGATATAATGAATAATAATTAACTAATATTTGAAGAGAAAAATTATACGCTCAGGCTGGGGTTTGAACCCAGAACCTTTGGCTTTCTAGGCCAATGCTCTACCACTGAGCTACCTGAGAAACTCCAATCTAAATGAAAATTTTTCTCTTATATACTGTTAATTTCCGATCGCCGAATGCTACTAGCATTTGTTCGATCATGCAAATGGCGGCTTCTTGTTTTAAGAAGACATTTATTGGGAATTTGAATACTACTTAAAGCTAGTAGGGCTTCTTTTGATGTTTTTATTATTAATTTAGCACTTCTCAGTGAAGGATGAATTATATTTGAAGAGAAAAATTATATGTTCAGATTGGAACTTGAAAGGTCCTGGGTTCAAACTCCAGTCTGAGTGTATAATTTTTCTCTTCAAATATAATTTATCCTTCAGTCTGAAGTGTTAAATAATAAAAACAATAATTAACTAAAACTAACTCACTTACACTATCGAACCCATAGATTCATGCCCACATGGACATAAGCTCTCTAAAATTCCCTATCTTTAACTAATGTTCTCCAATCATCCCCTGTATAATCTATTTCCCTCAAAAAATGGTTAATGTTATTCCCCCACCTCATTCTTTGCTTGCCTAATGAATGCATTTCCTTCTGGTTTTCCTACAAGGTTTAGAAAATCAGCCACAATGCCTGGGGAACCCAATATGCTGACCACATATCACCTCTATACTGGATTGATGATCATTTCCATGTCCCTCTTTCAGTCCCCATTCATGCCACATGTCCCAGTCCATGAGACTTAACTCTTCTTATTATTAAGTTATGTAGGTATTCTTATTATATCTGGTTTCTCATAAAGATCATGTAGCTCATTGTTATGTAGTCTTCTCCATTTCCCATTTGTTCATCTCTCTTCAATACAAAAATGTTCCTAAGAAATTTAATCTCAAATACTTGTAATCTTTTCTCCTCCCTTAAAGTAAGAGTCCATGTTTCACATCCATATAATATAACTGGAAGAATAACAGTTATATATATTTTCAGTTTAACATTTTTTAAAGGAGTTGGGGTGACAAGAGTCCCTGTAATGCATAATAGCATGCATTTCCAGAATTGAGCCTATCTTTAATTTCTTTGTGCATCTCATTCCTCTATTTGCGATTATTGTTCCTAGTCATTTGAATTCAGCCACTTCTCCAAAATTTCCCCCATTTATCATTAACTGTCCATTTCCATTATATAATGCAATTCTATGTGTGAATATATATTTAGTTTTATTGATGTATACTTCCAGTCTCAATTTCTTAATGTTTCTCAATACAGTGTGCTTGTTGGCCATTAGTACCTCCTCACTATCACCCTATCAGCATAAACTAACAGCTTAGTAATACCATTGAGTTGTAGGCCTTCTTCGTCCTCTAAAGATTTGATGGTATACTCTCGTACAAAATTGAATAGCAGAGGAGATAGTGCATCTCCTTACTTTAACCCATTTTGAATTTCAAAAGCATCCGACATGTCTTTGCCTATACACACCCTATTCTCTGTGCCATTTAGACACATTCGAATAAGTCTAACTTAATAATTAAATTAATGTTTTTATTACCTCACCTCATATCCTTTTTCTTCTATACTGCAGTTTCGGAGCTTATCTCATAGAAGTAAGAAGGAAACTGCCAAGAAACGACATAACACCGGTCGACCAGAGGCTACTGACGATGGAGATAAGCTCCGAAACTGCAGTATAGAAGAAAAAGGATATGAGGTGTGGTAATAAAAACATTAATTTAATTATTAAATTAAACCTCATATAGTGTTCTTTCCCTGTGAAAGTTAAATAAATAAGTCTAACTTTTTAAGAATTCTGAACTTCACTAGGATACTATTTAACTTCTCCCTCTTAATTGTGTCTATGCCTTTTGAAATCTGTATATACTTGAGGCGCAGTGCCATTTTAATCCCATTTATTTTCTAAAATATGCCTTATACTAAAAATTTGATCTATTGTAGACATGTTTCTTCTAAATCCACATTGATGATCACTTATTACAATGTAAAAAATAATAATAATCATAATAATAAAGTCAGGTTGAGAAAAACAGCTACAATGCCTGGGGGATCCAATATGCTGACCACATATCACCTCTATAATGGCTACCAGCTGGTAGGCTTAGAACCTTCTAGGCCTGTCACGCCATGGAGTTAATAACAATAATAAAGTACCAGTAATTTTTAAAATTCATTGCACTAAACACATCAAGTATGCATTACAGAAACTCTTGACATCCCAACTCCTTTAAAAAACATAAAATTAAAATATATATAAAACTATTATTCTACCAGTTATGTTATATGGATGTGAAACATGGATTCTTATTTTAAGGGAGGAAAGGAGATTATGAGTATTTGAGAATAATGTTCTTAGAAAAATGTTTAGACCAAAGAGAGTTGAACAGAGAGGTAAATGGAGAAGGCTTACAAAACAGTGAACTACATGGTCTTTATAGGAACCCAGATATAATAAGAATAGTTTGTCTCATAGACTGTGGTGGGCAGGACATGTGGCACAAATGGGGAATGAAAGACGTGCATGGAAGCTTCTTGTAGGAAAACCAGAAGGAAAATGTCCAGTTGTTGACCAAGAATGAGGTGGGAGAATAACATTAACTATGATTTGAGGTAAGTAGATTATACAGGGAATGATTGGAAAACATTAGCTCAGGATAGGGATGAATGGAGGGCTTATGTCCGCACGGCCATGAACCAATGGTTTTGATAGTGCCAGTTAGTTAGTTAAACACATCAAGTATAAAAGACAATATAATGTAAATAATTTTTCAAAAGAGAAAAATTTTCACCAGAACCAGAATTGAACCAAGATCTCTAGCTTTACACACCAGTGCACTGACCAATATGCTATTGAGGTTTCCTAGTTCAAACAGCTATTTTTCTCTCTCTAATATAATCCTGTTTCCCCGAAGCGTCTACCTTTATTTGCAATCCAATTGGGTCGCTTCTAATTCAACAAGACCTTATGATGGGATTACTAATACGGTGGGTTGTTTCCGATCTCTGATAACGATTTGCCAAGTAGATTGTGATGTTGGAGTGTGAGTCATCAGGACAGGAGTGTGCGAGGTGATCAAACCAGTCCGTGTGCTGCTTCTGTTACACTCGCACACGTGTTGCTCTCATAATGCCTAATCAGATAGACATGTTTTGGGAAGGGTACATTACTGCCCTTTCCGGCGCTAATTATAATTATTCCGCAATTACTGAGGCTTGCAAAAACGTAATTTTATGGTGTCAAAGTGTGGAATTAGCTCAGTGCTTAATTCCAAAAGGAAAAAAAACAGGCAAATCCACGACCTGCTACTACCCGTACCCCAGATATAATCAGAAAGGTCAAGGCCCTTATCTCTGGTGGTAACCCTGCCACAAAAGGATGATTGCGAACAGATTGGGAATATCCCATAAAACTGTAAACACCATAATAATCAAATATTTAAACATGAAGAAGTGCCACAAAAGCAGAGTTCATAAATTGTTGCCACGTCACATTGCCGAATGCCGCACCAACAGCAGGAAACTAAGGAAAGCACATGGCAGGAGAAAAATGGAAATTTTTGGTCACACTTGATGAAGCATATGTTTATCTAGGAGATTGCAACAAACCCCGGGCAATTTACTATAGAGAAAGGGGTGAAAAAAAATTTCAAAAGTGGTATGCCGAATGCAGAGAAAGTTTCTCCAATGGATTTATGGTCATCGCGGAATATTGCTACAATGAAAACTGACCATTCGTAGAGTAGCTAAAAAGGCCAAAATCAACTCCTAGTACTACTAGGAAGAAGTTCTCACCCCAATTTACCCATCTGAAATCCCAGCTCTCTATGGTACAGACAAAAACTAAGTCTGGGTGCACCAAGACAAGGCCTCCAGTCACTTAATACATTTCAGAAATATTAAAAATTGTGAAATTGAAAAATCTGCAATTGCTGCACATAGTTTATTAGAACATCATAAAATTGGAGAGAAGCTAAACTTTTAAAACAAGTAGAGAAACCTTTGGAATTGACAATTTGGGAAAAAATATACATTCAGAAAAACAAAGATAGATCAATGAATTTTGATATCCCTAACGAAATTACTTTGATTTCGTAGTTCATAAATTCAACCATAGATGGCAGCACTGAAGATGGCGACATTAGAACAGTTGACGGCCGAAGAATTTCGTCAGTCGGAGTTATGGCTGAAGATGAACACGACTGTGTTTGAAATCGCGATATCATGGAAGCATGAATCCTATGAGGTAAGTTGTTTAAACAAAATGTTCTCCGATGAATTTGTATAATAGTAGTATTCATATTTCTATCATAAAATCATCGTGAATTGGAAGCGACCCAATTGCAAAGTGAACGAAGGTTTGCACCACAGGAAAAGGTGCTCTATAAGAGGAGAAAAAATTATTTTTATACAAGGAAGCCAGGATAGCATAATTATTAGTGCTGGTGTATAAAGCCTGAAGTTTTAGGTTCAATTCCTGGTTCAGGTGAAAAAAAAAATTGAAAAAGTCCACTATTTGTTGATCACTTACTCCATGAATTCTTCTAAGTTTTACAGAATCACAAGTTGCTCAAATGCTTAATGTAGCTTCCATTAGATGGCTCTCAAATTGGAGTTACCAACTTTCAGAATAAATTCACAAACATTTATTAAAACCAACTTCCCATTCCCTAACCTAACAAAACAAGTTACATGCATATTATCTAATAAACTGGAAACTAATCTTATATTCGTGGGCATTCAATGCCCACATAAGCTGCATGTATATGCAGCCCCACTGTAACTTATACACCACAAGTATGCAATGGATTCGTGTCATCAGCTGCGACTGGAAACACATAATGAAGAATGAAATTAATTTTATGTACTCATCGGAACCTAACCAAATGAAGTTAATTTCTTGAAATATGGTTTGAAATTACTTGCAAATGTTGGTAACATCGATTTGAGAGCCATCTAGTGGAAGTTACAGTAAGCATTTGTGTCTGTAATACTCAATTCACAATATTCGCGTAATTATATAAATTAAGAAAATCTCATAATGTAAAAATTCCCAAATTTATTACATTAATTATATAAATATTTTAAAATCATAAGAAATGTTTATAGAATCGTTCCAAAATGTTTAAAATGTACGAAACATTATTACAAATGGTAAAAGTGTGTAGTGCAATAGTGGCATAAGAATGTTGTATGGAAAATTGTGATCGACAAATACTAGACCTCAGCCAAAAATTCTATTTAAAAAATTATTGATCTTTCAATAGGTGTGTATAAATTTACATATAACATCACAATATAACGTAATGTAATATTTTAAAACTTTCCAGCATTTATTATTTAGAATGACTTCATGGACTAACAGCTGATAACATTTTTAATATCCATATCTCTCTAAAGCCATATCCTTGAAAAGTGACTGGAATGTTAATAATTCAGATAAAATTAAAATAATATTTGAAGAGAAATGTTTACACCTAAATTAGGAAATGAACACAAGGCCTCTGGTTTTATACACCAGTACTCTGTCCCTGGGCTATTTAGACATCTCAATTTAAACGGAAATTTTTCTCTTTCTCATACAATCTCTGCACGCCAAAGGCAATGAATCTTCGTTCCACGCCCCATCTGGCAGTTTCTTCTCAAGAAGACTTTAAATTTATCACTTCCCATTTGTCCTTCAGTGAGAAGCAATACATTTAAAATAAAACATATTTGAAGAGAAAAATATACGCTCAGACTGGGGTTTGATCCCAGGACCTTTGGCTTTCCATGCCCAATGCTCTACCAACTGAGCTACCTGAGCACACCGATCTAAAATAAGCTTTATAAGAGAAAAATTTGCAGTTGGTAGAGCATTGACATAGAAAGTGAAAGGTCTTTGATTCAAACCTCAGTCTGAGCATAAATTTTTCTCTTCAAATATAATTTGTCCTTCAGTGAGAAGTGTTAAATTAATAATAAAAATATTAAAATAAAACACTGAAAATAAAGCTTTGCTCTAAAAGTAGTGTTAATTCCAATTTAAAGCTATCTTGAGAAGAAGCTACCAGATTATGTGTGGAATGAACATTCATTGCCTTTGACGCCTGGAGATTGTATAAGGGAGAGAAAAATTCCCTTTTTAATTAAGATGCCTAAATAGCTCAGTGACAGAGCGCTGGTGTAAAAAACCAAAGACCTTGTGTTCAAATCCCAATTTAGGCATACATTTTTCTCTTCAAATATAATTTGTCCTTCGGTGAGAAGTGATGAATTTAGAATAAAAACATTGAAAATAAAATAATATATGGGACCATATTTTATGCATTTTGCATTCTTTAAAATTTAAAATTCAATATTTTGGAATAAAATTGGATGTGTAACCTTTGAAGTCATTGTGTAAGTTAACAATGATTTACTCAAATCAATAAACAATAGTTGTATTACTAAATATAATTTCTCTATACCCAAACTTCTCCATATGGGACAAGGATACTCCCTTGAGGGAGTTATCTAACAAGCTAATTTAGCTATGCTTATAATAAATACTACATACCAAAAAAATAAATAAATAAAACCTTTCTTAATATATAAAGGAAATAACACTATGAGGTTTATTTTAATTAAGTGAATTAGAATTTTCATGACTCATATAAATATGAGGTGAGTCGTGACAATTCTCTCTATTAATTAAAATAAAACCTTATTGTTTAGACTATTGAGAAAGGTAAATATTTATGCTGTGTACTAATTTCCATCGGTATGTTCCTAGAATTTACCATGCATAACAAAAAATCTAACATACAACTCAATACTGTATAAAAAATAAAAAAACAACCATTACCAACACCACCACTACCACTACCAACATTTATTTTTTAAATTTCTATTTAGATTATATTTGAAGAGAAAAATTTTCGCCTAGACCGGGACTCGAACCCGGGATCCTTGGCTTTCCAGGCCAAGTGCTCTACCAACTGAGCTACCGAGGCGAGTTACGATCTAGACGCAAATTTTTCTCTTATGTATGTTGTAATTCCCTCGCGCCAAATGCTTGAAACCATAGCTTCTATCTTTGCAAATGGCGGCTTCTTAGTTAAGAAGACATTTATTGGGAATTTAACACTACTTTATAGCCAGTAGGGCTTCTATTGACGATTTTTATTATTAATTTAACACTTCTCATAGAAGGATAAATTATATTTGAAGAGAAAAATTTTCGCCTAGACCGGGACTCGAACCCGGGATCCTTGGCTTTCCGGGCCAAGTGCTCTACCAACTGAGCTACCGAGGCGAGTTACGATCTAGACGCAAATTTTTCTCTTATGTATGTTGTAATTCCCTCGCGCCAAATTAATAATAAAAATCATCAATAGAAGCCCTACTGGCTATAAAGTAGTGTTAAATTCCCAATAAATGTCTTCTTAACTAAGAAGCCGCCATTTGCAAAGATAGAAGCTATGGTTTCAAGCATTTGGCGCGAGGGAATTACAACATACATAAGAGAAAAATTTGCGTCTAGATCGTAACTCGCCTCGGTAGCTCAGTTGGTAGAGCACTTGGCCCGGAAAGCCAAGGATCCCGGGTTCGAGTCCCGGTCTAGGCGAAAATTTTTCTCTTCAAATATAATTTATCCTTCTATGAGAAGTGTTAAATTAATAATAAAAACATCATTCTATTTAGATGTTTGGTTAAAATGTATCTACGATTTTTGGGTGCATACCCTGAGACTGTGTATATATACCAGTATGTGTAATTGTATTTACATGTTCACTGATTTTTTATGAATTATAAAATTACTCACAAACATTAAAATCCAACCCAGTATTTGACAAGATGATGATTAATGGCCTAGCCCATATAGATACTTTACCTCTCCTTAGTCACGAGTAAATAGACCACGTTCAGTTACCTTATTTGCCAAAATACATCATGAGTGGCATGCAGTCAACACACTGACTCATCAGACAATTAAGGTATTGCTAGGATATTGTTTATTTTTTATCATTTCACTCACCTCATACTTCATAATTATTGGCTAGTGGTTATGCATTATGAAGTATGAGGTGAGTGAAATGATAAAAAATAAACAATATTAAAGAACCTCATAGTGTTATTTCCTATCTACATAACTTAATATTGCTAGGATATTTGAGATTGGTAAATTTTGCTCAGAGGCCTCTTTATTCAGGCTTAAGGATCTTTTTGCAAGCCTGAAAATCTTCAGACTCGGGACCCACGGCCTTAAGTGCTACTTGGATCTTTCCATCCTAAAAAAATCCATCAACTGCAACTGGGTTTGAACCTGTGACACCTAGGACCAGAGGCAAGGAGCATAACCACTAGCCAATACAGTTCAAATAAAAACCTGCCAGATCAGGAATTTAAACTTTGGGCCACTCAAATATAAATTTCACATTATTAACCCTTTGTATGCCATGCCTGGCATGCGCCGGTGAAAGTGTGTATACAGAGGTATGCCACGTCCGCCAAGCTCCGGTTCTCAATCTTATTATTTTAAATATTTTTTCCCGAAGTTTTTACTTCAATTTACTAAAATTATTTTTTGTTCTGTGTTTGTACATCCTTTCTTAGCAATACTTTGCACATCCCTTACAGAATAATGGTAGAGGCTGGGTAGAAGGGTTTTCTAAAGGAGGGTGTATATTCATGTTTGAAGGTCTTTTTTTGGCGATGGAATGTTGCAATTTCAGGATTTTCTCTTTATTTATTTTATTTTTAGTTGAAAACATACCTGACCAAGGGGTAGGTCATGCGGTTGAAACACAGTGATTCATGTCTCGAAGATGATGAAAATACAATATGCGAGTTTATTGTGTCAGTTTTCTCAGAAGATGAAAGTAACAGTAACAGTTCATCAAATGATTATTCGTTTCACGAATGTGATAGTAGTCCTGTTTCTAAGAGAATATTATAACAATCTAAGCCTGTAAATAGTAAAGCAAGTGATGTAGACCTAAATGAACAGGGTTTGAGTGACAGTGGTGGTGGGCGTGTTGCGCCAGATAAAACACGTGGCATAGAACAGCTGTTTGACTGGAATTTATTCGAACCCAGGACCCTAAAAATGTTCAAAAATATTTAATATGATATGTGTTTAGTGATAATGCCATAAAAAATTTCAATGAAGACACCATTCTGAATTCGAAACTGGGATCTTTACAAGTGGAAGCCACACCGTCTAATCTTCAAATAAATGTATAATGGTGAGTTCCAAATCAATTTCGCTTGGCATGTAGACAGTAAATTATACTTTATATAGGTTTATATTATATAGTATGGCGTAGTACTTTACATTTAAAAAACCAGGCACTCACACCCAGCTGGCAAAAGGAAAACTCGGCGGTCAAAAGGTTAATACCTGAGTATTCCTTGCATTCATTACAAAAATCTAAATTCATGATACTATAAGTTAACTTACTGTTGTATTATAACTCTGTGGCTCATATAGTCTTCAACTGGGTGATTACAGTGTAATATTTATCAGTTCAATTTTCATGTTTACGGAAAAACAAAAGGGAATAAATTAAATATTCAGTGTATAATGTTAATATTATTCGTTTTTAAACATCTTAATGATGGACAAATTATATTTGAAAAGAAAAATGTACACTTAGACTGGGGTTTGAACCCAGGACCTTTGACTCTCTATGTCAATGCTCTTCCTAGGCCTCCAATCTAAACACTGTTTTTCTCTTCTACATAGTTAACTCCCTAACCCCAAATGCTACGAGCCGCAAATTTTTCTCTTATACACTTAATTCCTGATCACCGAATGCTATGAGCATTTGCTCAATCACACAATTAAGAGTGTATAAGAGAAAAATTTGCATATAGATTGTAATTTCTCAGGTAGCTCAGTGGTAGAGCATTGGCCTAGAAAGCCAAAGGTCCTGGGTTCAAACCCCAGTCTGATCATATAATTTTTCTCTTCAAATATAATTTATCCTTCAGTGAGAAGTGTTAAATTAATAATAAAAACATCAAAAGAAGTCCTACTGGCTTTATAAAGTAGTGTTTAAATTCCCTATAAATGTCTTCTTAAACAAGAAGCGCCATTTGCATGATCAAGCAAATGCTCGTAGCATTTGGCGATTGGGAATTGACAGTGTATGAGAGAGAAAGTTGCTTCATAGTTAAATATGGGAAATAACATTATGAGGTTTTTAATTCATAAATTAATGAGTCATATTTTTACATCTTACCTCATATTTTATGTTTCTTTGAGTCATAATGTCGGTTGAAAATGAGAGAGATCCTTCTCTTGAAAACTAGTTCCCGTATTTAAAGAAACATAAAATATGAGGTAAGATGTAAAAATATGACTCATTAATTTACAAATTTAAGAAAAATTTGCATTTAGATTGGAGTTTTTCAGGTAGCTCAGTGGTAGAGCATTGGCCTAGAAGCCAAAGGTCCTGAGTTTAAACCCCAGTCTGGGTGTATAATTTTTCTCTTCAAATTTAGTATGATATGAGCATGTTGAATATGTATTTTAATGTGTGGAAAAGTGGTAAAATTAACAGAAAATTCTGCATCACAACAACAGACTAAGGTCATATTAGCTGTGAGTCTAGTGACACCGAATATTGCATGGATCAAGTATCATAAGAGTTGAACTTTTAGAGGATAGGTGAGGTATAAAAAAATTTTAATTTAAATCTTATCATAAGAGTTGTATGTTTGATAAGTGAATTACAAAAAAAAATGTGTTTCGCATGCTTTCCAAACTACCTTCCCAGTTTGCAATGGAAGAGGAAGGATTATTCAAAGGAACTTGACCAATGGTTACACAGCACTCACCTTCCTAATTGCATTCAATGTCTTTTGAAGCCACCAGTTTACCTTCGTGGAAAGCCATATGAATATCTCCATCATTCTTGAAACTGTCAGTGATGTTGGCCATCGAACACGTCTATGACACGTTGCCACTATGCTTACTGTCATTATCTTCAACATTACTGATCGCAAGAAGTCAAGAGATTCTCTATCGTACAGTCTTGGCTGTAATTACAACAAAATAAATATATCTGCTATTAACATTTTTTTGTGGTGAAAAAATAGTCTCTTGGTTGAGCGAAAGGTAGTAATGTGAAAAATAAATATTGGTTTTAATATACAATTTAAGATTGTTTATTTTTTATTATTTCACTCACCTCATACTTCATAATTCCTAGCAGACCCAGGGTTTCTTCACATCATTTGTGACATTCTCAATGCTGTGTCACGTTCACAACTGACGTCCAACAGCCTTCTATCCTGCAGACTGGCCTCCAGGATAGAAGGCCGTTGGACGTCAGTTGTGAACGTGACACAGCATTCAGAATGTCACAAATGATGTGAAGAAACCCTGGATCTGCTAGGAATTATGAAGTATGAGGTGAGTGAAATAATAAAAAATAAACAATATTAAAAAACCTCATAGTGTTATTTATTATCTACATAACTTAATACAATTTAAGATGTTTCATTTTTTCTCCACTAGGGTGCATTCTTACAAAATTGTGATCCAATTTGGCAATAAATAATATGATCAAGTTGCAATGAATAAACAAATGTAACCACACATTTCTGAATTATTTTCAAACATTGCCATTTACATTAAATATATAAATATTTCAAAATACCAGTAACTATATTTAAATAAATATTTTTGAGTAAACAGCTTAATTTTATTTATTAAATAGTCCTAACAAATGCCATTCTTGATTTCCAAATCATTTATATGATTTGGAAATCACTCATGACATTACTTATGACTATTTAACACGTGCCCCAAATGGGAGTCAATGACCAATCACATTTCAATGATTTTTTATTTACAACCAATCACAGTCGTGTTTCGCCTCGAATTTATCAACTGAAGTTTATCATATTAAAAAAAGCACCTCCCTTTTAACATTCTGAATAGGTCATAGCAATATTTTGCAGTGACCGACTCTCCAAGAAATACGGCTACCAGTTTGTATGTCAGCAGATAGCGCATGCAGGGGATAATATAAAAACATTTGTAGCAATTGATTATATCAGGGTTGTAAGGGGTAGTGACGTGTGTACAACCTCTCCTACCCAATTCTCATCCTCACCTTCTCGTGGTACAACCCGTTTTCACAAACGAGGCTCTGAGGACCGAGTCATGGCGGTATAACCGTTCCATCGGGTACTGAGTAAATGCGGTATCCTAATGTCTGTCCAGAGACTAAAAGGTAGCAGCCCTACCACTGGACTACTTAGCGTCGGGCCAGTAACCTGTCCTAAGGAACTTCAAAACTACTTTCAAGTCTCAACACGAAAAAATCCAGAGGTGTTTCTCTTGAGGCCGAAACAGGTCAACAAATGGCCTAAATTCGTGAATGTACTATGATGATGATGATGATGATTATACCACCAAAAAAAGAAACCACTGTTTGCACTTTCTTAAACGAATTATTTTCCAGGAAATAATGTTGCAGAAAAATATAATTGACATATTTACATCATAGGACATCAAAAATTCATTAATACATATAATGTTGGTTATAAATATCTCCATTAGGGTGTATTCTTACAATATTTGCGATCCTTTGGCAACAAATAATATGATCTGGTTGCAGTGATGAACAAAAGAAGCAAATGAAGCATACCAATCGTTTCTCATTTCTTTTCAAACATCGTCGTTTACCTTAAATATGTAAATATTTTAAGATAACTATAGTTAAATAATGATTTGTGAGTAAACAGCTTAATTTTATTTGTTGAATAGTCCTAACAAATGCCACTCTTGTTTTCCAAGTTATCTAGATAAATTCACGACTCACTTCGTGAGTCGTGAATTTATTGATAATTTGGAAATCACTCATGGCATTACTTATGATAAATCCCAGCATGGTTTAATTATAGGAGAATCATATATTCTAATAAACGGCAATGGAATTAAAAAAGCCCTATACCATGATCTATATGCATACCGTATTGTTTCTGCACACTGAGCTAGTAAGTGAATCTTCATCTTCCTCATCTGATAATGTTGTTGTAGAAGGTACTGATGGCAAACTGTTAGCAGTTTCAATACTTGTACTGCTGACACTCTCACTTGTTGACTGTAAAAGTATAAAATCCGTATAAAATAATGACAAAGACTTAAGCTAAAGGAAATGTTTAATTTTTACAGTCATAATTTCTACATCAGTTAGGAAAAACCAGGTAAGTCTTCAAAGTAATTTTTACAGGAGAGCAAAAATTAGTTCAATGACTTACATTAAGGAGTGCATACATCGAAAATTCAATGCTTAATAACACCGTCACTATTCGCTTGACGACTTACCCGTTTTTATCGAATGTGCATCGGACCAAAAGCGATCGGGAGATGTTAATAACTCATTTTCGACCAAAAGTTGACTTACCCGGTTTTTCCTAACTGATGCAGATTTAATCTATTTATATTTTATGACATTTTTCATAAAATGTAGAAATTAAATCCCTAGAAATGAGTTCAAGAGGATACTTGATTCACTGAGGATGAAATCCTAGGCTTCTAGATGAAAATTAATGATAATTATCAAAAAAACTAAGGTTTATAATACCTTATTAAAACATTTCTTAAGAAAAAAATGTGAAAAAAATTAATTTCTGATTTTTATTTCTAAAAATTACAATATTCAACATTTAACACAATACAATATTTTATTTGCTATTTTTCAAAGCATAAATAAGAAAAAAGAACCTCCTTATGGAACTACAGATATAACTAACTTCAGAAGAACAATTATATTGTTAAATCAGTTAAATTAAACCATAAAGGGTAAAAAGAGTAACTATCTTAAATATATAATTATAACTAATTCACTGGCACTATCAAAACCAGTAGGTTTATGGCCACATGGAGCCTGAGCTAATGTTTTCCAATCATCCCTGTATAATCTACTTCCCTCAAATCATGATTAATGTTATTTTCCCACCTCATTCTTGGTCTACCACTGGGTGTTTTCCCTCTGGTTTCTCTACAAGAAGCCCCTCTTTCATTCCATTCATGTAACATGTCCTGCACATCATAGTCTACGAGACTTAACTAATCTTATTATATCTGATTTCCTATTAAAGATCATGTAGCTTACTGTTATGAAATCTTTCCCATTTGCCTGTCTGTTCATCTCTCTTTGGTCCAAAAATTTTCCTCGGAAATTCATTCTCAAATACTCATAATCTTTTCTCCTCCCTTAATAGTAAGAGTCCATGTTTCGCATCCATGTAACTGGGAGAATAATAGTTTTATGTTTTTAGTTTAACATTTATTGAGAGAAGTTGGGTCAACAAGTCTCCGTAATGCATAATAGCATGAATTTCTAGAATTGAGCCTATCTTTAATTTCTTTGTGCATCTCATTCCTATTTGTAATTATTGTTCTTAGGTATTTCAATTCAGCCACATTTACAATTACAAAATCATGTAGTTTACCTTTTAGAATTATGTATATCCTATAGGACAAACTGAACATCTTGGATAGCAGAGATGATCTTCCTTCGGACTAAAAAGAAACATTTCAAATTCTGATCTCGCTGCACCCCCATAATATAATCCAAAGGTTTCTGATTCCTGACTATCTTCTCCTGGCCCTCTAACTTCTTGTAAAGCAACTATATCCAAGGGTAATTCATCTTATTTGTGTTAATTTTCTAGTGCCCCACTATTATATAATGTCCTAACATTCCATGTTTCTAGGAACATGTCCCTGTGTTTGAGTCTTTGGCATGAATTCTCTGAAGTAGTCCAGAGTGGGGGACCATTTTACCTCAGGAAAATTTTACCCCAGTGGAACCCATGTCTGTGTTTCTTGACGGTTGTATTTTTGTAGTGAAAAATCATCACTCTTTTGGCCAAGGTACTTTTTTCATGTGACGTATCACCTTCGACCTGTCCAGCATGGGTAATCTTTCTGGCACCAATGCTACCGTCAGCATAGCTCTTGGGGTCATTTAAGCATGCAAGCAACTCTACCATGACAAGGTAAAGATACCATGGAGGAATATTAAATATATATATATGTATAAAACAGAAAGTAATTTATTTCCAGGTAATTATTATAATTGAATGAGTCATTTCGAAAAAGGATCATCTCCAATTTTTTTTCAAATTCACTTTCTTCGTTATTCCATGTTCAAATATCTACTTCCATCATTTCCGTGTGAGAATGGATCAACTACAGTATTCCTTTACCACTGTCTGACTTTATTCAGTAGCAATTTCAGATTCATTGTTTTATCCTTAACAAGTTGAATAAGTTTTTTTTTTACCTCTCCTGTAAAATTTGATCAGCTGTAGATGATCCATTTTCGAAATGACTCATTCAATTACAAACTTATAGTTAATTCAACTCTTGGCTGCAAGCTATGAGCAACCTGGTTACTAAATCAGTAAGAGATTCATAAAAATGATTCTATGACTCTTATGTGGAAGATAGACCAGTTATGAACAAGCAAACATGACTTGGTCAAGAGTTACATTTTGACATACTGTAATCTATATTTATGAACACTATAGAATCTGTTGCAGATAACATGAACAAAGAAAGAATTCAGAATCATTCTAAATTAAAATTGAAAATAAAGTTGTATTTAACTTTTTTTTAAATTTTGTCCATTAAAATTAAGTAACTATAAAAGAATGTAGTTCAGAAAATAAATAAGAGAATTTGGGGGGAAAAAATAGCATCATACATAAATAAATAAAAGTGTTAAAAAATAATATAATAATTTATCTTCTACAAAATTAATTTAATTATATTTGAGTTGTGTTTTTGACTCACCTCATATTCCTTGATTTTTATGCAGATTTAGGTTTTGTCAGAAAGTTAGCAACGAAACCTAGGCCTGCATAAAAATCAAGAAATATGAGGTGAGTCAAAAACACAACTCGAATATAATTAAAATAAACCTCATAGTGTTATTTCCTACATATATTTAATACAATTAATTTATTTAAATCTGATATTGATTGACAACATATCTATTCCTAGAAAGTCCTATTCATGTGAAGTGAAATGGTACAGTAAAATTACATTCAAAGAAATTCAAATAAAATTCTAAAGTTTTGTTACGTAAATAGCCAAACTCAAGAAATCTCTTTTAAATACTTTGAGAATAAGAAATATTCCCATTTTAAATTGGTACAACATATATTTTCCATAAATTTTTATTCAATCATATTTGAGTATTTAAAAAAGTCAGTTATTATGACTTAGCTTCCAATTTTCATGTTATGTAATGGATTAAAAAAACAGAAAAAAAATAAATAAATGCCCTTTAGAAATTCAGAACATTAGTAATATTTAAAATTGTGTAACTCCAACACATTCATAGAGAATGTAGCAATAAAATAATGAAAACAGTAAGGTTATTTCAAATTTGTTTTCTAACTTCAAATCTATACATTTTCCATATATTACCCATCCAAGTGTTTTGTGCAGGCGAAAAATATGTTAACTAACAAACTATCTTTCTCTTTCTCTTCCTTACTATGTTGCCACTTCCTGTCCTTTGTATTATGTTGTTTGATTGGCAGGTAGAGAGCTGACAAATACTATGTATTTTAATGATCCGTCGTTCTGCGCGGTCAGTGGCAGAATGACTAACTTGACAACCCTGTTACTTTTGGGGTAACGTCTAGGAATGGGCTGTCCCTTCCTTGCCCTTCTCATTACATGTTGCCACTTGTGATTTATTGAGAGGCTGGTGACAGAGAGATGACAAATACTGTGATTTTAAATGATCCGACAGCTTGACCGTTCAGTGCTTAAATGACTAATTTGACAACCATGTTAAGATCTTTCACACGTGTTTAGAGATTCTCTCCCCACATTTGAAGTTGAAAAATTTCAATACGTGATCCGATGTACAGTTTCCTCCTACATCCCTTCCACAGATTCGGTAGATCGGCGACACTAGCACTAAAACTCTTCCCCTCTGGCCGTGAACAGTTAACTTGGATGTGTAATAAATCTAAATTTCAAAATATGTTTAATATAATCACATGTAACAAAGGAGAATAAGGGTCGAATGTTTGAACGCATTAGACAATAAAAGGCGTTCTCTGCTGATAAAGTTTTATTCAAACACATTTTTCTTACTCAGAAATCTATTCACGCGGTAATAATTGTAAAGCTACCTGACAAGGTACCTTAAGATCGTAGCTCAAGATATAAACTTATGTGAAAATCCCGAAGGGAACCGATGGTAACCGATGTAGTTTGAAACTTATCCAAGATGTCGGACCTTGAAGACTTCGATCATGTTTTCGTTATACGCGGAGAAGAGGAATTTGATAGAGTCTACCAAAGAATTCAACTGGAAGAACAGGAGAATCGGCGTAATATTGCGCGTCGCAGACGTGTTTGTATACGGTATTATTTGCGGGATGCAAGCATAAATGCATTCCTCTATAGCAGACGAAAATAACGGAAGTGGTTTTATCGCTGAGAATTCTGGGTAATTCGTTGCCAATATTACGAAAACGTCAACATTCATGCATGACCGGTTAAGGTGGCCGTTAATTCGATCTCAGCTCACCAGTGATTGGAAGTAATTTGAGTAGAGAGTAATGTATTTGCATACGACCCTAAAAGTATGGGTCAAGGACATTCACAAATATTTTATTATAAAGAACTTACTATTCTCATTCCATAAACTTAATTAAATCTCTAAAATTCATTAGAAACATTGAACGAAAAAGTAAAATATATGGGGTAATAGGAAGTCTAACTAGTATTCCGAACGTTCTGGATTCCATTCCAAATATAATTTAAAAATTTTTCTTACATCATAAAGTCTAGGACAAGATTCATTATGCCCCATGAAGGCAATTGGATAGCTACTTGAATAAAGAAGCAGCAAAATATATTTACAAAAATTTTAATTAAGGACCAGGGTTTGCACCTCACTAACTCGTGTCTCCATTTCCGTCATTTACTAGCTGCTGACAGCAGAGACTACATCATAAGCCTTGGCTCTTCAGAGATATCTTGCCATAATG
The DNA here is from genome assembly GCA_030220185.1 of Diploptera punctata. Classification (NCBI taxonomy): domain Eukaryota; kingdom Metazoa; phylum Arthropoda; class Insecta; order Blattodea; family Blaberidae; genus Diploptera; species Diploptera punctata. The sequence continues at coordinate 1,081,115 of JASPKZ010000793.1, forward strand.
TAATTTTACTGTTTGTATTAGACTCTGCATGAATAATTTATATAAATTATGCTTAAAATTAATATAAAAAATTGTGGAATCTTCACCTGAAAGGTCCGTCTCCTCAACTTAATTAATTATTTAACTGTAGCGCTTTCGGGACTTGTCCCATCATCGGCAGGATTCAAAACTGATGTTTCACTGAAGATCTGGTTCGTTTACGAAAACAAACCCAATACATGTAACCCCCTCTACCAGATCTTCAGTGAAACATCAATTTTGAATCCGCCGATGATGGGACAAGTCCCAAAAGCACTACAGTTAAATAATTAATTAAGTTGAGGAGACGGACCTTTCAGGTGAATATTCCATAATTTTTTTATATTAATTTTGAATACCTCAACGGAACACATCATGAATCTTATAAAAGTTAAATTATGCTTGCAACAGATTCTATATTTCCTTATTACCAATTTTAATGTAAGGTAAAAATATTAATATCATACCATCAATGAACATCTACTTCTGCTACGTGCTTTAGTAGTGGTGACCAATCCATAGACATCGCTACCATTTTCTGATGATCTCAATTGAGGAGCTGAACAAGGCCTCTGGTCTGCTGCCTTTATCTGAGATGTAAGGGTTGTTGGAGTCGTCTCACATGTCACTGGACAAGCAATCTTTAAGTTAGATTGTTTGGGCGAAAGTACAATTAAATCTACCTCATCTTCCAATAACTCACTAGAAATTTGTGAAGTTTCTTCAATGCTTTTTGTACGCTTTGTAGGTCTTGTTACAGTTGGAGACAGGTCTTTATCAGTATTCTTCTGTTCACTAATAAACAAATTATTCTGTGATGAATCATGTCTTGCTCTTTTATTATTCGGAGTTATCAGAACAGGTGAAATTTCTTTCTCTCCGAGTTCTGGCTTAGGAGATAAACACAATATCTCATCCTGGGTTTCTGCACTTTTTGTTTTCTTGATAGGTTGACAAACTGATGATATTTCATCTGTACAAGATGTCATTTCATCATGACTTCGTTTAGTTTTAGGAACATCTCTTAATTCTATTGAGAAATAAGGAATATCCTCTGCAGCATCAAGCCATGATGTTAAACAAGAGGTGGAAGCATTCTTCTCTGGCCAATTAACATTCTTCTTGGTTCTGGTAAGACTAGAGGTTCTACTTCGCTTGTTTGGTCTTTTAACACAGGAACATTCACTTTTTCTTTTTTCTAAACCCTTGACAAGAGAATCAACATTTTTTTTGCTTTCAGTATCCTTGTTAGTTCTAACTTCGTCTGTACAAGACATTTGTGCACAGTGACTGGATTCCTTACTTTCAGAGCTAGTAGACTCTTCAGAAGCTACTGCATTACATACACCTCCTTCAGAACCTGAATATTGGGCAGATTGCAATTGCATTAATCTTTCTTTTTTCTTAATTCTTTCCAGTAAATTCAGTAACTTTTGCCTCTTTGCACGCTTCTTTCTTGCTCGGATTTTCCTCCTTCCAGGCATGATATCAAACCCTACAATAAAATATACTGAATAAATTTCCAAAATTTGTCTTTTATGGTTAGTATGTTTTATTAAAATATAAAAAAAGTGGTTAGTTTAATCTCTCGAATCAAATGAGAACACTCATTCAGTGGAATTAACAAATCTTTTAACTTCTTACAGCTACAAATGGGGTCTATTAAAAAACACCATGTGTTATAGGCATAGGAGGCTCCTAGCTTCACATTCACACATAATTATAGAGGTGGACAATCATCCAGCCATTATAGGAATGTTGTGACCCAAAATTGTTATAGCTGGTTCTCCCAATCTGGACCTGTTACTCATGCTGGTCCCATACTGGAAAAAATTTAATGAAAAAATCTCTTCCTATATAGGGACTGGAATCAGTCCCAAGTCCTTTAACTCTGCATCAAGTGTGATGCCTTAAACCATTCAGTTATGGTGTGGTTCAATTGGAGACTACAGGAGGGATATATTGTTGACACTCATATATGTAGTGATGGGGAGGAGCACCGCTAGCCAAAATTTGTAATTCAGACATGGTAACATCTCGCTCTGAATAGTAACCTTCAGACCAGTTTGACGTACACTATATGCATCAGCTATAAACTCTCTCTATGACAGTCTGACGTGCGGGGAATGTATCGCACGAAATAATTTTAAAACTGTTTTCTCTCTCCCATCGATTAACTGTAACATTGTTAATATTATTCATTTTTTAAACACCTTAATGATGGACAAATTAGCTCAGATGGAAGAGCATTGACATAGAAAGTCAAAGGTCCTGGGTTCAAACCCCAGTCTAGGCGTATATTTTTCTTTTCAAATATAACTGTAACATTATTATTAGGGGACTAATTTTAGTCACAGTGGCTATAAAATGAAGGCTTAGAAAGAGAAAAAAAAAATGAAAATAAAATTAAGTCTTCAGAAAAAATAATGTTACTGGTACTTAAATCAGCACCTTGTCTATTTTCAATTTACACACCACTTTGGCAGACCACTTTTCATAGATGATGCATATACTTGTATTGTGTACAGAGAGCAGTGAAGGATGAATGCATAATTTAGTGTTTGTGCATGGTGTAAGTGTACTGAATGAGGAATGATGATTGAGAGAAGGAAGAAGGTGAAACCCGATGCTGACACATAGCTTACACCTGTTTAAAAGCATCAAAGGGACCACCAAGATTAACATCCTCATCCTACTGATGAATGTACTATATGCCTTCTCAACATACGTACTGTACTATGGAGGAGTTTGGGGTTTAATCCAGGCATCTTGTTCACAATATATTGATTAAAAATTGTATACCATCTCCTACTCCCAAGATTGAACATTTTAGAATTAAAATTTCCAACCACGCCTGGTATCGAACCCAGGTCCACTATTGACGAAGCAGGTACACTACCACCTGTGTTAGCATTTCAAGTGTGAATGGGAATTTAATTTACACTATTAACATTAATAGCCCTAAAGTTCATTGAAGTAAGCCACATAGTTCAGGTGGAAAGGTTTATGAATATGAACTGGATAGGCCTGGTTTAATTTTAGGTATTAGATTTCCTTTCTTTCATTCATTTCACTTTAAAAGACTCCCTAAATGAGTATCAGTAACTTTCTTGAGGATAAAATTGATTACAGAATTAGTCTATCTAATTTGTATATTTCTCATGCCATATGCACACAAACACACACACATATATTTATTATATATAACTTTCCTCTTTAGAGGATTGCCTCAAGGACAAAGTGATAGACAATTTTTGGAATTGATGAAATACATTTTGTAAATACATTAAAAAAAAACAAATTGTAGGCCTAATTGAAGTATACATACTATAAAGTAGAAATTTTGTAAAAATGGTTTCTTAAAATTGAAATTGATCCTCTAATGGCAGCGATGGCAATTTTAGAAAGAAACACCCTGTCCAAATCTGCCTTATAAAGATTCTTACATTAATTATAGAAAGTTTAAAATGTATTAACAGTGTATGTTGTACCTTTTTTCTCTGATAGGAGATAGTACATATAGCAGGATATATGTTTTATATATAACCCATAGACCAATTCCAATCCATAAACATAAGAAATAACTTTAAACAAAAATACTGATTTTAATTGTTGAGGAATTTTATCATGACTTCCCCAATCTGATACTGATTTTTTAATGAAAACATAAATTGGAGTAGTATTATCAAAACCAAATAATTTAACCTTTTCTTTTCATCAGGAGTGATTAAAATCCAGCTGGTGATTAAAACAATGACATCCCTCCCCCCACCTATCTCAGTCAATCCCATGGCAATGTCAAACCATGTCTATTCAAGCAACTAGCCCCTCAAAAAGATAATAGACCTAACAGTTATACTTTATACTATACTTGGTTTCTTTGAGTGAGTCACAAATAGCATCAATAACATCGTATAATATAAGCTTCAAGATTATTGTAATAGTATTAAGTACGAGCTGAGCCCCAAAAGCTCCAGATGACAACACACCACTGCTTGTGTTCATGCAGATTACAGTCACCAGGAACTGAAACTCTACCCAAGTTCCACCATCTAAGACTATTTAAAACTAACGAAACCTCTAAATTTTCATAATGAATAAATCACATGTTTACATATAATTTATGTATTAAAAAACATAAAAATGCACATAGCCAGTTAATTCCACTGTCTTGTTAAATCACTCTCTGAGGAGTGATGGCAGCTGCTAGCAGGATATAAGGATATAAAGGGAAATATTTCTTTAAATATGCCTAACTGCAATCATTTGCAAACTCCAAATAAAATTGATACACTCGTTTAGGCCCAATGTAAAAACTATAGGAACAAAAAAGAATTGTGCATCTTTAGGTGACTATCTGTATTTACATCGTCTTAAGAGACATAACAGAAGTGTTTCTTCAAGTTAGTTCAATTTAGTGATAATTTATTGTATCCAAAGCAATACCATATTTATTCATTGAGATACCTTGAACATATTTCCATTTACATCACAACTTTGTTTCTCTGGAACATTAGGAATAAATGTAACAGCAGGAATAAATCGTATGTGAACTGTTACACAATGTTGATATTTACTAAGATAAGCTATTAAAAAAATCTCCAGCTGAAAAATTAATTGGTTTAAGTTAATTTTAGAATATAAGTGATAACCAAAATTATTGTTTACCACTCTTAAGTTAGATTTAGGTTAGATTTTAAATTGTTTATCTTAAACTTAAAAAAGTTAATAATAATGTTAACCTCATATTTGAAGACAGTATTTAGATTACATTTCTAGTTGGTCTTAATATGCTTAATGTTTAATCAAAAGAATTGTTTATCAAAATTAACCTAAAAATAGTTAGCAAACACTTAATAACCCAAAAATTATAATTATGGAGACTCAAAAAAAATGGGTGCTTTCATTCAAAGTAAAAATTGTAAAGTGCATTTTTATATTTATTCAATGTATGTTTAACAAAATAAATTGATAAATGCCATTCAAATTCTAAACAAACCTTAGAAAAAATATATATATATATATATATATATACACACACACAAATTTAAAACCTATATAACTTATAATAGAGTATTTGGTGATCGGAAACTAAATAAATATTTATTTCAAATTCCACATAAAAATTATGGGGATGCCCATGGATAATTTAAAATGTATTTTTTTAATTACATACTTCATAATTTACAATTATCATGCTACTCACCTACACTCAAAATATAATGTTAATTGTGAAATCAGATAAATAGGTGAAACCAAAAGCAACGAACTACTACACTGGATTTCTAACTGGTTACTGACTTGCGTCATTGCTAAAAAATATAAACCGAACTGTTAAAAGAGTTAGATCATCAACCCAAATAATTTAAAGTTCCCTCTACAAGCAGAATGAAACCTTCACCTTAACGTATATCACGTAATGTATATTCATGGAGGTAATAATTCATGTAAGAGATATGCATTAGAATATTTACATATTCAAACAGGTTGTATCGGTTTGTATACGTAATGTAATATTTATAAATAAACTCACATTCACTGCAGGTGCTAAGTCATTCTCAATCTAGCTCCAGTTAATAACAATGTTAAAAGTTACGAATTGGCCAATAGATTACACACACATTGAAGTTAGCCAATGAAAGTTACAAAAACAAATGTGCATCGATTTTGTTTACAGCTAGAGTCAAATTGTTTCACTACGCGAGACAAATTCAACTTGTAATATTTTTAAAATTACAAAATAAATAAATTATTTTTAAAAATGAAAATAAATTATGTATTTCTTATCCCATTGAATTATTATTATTTACTCTGCATCAGTGCTTTAAACTCGCTGGGGTACACAACATAAACTCGGCTCAACTTTAGATTAATTTCCCCGATTTGTAATACTGCTGTTCTGCGTATTTCTGTAAGGCTTAGAACATTTGTTGCGGAAATCAAACCAAACTTTTTCCATATTGCTCTTTAAACTTAAATTAAAACAGCGCATAAGAAAATTCAAAGCCAAATACTATCAGAATGTATTGACTTAGGCTTTCACGGCCGGAGTTAGTATTATGATCTTGAAGAACATTTCTGGGCTGTTGGCCGTCGTCTTGAGGCTTGGAGATCGCTGACAAATCACCAGAGACTGCGTCCGGCATCCTCAAGACATCCCTTGAGGATACTGGGCGTAGTCTCTAGTGAAACATCGAGGATCTTCAATACTCAAGACCATGGCCAACAGTCCGGAAATCTTCTTCAAAATCATAATACTATCAGAATGGCCTAAACATATTGCTCAGGAAGCGAAAAACAAAAAATCATTCCATTCCATTGACTCAGTTTAACCTTTTATGTACTTTTACCCATGCTTTACATGGCACAAGCCACTGGGCCTAACAGTGACACAACCTGTAAGGAGAAGGATTTAACTATGGATCAAACACATGTCTAGCCGTATAATATCAATGTCCACTCGGGCGAACCTTTTTACTTATTATTAAACACATACTTTTTTAACCACACAGGACATGGATTCCCAAATAAGTGATCAGCTCAATGTCAGGACCTCCTCCGAGACAACACAACATTAAGACGAAATACATACTTCACACCATGTCTTGTAAGCCCATGTTTCCCTTAACAGAGATTTTGGCGTTCTCTCCCTACAGGGAAGAATTTGAACCATACTAATTTAGTTACACTTGTTTTCGTATAGATGTCAATTCAGTGGTCCGTGGTCAGCTTTCCGCCTCATACTGACATTTAGGAAACCAAAGTAGTACTAGGACAGAAAAATTTGGTAAATTTTGCTTAGAGGCCTTTTCATTCAGACTTAAGGATCTTTTACAAGCCTGAAAATCTTCAGACTCGGGACCCACTGCTTAAAGTCCGTCCTGAAGGACTTGCTTCTTGGATTTTTCCATCCTAAAAAAAAAATCCACTGACCCTGGCCGGGTTTGAACCTGCAACCCTCGGGACCAGAGGCAAGGAGCATAACCACTAGTCCACCCGGCTGATACTTCACATACATATTCATACTAAACATAGCAAATAGAGTAATGATAATTATGATGACCTGATGATGTTCAGGGGCCTTTTGGATCTTAAAGTTTCCTGACATTTGTCTTTCAGATGAGGAAAAAGACTAGAAAAAAACACCCAGGAATCTTGTCCCAACTGGGCATCGAACCCAGGCCCAGGCAACGACACTATCCCCAGACAACAGGGAAGGGAAAAAAAAAAATATATATATATATATATATATATATGTATATAGATAGATACATTAGTTACAGAGAGAAAGGGGCACGCCGTAGCATAGTGGTTAAGGCACTGAGCTACAAGCTGGAGGGTCGAGGGTTCAAGTCCCGTTGGGGTCAGGATTTTTAAACTGACCCAAACCCTCTGGCGGCACCATGGCCCTGGGGTCAACTCAGCCTCTAACGGAAATGAGTATCAGATGCTTGTTCTGGGGGTAAAGGCGGGCGTCATGCAGGGCTGACAACCCGGCTGACATAAAGTGCCGATTGTCTAGAAAAAATGGGAGCCTTAACCTCCTACTACCCCAGGGGCCTCCGGGCCTGTTGTGGGATCACTTTACTTTTTTTAAACTGACCCAAACCTTCTGGTGGCACTATGGCCCTGGGGTCGACTCAGCCTCTAACTGAAATGAGTACCAGACGCTTGTTCTGGGGTAAAGGCGGCCGTCACGCAGGGCTGACAACCCGGCTGACATCAAGTGCCGATTGTCAAGAAAAAGTGGGAGCCTTAACCTCCTACTGCCCCAAGGGCCTCCTGAGGCCTGTAGTGGGATCACTTTACCTTTACAGAGAGAAAAGAAAACACATTGTTAACAATTATGAATTAAATTATGAATACTTAGTCCTAAGACATACAATGTTAAAAAAACTAAAATATGAATACAGTTTGTACAAATATAAAATGTAACAGAAAATATTTGGCAAAAATACAAGAAGAAAACTAAATGATAAAAGGATATGGAATTTAAAGAAAGTTACACATGCTATAAATCTACATCATCAGAATTTGTCCACTAGCCCAGTTTAAATCTTTACCCTTTGCAAATAATAAACATGGAAAACAATAAACTCTATTTCTAGATACATAGCCGCAAATCCAACGGTTTTGATCATGAATCTTCAAGCTGAATCTCTTACAAAATTCTTTCCTGTGCTCATCTGTGTCTGTGTTAACTCTTGTTCAGGTAATTCTGCCACACTCCTTTATTTTAGACCTATCTTCTAAACCTAAATTTGAAGAGTTGGTCTCTTGAGGAAACGAACACTATTCACTGTTTATTTATAATTATTATGATTTTATATTTAAAATCTCAAGAAAACTAAATATTTACAGTTCGTACATTATTAAATATATCCTACTGTATTAAAATTGAAAATGTATATTCTGTTGATATACATGCTCTCAATATAATAATAATTCAAGACTTTTATACCAGGCATTCAACTAACTTATTTGGTTCCATCAGAATTCAAATGTTTGAAAAATTCAAAATGTTGGAAGTTTGGATTGACTCATCCGATACTGCCAGGCTTCGTGTTTTTGGAGCTGCATTTTTTGCCAGCACCTAGAGGCATTAAATCAAGCATATGCCACCTCACGCCTAGCGCATGCGCAAGCCAGGAAACTGACATCCAGGGGATTCACATTGAAAATGCATCTCTTCACTTCCAAAGTCTTTCTATATGAGACCTCCACAGCAAAAATACATTCCTGATTAAAAAACCTGGATATTTTAGGAAATCATTGGAAAAGAAAAGTACGAGGATATTATTCATCATTACGCTAGGCGGATGGAGTTCGTTAGTCCTGCAAGCAACCCATCTAGGAGAGACAACTCCGAAATAAAACAGGACAGGCTGAGCTCTGGAGCTGGGTGAAGGCAATCAGCCTAGGGAGGAAACCCCAAATAATAAACCCGCCATGAAAACGGGCTAGCAACCTACTTCAAGATGTATCTTATACATTGCTCGCAGTCCCAAGGATCAAGTGCACATCCAATACGTCTTCCTCCGAGGAGTGATTTTGGAAATAAACAGGATGAAAATCCTACAAATTAAGTTTAAGAAGAAGAAGACACTATTCACTTCTTTCACAAGTTTCTTGAGGGTTCAATGAACCATTGAACATATAGGAAGCACCATCTCTGCTCTGTATTACAATACAATCTTGCCTGTATACAGAGGCGGTGCATACTATATGTTCAATGGTAAGCAGCATAAAAGATGCTATCAATCATTTCATTATACCATCCCCAGGCAGAGATGCTTGTTTGCCAAGATTCGTTGAAGAATTATGCAGGCAGTAACTTGACACTAGACTGTGTGACATTTGTTTCAAGGTGCCCTCACATAATCTGTACTGTATGTTATCATGAAGAATGAGATGGACACATGCTGAATATGATAAATGTGTGGCAGTGCTCACTCTACTTACTAGACCTGGTCAAGTACACATTTGCTCCCCGAGTTTTCTAGTCTTGTTGCTTCTGGAGGCACATGACATATTCAGGGGAGTGGGAGGGGAATACCAAACCAAACACAAACATGGGAGTAGAAGTAAACAGTGTTCATAAATAAAAATAATGTATACAATGATTGTGAAAGCTAACGAGAATGTGTTAAATAAATTATCTGATTGAATCTACAGTCTACAAACCTTACACTTTGAATATAAGCCTGTACTTTACATGTGAAAAAATGAATTAAATATTTACTTAGTAGGCCTATTGTAAACAAAATGCCCTCCGATAGCACTAAACGTGTGTTTAGGATTTATATCAATTTATTCCATGTGAAATTGTTAAGTAAATTATAAATTATGAGGTTTATTTTCATCTAGCAATAAATAAAAATATCAGAAAATAGTTGGTCAGTATAGAATAACTTGTGTTATTACTTAAATAATATGAGTTAGAAAATACACAACTCACCTCATACTTATTAAATAAAATGGTCAATTGTACATTAATTGAATTTACGCCATTTAGAAAAATGTAAATATTGAGAAAGATGGATTAACCAAGTGAAGAATAGTCTACAAGAGAGAAGATATGAGTGGGAAAAACTAAAAAGAAGCAAAGCATGGGAAGATAAGAGATGGTTGAAGGCATATTTGGAATTGACCTTCCGAAAAAAGGATGATAATGATGATGAGTAATTTGGGAATGGATTTCAATGTGCTAAAAAAGCTAGAAAATATTATTTTTTTTTATATTCTAAAAATGGAAAGTATGTATAAAAAAATGGAAAAAAAATATTTTGGTTTCAATATAAAACAAATATATTTAATATAAAAAATCACTCACCAATCATGTTGAGACAGTGGAGAGTTAAAAACCTCGCTGTTGCAGTGAACAATGAAAACATCAAATTGAAAGAAAAGCTAAATTAAGAAAATGAATACAAAAAATCTAAGGAGCTCATGGCTTGGAAAAAAAATCTACATTAAAAAATAAGGAGAAAATAATTAATTTTGAAATTCTCGGGGAATGTGATTTAATCTGAAGAATCATTGGTCTTATATTTGAAGAGAAAAATTTTTGCCAGACCGAGACTCGAACCTAGGACCTTTGGCTTTCTGGGCCAAATGCTCTACCAACTGAGCTACCGAGGCGAGTTACGATCTAGACACAAATTTTTCTCTTATATACGTTGTAATTCCCACGTGCCAAATCCTTTGAAACCTTTGTTTCCATCTTTGCAAATGGCAGCTTCTTAGTTAAGAAGACATTTATTGGGAATTTAACACTACTTTATAAAGCCAGTAGGGCTTATATTGATGTTTTTATTATTAATTTAACACTTCTCACTGAAGGATAAATTATATTTGAAGAGAAAAATTTACATCTAGATTGGAACATGCCCCTGTAGCTCAGTTGTTAGAACATTTGCCTGGAAAGCCAAAGATCTCAGGTTTGAGTCTCGTTCTGGGCAAAAATTTTTCTCTTGAAGTGTAATTTATCCTTCAGTGAGAAGTGTTAAATTAATAATAAAAACATCAATAGAATCCCTATTGGCTTTATAAAGTAGTGTTTAAATTCCCAATAAATGTCTTCTTAACTAAGAAGCCACCATTTGCAAAGATAGAAGCAAAGGCTTCATAGCATTTGGTGCTGAAACTGCCTAGATTGGAACTCGCCCCGGTAGCTCAGTTGGTAGAGCATTGGCCCAGAAAGCCAAAGGTCCTGGTGTCGAGTCTCGGTCTGGGCGAAAATTTTTCTCTTCAAATACAGATAATGTATGTTGAAACTCTGAAGAATGTAATATTTGTATGGATGGAACAAAGATATGTGAAGCAATATTATAATATTGCAAGTAATTTGTATATGAATAAGAAGGTAAGAAATACAGGCTGAGTTATCAAAGATACAATAGTGTAGATGCAAGAACCATGATAAATACTGAATTGCATTGGTCCCTAATTCGAATCCCGTAGAGAACTTTTTTTTTTGTAATAAATGCATTTCTCCACATAGATGTAGAAAATTATAACAAATGTTTGTTTTGCAAAAGCTTATTCGTCTAAACATATTTAGCATCCATCCATCCATAGTAATTCTGCCCGAAGGCAGGTCCTTCACTGCAATCATAGCATTTTCATGCTATGCTTGCAGCTTTACTAGGGAATTGTAGGTGTGGTAGCTTCCCGTTGCTTTCCACACCGGTGAAAGATGATGATGATGATGGCCATATGATTTCGGGGACCTTTTGGGCCTTAAAGTTTTCCTGACATTTGTCTTACAGGTGAGGAAAAACCCCGATAAAAACCTCACCCAGAAAAACTGCCCCGACCGTGGATCGAACCCGGGCCTGCTGCATGACAAGGCAGCAAGCTATCTCGAGACCACAGCGGTGGACATATTTAGCATATTATAATGAATATAAAACAGTACACATGAAAAATTCACTAGTAGACAATGGTCAGTTTGCCACCTGTAGAGAAAATGTAGAACTAATGGCTATAATGCAATTCCTATATGTTAAGAAATTTAACATGCGTGAATAAATTGCGTAATCTATATATGTTCAGTTTTAAATTAATATAATAATATACGACTGCATAATAAAGAATACGGAATATTATTTCATATCCTTTTTTCATAAACAATTTTACAAATACATTCTAGGTAATAATATGGAGAAATCTCTTAGAATGTTCATAAATAAACTTAATTTAGACCTCTTCCCCTGCACTGTCCATTTTCAGGCAAGATCCACTGCCACAGTTGGAAGAGAGCTTGGAGTTGCAGAGTCTAACGGTAAGGTGGGCCAGTCAGTTTTGCTTAGGCAGAGAAGAAATTGTGTAATTCCTGGAAGGCAAAGAATTTCTTCCAAGAGAGAGGACATGAGTTTAATTTGGGAAGTTAGGCATCACCCATTTTCATGCTCCCTGAATTAATAATCAGGACCAACTTTTCATGTTTCACAGCAAACATCAGATTCCTCAATAGCCATGGCATATGGTATCAACGAGCTGCCAGGAAAGTTAGATAGCATGGAGCTGATCGTGGATCATCTGGCCTTTGCTTATACTCAAGAGGATTTTGTTTGGAGCTATCTAACTTTCTATGATGTCTGTATTACAAACAATGGTCTTGTCTATGTACATCATGTGGATGGTTACCGATATACTTGTTATGAGTATCCATGTGCGAGGTTGAGTCACATAACCATATCATTTTGGGGGTGGATGTCTGTCAGTGGGACAGGAGTTCTAGAATGTATCCAAGGGAGATTCAACTCGGCAGCCTATATCCATAGTTTGAAAACTTATTAATATCAGTTGGAGTTTGACGGAAGATGGAAGTAATACTATACTCAATGTTTTTATTATTAATTTCATACATTTCAATGATGGATAAATCATATTTGAAGAGAAAAATTATACGCTCAGACCGGGACTTGAACCCGGGACCCTTGGTTTTCTAGTCCAAGTGCTCTACCATCTGAGCTACCTGAGCAAGTACCGATCTAAACGCAAATTTCTCTCTATATACGTTGTAATTCCCACCCACCAAATGCTTTGAAGCCTTTGCTTCTATCTTTGCAAATGGCGGCTCCTTTATTAAGAAGACAATGTATATAGAGAAAAATTTGCGTTTAAATCGGTACTTGCTCAGGCAAAAAGACCATTTTATTTAAATAATAACTATTATGAAATAACCATTATAAAATTAATAAAAAATAAATCAAGTTATATTGAATCGCACAATAAAATTCTCAATGTAAATGAAACTTTGCTTCTATCTTTGCAAATGGCGGCTCCTTTATTAAGAAGACAATGTATATAGAGAAAAATTTGCGTTTAAATCGGTACTTGCTCAGGTAGCTCAGATGGTAGAGCACTTGGACTAGAAAACTAAGGGTCCCGGGTTCAAGTCCCGGTCTGAGCGTATAATTTTTCTCTTCAAATATAATACTATACTTTTGAAACCAGTATCATGAAGACATGCAACTTTATAAGGTGAGATGTTAAAGCATTTTCTCCAACTCATTCATTAATGTAAATACCTCATAGTGTTTCCTCCCACTGTAATTTTAATTATTAGTATCTTCTGCTCAAGTGTTATCCTGAAGGAATGTTTGTACTCCAGCAGGATAACCATCCGGTCTACCATCCTCTTCGGGTTAAAAGGTGGTTTCAAAGGAGATGTGATACCCATCTCTTGGATCATCCTCCCTATGTCACCTGATATGAATATGCTTGGGCGAGAGTGAAGGCAACTTTGCACTCCAATGAGCAGGACCATTATGGGTAGAGTTGTTGATGTAATGGTTAGAGGTGGCAATGGATGAAGAACTTTTACAGAAGATGTGATATCCATCTCTTGGATCATCCTCCCTATGTCACCTGATATGAACATGCTTGGGTGAGAGTGAAGGGAACTTTGCACTCCAATGAGCAGGACCATTATGGGTAGAGTTGTTGATGTAATGGTTAGAGGTGGCAATGGATGAAGAACTTTTACAGAAGATGCGATATCCATCTCTTGGATCATCCTCCCTATGTCACCTGATATGAATATGCTTGGGTGAGAGTGAAGGGAACTTTGCACTCCAATGAGCAGGACCATTATGGGTAGAGTTGTTGATGTAATGGTTAGAGGTGGCATTGGATCCAGAACTTTTACAGAATTTTGTGGACTCCATGCTGTGGAAAATAACCAAGAAATACCATTTTTAGACCTTAAATTGATCAGGAAAAAAAAAAAAGGAAAATAGAATTTTGAATTTACAGGAAAGAAACACATAAGAATTAAATTAATCATGATTATTTCATACCTCATACTTCTATATTTCTTTAAATACAGCACTGCAGTATCGGCAATTTCTTATCACCATCATCAGCTGTTTTCACGATTGAATCGTTTGCCAAATAAAAGGTATGAAATAATCACGATTAATTTAATTCTTATGAATTTGAACCTCATAATGTTAAAAATTCCCAAATTTAATATATAAAAGAAACACATATTGATAATTATATGAAAGCAACAGGTTTTAACCATAAACAGGCAGCATTTAAGAGTTTAACATACAGACTTGTGAACATTCCCATGAGCAGAGAAAATTTTAAGAAAGAGAAAAAATACACTATAAAAATAGCAAAAGAGAAGGTTTTCAGGTACAGATGATTCATAAGAAAATAAATAAATTCAAGAAACAAAAAGTGATAAATGAAAGTACTCTTCAGACATAAAAAAACTGGTAAAAAATTCAAGAAATTTACATACCATCCTTTAATATTTAACAAGTTTTATAAAAAATTTTCAGCAAATTTAACATTAAAGTAGCACAGAAAAATGATTACAGTTTGAAAAAATTAATCATAACCAACAAAAATTAAAAGATTGAAGACTGCAACAAATCAGGGATTTATCAAATTGATTGTAAAATAATATACTTAGGAAAAACAAAAAAGGACTTAAATACAAGATTGAAAGAACACCTTAGAAATGTTAAAAATGGACAAATCTGCAATAGCTGCACAGCATGGTCAGAAAAACACAGAATTGAAACCAAATTACTAAAACAGTTAGAAAAATCTAAGGAACTCACAATTTGGGAGAAAATTTACATCTGCAAAAATAAAAATAAAACCATGAATTTTTAAATTCCTGGAAAAAAAACTAAAAAAATTTGATTTGGAATTTCATCGGTCAGCCAGCAGAGGGAGAAAAAAATCAACTTACATGATGGACAGCCACAAAACAACAATTGGAGGTATCGACAATGTCACACAGATGCGACAAAACCTAGGTATGCATAAAAATCAAGAAATACAAGGTGAGTAAAAATTTCCAACTCAAATATAAATATTTTATTATTTACAGTATTATATAGTAACTACTTACTTATTGTTTATTTTTTATCATTTCACTCACCTCATACTTCATAATTTATAGCAGACCCAGGGTTTCTTCACGTAATTCGTGACATTGTCAATGCTGCGTCATGTTCACAACTGACGTCCAACGGCCTTCTATCCTGCAGACTGACCTCCGCGCCATCTGGTGGCCGACCGAAGAATTTCCAAATCAGGCCTCTTTCTTTATAACCGGGTATTTCAAAATTCATAGTTGTATTTTCATTCTTGCATATGTAAATTTTTTCCCAAATTGTGAGTTCCTTCGGTTTTTCCAATTGTTTAAGTAATTTTGTTTTGGTTTCTATTCTATGTTTTTCTGACCAGGCATGTGCAGCTATTGCAGATTTTTCGGTTTCTCCATTTTTAACATTTCTGAGGTGTTCTTTTAATCTTGTATTTAGATTCCTTTTTGTTTTTCCTATGTGCAAAAAATCGGGAATTTATCAAATTAATTGTAAAGATTGTGAAAAGATATACATAGGAAAAACAAAAAGGAATCTAAATACAAGATTAAAAGAACACCTCAGAAATGTTAAAAATGGAGAAACCGAAAAATCTGCAATAGCTGCACATGCCTGGTCAGAAAAACATAGAATAGAAACCAAAACAAAATTACTTAAACAATTGGAAAAACCGAAGGAACTCACAATTTGGGAAAAAATTTACATATGCAAGAATGAAAATACAACTATGAATTTTGAAATACCCGGTTATAAAGAAAGAGGCCTGATTTGGAAATTCTTCGGTTGGCCACCAGATGGCGCGGAGGTCAGTCTGCAGGATAGAAGGCCGTTGGACGTCAGTTGTGAACATGACGCAGCATTGACAATGTCACGAATTACGTGAAGAAACCCTGGGTCTGCTATAAATTATGAAGTATGAGGTGAGTGAAATGATAAAAAATAAACAATATTAAAGAACCTCATAGTGTTATTTCCTATCTACATAACTTAATAAACTACTTACTTATTTTAGGAATTCTCACTATGAGGTATATTCTACCTTAATTATATAGTAACTTCAATTAAAACTCATGGTAGCAACATACTTATGGGTTATAGTTGCTTTTCCTTGTGATATTCAAACACAATCAGAATTTCAAAGCAAAATCTACATTAACTGCACTAATATAAATTAAAAAATCCATAAAAAAAAAGGAGAGAGAGGGAGAAAGAAACTTACTTTAAGAATATACTATTGCAGTTAATCTGTACGTAAATAATTTAAGTTCAGTATATAACAATTTAGGTAATTTAAAAGGTCAGGATTGGAAATAATTGTTGAATAACATGAAACTATTTATAACATCTTTATTTTTTAAATCCGTTTTGCAACTTGATGTGATTAGTGTTTCTGATTTACAATTTTCCAACCTTTTCTTTATTTTTGTACAATATACAAATTTTCACAAATACTCAGGATTAAAGCTATAACAAATGCATTTATCTACAATGACACGTAGCCAAATGCAGCAATTCCAATCTGATACCATATTGTGTCCTGAGGTTTGATTGGCAGCGTACTTGTGGCATCTACATTCATTTATTTTCTAGTTCACTTCTTGTGGACAAAATCTTCACCTTTTTGGATATTCTTTTTTAGCTCTGGAATTGCAGCAACTAGTAATTCGTTTTCATAGTCAGATAATTTTCCCAACCCCAAGTTCTTCTGGATTCCACTGGGCTACAAAGAAAAAAACATAAATTTTATTTATATATTAAATTTGGGAATTTTTAACATTATGAGGTTCAATTAATAATAATTAAATGAATCGTGATTTCTTCTTACCTCATACTTCTATGTTTTCTTAAACACAGCACTGCAGTATCGGCGACACGTCATCATCAGCTGTTTTCACGAATGTCAATTTTTTTCCCCTTTTGCCAGTAATTATCAAGACTGCCATCTGGTGTTCTTTTGAAGGGATTACTCTTCAAACTGCCATCTGGTGTTATTTTGAATGAATCATTTTCTAAACTGCTATCTGTTGTATTTTTGAAGAACTTTGTAATCAAGCTCAGTTCGTCCGGAATCTCAAAGTTCATAGTTCTAGTATGGTTTTTTTGAATATATATTTTTTCCCAAACTGTTAAATCCAAAGGTTTAGATAGCTGTTTTAAAAATTTTGCTTCTTTTTCAATCCTATGATGTTCTAATAAACTATGTGCTGCTATAGCTGATTTTTCAATTTCTCCATTCTTTATGTTTCTGAAGTGCTCTTTTTTTACGAGTTTCCAAGTTCCTTTTTGTTTTTCCTATATATATATATATATAAAGAATGGAGAAATTGAAAAATCAGCTATAGCAGCACATAGTTTATTAGAACATCATAGGATTGAAAAAGAAGCAAAACTTTTAAAACATCTATCTAAACCTTTGGATTTAACAGTTTGGGAAAAAATATATATTAAAAAAAAACCATACTAGAACTATGAACTTTGAGATTCCGGACGAACCGAGCTTGATTACAAAGTTCTTAAAAAATACAACAGATAGCAGTTTAGAAAATGATTCATTCAAAATAACACCAGATGGCAGATTGAAGAGTAATCCCTTCAAAAGAATACCAGATGGCAGTCTAGATAATTACCGGCAAAAGGGAAAAAAAAAATTGACAGTCGTGAAAACAGCTGATGATGACGACAACGTGTCGCTGATACTGCAGTGCTGTGTTTAAAAAACATAGAAGTATGAGGTAAGAAGAAATCACGATTCATTTAATTATCATAAATTTTATACTTACATTTACAAGAGAAATAAATAAAATAACAATAATAAAATAGTAGCAAGCCACCAACATTAGTGTTGTTCATATTTGAAGAGAAAAATTATATGCTCAGACTATGGCTTGAACCCAGAACCTTTGGCTTTCTAGGCCAATACTCTACCGACTGAGCTACCTGAGCAAGTTCCAATCTAAATGCAAATTCTGCTCTTATATATGCTGTTAATTCCCGCACACCAAATGCTATGAAACCTTTGCTTCTATCTTGCAAATGGTGGCTTCTTTATTACAAAGATATTTATTTTGGGAATTTTACATTACATTATAAAGCTAGTACAGCTTCCTTCGATGTTTTTATTATTTATTTCATATATCTCAATAATGGATAAATCATATTTGAAGAGAAAAATTATACGCTCAGACTCTTCAAATATAATTTATCCATCATTGAGATGTATGAAATGAATAATAAAAACATTGAATATTTGTAGTTCTTTACGGATATCTTCACTTCATTTTTTATCCATTAAAGTACATCCTGCCACAAATCATATTTCCTTTCTGCTGCTTCTGTTCTTTTAAATGAATGTTTATTCAGAGTCCATATTTCTGAGCCATACAATATTGCTTTATAAAATTTTAAATGTGTTTTTCTTTTCTTACTTTCTTTCCCAGTGTTCTTTTAAGGGTGCCACATATATATTGAAATATTTGTAATTTATTATTTGTCTTTTTCTCTATTACAACCTAAAGATACACCTAGATAAATTAAATATTTTACTTGTTCTAGCATTTTGTCATTTAGTACTATTTTTTGTTCTTTCCATTTCTTTGCCACACGGGCCATTTTCAGATCCAGTTGTGAACATGTTACTTCTTAGAGCACCAAGGCATACCACACCGAATAAATCCATTTGTTTAATAGTAAAACAAAGAGAAATGAATTAATGAAATGAGGGCAGAAATAGTAAAATTTAACTTGAAAAAATTGATTAATTAAAATAAATATATCAATGGAAGTGGAGATCTCTAACAAAATAACACTTTAGAATATTTTTTCAAAACAAACTTAAAAAATTCTTACCCCAAGTAATAAGGGAGTTGAGAAATATTTAGCTTCTGTAATATTTGATCGAACATATGCACATTCAATGACGTTTGAATCTCCTTTCAGAGCACGGCAAAGAGCAAATGCAAAACGAGCACCAGCATATGCCATGGAAAGTGTAGCAGAACCTGCTCCTGCCTTGGCTTTCACAACTTCAGTACCAGCTTCCTGCAAAAAAAGAATATAAATTCATAGCATGTTCCAAATATCAACTGAAGTACAGAAAAATATGGTATCATTCTGTAGTGACATTATAAGGTGAGGAGGTATGTTGACGTTGTGGTGACCAGTACTTCAGGGATGCCTGGGTTGTTGGAACCCTAGTGACGATGGTGGCGTGATTCACTTTTATATTCTTGAATATACTTTTGGTTAGCTCCCGGTTAAGCATGGAGCTTTTTCAAGGAAGATCTAGAGGAAGTCATTAATGGTGTGGAAGAAACACTCATGTTACTTTTTTAGGAATTCACACTATGAGTTGTATTCATTTAGGTAAACTTTTATCACTCACCTCATATTCTTTTTATACTAGTTTTGGAACTGATTTGCAACGATCAATTTATAATTTACAAAAAATATGCCAAATTTAATATGGAAATATCAATTAACAAAACTAAAATTATGGCATTTCATTGGAAGGACCCCATACAAAGTAAAATCTGTCTCCAGAATAAAATTTTAGAGAGATCTAATCAATTTAAATATCTTGGATATTATCTCTCTATCTAGGATGAAAAGGATATCCCTGAAAAAATTACTAGTTATAATAAAAGTTTGGGAATTATTAATCAAGTTATGAAACCATCCCTTGTACAAAAAAACACCAGATTACGTTTATATAACAATTTGGCTAGACCAGTGTTGACCTATGGTAGTGAAGCATGGACACTAAAAAGACAACATGAAAGCAGAATAACGGCTTGTGAAATGAGATTCATGCGCAGAACAGCGGGTTACACCAGATGGGATTGGAAAAGGAACACCAATATCTTAAAAGAATTGAAGACTACGCCAATTTTGGAATATATTAAACAGTACCAACTAAATTGGAAACACCATCTAGAAAGAATGAGTTCAAATCGGGTCCCCAAAGCTGTTTATAATTATATACCAAGAGGACAAAGATCACTGGGCCATCCTATGAAACGCTGGATGGAAAATTTTCTATAGGATCGTAACAGGCCTTGGCCTAATACTTGGAAGGAAGAAGAAGACACTTCAGTAATTTTGTGACTGATGTGCTGTCCTCTTGAAGAGCTGCCTCTCACTCCCTCTGTTGCTAGACTGAAAAACCTCAAGTCATTTTCCCCAGGAATTTCAAAATTCATTCATTTCTATTTTTCGTTTTTTTTAATGTAGATTTTTTTTTTCCAAACAGTGAGTTATTTGGGGTTTTCTATTTGTTTTAATAATTTAGCCTTCTTTCGATAAGATGATTTTCCAATCATGCATGGGCAGCCACTGCAGATTTTTCTACTTTCCCTTTCTTGACATTCCTAGATGTTCTTTCACTCTTGTTTTCAAATTTCTCTTAGTTTATCCTATGCAGACTTTCTCACATTCTTCACATTTAACCTGATAAATCCCTGATTTGTTTTCTTCTTCTATATTCTCATTTTTGTTGGAACTAATTAATCTAATGATGCTATAGTAATTTTTTGGTGTTAATCTTATGTTGAAATTAATTTTTTTTAAAACTTATGGTGTTACAATGGACGATATGGGAATTTCCTAAATTTTACATTTTCTTCTTTTTACTTTTAGAAGAGTGCTTTGATTAATACATTGTTGTCTTTTCAACGTATTTATTTTCTTGTGTATCATTCTTTCTTCAAATTAATTTTTTGTAGCACGTTGATTATGTGTTCTTTTTATTTTTCGTAATTTTCTTTGTTCACGGGTATGTTCACTAATCGGTGTCAAACTATTGAGCTATGTAATTGAAACTTGAAGCTTTTATATAGTTATCTGCATGTGTCTTTTCCTGTATATTCCAAATTCTATCTTAATTTCTTCATTCTGTCTTAAGTTAAGACTTAAAAATGGTATTTCTCTATTCATTTCTGTTTCCATAGTGAACTTTATAGTTTGACTTTGAATGTTCATTAATATCAATGCATTCCAGAATTGGATAAAATTTATTTTAGAAAAAAAATTATGTTTGAACGGGAGCCAATGGCATGCCTAAGTTTTCTGAATTTATAGAAATTATTTACCTTTAAGCAAGTAGTCTTTAAATTAAAATTCAAAGTTGATTTTACTAAAACAAAAACATACACTTCATAAAATTTTAAATGTGTTTCTTTTCTTACTTTCTTTCCCAGTGTTCTTTTAAAGGTGCCACATAAATATTGAACTTTTGTAATTTATTATTCATGTCTTATACTCTATTACAACCTAAATATACACCTAGATAATTAAAATCTTATCTCTGGATATTAAGTATTAAATAAAAAAATTATAGACAAAAAAGAAGTTAACTGTCGGCATTTAATAGTATTGTAAAAGCGTGTTTGGATAACATAGCAAAAACTGAGGATATATATAATATATAAATAAATAGAAACTTTACCTGTATCCTCTCTGTGAGAGCTTTGAGTTTATCCTTCTGAAATTCTACAGAAGGCTTTGCTTGAGATATTAGAGGTATAATAGTTACTCCCGAGTGTCCACCAACAACTGGAACATTCACCTTCTTTGGATCAAGGTTCTGTATAAAAAACAAGAAAATAAAATTAAAAAAACCCTACCATCTCCAAAAGCACAGCAAACCAAACTTTTATTCATATAATGGAATTAATTAGTATTCCTTTAAAATTATATTTGAAAAGAAAAATATATGCCTAGACTGGGGTTTGAACCCAGGACCTTTGACTCTCTATGTCAATGCTCTTCCATCTGAGCTACCTAGGCCTCCAATCTAAACGCGCATTTTTCTCTTATACATAGTTAATTCCCTAACCCCAAATGCTACGAGCCATTGCTACGATTTTTGCAAATGGCAGCTTCTTTATTAAGAAGACTTTTTAATGGGAATTTAAACATTACTTATAAAGCCAGTAGTGCTTCTTTCAATGTTAATATTATTCGTTTTTAAACATCTTAATGATGGACAAATTATATTAGTCTAGGCGTATATTTTTATTTTCAAATATTTCTTCGCCGATACTGCAGTGCTGTGTTTAAAAAAAACATAGAAGTATGAGGTAAGAAGAAATCACGATTCATTTAATTATTATTAATTGAACCTCATAATGTTAAAAATTCCCAAATTTAATATATAAAAGTAACAGTTAATTAAATTTGAAATGTGTTATTTAAGCAAAATTTTATCATCTTATATTCTTCTTCTTAGACTGATTTTGGAACTTTCTTCTCAGTTCCATCCTCCGTATTTTCATGACTGTTGTTCTGTCATCTTGAAGAGCCGCTACCTGCTCGCTCTGTTGGTAGACTGAAGAACCTTGAAATCAAATAATTTTCCTCGGAAATACAAATTTGTTGTTTAATATTAAATTTATAATTTCTCCCCCCGAAAAGATAAATTTAATTTGAAGAAAAAGTTAGCTTAAATTGGGATTTGAATCCAAAGTCTGTGGTTTTGTACACCTGTGCTCTTCCATCTGAGCTATTAGGCTTTCAATTTATTTGCATATTTTTCTGTATATCAATAAAATTCCCACATGCAAGAAAGCACTAATGCCATATGGCAGCTTCTTAGACAAGATTTTTAAAATGGGGAATTTTAATACTACATTTATAGCCAGTAGAGCTTAAATTTGTTATTTAATTGACGATTTTATTATTAATTTAACACTTTCATAGAAGGATAAATTATATTTGAAGAGAAAAATTTTCGCCTAGACCGGGACTCGAACCCGGGACCCTTGGCTTTTTCCGGGCCAAGTGCTCTACCAACTGAGCTACCGAGGCGAGTTACGATCTAGACGCAAATTTTTCTCTTATGTACGTTGTAATTCCCTCGTGCCAAATGCTTGAAACCATAGCTTCTATCTTTGCAAATGGCGGCTTCTTAGTTAAGAAGACATTTATTGGGAATTTAACACTACTTTATAGCCAGTAGGGCTTCTATTGACGATTTTATTATTAATTTAACACTTCTCATAGAAGGATAAATTATATTTGAAGAGAAAAATTTTCGCCTAGACCGGGACTCGAACCCGGGACCCTTGGCTATAAAGTAGTGTTAAATTCCCAATAAATGTCTTCTTAACTAAGAAGCCGCCATTTGCAAAGATAGAAGCTATGGTTTCAAGCATTTGGCGCGAGGGAATTACAACGTACATAAGAGAAAAATTTGCGTCTAGATCGTAACTCGCCTCGGTAGCTCAGTTGGTAGAGCACTTGGCCCGGAAAAAGCCAAGGGTCCCGGGTTCGAGTCCCGGTCTAGGCGAAAATTTTTCTCTTCAAATATAATTTATCCTTCTATGAGAAGTGCTAAATTAATAATAAAATCGTCAATAGAAGCCCTACTGGCTATAAAGTAGTGTTAAATTCCCAATAAATGTCTTCTTAACTAAGAAGCCGCCATTTGCAAAGATAGAAGCTATGGTTTCAAGCATTTGGCGCGAGGGAATTACAACGTACATAAGAGAAAAATTTGCATCTAGATCGTAACTCGCCTCGGTAGCTCAGTTGGTAGAGCACTTGGCCCGGAAAAAGCCAAGGGTCCCGGGTTCGAGTCCCGGTCTAGGCGAAAATTTTTCTCTTCAAATATTGTTATTTAATATTAAATGTATCACATCTTCCCTAATGACAAATTAAATTTGAAGAGAAATATATATGCCTAAATTGGGATTTGTACCCAATGTCAACATAGAAGTATGAGGTAAGAAGAAATCACGATTCATTTAATTATTATTAACTGTTACTGTTTTTTTTTTCACCTTTCACCTTCCATTTCTTTAAAAAACCTCAATTATTATGAAACGTCCTATAAAATCTAACTTTTCACAATTTTTAACCTAAAACTGGAACTAAAAAATATTTTTTTATTTTTTATTATTTCACTCACCTCACATTGCTATGAATTATGAAGTATGAGGTGAGTGAAATAATAAAAAATAAACAATATTAAAAAACCTCATAGTGTTATTTCCTATCTACATAACTTAAAAAATATTTGTTAAAATTCATAGGAACATTTGGCATTTTTTACTATTGCCAGGAGCTGAATGAGCTATCAAAATTTATTATGTTAGGGTGTAGGAGCAAAGTTAATGCAATAATTATATTTTATAAGGTGGATAATCATTCAATAAAAATAAGTGCATATGAGTATAGGGGTGTAATGCTTCAAATGATATGAAAAGGTAATCCCATTGTTATGCCTTAAATCACTCAGGTACAGCATGGGATAAGGTAAAGTGACCCCACTACAGGCCTCAAGAGGCCCTTGGGGTAGTAGGAGGTTAAGGCTCCCAATTTTTCTGGACAATCGGCACTTGATGTCAGCCAGGTTGTCAGCCCTGCATGATGACCGCCTTTACCCCCAGAACAAGCATATGGTACTTGTTTCAGTTAGAGGTTGAGTCGACCCCAGGGCCATAGTGCCGCCAGAAGGGGCTTGAACCCTCGACCTTTTGACTTGTAGCGTAGTGCCTTAACCTCTAAACTACGGCATGCCCCTACAGCATGGGATGCAATGAAGTTATCTCACCTTTGCTTCAGCGATGAAAGTATTTGCTCGGACAACATCCAGGGTAGAAACTCCAAACACTCTGTTGGGATCATATACTCCAGCTTTCTGTAAAATCTCTGAAGCAATTGGTACTGTGCTGTTTACCTGCAAATTTATTTTAATAATTACAATGGGAGAATAATATTTTATGACAGAGTTACAATATTAACAACATTATTTTAAAGTGCACATTTTCATTTATTATGCTATTGGAAAGCAAGAAGGTAAATATAACATCAATAGAATTAAATTAATGTTTATATTACCTCACCTCATATCCTTTTTCTTCTATCCTGCAGTTTCGGAGCTTATCTCCATCGTCAGTAGCCTCTGGTCGACCAGTGTTATGTCGTTTCTTGGCGGTTTTCTTCTTACTTCTATCGGTGGACCGATGAACCTCTGGATCAGGTCAAAATTTGCGGGAGTTTCGAAATTCATGAGTTTATCTTTCTTGTTTTTTTGGATGTGGATTTTTTCCCAGACTGTGAGTTATTTTAGTTTATCTGTGTGTTTGATTAGGCTAGCTTCTGTATCGATTAAATGTTTTTCAGACTAAGCATGGACTGCTACAGCTGACTTGTCCACTTCACCCTTTTTTACATTTCTAAGGTGTTCTGAAAAACATTTAATCAATACAGAAGTTAGCCTAATCAAGCACACAGAATACACTAAAAGAACTCACAGTCTGGGAAAAAATCCACATCCAAAAAAACGAGAAAGATAAACTCATGAATTTTGAAACTCCCGCAAATTTTGACCTGATCCAGAGGTTCATCGGTCCACCGATAGAAGTAAGAAGAAAACCACCGCCAAGAAACGACATAATACCGGTAGACCAGAGGCTACTGATGATGGAGATAAGCTCCGAAATTGCAGTATAGAAGAAAAAGGATATGAGGTGAGGTAATAAAAACATTAATTTAATTCTTAAATTAAACCTCATAGTGTTCTTTCCCTGTGAAAGTTAAATAAATAATATCAATATTAAATTTGAAGAGAAAAAGCTTCGGTTTTCCATACCAAATAGTGCCTGGTAGCTCAGTTGGTAGAACATTTGGTACGGAAAACCAAAGGTCCCGGGTTCGAGTCTCAAAATTTCTTCTCTTCAAATTTAATTTATCATTCAGTGAGAAGTGTTTAAAATGTTAAATTAATAGTGAAAATAACATCAATTTGCTTCAGCATTGACTAACCAACAATTATATCTAGTTATTGAGAATTATATATTGGAAATATGTAATTTATTTAATATTAAGGCTCATTCCAAGAAAAAAGTAAGTCACAAAACCTGTCACCACAGAATTGGTTCATATTTTGTTTACCAGTTCTCCATAAGTAAAAATAATATTACCCATTAATAAATACATGCAGGAAATAACACTATGAGGTTTTGTAAATTAATGAGTCATTTTTACATCTTGCCTCATATTTCATGTTTCTTTAAACACAGGAACTAGTTTTCAAGAGAACCATCTCTCTAATTTTCAACCGACATTACGAAGTTATTACATTATATTATTGAGTCATATTGTCGGTTGAAAATGAGAGAGATGGTTCTCTTGAAAACTAGTCCCCATGTTTAAAGAAACGTGAAATGAGGCAAGATGTAAAAAAGATTCATTAATTTACGAATCAAAAACCTCATAATGTTATTTCCCATATTTAACTATGAGGTTTCTTTTAATAATATTAAGGAGTTGTATATTTTGACTCACCTCATATTTCTTGATTTTTATGCAGATCAGTTTTGTAGCTTCTGTGCAACATTCTCAAATGAGTTGTAATTTATTGAGAATGTCGCACAGAAGCGATGAAACTAGTCTGCATAAAAATCAAGAAATATGAGGGGAATCAAAATATACAACTCATTAATAATTATTATTATCCAGTTCCGTTATCTCATATTCTCTTTTCTGCCCTTCGATTGATGGTTAAAGTTTAACTTCACTATTACACTTTTATTTTAGAGTCCATCATTTTTCTGAATCTTATAAATAATCAGAAAATATATTTTAAATCAACATTAGTGAGATTATAATTAAGTTTATTACTATACTTAATATCAGTAGGACATTTTCAATTATTGTTACTAAAAAACACTCAAAACAATATCAGAAAATATATAACAATAACTGTATAGATGCAATACTAATGATTTCTTGTTTTTGTATTCTATAAAATAGTTTATTTTATTTATGTAAGTTTCATAATGGAATCTTGAAAACTCTGCCTGTAAAAAATAAAACAACTTGCCATTTCAAAGGGGTGACACAGCATAGCATATTACATAAATAGAAATGGAAAAAGATCCTAATTATTGGTACCATCTTACCTTGTATTCAGTCTTATTTCCTGTAAAAATCATAAAATTTGATGTTGTCTAAGAACAATGTTTCTATCAATGACAGTTCCGTACAACATAATTCAGCCATATGGTAGTTAAAAGTAGTACCATGGTTCTCCCAATAAACAGAGTCGGCAAAGTAATACCTTACGCAAGTTTATTTACAGTACAACTGGAACTTAGCTAAAAATTAGTATAGTAGCACCATGAAGTGTATATATATATATATTGCAGATTTTTGTGGATATAAGTGTGAATAAGAAAGTTTTCTTGGGTTTTCTGCATCTTGGACTCTTGTGACTCGAACTTATCATTCCTTGATAATGACATGTGGGATCATGCCGAAGCGTCGGAATCAGTGGTCAGAGGTCGAACTTGAATCCAAGATGCAGAAAACTTTTTTATTCACACACATATATATATATATATAGTCCACCAGTGTGGTCTCGAGGTAGCATGCTACCTTATCAAGCAGCAGGCCCCGGTTCGATTCCCAGTTGGGACAGGCTCCTGGGTAAGGTTTTTCCTCACATGTAAGACAAACGTCAGGAAGCTTAGGGCCCAACAGTACCCAAAAATCATCCAGCCATCATCATCATCATCCTTCATCAGTGTGGAACGCAACAGGAAGCTACCACACCTATAATTCCCTAGTAAAGCTGCAAAGCATAGCATGAAAATGCTATGATTGTAATGAAAGACCTGCCCTCGGACAGAATTACTATGGAAGGAGATATATATATATATATATACATATACATACATACATATATATATATATGGGGTAAGCTCCTGTATCTGGGAATTTTCATATCCGAGGGATCTTTAACCTTTTGAGTCTAGCTGGTTTTTCGAAAAAAAATTTTGTTTTCATTTTCATACTGGCAGTGATGGAGAGGTAGTTTTCGTGCATTAGCACTAAGAAACCTTCTGTACAGTTAGGTAACATTTTATCACTCACCTCATATTTACATATTTTTTTAAAACTAGTTTTGGAACTTTACACTTCAGTTTCATCTTCAGTATTTCCTGAAGAGCCGCCTTTCGCTCCCTCTGTTGGTAGATGGAAAAACCTTGAAATCAGGTTTTTTTCCCCGGGAATATCAATGTTCCATCTACCAACAGAGGGAGTGAAAGGTGGCTCTCCAAGATGTCAGAACAACGGTCACAAAAATACTGAAGATGGTAAAGTTCCAAAACTAGTTTATATATATATATAAATGAGGTGAGTGATAAAATTTTACCTATACGAATATACCTCATAGTGTGAATTCCTAAAATAAGTAACTTCTGTACAGTGTTGCTGCAACTACTATTCTGACTGTTCTTCAGCTGCTGTAGTAATGGTATCTAGTTAAAACAATTCACAAGAAAAAATTAAATTGTGGCTCAAAGGGTTAAAGTGCTACATTACATTTGTAACATGATACTGATAGCTTTTAATTTCTCCATTCTCAAATTGTTCTACATTGACCTCGACTAAAAATGGATTGATTAAATCTCTTGTGAGACAATTGTGCTAATCTCTAAAGACTATCCGCTCTTAAAGTGATCCTCATAAAAAAAAATGTTCGCTTTTCATTGGTTATAGATGCAAAGTACGATGTAGAAACAGTAAGTAAGCAAAAAAGTAGTTCCCTTCATTAAATTAAAAGTGTGTCCTCTGAATATATTTGTTATTCTACGTGAATGAAAATAATAACATTCAAAACAAAGAAAACATTTTAAAATATACGTAATCAATAATTACAACTTAAGATAGCTTATTAGATATGGATAATGCACTTGAGCTTCAGTCGATTCTGATGCAACAAAATGGCTGAATGTGTCAAATCTTCTGTTGCTATGTCACCATCTAAATTTTTAAAACACAAGTCTGGCAAACCTTTGACTAGTGGTCAAAAAACAGTTATTTTAAATGTATTTCACAGGTTCATTAAGATATCTCACCAGCTTTCTTGTAATCTACCCCATTCAACGATCACATGTCTTATATATTTCACACATGCTCCCTGTTAATGTGACAGTAATTGTGGTGCAAATGGGAGAATGATATAATTGGTATGATGATCTTGTAGACTATTTCCGGGCTGTTGGCCATGGTCTTGTAGTTCCCCAACATTTTGCCAGAGACTGCATCTGGCATCCTCAAGGGTTGTCTTGAGACTGGCAATTTTGTCGACTACCTGCTCTATTTATACATTTATCCGCGACGTGTTATCTGCACAGTCCGTTACTTCGTAAATTGTATCTGCCTTCTGGTTGGTTAGCATTAGGGTCTTTCATTGCACCAATGAGGTTGTTGTCTGATGTTCTAGTAGATTGTTCTCGTAGGGGTTTACATCTGGCAATCTACTAGAACATCAGACAGCAACCTCATTGGTGCAATGAAAGACCCTAATGCTAACCAACCAGAAGGCAGATACAATTTACGAAGTAACGGACTGTGCAGATAACACGTCGCGGATAAATGTATAAATAGAGCAGGTAGTCGACAAAATTGCCAGTCTCAAGACAACCCTTGAGGATGCCAGACGCAGTCTCTGGCGAAACGTTGGGGAACTACAAGCCTCAAGACCATGGCCAACAGTCCGGGAATAGTCTACAAGATCATCATAGTTCCGGCCGTGAAAGCCTAAGTCAATATATTAGATATAATTGGTATTTTTTTGTTAGGATCACTTTAAGAGTGGATAAGGTATAGACACTAGCATCAGCATAAATTTACAGAGAGGAGGATTATGAATGGAACTTACTGGATTGGAAATGATTCCAATAAGAGCTTTAGGACATGCTTCAGCACAGGCTTGAGCAAGATCTCTGACGATAGATGCATTTGTGTTGAAAAGATCATCACGCGTCATACCAGGTTTTCCTTGGGACTCCAGCTGGGATAATTACAACATCTGCTCCTTTCAGGGCATCCTGTAAGAATACAGAACCATGTTTTGCATTATAAATTTAAAATTTCATTAATATAATGAATTTGAGAATTTTTACATTATGAGGTTTTCTTAATAAGAATCAAATTTTTGCGATACTGTAGTTCTGTGTTAAAAAAACATAGATGTATGAGGTAAGAAGAATTCACAATTTATTTGATTCTTATTAAAATTTCATGTTACAAAACTAATTATATGGCTATTTTAATTGGCAATTAAAAATAAAACAAGTTGGCTTAGGCTATAAAATGAATAGCATTTAACACATAAGTTGATGGAAATGTTAGAATGCTCAATGATAATGGCATAAAAAAAATTGGTAATTACCAAAAGGGAGTCACTGAACAGTTCAAGATAGAGTGAGTTATTTCTGTTAGCTGTTTTAAGTTTAAGACTACTACTACTTCATGGCACAACAGGCCTGGAGGGCTCTTGGCCTACCAGCTGGCTATAAATCCACTTCTCATTTACAGAGGTGGATGGTCATCTAGCTAATATAGGAATGACATGTGGTTAGCATTTTGAGTCCCCTATCCATTATAGCTGGTTTTCTAAACCTGAAGTCAGTCACGGTGGACTAGCGGTTATGCTTCTTGCCTCTGGTTCCAAGGCTCACAGGTTCAAACCCGGCTGCAGTCAATGAATTTTTTTGGGATGGAAAAATCCAAGGAGTAAGTCCTCCGGGAGGGACTTTAAGCCATGGGTCCCAATCTGAAGATTTTTAGGCTCATAAAAGATCCTTAAAGAGGCCTCTAAGAAAAATTTACCGACTGATCTCAAACATCCTACTCATAATATAAATTCAGACACTAAATTATTAAAACAGTTAGAAAATACAAAAGAGCTGACTATTTGGGAAAAAAATTATATTCAGAAGAACAGAAACTGAGTTATGAATTTTTGATATTCCGATGGAGGGTGACCTTGTTTGGAGGTTCTTTGGCCAACCACAGGATGGAGCTGACATCGACATCCAGGTGGTGCAACATAAATAAAACCAGTCTGGGAAAGCTGACGATAAAACACAATTGTTTTGAAACATGTCCAAGAACAAATCAACATTAATATTGAGGTAAGATGTCCAGACCAAAAATAATATAATCCTACTCTAGTTTAATATAATAAATTTGGGAATTTTAACATTATGAGGTTTCATTAATAAGAATCAAATGAATTGTGAATTCTTCTTACCTCATACTTCTATAATAATTAAATGAATCGTGATTTTTTCTTACCTCATACATCTATGTTTTTTTTAAACACAGCACCGCAGTATCAGAGAAAAATCTTCTCCATCATCAGCTGTTTTCACAACTCGTGAAACTTCGAGATCAGGTCCCATTCATCAGGAATTTCGAAATTCATGGATTTAAATTTCTTCTTCTGAATATAAGATAAGATATTTTGAAATTCATCAAATCAACACCAGATGGCAATGTTATAGATGGAGATTCCAACGAAAATCCAGTAGTCATATTGTCAGTTGAAAATGAAAGGGGTGTTTCCTTTTGAAAACTGCAGTTCCCATGCTCAAGAAAACAAACTATCAGGTAAGATATAAAAAATGACTCATTCTTCATGAATATGAACCTCGTAATGTTATTTCCCATATTTAACTATGACTAATTAATTACGAAAGCTTGCTATAAAAATTGTGTTATGCTAATCAAGTTATAGATATTATAGAAAAATGCCTACATTTTAAAAAAAATTGAAATAAAAAATAAACCAATCTTAAGGTAACAATATTTATATTAATAAAAAGTGTTGTCTGTATTATTCTCACATCATATCGTTGTTTCTGTTATTTACTATTTATTTTACCTCCTATTGTATTTTCAAATTATTTATATTTGTCGCATTTTTTATGAATATTCTTTTTTACTTTCAAATGCCATCTACAGCAAATAAAGAGATAGCATTAATAAATGAGTTGGAGAAAGTGTTTAAACATCTCACCTCACAAAGTTGCATGTCTTTACGATACTGGTTTCAAAAGTATAGTATTACTTCCATCTTCAGTCAAATTCCAATTGTTCCAAATGTTTAAACATTTTCTCCAAGTTATTTATTAATATACATACCTCATAGTGTTTCCTCCCATTGTAAATTTAATTAAAAAAGAGAGCATTATAACATTTGACAATTCTGTATTAAATATGGATAATCTGGTCTACTAATTAGCACATTTTCTCACCCTAACTTGTCCACTAATGTAGGTGCACTCTTAGGTAGAATCCTCTTACATGTGGGCAAACATTTATAAACTGAAAACACAATAATGTGTATTCTATATAAAATTAATATTTTACCTATTACACTGACACCACCTAATGACATTAAAAAGTTGTAAATCTCCAGTAATAATGACATATTTCCATACTGATTAATGAATGAAACATACTCTACCATAGTGATATTTTTCCGTTTAGAGACATGTATCTTTTGTTAACATATTTCACCCGAATTAAAAAACTTCAGCCTCAATTTTGGCATGGGAGGCACTTATTGTGGCTAAGGGAGGCTCCACCAGCAAAAAAGTTTAAAAACTTCCGGAATAGGCATTAAAAGAGATATTGGCTCAACATTCCAATAACTTACTCTATGCTTTTCCATACAACATTCTTATTGCATTGTTGTACTATGTACTTTTTCCATTTTTATTAACATTTCATACTATTTCAAACATTTTGCAACAATTCATAAAACATATTTTACAATTATTAAATATGTATCTATGTACATAAATTGTAGTATTTGTCTGTCAATGATTTTTTAAAGTTCTACAGAATTGTTGTATACAAATACGTACACTTAATGAATCTTTTGCCACATGTCAGGACATAATGTGAAATCAGTGTGACCAATATTCAAAATTACAAAAAAAAATTTAAGAAATGGATGTTCACTCACTTAATTTTGTTAGGTTCTTATGGGACAAGTTAATGTACACCAGGTTAATTAATAGTTTATTAAATAATATACACATAATTTATTTAGGCCTAATTAGGTTATCGAGGGGGAAGCTGATGTACATTCATTTCTTATAAACATGTTTGGGAATTTATTGCAAAGGTGGTCACTGTAGAAAGATAAATATTTAATCGTAAAAAAAGTTTAAGAATTGTTGCAAAATGTTTAAAATAGTACGAAATATTGGCAAAGACAGAAAAAAATATATGTAGAGGAACAGTATCACAAGAATATATGGAAAACCATAGAGTAAGTTATTCAAATTTGAAAATACAATAGGAAATAACATTATAAGGTTTTACTTAATATATAAATTTGTACTGTACTATTCTTACTTGCATATAACAAACAACTATGAGGTAAGAATAGTACAGAACAAATTTATTTATTAAGTTATTCAAAGTCCAGACAATAATTCTATGCACATAGTACGATTTTTTCTTCTTCTAAATAAATCTTCAAAATCCTAAAAATTTCAACCTCATTGTAAGATTATATATATATTAATTTTACAAGTTTGATGAATGGTCATACCCTTAATTGTTCTGGTCCATTGTACCCCTTAACTTTGGCAACTGTTTCAATATGACTTAAATCTGCGGCTACGCCTGGAGTATGAACAATATCGTAAAGTGACAATTCAGTCACAAGAGGAGAATCCTTCAGAAGCAAAGAAAGGGGTTGTCCAATGCCACCACTTGCACCGCACACTGCAACTTTCGCATTTTTCTAAAAAAAAGAAACACCACAAATATCTTATTATTTACGATACAATAATTAACACTTATTTTATATTTTAATCCGGTCAACATTTCTTTTAACCAAAAGTTTGCCCTTCATTATTGAAGGAACTGCCGTAATGCTGATAACGGCAGGGAATTTTAAAGCAATATTATATATACGTATACCACTGAAATTTATACCTGAGATGAAGTGCCGAAGTTCTTTGCATTACTGTGCAGAGCACACAATGTCTGAGGTCTAACAAATCGGGAAAACATTTTTAATAATTGTATAAATTACACGTTCAAATTCGTCTTCTTCACCAAACGACCTTGCGAAGGCAAAGAGAAGGTGCGCTTGCGCAAAACTAACAACAAGCGATACTGCACTTGCTTGTTCAAACTTATTTCACTGCGTGCATGATAATGCTTTTGATATACGTAGGGTTTGATATCTTGCATGTACGTCATATATTATATAATTTGTTTATTACAAAGATAATCCACAAAACACTTGATAATTATAATATTAGAATTTATTTATTTATTCATTTTACTTTAAAACCTCAAACACATGCTCTAATTTGAATAACTTGAAAACAAATTGGAGAACAGATTACGCTGATCTTTTATAAAATAAATTTGATAAGCATATTCCTTCGATCAAATATTTTATTAAACATCATAATCACTTAATTGCTAATATTCACATCGGGACTTTTCATTCCTAGGCATGGTCCTTAAGTTTGTAACCACAGTTTACATACTATAACCTTTACATGTTTATCCATGCTAGGTGCACGCCGTAGCATAGTGGTTAAGGCATTGCGCTGCAAGCCGGAAGGTCGAGGTTTCGAGTCCCGGTGGGGTGGGGTCAGGATTCTTAAACTGACCCAAATCCTCTGGCGGCACTATGGCCCTGGGGTCGACTCAGCCTCTAACGGAAAGGAGTACCAGACGCTTGTTCTGGGGTAAAGGCGGTCGTCACGCACGGTTGACATCAAGGGCCGATTGTCCAGAAAAGTAGTGGGAGCCTTAACCTCCCACTACCCCTAGGGCCTCCTGAGGCCTGTAGTGGGATCACTTTACTTTTATAACTTTGGTGCACTCTAGGTTTTGGACTATGGGCACAGAGCACCATATATATATAGGTTTATTAAAAATATTTGAATTGTCTAAATCAGCTTAATGAAAGAATTGATCAAAACATATCATCATCATCCGGTATCATGGCAGCTGCCTCCGTCTTCTGGAAACTAAATGTCATTCCTCTCTGTCCATCCATTGATCTTCCTCCAATCCTCTGATATTCATAGCCGCTTGTACCCATTCTATCCAAGTTTTCTTCAGTCTTCCTCTCTTCCTCCTTTCCATTGGGATCCATTCCATTACAATTGTAGGCAATCTTTGTTCTGGCATTCTTTTGACATGGCCATACCACTGTAATCTTTTATTTTCTATAATGTCTATGATGTCCGGCTAATCTTGTACACCCATAATTTCCCTTATTTCGTATTCTGTCCATTCTAGATTTTCCATCTGATCTTTTTAATACATCCATTTCTGTACTTAAAATTCTTTTCATTTCCCTGGTAGGAATTTGCTAAACTTCAGCACCATGTGTTAAAATGCTCTGAATTATGGTTTGATATTTTTTTTAAATTTTGTTGAATTGTTTCTTGACTCACCTCACCTCGCTGCGAGGGAGTTAAGAAGTATGAGGTGAGTCAAGAAACAATTCAACAAAATTAAAATAAACCTCATAGTGTTATTTCCTACCTACATAACATAATGGTTTGATACATTTGTAATTTTTTTTTGTAATATTCTTGCTCCACCAAACAGAATTAAAACACTTATTGCTTGTTTTGTTTGTGTGATTCTATTTTTAATTTCCACTGTGTTATCACCTAAATAGTCTAATTTTGTTCCTAAATAAGTGCATTCAATACTAGGTTTTAGTTCTTCTCCATTGTTGAAATTTATATTTTCCATTTCTTCTTCTATACACAGATATTTAGTTTTCTCTATATTTAAATGAAGACCCCATTTTTCATATTCTTCTTTTAGTTTTTTTAGCCATATATTCTATGTCATCGTGGTCTTGTGCTATTAATACCTGGTCATCTGCAAAATTGAGTGAATATACATATGTATTTTGGATTGGTATGTCCATTTTTTCCTCCAGTCTCTTAGTACTCTTTCCAGATAATTTTTAAATAGAGTTGGAGATAAACTGCAACCCTGCCTTAAACCTTTTGTAATAGAAATCCGTCTGTTATATGATTTCCAACTTTTATTTTCACAATGTCCCCAAAATCATATGGCTATCATCATCATCATCATCCTTCACTGGTGTGGAAAGCAACGGGAAGCTACCACACCTACAATTCCCTAGTAAAACTGCAAAGCATGGCATGAAAATGCTATGATTGCAGTGAAAGACCTGCCCTCGAGCAGAATTACTATAGATGGATTTTCACTATATATATATATATATAAAACTTAAAACACTTTATCTTTAATCAAGCATTCTTCATTACAGATCATCCAAGGATGATCCAACTAAAACATTAGGTTGTGAGATTGCATACTTCCAATCATAGAGAACTGATCTTCCAATAATGGTGGATTCCTGGATTGAGATTTGAGAATGTGGGAAGGGGAGAGAGTAGTCAATGACCTACGTTTGCCAATACAATGCATTTACATGAATTATATTTAAGGCATCTAGAAGCCAAAGGAGTTAAATCCACTTTTTGGTCAATGCACTTAATAGCTCAGAGTGTTGGTTGTTTCAATGACGAGGGGGAGATTCTATAAAATACATGGGTGATGAATTCACAAATAATATAAGAACTTTGAAAAAAAAATTACCAATAGTAACTGACACAGAATCAAAATTGGCTTAAGTTTAGAATACCTCAACCTATGATTTTCTCTATTACATTCTTGTAATACTGTTCCTCTACAAATTTTTTCTGTCTGTACTAACATTTCATACAATTTTAAACATTTTCAAATGATGCTTATAACATTTTGTTTTACAATCATTGAATATAATAAAACAATATTTATCTCAAATTATTTTTTCAAAATTCTACAGAATTGTTTTACGCATGTGTGAATGCTTAATGTAACTTTTGCTAGATGGTGGAGGTATCTTTGAAATCGGAATGACCAACATTAAAAAATATAATTTAGGAAATGGATGTTCACTCACTTCATTATGTTAGGTTCCGATGGGACAAGTTAGTATACATCAGATTAGTTTACACTTCATTTTATTTTGTTAGGTTAGAAAGGGGGAAGTTGGTAGTGGTAGTAGTAGTATTCAAATGTTCTGAAGCTCTTGATTTGTCATCATTCGCTTGCAGGCTTCCCAATAATAATCAGCAATTTGGAATGTTCCAACTATTTTCTGAAGATCAGCGAACCCACAGAACATCAAGTGATCCTTGTTCATTATCGTATTTGTGTCCTTGCATACTATGCAATGTGGAGAGTCTAGTAGCTTAATTCTATGTAGATGTGCCGCCAAGCAATCATGACCAGTTTCAAGACGAAATGATGCAACAGGGCTGTTTGGTATTGTATCTGGTTCTAGTAATGTCTTCCATATCTTGGTTTCACATGGGTGTGTGTTTTGTTCGGCTATATGGGATTTTATTTTCATTTTAGGTGTAGAGTTTGTACTGATTTGTAAGATAGGTAATTGATCTATTGACTCTGTTTGGATGAGTGTACTTTTTTTGCAAGCATATCAGCCTTATCATTACCTTCCAAGCCACCATGTGCTGGAATCCATTGTGTAGAACAACATTTCTGTTAAGATTTTTCAACATCCTGATTGCAATTTTGGCTTCTATTATTCTATGGTCTTGGATGGTCTGGTTGTGTGTTAGTGCCATTATGGCTGAGCTAAAGTCAGAAAGTATTACAGCATTTTGGAAGGAATTGATATGAAGAAACAATTGTTGTAGGGCTGTAAGTATTGCTTGTAGTTCACCGTCATAATGTGTTGTATATTTCCCAAGAGAGATGTAAAATGAGAAGAGTTTACACGTTATTTCTGCTCCTGCTGCTGCTTCTCTATTTATTAGCGACCCATCTGTATAGACATGAAGCCACATTTGTTCTGGATATCTAATGTTGATTGTTTCTAATGTTAATTGTTTCATTACTATTGAGTTTGTAGTTTTTTTGTTGATCTCTTCTGTCAGGTTTAAGGGGGAAGTTGGTGTACATCCATTTTTTATAAACATGCTTGGAAATTTATTGCTAAGGTTGGTCATACTGATTTGACACATATGTCTGCCATCTAGCAGAAGTTTCTTTAAGAGTTCGCGCATGTGTACTATGATTCTGTGGAACTTAGAAAAATTCATTGGTCGAGGTAATCTAAACTTTTTCCTCAAATTTTAAACATCATTTTCTCAAAATTGATTACCGGTAATCTACTAGCCTCCCTTGGTTCAATTATGTAGATATAAAATTAAAAATTAATATTATTACGTTGTGACATCTGACACTATTATTTCTTTTTGAATGTATATCTACCACATATGAAACAATTAACTCAAATGAAAGTTCGACCACTTGTTATGGAATGTGCACATCATTTCTACTTTCCTACTTTGGGTTTTATTTTCATTAAATTCACTGTTGTTAATATTTTTATTTAGCCTACTACACATTTTCAAAATTTAATTCCCATCTATCTATCTTCGGGTGCTGCCATCTTCCCGTGCCAAACCTCCAAAGCCTACGATCTTGGTCATCTTCAATGTGTTAGCCCTCTTGCTTGCTTTACTTTCCTCATGTTTTCCTTCCGTGTTAACTTTGGTCTCCCTCTTTTCTTCTTTCTGCTCGGTTGCCATTGATATAGTAGTTTTGGCCATCATTCATCTTCCATTCTTAAAATATGTCCTAACCATTTTAATTCCTTCTCCTCAATTCTTTCAATTATGCTTTCTTCTGTCCCGTGCCATAGCTGAATGGTTAAGGCAGGAAGCCTTGGCGCAGAGCTATGGGACTTGCACTGGTTCGAGTCTCCATTGGGGAAGAAATTTTCTCATGGTATTTAGGTCAGTATGGGACCAGTGACCACCCAGCATCATGAGGCATTTGGGTAGCTACAATAAGTAGCAGTTCCAGGTTGAGAAAACCAGCTATAACAGCTGGGGGACTCGACATGTTGACCACATGACACCCCTACACTGGCTAGATGATCATCTACCTCACATGTGGATGTGAGGTCAGCAGTCGACTGATAGGCTAAGGGCCTTCTAGGCCTGACACGCCATGGAATTATTATTATTATTATTATTATTATGCTTTCGTCTGCTTCCATTATGTTTCTAATTTCCTTATTTGTGGCATATTCTAATTTTGACTTTCTGGCACTTCTGCATAAATAATCCATTTCTAGAGCTATTAGATTCTAAATTCTAGAATTTAATTCCAAATTGTAAAAATAATTGGCTGTTGGCCAAGGGCCTTCTAGGCCTTCATGTCATGGAGTTTAGGATGAATTTCTTATTTTAAATTCTTTTACATCAGAAATTTCATTGCGAGGAAGCTTCATTTAGCGAATTCTGAAGGAATGAAGCTATTGAGGTTGTTCTTATGAAAAGATTTATGAAACATTTTAAATAGATCTTCTCTGATTTATGTAATATAAAAGCACCAAATGTGTAATCTTAAGAAAATGTTCTCAGGTTTAATATGACCAACAATAGTTATAGTAACTGGAAATAAACAACTCAATTATTTCATAATCCATTATTCAACAAGGAAAATGTTATTTGATTCATGTTTTTTATGTCTTTCGGGCTAAATGGCCGTGTTCTGGTTTTATTAACACACAATGTTTCGTCTACTACCGCGGTAAACATCCTCAGGAGATTCTGCATGCTCTATGACCTCCTAACTGTTCAAATGTCAACTGCAGATTGGCTGTAAGTTGGAAATTGTGTACTCAACTATAAATAAATGTTCTCTGTAGATTCTTGATTTTTCATGATCTATTTTAGCCAACATTCTAGATCCTGTGATACAACTCATTTAGTTAAAAGTATTCCCACTACAGGCCTCGGGAGGCCCTTGGGGTAGTGGGAGGTTAAGGCTCCCACTTTTTCTGGACAATCGGCACTTGATGTCAGCTGGGTTGTCAGCCCTGCATGACGGCCGCCTTTACCCCAGAACAAGCATCTGGTACTCATTTCCGTTAGAGGCTGAGTCAACCCCAGGGCCATAGTGCCGCCAGAAGGTTTGGGTCAGTTTAAAAATCCTGACCCCACTGGGACTTGTACCCTCGACCTTCCGGCTTGTAGCGCAGTGCCTTAACCACTACGCTATAGAGTTAATTTTTATTAATTGAAAACCTCATAATGTTATTTCTCATAATTAATTTATGAATATAAACTGTTCATTTATAGCTTATTCATAATCATAAGTAACCATGTCATTTTAACCACTTTTAACTTCGCAGGAACAGGCTGCAAAGCCTAAACCTTGTAGTAGAAGAAGAAGGAGAAGTAACCATGTAATTTTTCCATGGTGAAGTGGTCTTAACTTTGTCAGGTTAAATATATATATAACTCCAAGCGCGACAAGCTAGAAGGCCCTTGGCCTACCAGGTGGCTGCTGGTCTCACATCCACATTTGTTAATTACAGCGGTAGTCAATCATGTAGTCAGCATAGGGGTGACATGTGGTCAGCACATCGGGTCCCCCAGCCGTTATAGTTGGTCTTCTCAACTTGGAGTCGCTACTTATTGTAGCTACCCAAATGCCTCATGATGCTGTGTGGGCACTGGTCCCATACTGGCCAAAATTCCATGAGAAAATTTTTTCGGCTATGGTGTGGGACTATTTTTTTATAATATGCATAATGCATTCTAAGTATTTGATGCAACATAATAAAGCTAAGACTAATCAATAACCTCGGGTTAATTATAGTTTCTTATTAATCGATACCAGAGCTTCCGTTCCTAATAAATCATAAATCTTAGATTAATTTCATGGGTTAAGGTTTGTTAACCACAAGGATATTATTACTATAGGTTCTCACACATATGATCTTCTAAAACATTGATAACCTGACCAATATGGGGAGCTTATCAAACATCCTACAGTTGACCACTTCCTGAGCCTTGATACTGAACGTCGAAACAGAGATATGTATACTAAAATGATTCAGAGTAGACTGTGTCTTGGGAACTTACTATGACAGATAGGAAATATATTTGGTTTATTCATTCCATCTATGCATTTATGAAGGCAGGAAGTATCTCGAAATACTCTGAAATCATCTTCATTGTGGTTTTATTGAACAAAATATTCTTGTAAATGACTACGCATACTGACAGTAGAAATCATATATAGTGTAAAAAAGAAAGAAAATCATTCTTCTGATTTAGTTACATTTAGAATTCAAACCTTGATAGTTTTTAACAGTGAAATACGTATAGTTTTATGTACAAATGACATAAAGACTTTTTTTTTTCTAACATGACACGCAAAACATCAGTTGAAGAAAAAAATAAAGATTATAAGTTTGTGTGTAATCAAAATGGTTTGTTGTTAGCTGCTATAGATACAGGATCAGTTCAAGAAATAAAAAAACTATTGAAAGAATGTGGAGATTTAACATCAGAAGTTGTGAATGCCCCCTTGTGGATTGATGAAAATAACTGCCCTTCAGTTAGCAGCATCTAAAGGCAAGTGCTTCTACAATAAATTTCCTGTATGTTATTTGCTTTTACAATTGCATTTTTATTATATGTTTATGTAAACTGTTTATCATATGGTCCTTAGATGTGTCAGTTTTACAAATAGCGTAAATAATGGTTATTATAAAAATTAAGCTACCTACCTAGTATTTAATTATTTTCAGTCTGATCATCTTACCTCAATATTAATGTTGAATTTTTCTTTCAACATAAATCTAACCAGTCTGGACAAGCTGACGATAAAACAGAATTGTTTTGAAACATGTACTTACTTAATACTTAATACAGGCTTTCCACTTTACAGCAGTTTGCCTTTGATTCCTGCTTTCCAGAGATTCGTATCTTCCCATTGTCCATCTTCCATACCCCTCTTCATCATGGCATCATATATTCCCTCATACCATGCTCTTCTACTTCTTCCCCTTCTCCTTCTGCCTGGTACCATCCAATCCAACACCTGTTTAGGCCACTGGTCTTCCGGCATCCGTTATACATGTCCATACCATTGTAGAGCTCTCTTTGTTATCCTATCGATAACAGTTTCTTGTGCATCCATTTCTTGTCTGATATATGTATTTCGAATATGTTGTAGCCTGGATATTCTCATACTTCTCCGTAATCCATCCATTTCTGTCGCCAAGATTCTTTTCTGCATCCTTTCATTTATTGTCCAGCTTTCTGATCCATATGTAAGTTTGAAACATGTCAAAGAACAAATCAGCATTAATATTTGAGGTAAGATGATCAGACTGAAAATAATTTAATTTAAAATAACCTCAAAATATAACTTCCTAAATTAAAATTAAAATAAGGTAAAATTAAATATTACCTAGTATTGGTTTACTTTCAGGAGAATCAGAGATATAATTAATGGAACATTCATTCCTGTATATTGCTTGTGATAAAAAAAAAACTTATGGTAATCACTAGTATTTTAAATTAATGAAAAGTCTGCCATGCTGGCTCAGGTTGTAGCCTGCCTGCTGTTAGGGTTTTTTGATCCGGTCTTACCTATACAATCCAAATAATAAACAAAATTTCATCTACCAAAATTTAATATCCAAGCAATAGCCATTCTATTGGGGTCCGAACCATATAGATAGTGAAGCCTCCTGCGGGGTGAATGAATGATAATGTACACTTTTTTCTTTGATACTGTATCTATATTTTTTTAAGTATAATTCTTGTAGGCGATCCACTAAGTTCAATTTAACTTGAAAAGCAACTGATTTAAATTGACTATACCGAACTTGAAGAGTAACTGAATGCAATGTCTTTTTCCGCATTTGGAAAGAAGAATAAACTTTAACTTAACTTGAAGAGATTCTAACAGCAACTTAACTTTAAAAGCAGCAACATTATAAGAAGACTAGACTTCAGCTGACTTGAAGAGAAGCTAACTTTTAGTATATTTAAGTCATATCATATTTGAATTCAGGAGAAAAAATACTATCAGAATCACATATTTCTCTTTCTGAGATAAAAAAAGTTTCTTTTTTGTTGCTCTGCGTTATTATATATCAAAACTATATATTTCATATAATATCTTTGCTGTGAAATATTTGGTATGCTGCAAGACTCTCTATTCAACTTCCTGTGCACAGCAGAACTCCCCTTTTCATATGAGCAATTTTGTTACAAAACTCTCTTCTTCCTGTAGAGCTCCATCCTATTATTTATGTAACAATGCAAAACTACCCTTTTCCTTTCTTAATAAAATTGATTGAATTTGTTTTGATTGGGTACCATAGAGTAAAAAAGTGAATGTTTTCTTTTAAAGATTGTAATGAACTTTTATAGGAAAAATCACTAAGTAAAGTAAAGTAATCCCACTACAGGCCTCGGGAGGCCCTTGGGGCAGTAGGAGGTTAAGGCTCCCACTTTTTCTAGACAATCGGCACTTGATGTCAGCCGGGTTGTCAGCCCTGCGTGACGGCCGCCTTTACCCCCAGAACATGCGTCTGGTACTCATTTCCGTTAGAGGCTGAGTCGACCCCAGGGCCATAGTGCTGCCAGAAGGTTTT
Source organism: Diploptera punctata (assembly GCA_030220185.1). Taxonomy (NCBI): domain Eukaryota; kingdom Metazoa; phylum Arthropoda; class Insecta; order Blattodea; family Blaberidae; genus Diploptera; species Diploptera punctata. The sequence continues at coordinate 1,124,804 of JASPKZ010000793.1, forward strand.
GGCCAGTTTAAAAATCCTGACCCCACCGGGACTTGAATCCTCGACCTCCCGACTTGTAGCGCAGTGCCTTAACCACTACGCTACGGCGTGCCCCCAGGAAAAATCACTACAAGGCTTAATTTAAGATTTAAATTAAAATATTTTACACCTCACTTCTTATCCATTCTTCTAATTATACCGGTTTTGAAGCTTGGGCAGCTTCATTTTCAGTAATTTCTTGTTGACTGATTTTATGTTGATCAGGAGAACTAGATAAGTCAACAAGAAATTATTGAAGATGAAGCTGCCCAGGCTTCAAAATCGATATAATTAGAAAACTGGATATGAGGTAAGGTATAAAATATTTTAATTCAAATCTTAAAGATTGTAATACTTATTTTGTCATATGGTTGGTTACCAAAATATTTTTTTCCAGATTCTTATTGGTTTTGTGAGATTAATTATTCTGTTTCAACATTATCCTAATCCAATGTGTTTAATGTCAAAACTTGTTATCCATCAGGTTTGCTGCAAAACTGTCATTTTCCAAAATATAATTTAAAATAATCTATAACATGTAGGAGAGGATTTATAAAATGTTTCAAATTAATTCTCATTCATTTCAAATTCAATAAAAATATTCCACTCATTCAACTCTTAAATTTTCCACTCTACAAGTTGATGTTTTGTAGAGAATCACTTAGGATGGATAAAGCAAATTTTGCAAATCTCTTTTCCATATATATGTATATTAATAATTCATCATCATCATCATTGGCATAACGGTCCTTTTAGTTTGATCTTAGCCTCCCTCATAACAACCATCCAGTATCTTCGGTCAATGGCCTTATTTCTCCAATTTGTTATGCCAATCTTCCATAGGTCCCATCCATCGTAACCTAGTCCTCCCAACTTTTTCTCCTTCCATCCAGTTTAGCGTTTGATATCATCCTGGGCAAACGTGTCTCGTTCATTCTGCAAATATGGCCTAACCAGTTGATATGTCTAACTTTAATATCTATAACTATATCATCTTTATATAGGATATTAATAATTGCTATAATTATTATTAACTATAACTGGAGTAAGACAGGGATGTGGACTTTCACCGATGCTTTTCATTATATATATGAATAGAGTAATAAATGCATGGAGGAAAACACAACGGGGATATATACCCATCAATAGGAACCTCAAACTCGATGCTATACTTTTTGCAGATGATTTAGTTCTTCTGGCACTTTCCGAAAATGATTTTCAACGATCAATTTATAATTTACAATAAATTGCTGCCAAATTTAATATGGAAATATCAATTAACAAAACTAAAATTATGGCATTTCATGGGAAGGACCCCATACAAAGTAAAATCTGTCTCCAGAATAAAATTTTAGAGAGATCTAATCAATTTAAATATCTTGGATATTATCTCTCTATCTGGGATGAAAAAGATATCCCTGTAAAAAATTACTAGTTATAATAAAAGTTTGGGAATTATTAATCAAGTTATGAAACCGTCCTTTGTACAAAAAAACACCAGATTACATTTATATAACACTTTGGCTAGACCAGTGTTGACCTATGGTAGTGAAGCATGGACACTAAAAAGACAACACGAAAGCAGAATAACGGCTTGTGAAATGAGATACATGTGCAGAATAGTGGGTTACACCAGATGGGATCGGAAAAGGAACACCGATATCTTAAAAGAGTTGAAGACTACGCCAATTTTGTAATATATTAAATAGTACCGGTACCAACTAAATTGGAAACACCATCTTGAAAGAATGAGTTCAAATCGGATCCCCAAAGCTGTTTATAATTATATACCAAGAGGACGAAGATCTCTGGGCCGTCCTATGAAATGCTGGAGGGAAAATTTTCTATAGGATCGTAATATGCCTTGGCCTAATACTTAGAAGGAAGAAGAAGAAGATTATTAACTATATTGTATGCATTTTACTAACTAGATTATAGTCAACAGTGATTTCATGGTATAATATCATGTTAGCCCACAAGGCCAAGATTTTATATTATCTCTAATTAATCTCACATGCACATATGCCATAATTTGACTTTTGACCTTAAGTAAAATACAAATAAAGATGAATAGATATTCAATAATTTTTAATATAAATTAATCATAATTAAAATACCTCTAAAAAATAATACATTACTATAATCACATTCACAGGTAGAAAAGCTGATCAACTGGTAAAGGTTTTGTTAGATTTTGGTGCTAAAGCAAACAGCTCTGACAAGGTTGGCAGAACACCTCTTCATAATGCGGCACTTGTAGGCAATGCAGATGCTGTAAAATTACTAATAAAGGCTGGTGCCGATATTGATGCTTTTTTTCAAGTCCATTCATGGCCAAGGCAGTCAAATTACCTCACGGGAAACAATGACTGCAATGAATTTTCAGCTGAATTCAAGGTAATAAAAATTATGCTGTGTAATATATATGTAAAATATTCTCTTTTCTTTTGGGGAATTTGTAAGCAATGGATTTATAAAATTATGCTTTAATTTTTAGCTTCCAGTGCCTGAGTGTTGGGGTCGTACTCCATTGCATCAAGCAGTTAAAGGTGGGAATCCTGAATGTGTACATCTCATTCTGGAAGCAGGAGCAAATGTAAATATGGAAGATGAAAAAGGTCTAACACCCCTATTGTTGGCTGGAACTGGAATTTTTCCAGGAAACAAACGAGAGGTTAATAAGTAAGTTTCATTTATGTATCAATTGTTTTAAAAAATAATATTTTAATGTTAATGCAGTAAAGATCTACCGTGCTAGGTCAGATGGTAGCATACCTGTTTCCTGACTAGTGTGCCTGGGTTCGATACCCGGTAGGGTTAAAAATTTTAATTGTTAAATTATTTTAATTTAATTGCAAAATTTTCAATTTCGGGGCCAGGAAAGGTGATGGTGTACAATTTTTAATTGCTAGATTGTGCACTAGATTCCTGCATTAAATTGCAAACTTCTCTGTGTACATATATTGAGAAGACATATTGTACTGTTGATAGCGATTTGTCCATCAGATGGGGATGTTAAGCTTGGTGGAACCCTTGGTGCTTTTCGATAGGAGCAGGTTACGTGCTGGCACTTCTGTTCTCTTCATCATCATGTCTCATACAACACACAAATATAAACATTCACTCGTCTAAACACAATACAAGAATACAACATCTACGCAAGTGGTAAGCATGTATAGTGGGTGGCATTAGAACACACACACATGTTAATATAGTAATCCCTTGTAGTGATAACTACAGTATAATTCAAAACTTGGAAAGAGAATAATTTATTTTATTTTTACTGTGAATGTAGTCAAAGACAAAGGAGTTACTTTCATGATATTAAGGAAAATTATTTTAATATGATCAGCCGCGATGGAATAGTGGTTATGCTCCTTGCCTCTGGTTCCAAGGGTCACGGGTTCAAACCCGGCCCCGGAGTTGATAGATTTTTTTAGGATGGAAAAATCCAAGGAGCAAGTCCTCCAGGAGGGGCTTTAAGCCTTGGGTCCCAAGTCTGAAGATTTTCAGGCTCGTAAAAGATCCTTAAGCCTGAATGAAAAGGCCTCTAAGCAAAATTTACCAAATTTTCCCTCCTAGTTCTACCTTGGTTTCCTAGATGTCAATATGAGGCAGAACGCTGACTACGAACCACTCAAATGACATCTGTACGAAAACAAGTGTAACTAAATTAGTATGGTTCAAATTCTTCCCTGTAGGGGGAGAGCGCCTAAATCTCTGTTAAGGGAGAACATAGGCTCACAAGATTACAAGAAGATATTTTAATATGCATTATAGATTACCTGTATGCAAGTAATAATACTATAGTAATCTAGTAATAAAACAGTAATTATTTCAGAGGAGAGTTACAAATAAAAGTAAACAAAAAAGTAGTTAAATAAATAAAGTTGTCCTAAGTAGAATACAGTAAAATCACAAATATTTTTATGACATACAAATAATCCTGGAAAGTTTAGTAAACATTCAATTAAAAATTTTATGGAAAAGACAATTTAAAAGGTTATGTACTTAAAATAACTTTAGATACTACACACTCCAAGAATAACTGCAATTTATTGGAAATAAATCCAAATATTTTATCATTAAATTAATAATAATTAATAAATCCTTGGCCATTCTTCTTGTAAGCCCATGTTTTCCCTTAATAGAGATTTAGGCGCTCTCCCCCTACAGGGAAGAATTTGAACCATACTAATTTAGTTACACTTGTTTTCTTATAGATGTCATTTGAGTGGTCCGTGGTCAGCATTCTGCCTCATACTGACATCTAGAAAAACAAGATAGTACTAGGACGGGAAAATTCAGTAAATTTTGCTTAGAGGCCTTTTCATTCAGGCTTAAGGATCTTTTACGAGCCTGAAAATCTTCAGACTCAGGACCCATGGCTTAAAGTCCCTCCCGAAGGACTTGCTCCTTGGATTTTTCCATCCTAAAAAAATCCATCGACCCTGGCCGGGTTTGAACCCGCAACCCTCAGGACCAGAGGCAAGGAGCATAACCACTAGTCCACCGCAAAATCCATGGCCATACAAATAGAAATATAATATTCTTAATAATTATGGGAATTCTTGAATTAAGAAGATCTAGGAAGAGACTAGCTTGACAAAATAATAGAACATCATGGAAACATGGCAGAAAAGTGACAAGGTCAAATGAATATGGAAAGAGGACAGCACATGTGAAGGGTTATTCATAGAAACTTTATAGAAGAACTGAAAAGATTGAGGATGTACAGAACAAATTCAGAAAATTTCTAAGAAAGTCATCTTATGACAGCAGACCTACTATTAAAAAAAAATATTTCCTCATAACTGTGAAAAGTCAATAAGTGTGAATTTGGATTATTAATGAGTTGGATATTTTGACTTACCTCATATTTCTTTTTTAGGTGTTGAAAGCATAGTTTAATGTCTATTTTATTTATTGTGTCCCACGCCATAGCCGAGTGGTTAAGGCAGGAAGCCTTGGCACAGAGCTACGGGACTTGCGCTGGTTCGAGTCTCCATGGGGGAAGAAATTTTCTCATGGTATTTCGGCCAGTATGGGACCGATGCCCACCCAGTATCGTGAGGCATTTGGGTAGCTGCAATAAGTAGTGGCTCCAGATTGAGGAAACCAGCTATAACGGCTGGGGGACTCGACATGCTGACCACATGTCACCCCAACACTGGCTGATGATCATCTACCTCTGTGATTGACATATGTGGATGTGAGGCCAGCAGCCGGCTGGTAGGCTAAGGACCTTCTAGGCCTGTCGCACCAGTTTTTTTATTTATTGTAGCATAATGTTTGTGTTTTCTAATTTCAAAGTTTTCTTTTCCAAAATTTTTTGATGATTGTTATTATTGTTTTTGATAATTTTTCTGACAAATTCCAAACATCTATTGATGAATTTTATATTGGCAGCTTTTTATTTCTTATTTCTTCAAATTTTAAATATATTTTAATTTTAATTTCCATCTTAGTTTCCAAAAATGTACATTAAATTGTTGAATTTTTGATACCGCCATCTTGTTAACAGTTGTTCATACAGTTCATATTTTATTTGTTTTCCTTACGACTTGAATACCGATAGTCAACTTCATTAAATATATATAGGGAAAACATGGACTCTTACTTTAAGGGAGGAAAGGAGATTACAAGTATTTGAGAATAAAGTGCTTAGAAAGATTTTTGGACCAAGGAGAGATGAACAGACATGTGAATGGAGAAGACTACATAACAATGAACTACATGGTCTTTATAGGAGGCCAGATATAATAAGAACAGTTAAGTCTTGGAGACTGCGATGGGCAGGACATGTTGCACATATGGGGAATGAAAGACGTGCATGGAAGTTTCTTGTAGGAAAGCCAGAGGGAAAACGTCCTGTTGGTAGACCAAGAATGAGGTGGGAGAATAACATTAACTATGATTTGAGGGAAGTAGATTATACAGGGAATGATTGGAAAGCATTAGCTCAGGATAGGAATGTATGGAGAGCTTATGTCTGCACGGCCATGAACCTATGGGTTCGATAGTGCCAGTGAGTAAGTAAGTAAATAACACTGAGATTTCTTTTAACTAATAATGAGTTGAATATTTTGACTCACCTCATATTTCATTTGCCAGAAAAAATGATTAAAAACAAAAAAATTTTAAAAAGAAAACTTTGAAAAAATTAGAAAAAAAAAACAAACATTATGCTACAATAAATAAAATAGACATTGAATTATACTTTCCACACCCCTAAAAAAGAAATATGAGGTGAGTCAAAATATCCACTCATTAATTATAATTAAAAGAAACCTCATAGTGTTATTTCTTACATATATTTAATAAATGAATTTGGTTTTCAGATATGAAGAAGTGGTTGAGATGTTGGTGAAGGCTGGAGCAGATGTGAATATATATTCAGAATTTACAGGCTTAACAGCTCTGCATCATGCAGCTGAATTATGTTCCTTGAGAGCTATGCGGTTTCTCCTTGACAACAAAGCAGTGATACCTGAAATGAAGATTAATGGTGTGAGAACTGTACTTCATGAAGCTGCTCATACAGGCAATGTTGCTATAGTGGAGCTTCTCCTACAGAGAGGTGCAGAGAAACTTGTCAATTCTAAAGATAGGGTATGTATTTACAATTTCCATTCCACAACTTACTACAAACAAATATACACAGGTGCTCACCACATCCAAGTGTTTCATACCAACATTTTCGCCATCTTGTTGTGACCTTCAGAGCTGGACAACACAAATCCCAGACCGGTACTGAAGAAATCCATGACATGATGGCAGAAATGTCAGTAAGAAATATTTAGATGGAACTATATCCAGACAACAGAATAGAACTCAAATTAAGTTTTGGGCCATGGAAGTCTAAGATGTTTTATTATGTACAGTTAATGATATTTGTTTGTTGTTCAATGACTAAGAATTTGGTTTTCATACTATTTTTCTTTTAGCTTCTCAAGATATTAACAAAAATAATATAAAACTCATATCCTGGCGACATAGCCACATGGCCACCGAAACCGTTAAATATTAAACTTTAATAACAACAAACAATTGTTGAGAACTGATTATCGAGAACTGCTTATCAAAGTTTGCATTGTTGATCAGTTGTTAGAATTCGACCACCATTGTTTGGTGAATAGAATGTGGACATCAGAAAAATTACAATTGATCATTAAGACTTGGAAGCCATTTTATGTGTGAAATATAATTTAACAAATTCTTGTGAAAAATTTCATGACATTTAAACGACGACAGCAATCTACTAAAAAAAATCACTCAAGTAAGAAATATGCCAAAGAATAAAATAATACCAGTAGTATACATATTTTTTAATGTAATAATTTGTAAATTGTACTTATGTTGAAATTAAAATAAATATATTACAATACTATTTTTGCGTTCTATAAACATTTTTGTTGCTCCATATAGACAAAATTTTTAATCAAGATGGAAAAATTCAAGTCTTCCAGCTGTGGGTCCCAAGTCTGAAGATTTTCAGGTTTGTAAAATAACCTTATGCCTGAATAAAGAAGCTTCTAAGCAAAATTTATTGACATTCATCATTCTAACAATATCTTAGTTGCCTGCTAGATGTCTCATTGGGTCGGTATGTTGAGCGCATACCATACATGATATCTGTAGGGAAATAAGCATAACTAAATTAACTTGATCTAGTAACTTCTAACAAATAGAGACTAAGGCCCAACATAGGGCTGTTATGCAATTGTAAATAGCTGGACTCAAAGAATCTTAAAGTGTAATTTTTTCACAGTTAATTTCTATCTGTATGATACATGATTAATAAAATTGGAAACTTGATATTTCAGAATGGTCACACACCACTACATAAGGCTGCATTTGCTGGATCCCGTGAATGCTTAGCAATACTGTTGAAACATGGAGGAGATCTGACAGCCGAATCAACAGAAGGTGTATCTGTAATGGATACTATTTTTTCTCACATTGCTCGACCTGTCAATTTCATCACTGATATATTGGACAGGCATATTGTTCCCAACAGTTCTGACATTAATAGTCGAAATTTCAAGGTTTGTACCATAAATTGATCTTATTTTAAAGGGCTTTTGGTAGTTATTAATTATTTTAAACTGAATATAATGGAATCATTGTAATCAATGGTAAAGAGAAAAATTTTTGCCTAAACCGGGAATTGAATCCCGAACCTTCAACTCTCCGTGCCAATGCTCTGACCACTGAGCTAATTCAGGCTTCATTCCCATCCAAGCATAAATCCTTCCTTTACCTTACTCTCTTGGTCCCACATTCAATGAATCAATTTTTTCTCCTTACCATTTATTACAATAATTTAGTTAATTTACTTATTTCAATCACAGTAACAACTTTAGCTTCTTAATATTAATTTTATGTCCACTGCTGTGGCCTCGAGGTAGCGTGCTGCCTTGTCACGCAGCAGGCCCGGGTTTGATCCCCGGTCGGGACAGTTTACTGGGTAAGGTTTTTATCGGGGTTTTTCCTCACCTGTAAGACAAATGTCAGGAAAATTTTAAGGCCCAAACAGTCCCCGAAATTATATGGCCATTGCAATCATCATCATTCATATTCATCTTAGATTAAGCTTAGGATTAGGGACTCTCCTGGCGCACCATTATCATCACCCATCATATCATCGGGGCAACATAACCCCGCTTTCCAGGCACCCCAACCTCAGAAGTGGGTTACAAGTACGCCATGCCAGGAGAGAACACCAGGAATGTCGAAAGACAACCTGGGGCATTTGCAAAAAAAAAATAATTTTATAATGGAATCATATTTAAATGGAAATTTGATTTGTACTCTAGGGTAGGTTATCTGGATTAATTTGAATAAGAACAAGGAATTTAGTACAGTAGAATGAAGAGAAAATTTTGGCGTTATTAAACTTAAATTACTAGAAATAGAATGGAGTACAGGTAGCTTTTGAGGTTAAGGCACTGAGTTTTCTATAACTTTTATAAGTGATGGACTTTTGCAGGAAATACCCTATACCTAGCAAAATGTTTTTGACAATGACATTTTAGAACAAGTAAACAAATTAAATTATTTTGGTTACATTTTAACATTTCAAGATGAAGCTGATATAGCAAAGAAAATCACAAAAACAACAGGATAATTAACAGTATTATGAAACCATCTTTAGTACAAAAGAACACAACATTACGATCAAGTTTTCTCACAAAAATTTGATTAAAAGAACCCCAAAATGTTACTTCCTAAAAAAACCATTACAAGATTACGACTTTATAAGGTTGTTGCAAGACCAGTATCAAGATATGGTAGTGAAGCATTGACAATTAGAAGAAGAGATGAAAGCTGAATAACAGCAAATGAGAATGCAATTTAGGTGCCATACAGCAGGTTATACAAAGTGGGACCATTAAAAAATGAGGAAATTATGGAAGAGTTGAGTATAGAATCCATTCTACATCATATACAAAATTACCAGATTAACTGGAAAGTCCTTCTTCAACAGATGCCATCTCATAGAATTCCAAAAGCTATGTTTCATTACTGTCCTCAAGACAAAAGATCGCTGGGGCATCCAAAAATGTGCTGGATAGAAAAATCCTTTTTTGAGACCGTAACAGGCCACATGGCCTAATACTTGAATGGATGGTGATGAATTAGGTAGCAGGCACTTTGTTAAATCCACATTTTAAATATTTTATTTAAAATTAACAAATAAGGAAATAAAAGTTATGTACAGAATAATGAACACACTGTATACTAGTGATATCATGATCCTGACCAAGATCATCATCATCGTCAGCATCAAGGATTAGACCTTAAGATCTGTTACGATCTCATGCTAGAATTGGTCTATCCATCTTTTACTGGGCCTACCTACATTCCTTTGTCCTAGTGGTTTGTAATGAAGAATCAGTTTCAGAATTCTGTTGTTATCCATTCTGTAGATCTGGCCCATCCATTCATCTATGTATTGTGCAATTCTATCTAATAGTTTGAATATATATTTGGTTCACTTTGTTTATTTTCTTTTTGTTTTAGATCTGTTATTGTATAGCCAGCCACACTCTTCAGAAACCTTATTTTTGACGTTTTTATTCTTCATTTCTGGTTTTTGTTTAAGACCCAGTGTTTCGATCCAAATGGAACTGCCATTGTTTTGAAATTTTAAAAGTGTCTCCTTCCTAGTTCCTTCGAGACTTCGTTTTATGTTGCCACATATATAATTAAATTTAGTTATTTTGTTTTCAATGACTTCATTTTCTCTATATGACACATTGTATCCCAGGTAATTAAAATTGCTCACCTATTCTATTGTTTTATTCTCTAATTGGATTTTACTCTTAGTGGCGCCAGACCCCAAAAAGGTAAAACTTTTGTTTTTAGAGTAGATATTTTCAAGTTGTATGTTTCACATATTTTACTTAATTTGTAAATTGCCCGTTGTAAGCCATCTTCTGTCTCAGATATAACAACCTGATCGTCTGCAAAAAGTAAAGAATCTAATAAAATATCGTCAGTTTTAAAATGTTCAGTTAAAACAATTTGTCAATTCTGTATGGCATCGTCTATATATATGGCGAAAGTGGCATCCTTGTTTTACTCCACAGTTTATTATCGCTGTTTTATTGTGACCAAGATTGTAACTTTAATTAACATTTAACACATGTAAGAGAGAGAGAGAGAGAGTTTTATTGCTTCAACTAAGAAACAAGGTTTACTAACTGTATAAAACTTTAATTGATCTGCATATTAATTACGAATCTATTCCCCATTTGGAATAATATAAAAGTCCCCTAAAATTATATGTCTAATCATGATACAATTTTGAATATTTTTATATTTCCATTTTTATTTAAAATTATAATTTACATTTGCAAAGATATTATATTTAATTTTGAATAATCCATGAAGTTTATAAATATGTTTTGAACTTAGTTAAATGTCCAGAGTTGGTCCATTCTCTCAGCTGCAGCAAGAGCAACAAGATTCCTTCCTATGACATATTCTGTATATAATAGGACTTTATATTAATAGGAGTTAGAATATCCATGACTCATCTCATGTTTGTAGATTTCTTTGAAGATGTAAGTCATGAATATTTTAACTCCTATTATTTAAAATAAAACTCATAGTGTCACTTTCTTTAAATATTAACCCTCTGCATGCCACTGGTAAAATCTCTTGTGTCAGAGATTTAAATCGCACCCGCCGATGTGATCGGCTTTGCAAGTAGTTTAAGTATAATAATAATAATAATAATAATAATAATAATAATAATAATAATACTTTATTTATTCTGGCAGAGTTAAGGCCATAAGGCCCTCTCTTCCACTCAACCAGCACAAATACAAATAAATATTCGACAAATATAGATATACACTATACTAATTATAAACAGTTAAAGATACAATAAATGTAGCAATGTAAATGTCATGTACAAACAACATTTTATAGGGTAATAACAATAATGATACGATAATAATAATAATAATAATAATATAAATATGATACATTATACGGGAAACACCAATTAATATATATATCTTACACTGGATAATAATGAAGTCAAGTTTAGAGCAAATATAAATTTAGATTTCTTTTAAAAGAAGCCAAGTATATTGTCTGGCAGATAATGGACAGGAGCACCAGAGCCAATCTAATCGGCTCACGACACCTAAAGTGTTAAACATATTCTGTAATTTATAATAACTAGTTGTTTTTCTCACCTCGGACATATTATTTAAATATAAGAATTATTTTACTATTCAGTTCATACTGACATTAGAGCTGATATAAATTTATAGATGTTTTGTGGATATTTAGGTTTTAGTCTGATATTTTGGTAGGTTTGTAGATTCTTTATGTGACTTTGTCTAAAAGTTTATCATTAAATTATATTAATAAATATACTGTATACAATAGTAACATTGAAAACTTTAAGGAACCTTGGGGAAATTTTATGTATATTTATGTTTTTTTTTTAATTTTTTACTACAAAAAACTTACTACATTCATAATTTTCTCAATTAATGTATGTAATTAATTTCTTATCGCTATTTAGGTTACTCTAGACTTCAGCATCCTGTGTCCAAATAGAAATGAGGCACAGATGGCAGTGGTTACAGCACTAATGGACGGTGGAAGTGATTTTCAGCAGAAGCAGATTATTAGACATCCATTGTTTGAAACATTTCTGAGATTTAAATGGTATCGGTTGAGGCTGTTCTTCTACCTGTTGATAGCTGTTCACTTATTACTGGTCATTTCTTTATCATTGTTCTGTTCTCTGAGAATTCAAAGAGAAAATGTTGATTCTAACATTGTAAGTAGGCTAATTTGCAACTTTTAAATAGCTAAATTTTATAACTTACTCTTTTTCAATTCATACATTATAAATTCAAACCTGCCCTTAATTATGAGTTTATGAAAACTTAATATGTAGTTAAATTTTTTTATAGTAGGGGAGAGTAGTGTAAAATAGGATAGTTTGGTATTTTATGGTAGGGGAGAGTAGTGTAAAATAGGATGGTTTGGTATTTTATGGTAGGGGAGAGTAGTGTAAAATAGGATGGTTTGGTAAAGCAGGATACTCAGTTTTAAATTAAAACAAGCAGTTCTACTTATCAGCTGGTGCTTTAGCTACTATTGTTTGTTGCATACCTACCCTCGACAAATTGTATATTATATTAGTTTCACTCTGGTCACCATTACACTTATAGTTGTGAGATTGGAATAAACTATTTCATCCTCATGCAAAAGCTGATTTTACTGTTTTAGTATAAATGTAATTGAAGATGAACAGATATACAAAATACTACATTTGTTTACAGTATGTATTGACAACAAGTTTCATAAATTTGCTTTTATTAAATTATTAACATATGACTATGTGTTTTTCAATGCACTGTTGGATATATCAGGATACTGAGTAGTTGGTTGAAACGAGATTTATCCCATTTTACCCAACCACATCTATTTGCTGCAGATGTAATTCTGTAATGTTCATTTATTTAGTCTTGGAGAGCAATAGGATAATTTAAAAGAAAGACAGAAAGGCAGAAGTAGTGGAAGGAAGAATGGCCTGTCTCGTGGCTTCAGAAGATTATTGGGTTCCTCATACAACTATTGAAGTGCAGGTGAAAAAAATTGTACACGGTATTTTCAACAAAGAGGACTCAGAAAAAAAAAAAAAAGAGAGAGAGAGAGAGAGAGAGAGGGCTGGGACGTCACAAACCTGTTTTCACTCCAGACCAGGAAGAGGAATTAGTGGAACATATTTTGTCCATGGAAGGACTCTGTTTGGTTTAACTCTCTATGCATTAATAAGTTTGGCTTTTGAATTGGCAGAACACAATGGCCTCTCTCATAGATCAACAAGATAGAAAGAAGGCAGGTTGTAGAGCTTTTTGTGTCAGCATCCGAATATCAAACTTGTCATTTTCCCTGCAATGATATACATTTAGATTATTTTATAGCACTTTGAAAATCATATTATTTTGCTTCTTGATGGGCATGCAACCAATACCAAATATCTAGAGTTAATTGAAAGCGTTAAATCCACTAACCACTCTTTGGATGCTGACAGCTTTCATAAATACTTTTCCAAAAGTTTGCATATTTGAAATATTGTAATAGGCCTGTCTGGATGTCGCTGCATCCATCTTTGTTCCTCTGAACTGTAATATGTTCTGAGCTGTGATATAAAACAAACTTAGGTTTCCTCACCCAAATTCACTACCGTAGAACAATTTTTCAAGTTTCTGTCAAAATTGAGAAACACAAAGTAACCCCTGATCACATTTATAATGTTGATGAGACATGAATAATGTTAGTGAAGATTCCAATTCAGAAGATAAAAGTGAAGAAGCAGCCTACATATTTTGCCATCAACTTTATTTGAATTCTAAGATGGAAAATGGCTGGTTAAGGTATTGGCATTGCCACAGTTGGGCACACAAAGTGTGAGTGGAGCCTGATGACAATGACATTTTTACTTGTGACTTCTGTCAATAACAAATGTACCATTTTTCTTTTCATTTTTATAGTTCATGAGAATAATATTTCTTTTTTTTTTTGTATTGGTACAGTAATTAGATTTTGAGTTTCTTATGTTGCCTCTATTTTTCTCCATGTTGAACATTATGGAATCTTCAAAACATATAAGTATCCTGTTTTATCCAACTGGGTGGCCAAAATGGGATGTTTGTGACATTTTTTAATTGCATTTTTTTCTGTGTCTTCCAGTTTTCTGAAAATTATAGTTGCAATCAAAAGTTCAGGCACCAGTGAAATTATATAGTTAGAAAATTGAGGGGTCTAATGAGAGAGGTAGCTATGCCATTTAGAGAATAAATGGAAATAATCAGTGCTATTTATATTAAAAATTATATTTTTCCTCTTGTATAGTTTACATAACAGTAAGTCAAATACGAAAAAAGTTACCACTTTATTATACAAATAATTTCGTAATATAATGCTTTATAAAACCCAATTTATTTCCATGTCTTCTCAAAGTGGCATAGCTCCCTCTCTCACTAGACCCCTCAATTGTTCTTTGTAATACTACATTCAAAAGTTATAGTATCCCGTATTACCCAACTCTCCCCTATATATTCTAAACATTGACATGTTGAAAAGAAATATGAAAAATTTATAATGGTGAAATCAGTGATTACATAAAATATCCACTTGCACTATAATATATTTGCCAGTGGCAATATAGCCCTATTTATTCTTATTATTTAAAGATTTAATTCTTATTGGTTTTCCTATAGAAATAACTTTTTGAAATATTCAGACAGTCTACACTACATTGAACTTTTATAGGAATAAATCACTGTGAGGTTTAATTTAAGATAAAATAAAAATTTCAGACCTCTCCTCATTATTAATCTTCTAAGTAGATTGCGATTTCAAGACCATTGCGGTCCCATCCTCAGTACCATCTTGATGACTGATGTTATGTTGATCAGAAGAACCACTTTTTCTTTCCTCTGTTGGTGGACTGATAAACCTCTGGATCAGATCAGAATTATTTATGAACTTCAAAATTCTTGCGAATTCTGACCTGATCCAGAGGTTTATCAGTCCACCAACAGAGGGAAGAAGTGGTTCTTCCGATCAACATAACATCAGTCGTCAAGATGGTATTGAGGATGGGACCACAATGGTCTTGAAATCGCAATCTACTTAGAAGATTAATTATGAGGAGAGGTATGAAACATTTGATTTTATCTTAGTCTACATTATAATCTAATTATTTATTTTTCTTACAGATTTCTCTGTCACATAAAGTTCTGATATTTGCAGTTATTTTACTGACTGGCCACTTCATCATCCAAGTTGTTATGCTTCCTCGTTACTATGTAGCACAGTATGAGACATGGATAAATCTACTCAGCATTATTCTGTCATTCACCATTGCTATAGGACATCTCACAGGGAAAATGGAGCCATTTCTCAAAGATGGTGTACCCACTGAATATGCTTGGGTACTTCATATTATGTCTTTTGCTGTCCTCTTAGTCTGGATAGAATTCATGCTTCTGATTGGGAGAATACCTACATGGGGATACTATGCTCTTATGTTCTATCAAGTTTTGAGAAATGTCATCAAGGTAAGAAATTTTAATAATTCAAGATTATCTCACAGTGAAGTGTTTCTGACTGAAATAGATGTGTTGATCTTGAATACTATGGCAACAAATGTTTACTAATGGACGTAAACTGATTTGATTTTTCTATTTATTTATGCCTAAGGCATGGATTTCCATGACCTAAAAAATAAGAAATTATGCATGTGTTTATGACCTATAAAATGTTCATAAATATGACCCAAAAGACAAGAAAAAAACTTATAATTTAACAAATCTATTAGATACTTTATAGTCCACCGCTGTGGTCTCGAGGTAGTGTGCTGCCTTGTCACGCAGCGGGCCGGGTTCGATCCCCGGTCGGGGCAGTTTTTCTGGGTGAGGTTTTTATCGGGATTTTTCCTCACCTGTAAGACAAATGTCAGGAAAACTTTAAGGCCCAAATGGTCCCCGAAATCATATGACCATCATCATCATCCTTATCATTATCATCATCATCCTTCACCGGTGTGGAAAGCAACGGGAAGCTACCACACCTACAATTCCCTAGTAAAGCTGCAAGCATAGCATGAAAATGCTATGATTGCAGTGAAGGACCTGCCTTCGGGCAGAATTACTATGGATGGATACTAATGTAACGATCATATACATTTCCCAACTTTTCATAACAAAAAAAAGTTATTCCGCATTATTAATCCAGATTATGCTACCTATAAATAAAAAAAATCTATCAGTGGAGAAAAATAATAAATTATTGAAAGTAAAAAGCTAAAGAGAAGGAACTGCTACTACTATCCCATATTTGCATTGCAGGGACATAGGTGTTTTTTAACCAACAAATTTAGTTTGCTTATTTCCCTACAGATGTCATGAATGTAATGTTGTTAGCAAATAGAGAAGGAATTATTAAAATAAAAAAATATACATCGTCCTGCGCTATAGCCGAGTGGTTAAGGCAGGAAGCCTTGGCGCAGAGCTATGGGACTTGTGCTGGTTCAAGTCTCCACGGGGGAAGAAATTTTCTCATGGTATTTCGGCCAGTATGGGACCGGTGTTGACCCACCCAGCATCATGAGACAGTTGAGTAGCTACAATAAGTAGTGGCTCCAGGTTGAGAAAATCAGCTATAACGGCTGATCACATGTCACCCCTACACTGGCTGGATGATCATCTACCTCTGTGATTGCACATGTGGATGTGAGGCCAGCAGCCGGATGGTAGGCTAGGGTTCCTCTAGGCCTGTTGCGCCAGGAGTTATAAAATATACATACCTGAATGGTGACATGCATTTTTAGGTTGTCGAACTTGAAATGTCTTTTGTTGACAGGATGTGTTTCTATCTGGACAAATTGCATTTGACATCACACGAGGTTAAAGCAGTAAATTTGAAATGAATTAATTCATGTGGAGAAAATTCTGACTCATAATCTTTAAACCTCAAATAGTTACATTCTTTTGGACTTCACTCAAACCACACCAATCTCACCTAGAAAAATTTAATTGCAAGAAATCCTTACACATGTTTTTTTTTATTTTCAGGTTCTCTTGACATTCAGCGGTTTGGTTATTGGCTTTACATTGAGCTTCCGAGTCCAGTTCCATGATTCAGATCATTTCAGAACATTATGGCATTCACTTGTAAAGACAATGGTTATGATGATGGGAGAATATGAATACAATGATCTCTTTGATGGAGGTTCAGATGAAGATATGAAGAAACTTCGTCTTATAGGAACTAGTAGAGTAATTTTCTTCATGTTTGTTGTTTTGTCCTCTATTGTCTTAATGAACCTTATGGTTGGTCTTGCTGTCAATGATATTCAGGTATGATAATAAATAATCTAGAAATTTTTATCTCAAATTTTCATAGAATTATTGTTAAATTATTTTAAATTTAAAATTAATTTGTATTTATTTGTATTTAACAGATGAGACACGGTTCAATCCAAATTAATAGAATTAATAGAAACCATAAAATAGACTCTTTGCTTTTGCAGATGATTTGGTATTAATAGGTCCAACAGAAACAGATTTACAGTATTCTATACACAATTTCAATATAACTGCAAGAAGGTACAATATGGAAATCAATACAAGGAAAAATTTTGTGGGAAATACCCTATACCTAGCAGAATTGTTTTGGATGATGAAATTTTAGAATGAGTAAACAAATTATTTATTTGGGTTATAATTTAACATTTCAAAATGAAGCTGATATATCAAAGAAAATCACAAATTTTACAAAAACAACGGGGATAATTAACAGTATAATGAAACCATCTTTAGTACAGAAGAACACAAGATTACAGATTTATAAGGTTCTCACAAGACCAGTATTAAGATATGGTAGTGAAGCATGGACAATACGAAGAAGAGATGAAAGCCGAATAACAGCAAATGAGATGCAATTTATGCACTGTATAGCAGGCTACACAAAGTGGGACCATAAAAGAAATGAGGAAATAATGGAAGAGTTGGATGTAGAACCCATTCTTCACCATATACAAAACTAGCAGAACAACTGGAAAGCCCATCTTCAACGAATGCCGTCTCATAGAATTCCAAAAGCTGTACTTCACTACTGCCCCCAAGGCAAAAGATCGCTGGGACGTCCAAAAAAGCGCTGGATGGAAAATTCCTCTTTGAGACTGTAACAAGCCATACGGCCTAATACTTCCATGGATGATGATGTATTTAATGTCTTTTTCACTCATGTCACATGACCTATGGTTGAATTTATGAACTTCGAAATCAATGTAATTTCGTTAGGGATAATAGAGGAATATATAATTCTTACTAAGCTATGTGTCAGTAATTCTTATTTTACCTATAATGGAAAATTTTACCAACAGGTTTCGGGTTTGTCAATGGGCAATCCGCTTTCACCATTTTTAGCTGATTTGTTCATGAGTTACTTGGAGTGTCAAATCACTAAAGCATATCCATGGATGTTTAAGACTTGGTTCAGATATGTGGATGATATTTTTGCAATAATAAATTCTAAAGATATTGAAGATGCTCTTAAATTATTGAACCTTCAGGATGAATCAGTAAAGTTTACCGTTGAATTAGAAAAAGAAAACAAAATTCCATTTTTGGATCTATGTATAATTAGGAATGATCAAACACTGAAAATTGAATTTGATATATTTAGAAAAGGAACTCATACAGATAATTATATTAAATCATCAGGTTTCAATCACATTGCTCATAAGCATGCAATATTCAATAGCTTAATTTACAGATTGACAAATGTACCATTAAACGAAGAAAATTTCAACAAAGAGTTTAAACATATCTTAAACACTGCTAGATTAAATGGTTTTGATAAAGAATTAATTATCAATAAGTTGAAGAAATTCAAACACAAAAAAAGACTTAATGAATATACTACTCTACAAAATTGCAAAGAAAAGAAAAAATACAAGAAAATTACTTTCCATCCTGAAATGCATAGAAAATTTCAAAAATATTTTGACAAATACAACATTTCTTTGGCACCAATAAATAAATTTAGTCTGGGTAATCTTCTAAGTACCAATAAAATAGTCAATGTTCCAGACAGTAAGAAATCTGGAATTTATCAAATAAATTGTGAAGATTGCAATAAAGTTTATATAGGAAAAACAAAAAGGAATTTGGAAATTCGGACAAAAGAACATTTCAGAAATATTAAAAATTGTGAAATTGAAAAATCTGCAATTGCTGCACATGGTTTATTAGAACATCATAAAATTGGAAGAGAAGCTAAACTTTTAAAACAAGTAGAGAAACCTTTGGAATTGACAGTTTGGGAAAAAATATACATTCAGAAAAACAAAAATAGATCAATGAATTTTGATATCCCTAACGAAATTACATTGATTTCGAAGTTCATAAATTCAACCATAGATGGCAGCACTGAAGATGGCGACAATAGAATAGTTGACGGCCGAAGAATTTCGTCAGTCGGAGTTATGGCTGAAGATGAACATGACTATGTTTGAAATCGTGATATCATGGAAGCATGAATCCTATGAGGTGAGTTGTTTAAAGAATATGTTCTCCGATGAATTTTAATTAATTCTTAGCTTGAAAAACTTTTAAAATAGTCGTTTTCATAAATGTCACAAATAAATCCTTATTCACACAAAGAATAAAAGAAACTGGCCTTAAACATATCAAAGTTGATGAGGTGATGAAGTTAAAATATTTTCTGTTTGAGGATGGCACCAATTAAAGGAGATATTAATAGGGTCCACTCAAACCGAAGGATCCACTTTACCCAAACTTCCTCTATACTTTAAAATTACATCTATTTGTCTAGTATGCAACCCAAAGTGGGAAGTGCAGTGAAGTGCATTGGAATATACATACATTGTAATCTTAAATAAATGAAGTGCAGTGAATGGCATTGGAACATCTTCTTCTTCTTCCTTCCAAGTATTAGGCCAAGGCCTGTTACGATCCTATAGAAAATTTTCCCTCCAGCGTTTCATAGGACGACCCAGTGATCTTCGTCCTCTTGGTATATAATTATAAACAGCTTTGGGGATCCGATTTGAACTCATTCTTTCAAGATGGTGTTTCCAATTTAGTTGGTACTGTTTAATGTATTCCAAAATTGGCATAGTCTTCAATTCTTTTAAGATATCGGTGTTCCTTTTCCGATCCCATCTGGTGTAACCCGCTGTTCTGTGCATGAATCTCATTTCACAAGCTGTTATTCTGCTTTCATGTTGTTTTCTTAGTGTCCATGCTTCACTACCATAGGTCATGGATGGCGACCACAAGGTGCCCAAGCTGAGCAAAACATTTCTTCCACTTACTTGTGTTTTGCACTCTTTTAACTTTACTATCTAACCTCTCTTGGTTAACTCCTGTTTTTTTCGACCCCGACGCTATTAGGGCATCCGAGGGCTAGGGAGTCTTTCCTTTCTTCCATTTCTTCTTTCCTTTATTTTCTTTTCTTCTCCAGAAAAGCCTGACCAGAGGCTATAAGATGGCAGCCCCATCACTGGTCTTGCCTTCCTTTGGCCAGCAACCAATCGAAGGGACTATTATTATGCTTTCAAGTCTTATATGAGAATTTCCCGGAAGGCATTGGAACATATGCACATTATAATCTTAAATAAATTATGTAACAGATTACTGTACATCAACTATATGTAGACTTCAAAAAAGCATATGATTCAATTAAGAGGGAGAAGTTATATAGTATCCTGCTGGAGTTTGGAATTCCTAAAAAGTTAGTTAGACTTATACGAATGTGTCTAAATGGCACAAAAAGTAGGGTGCGTGTAGGCAAACAGTTTTCGGACACTTTTGAAATCCAGAATGAGTTGAAGCAAGGAGATGCACTATCTCCTCTACTATTTAATTTTGTACTAGAGCATGCAATTAAATCTTTAGAGAATGAGGAAGGCTTACAACTCAATGGTATTAATAAGCTGTTAGTTTATGCTGATGATGTAGTATTATTGGCCGATAGCGAGGAGATACTAAAGGACAACACGCACACACTATTGAGTAACACTAAGAAATTAGGACTGGAAGTAAATAGCAATAAAACTAAATATATGGTCACATGTAGGAATTCATTATATAATGGAAATGGACAGCTAATGACAAATGAGGGAAATTTTGAGGAAGTGGCTGAATTCAAATACCTAGGAACAATAATCACAAATAGGAATGAGATACACAAAGAAATTAAACATAGACTCAATTCTGGAAATGCGTGCTATTATGCATTGCAGAGACTCTTGATATCCCAACTCCTTTCAAAAAACGTTAAACTGAAAATATATAAAACTATTATTCTACCAGTTATATTATATGGATGCGAAACATGGACTCTTACTTTAAGAGAGGAAAGGAGATTACAAGTATTTGAGAATAAAGTACTTAGGAAAATTTTTGGACCAAAGAGAGATGAACAGACAGGAGAATGGAGAAGACTACATAACAATGAACTACATGGTCTTTATAGGAAGCCAGATATAATAAGAACAGTTAAGTCTCGTAGACTGCGATGGGCAGGACATGTTGCACGTATGGGGAATGAAAGACTTGCATGGAAGGTTCTTGTAGGAAAGCCAGAAGGAAAACGCCCAGTTGGTAGACCAAGAATGAGGTGAGAGAATAACATTAACTATGATTTGAGGGAAGTAGATTATACAGGGAATGATTGGAAAGTATTGGCTCAGGATAGGGATGTATGGAGAGCATATGTCCGCGCGGCCATGAACCTACGGGTTCGATAGTGCCAGTGAGTAACAGATCACTTTTTCTAAAAGCCATTCAATTGTAATTGTAGGAACTTCACGTGGAAGGCCATATGCAAAGACTGCTGAAACAGGCAGAGTTTGTAACACACCTTGAGAAATTAACAATGCATCATTTGATTCCTCAATGGTTAAACAGGCTCTTGGCCGTTAGAAGAAGTATTGACACCAAGTTTGAAATACAGCCAAGTGAATTCAAATCTGGCAACAACAATCTATCTTACCACTTGTTAGAGAGGATTGTTAGCATTGCAATCAGCAACCGACGTAGAGCAAATAACAATTTCTCTCCTAGAAATAATGACAGGTAAGCTATATAAATTTTGTCCCACAAAATAAAATTTGTTACAATAGAAATTTTCTTCTAATTTAAAATTAAAAACATTTGATTTTATTAAAAATTTGAAACATTTGATAACAATAAATATGAGGTGAGTCATACATATCTAACTCATTTTATTTAAAATAAACCTCATAGTGTCACTTCCTTTAAATATTAAATAAATTTTATAACACTTTAAAATAAATGAAACATACAATCACAAAATAAAACCGATACAAGCTAAAAGTTTCAAATCCATCGAATCCAAAATTGAATAGTTGCCCCAAAAAGAGATCTAACCCACAAAAATTGAGTTTTCAGTGGATTAGTGATCTATCCGGAGAGTATCACGGCATGGTGCATGTAAAATTATCCATACTCTCTTCCAGATCTGTTTTATTTATTTTTAAATGTTGGCTTTCAAGCGAATAGTGATCTATATGTAACAAAATGGCAGAGAAGCAGTTAGTCAAGTCATTAATAGCAGTGCAGAAAAACAATTACTGCACATGTGCAAATTCATTCCATCACAGTTCTGTGAATTCTAATCAGAATCTTAGAGAAATTGAGTGGAAATAAGAAAGTCATAAATATTGTAACGAAATAACATTAAATGGAAAATAAATACTGAGAACTGATTAAGTTAGAAATTTTTCTAACTGAATCAGTGTACAATATGTATTTTCTATTTCATTTTTAGTTAAATATGTGTTAGATCATTTTTCCACTTTATAGAGATAAATCACTTTTGCACTCAATTTTGTATTAAATTGTTAGTATTTAGTTATTAGCATGTTATTTTGCATTCAAATTGGCTGTATATTATTCCAATAGGATGAGATATTAAAATGAATATGAAATAATAAAGGTAATAGTCTCAAAATGAACATTATACATTTTTTTTTTTCCGACAATTTGTAGTTTATGGGTTAGGGGTCGCATGTTTGGACGCATTAGACAGTAAAATGCCTTCTCTGCTGAGCAAGTTGTATGCTAATACGATTTTGCTTACTCAGAAATCTGTTCATGCGATAATAATTGGTTAAATTTGTAAGCTACCTGCGGAGGTAGCTTAAATGAGCAACTCAAATTAAAATCCCGAAGGGAACCGATGGTAATCGATGTACTTTGCTGCTTTATCCAACATTTATCCAAGATGTCGGACCTTGAAGACTTCGATCATGTTTTCGGTATACACGGAGAAGAGGAATTTGATAGAGTCCACCAAAGAATTCAACTGGAAGAACAGGAGAATCGGCGTAATATTGCGTGTCGCAGACGTGTTTGTATACGGTATTATTTGCGGGATGCAAGCATAAATGCATTCCTCTATAGCAGACGAAAATAACGGAAGTGGTTTTATCGCTGAGAATTCTGGGTAATTCGTTGCCAATATTACGAAAACGTCGACTCTCGTGCATGACCGATAAGTCGGCCGTTAATTCGTTCTCAGCAATTGCTCACGGTGAATCAGCTCACTAGTGATTGGAAGTAATTTGAGTAGAGAGTAATGTTCTAACATACGATCTCTTTTCCAGGCAACTATTCAATTGTTAAATCTGAAAAGTTAAAGTTACAGTAGTGTAAGTCATTTTTGTCAGCAGAAAATTTTCAGTCATTGCAGCCCTTATCAATTTAATTCAATTCAAGCCTCCATGTTAAATTTGGATTCAGGTGACATTCCTGAAATGATAACAATGCAGTACACATTATTTTTCCTTGAATTTATTACAGTAATTTTGCTTTATGTTAATTGTGGAAAAAAATATATGTGACGTACACCACTCTAATTTTAAACCATCCATATTTTCTGATATTTATCCTAGTTTATATTTGACCGCGCTTCTAACATTATTCTGTATTTTAATAAAACTTGTATGATGGAAATTAACACTATTAGATAATTAATAATTTATATAAAATTATGGAATATTCACCTGAAAGGTCCGTCTCCTCAACTTAATTAATCATTTAACTGTAGCGGAGACGGACCAGGTGAATATTCCATAATTTTATATTAATTTTGAATAAACCTCAACAGAACACATCATGAATCTTATAAAAGTTGATAATTTATATAAGTGAGTCAGAAATAACTTTTTACATCTGACTTCATAAAACTTGATGATTTTCACAGGACCAATTTTAAAAGCCATTGCTTCGATCCTCAGCCAAATTTCTGACTCAATCTGGAGATTTGGCTGAGGATAGAAGCAATGATTTTTGAAACTGGTCCTGTGAAAATCACAGAGTTTTAAGAAGTGAGACGTAAAAAGTTAATTCTAACTCACTTATATAAATTATTATTATTCAGTATGTTGACGGCTACTTCAAATTAAGATAAAATTAAAAAAAAAAAATTAAATCAACAAACACATTGAATAAGTAAGTTTTATATATGGTGAAATTAAATGTTTCTTACCTTTCCTCATGTAAATCTTCTAAGTAGATCGCGATTTCGAGACCATAACAGTCTCATCTTCAGTACTTCTTTGGCGACTGATGTTATGTTGATCGGAAAAAATCTTCTTCTTCCCTCTGTTGGTGGACCGATGAACCTCTGGATCAGGTCAAAATTTGCAGGAATTTCAAAGTTCATAAGTTTTCCTTTGAAAACAAGGGTGAAAGAACATCTTAGAAACATCAAAAATGGAGAAGTGGAAAAGTCAGCAGTAGCTGCTCATACTTGGTCCGAAAAACATTTAATTGAATCAAAAGCCAGTCTAATTAAACAAATAGACAAACAAAAGGAACTCATGGTTTGGGAAAAGATCCACATTCAGAAAAACAAAGGAAAATTTATGAACATTGAAATTCCCGCAAATTTTGACCTGATCCAGAGATTCATCGGTCCACCAACAGAGCGAAGAAGAAGAGTTTCTTCCAATCGACATAACATCAGTCGCCAAAGAAGTATTGAAGATGAGACCATTATGGTGTCGAAATTGTGATCTACTTAGAAGATTTATATGAGGAGAGGTAAGAAACATTTAATTTCACCATAAATTAAACCTCATAGTGATTATCCTATAAAAGTTAAATATAAATAAAAAAGTTTTATATATTTTGATGTTATATTTCTTTCTAAAATAAAAGTTTTATATGCCTTCATCTTACCTCATAATTAGTTGTTTCTTGTAAGACGTGTTTCAAAGCTTCTTAGCTTCATCTTCAGTTGGTACAGACTGTACCATCTGAAGATGAAGGTAAGGAGATTTGAAATATATCTTACAAGAAACAACTAATTACGAGGTAAGATGAAGGCAGACCTAACTTATTTATTAAGTGGAACCTCATGATGTTACTTCCTAATGTATTTTCAAAACAAACTGAATCATCATATTTGAAGAGAAAAATTATACGCTCAGACTCAGACTCGAACCCAGGACCTTTGGCTCTCTAGATCAATGCTCTATGACTGAGATATCTGGGCAAGTTCCAATCTAAATGCAAATTTTTCTCTTATGTATGTTGTGAATTCCCACACACCAAATGCTATGAAACCTTTGCTTTTATCTTTGCAAATGGCAGCTTCTATATTAAGAAGACATTTATTTCGGAATTTTACATTACACTATAAAACCAGTATGGCTTCTTTCAAAGTTTTTATTATTCATTTCATACATCTCAATGATGAATAAATCACATTTGAAGAGAAAAATTATACGTTCAGACTGGGACTCGAACCCAGGACCTTTGGCTTTCTAGACCAGCTCTATCGACTGAGCTATCTGGGTGAGTTCCAATCTAAATGCAAATTTTTTGCAAAGATAGAAGTAAAGATACATAGCACTTGGTGCACGGGAATTGACAACATATATAAGAGAAACATTTGTGTTTAGATTGGAACTCACCCAGATAGCTCAGTCGGTAGAGCATTGGTCTAGAAAGCCTGGGTTCGAGTCCAAGTCTGAGCATATAATTTTTCTCTTCAAATATAACTAATTATGTATATTATACTTTTTTTAAATTATTTTTCACTGAGAGTAATTAATATTGTAATTACAAAGAAATAAACGTTATCTCAGTCAAAGCATAAATTTATTACGTCGACGTTTCAATCTCCTTATGTGAGATAATTTTTAAGACATGTTTTGAAAATGATCTCACATAAGGAGATCGAAACGTTGACGTAATAAATTTATGCTTTGACTGAGATAACGTTTATTTCTTTGTAATTATAATAACTAATTATGAGGTAAGATGAAGGTAGACAAAACTTATTTATTAAGTGGAACCTCATAATGATACTTCTTAATGTATTTTCAAAACAAACTAAATCATGATATTTCCTCGCAGTGATCAAGATCTTCACTCAGGCAAGTATGCGGAGTATGGAAGCACATCAGATGAACCACTGTCTTCCCCTGCCAGTTCTGCAGACAATACAAATATTATAATGATCCTGCAACAACTGCAGATGGAAATTGCAGAGATCAAGGCAGCTCTCAACACCAGTGATGTCAGTATGTCAAGAAATATGAATAATGAAGAAGAAGCTCCTGAAAATGTAACGTCGAGTCACTGGACAAGACCTATCAGTGACATTCAAGAAGCTCAAGGCATTCTTAGGAGATTGAGAAGAACAAGTAAGACACAAAATGTCATAGTTTGATATCTAAGAGTGATTTATACTAGTATGAAAATACATGGTATTAGAAACTTGAGTACAGAAGTTTCATATGAGAGAAATTATATTTGAAGAGAAAAATATATGCTCAGACTGGGGTTTGAACACAGGATCTTTCACTTTCTATGCAAATGCTCTGTTGATTGAACTACCTGAGCACTCCAATCAAAATGCAAATTTTTCTCTTATACACTGTTAATTCCCGAGCATCAAATGCTACAAACCATTGCTCGATCATGCAAATGGTGGCTTCTTTATTAACCCATTCGCCTCAAAAGACGAGATAGACTCGCCGGCTGTTGTATGGTCTTCAACTCAGAAGACGACGTACACTCGCTTAATTCTGCTATTATATATATTTTGCAATATGTTGTACATCCCTTGGCGGGGTAATCTTTTGTTAACATTTATGAATAGTAAAGGAATGTGTTTTTGCCTTCATCCTTATTGTGATCTCAAGTACACGTTATATTTTGTTTGTTTTGAATGTCTGAAAATAGAAAATATAATTTATGGTGACATAAATTCGGTTTCTGGGAAAATGTATTGAGCATTTAAACCTGAAGCGAGTGGGTTAAGAAGACCTTTATTGGAAATTTTCCATTACTTTATAAAGCCAGTAAGGCATCTTTCAATGTTTTTATTATTCATTTAAATAAATGATAAAAAAAAATTGAATGAAAGAAATGTTAATTTGACTATGATAAAATGCTATTCTTAAGGAAAGATCTCATTACTTTATTACATTATAAATGCAGGATTCAAAATTCATTCCATTGTTTTAAATGTTTTATATTTCTACTATATTTCCATCAATGCATATTGGTACTCAGCACAATAAGTGCATGTTATTTCTCACAAAAATAATATGTTTTTTCCTTTTCTCATTTAAATATGTATAAATATGCAGGAACATACAATATAAAATTATCACCCCATAAAAAAATATGGTAATGGCTTTCTAAGGAAAAAAATGGTACAAACTATCAGTTTTAATAGAATTAGACATACATAAATTTTCATAAGTTAAATCTTGGGTATATTAAAAATAAAGACACACAAGAACCTGTATATAAATACCAGGCAAAACCTGTATTATCCTATGGAAACGAAACAAGGAGGCAGTAGGATTGCAGCCGCAAGATGTGTGTTGAACAGCAGGTTACAGTAACTAGAACACATAAAAAATTAAGATACTCTACAAGAGCTCAAAGTCAGATCAATATTGGACTATGTTAAACAACTATCAAACTGGTTATAGCATAAATTCATCGGAAAAAAATTATGTTTATTTATACATTATTACGTCATAATGTTTCTTCCCAACAGTAATTTTAATATGGTTATAACATATCAACCAAATGCTCAAATGGAAAAGGCTTGTGAGGTGGGATGAGAATATTTTTATAGACTTTAACATAAAATAAAATAAGTTAAAATACACCTTCTTAGGTAAGATCCGTCGTCCTCCACTTATAAAATATGTATCTTTATGTCTGTAGGCCTTTCAGAACATCTGTTCCATCTTTAGCAGGTCTTTCTTCGCTACATTATCTGATATGATGGTTGATGCTGCTAGTCCTAATGTGGTGTTGTCGTGACTAAAGCTTCTTCCTGATGATATCGTACAGTGGGTTGTTTAGTCTGGGAGTGCTTTCATTTATTAACAGCTTGTTGTCTATTTCCTTGATAATTTCCAGGTCTTCCAATATGTTGATTTTTGTTGGATTTCCCTCTTTGTGTACTATTGTAAGGGTGTCTTCTATTGAGTTCATTTTATGACCGATGTTTATTATTATTATTATTATTATTATTATTATTATTATTATTATTATTATTATAAACACTGGTCATAAAATGAACTCAATAGAAGACACCTTACAATAGTACACAAAGAGGGAAATCCAACAAAAATCAACATATTGGAAGACCTGGAAATTATTAAGGAAATAGACAAAAAGCTGTTAAAATATCTTTGAAGAGAAAATTTTTTTTTCGCCTAGACCGAGACTCAAACCCGGGACCCTTGGCTTTCCGGACCAAGTGCTCTACCAACTGAGTTGCCGAGGCGAGTTACGATCTAGACGCAAATTTTTCTCTTATATACATTGTAATTCCCTATCGCCAAATGCTTTTGAAACCATTGCTTCTATCTTTGCAAATGGCGGCTTCTTAGTTAAGAAGACATTTATTGGGAATTTAACATTACTTTATAAAGCTAGTAAGGCTTCTAATGATGTTTTTATTATTGATTTAACATTTCTCACTGAAAGATAAATTATATTTGAAGAGAAAAATTTTCGCCTAGACCGAGACTCGAACCCGGGACCCTTGGCTTTCCGGGCCAAGTGCTCTACCAACTGAGCTGCCGAGGCGAGTTACGATCTAGACACAAATTTTTCTCTTATATACGTTGTAATTCCCTATCGCTGTTAATAAATGAAAGCACTCTCAGACTAAACAACCCACTATATGATATCATCAGGAAGAAGCTTTAGTCACGACAACACCACATTAGGACCAGCAGCATCAACCATCATATCAGATATTGTAGCGAAGAAAGACCTGCTGAAGATGGAACGGATGTTCTGAAAGGCCTATTTTAAATTCTACCCCCCTTAAAAATAAAACTTTACAAGAAGTCTGAGACCAACTGGAACCCTAATAAATTTTATAATATTAATAACCTATATTATAAGCAGACATAAAGAATACATATTTTATAAGTTGAGGACGACGGATCTTACCTAAGAAGGTATATTTTAACTTATTTTATTTTATGACTCTCCACCTCAACGGTTTTAACAATGAATTTTATTAGTATTGAGACTTTAACAGTTTTTCAATGACTACTACACGTTAAGATGATGATACAGTAAATATTTATTGTCACTTGAATGTTGATTGGTTATAATATGAATTTACAACCATTTGAAATTTTATAACCCTTAGTATATACAAACTTTCAACAAAGTTTTCTTGTAAAACTACGGTATTAATTAAGTTTGCCACAGTTTATGCATATGTTATGAAAGTTGGATCTGTTTTTTTATGATAGTGCAGTAAAAGTGAAATAAAAATATTTAGTTATAGCAAATGTTCAGTGTGTCCTTCTTTAGCATGTCCTCATTGGCATTATCGAACCCGTAGGTTCATGGCAGTGCAGACATAAGATCTCCATACATCCCTATCCTGAGCTAATGTTTTCCAATCATTACCTGTACATTCTATTTCCCTCAAATCATGGTTAATTTTATTCTCCCACCTCATTGTTGGTCTACCAACTGGGTGCTTTCTCTCTGGTTTTCCTACAGGAAGCTTCCATGTATGTCTTTCATTCCCCATTTGTGCCATATGTCCTGCCCATCAAAGTCTACAAGACTTAACTGTTCTTATTATATCTGGCTTCCTATAAAGACCATGTAGTTATCTGTTATGTAGTCTTCTCCATTCACCTGTGTGTTCATCTCTCTTTGGTCCAAAAATTTTCCTAAGAAATTAATCTCTGCAGAATTTCAGATTGTCTCCTGCAAGAATATAAAACATTTCTGGACTTTGTTCACATAACATATTATCATCTTCTAGTTAGGAAAGAAATTTTTCCCAAAATTTGTTACATATTTTTTATTATATATTGTATATGTTGTATTCCTTATTTATCTTAAATAAAAGTTATTGAGTGATAGTTTCGTTATAAATATAGATAACGTCACTAAAAAGTTTATTTTTCCTTACTCATTACGACTAACCACATCCTCTGATAATGATAACAAATATCATGAATGATTCAAATGCCTTAGTTCCTATCATTTGTCATAGAGTTTATTCCACCCAGAGATAATATACACACAAAGTTGGTGGATAGTTCCTATCATTTGTCATAGAGTTTATTCCACCCAGAGACAATATATACACAAAGTTGGTGGAATTTCATGTTCTGAATTTAACAAGTATAAGAGAAAATGTGTAGTGATTTTTTTAAAATTACTCCAAAAACACCAGCAAAACAAAACACGAGAGATGATAAATATGTGTGCTATCAAAATGATTTACTGCTGAATGCTATAGATGCATGTGATGTTGAAAAAGTTGATGCAATACTCAAAAACTGTGGACATTTATCACATCTAGTTGTAAATGCACACTGTGGACTAAAGAACGGAACTGCATTGCATCTTGCAGCTGCTAAAGGTAAATTAACACAATTACTTTATCAATTATTTATGAAATCCACAATAAAAAATCAAAGGATCTACTGCAGGAGCTGAGTTAGGGCCGCATGCAAATACATTAGTCTCTACTCAAATTACTTCCAATCACTGGTGAGCTGACTTTCCGTGAGCAAGTGCAAAGATCGAATTAGCTACCCACTAACTGGTCATGCATGAAAGTCATCATTTTCGTAATATTGGCAAGAAATTACCCAGAATTCTCAGCGATAAAACCACTTCCGTTATTTTCGTCTCTAGAGGAACGCATTTACGCTTGCATCCCGCAAATAATACCGTATATGACGATGTCTGCATTGTGCAATATTACGCCGATTCTCCTGTTCTTCCAGTTGAATTCTTTGGTAGACACTATCAAATTTCTCTTCTCCGCGTATACCAAAGACATGATCAAAGTCTTCAAGGTCCGACATCATGGATAAAGCAGCAAGGTACACGGCAAGGTTTCAAACTACTTCGGTTACCATCGGTTCCCATTGGGTTGCTCATGATTCGTTTCTCTGCTAAGTCACCTTGCCAGGTAGCTTAGGAATTTTGACAATTATTATCACATGGACAGATTTTTGAGTACGCAAAAACGTATTTGGATGCAACTTTCTCAGCAGAGTACAGGCAGAGAACGACTTTTATGGTCTAATGCGTTCATAGATTCGAGCCTTAGTATCATGCCTGTCTTCTTAACTAGTGGGTCTGAGTCTGGTTTACTGCAAGGTTGGAAATTTTCATTGTTAAATATTTTATTTCAGGATTAGAACACAATTTATAATTGTTAGACTGCCAACCAGATGGCAGGATTAAATTCCAAATTCCTCTGCAGTACACATGCTGAAAAGGCATGTGATGTTTATAATAACTTGCCTGTCAGATGGGGATGTTAAGCCTGATGTTTCCCTTGATGCTTTTTTTTTGTCAGAAATAGGTTAACTTGCTGGCTCTGGGTTAATCTTCTCCCTTCTCTTCATCACCATTCCTCACACAAACAGTTACATTACACAAACACTTAGGGTCATATCTATGAATGCATTAGACCGTAAAAGTCGTTCTCAGCTTGTACTCTGCTGAGAAAGATGCATCCAAAGACATTTTTGTGTACTCAAAAATCTGTTCATGCGATAATAATTGTCGAAATTCCTAAGCTACCTGGCGAGGTGACTTTGCAGAGAATGAATCGTGAGCAACCTGATGGGAACCGATGTACTTTGAAACCTTGATGCTTTATCCAAGATATCGGACCATGAAGACTTCAATCATGTTTTCAGTATATGCGGAGAAGAGGAATTTGATAGAGTCTACCAAAGAATTCAACTGGAAGAACAGGAGAATTGGCGTAATATCGCGCGACGCAGACGTTGTATACGGTTTTATTTGTGGGATGCAAGCATAAATGCATTTCTCTAGCAGACAAAAATAACGGAAGTGGTTTTATTGCTGAGAATTCTGGGTAATTTCTTGCCAATATTACGAAAAAACTACTTTCATGCATGACCAGTCAGCAACTCGCTAATTCGAACTTTGCACATTTTCATGGAAAACTCAACTCACCAGAGACTAATGTATTTGCATGCGGCCCTTAAACATACACTCACCCTATACTCTATCTATCTTCTTAGTGTATCCACTATTTGCTGACAACACAATGATGACACAAATCCATTGCATACTTATGCTATAAGTTGCAATGGGGCTGCATTCGAACATGTAGCTTATATGGGCATTCAAGGTGAGTGTCCACTACATTAAAAGAAAGAGATATAGGAAAGACAAGAAATAAACCCTTCGGCCTCGAATACTCTGATACCATCAGGGTCGAAGAAAACAAGAGGTCAGGCAAGTAAAAAGAGGGATCTGGTACTAGAAAAGGAAGAAATACCAGATCAGTTCAAGATAAAATTAAGGAGCAAAACACAAGTAAATGGAAGCAATGTTTTGCTCAGCTTGGGCACCTTGTGGTCGCCATCCACATCTCCCCTAGATGGGGATCCCTGAGGGCCTCACACTATACTCATCTCTATACAAAATGTTAGTATACATCATCTATATAATATGGTCTGCTTAAATGGTGCAAAAAATTAAATATAGACCATATCAATATCATCTATATACCTAGTACAAAACCCCGAAGCAAAAAAAAGAAAAAAATACAGTGAGAGGTATTGGAATACACAAAAAAGTCATTAAAGTCTTGGTTAGATACATTATTTTAAGAACATAATTTATTTTTTATAGGCCTAATTTTTACCAGAATATGGAGAACAAATTTATTTTTATGAATAAAAAATTCCAGAAATATGTTAAATAATATAAAACTAGATGCCTTAGTAAGATTTAACTTTATTTTTTATATTTTATTGAGAGATGTTGGCCTCTTGGGAAAGTATGTTTATCTAATGAATAAATACACTTATTGGTAGAACTGCTTGATTATCAACATTGAATAGACAAATTCATTCGAATTTATTAATTAAATAAAAATAAAACAGTTTTATTTGATTTTCATATTTATTAAGATATAATTCAGTAACAGCTGTTTCGGTACACTGTACCTTCTTCACACATGTTAACAAATTATGAATTGTGTTATTATAGTACATATCAACTGATCTAAGCAAAAATACAGTAATAATTTATTAAAATTTTTTAATTTAACAAAGGCAATTCATTCAAATCAAGTTGAGAATTTAACAATTTATTACTACTTTTCAATTTATTTATTTCTACGGCCTTCAAAAGGTCCAACTTCTTACTCTTATCACAAACATGTAAAATTTCAAAATTTGGATCGAAACAATGATTAAAATAAAAAAAGAAAAATTATCAGGTGTATATAAATTGAAGTGTGGCACATGTGACAATGTCTATATAGGACAAACTGGTAGACCTTTTACCTCGTGTATAAAGGAACATATAGAGCATATAACAGAATTTTTTTAGAATATTGAAAATATGCTAACCATCTATTCCAAATTTTGAAATTTTACATGTTTGTGACAAGGATAAGAAGTTGGATCTTTTGGAGGCTGTAGAAATAAATAAATTGAAAAGTAGTAATAAATTGTTAAATTCTCAACTTGATTTGAATGAATCGCCTTTGTTAAATTTAAAAAAAATTGTCGTATTGTTGCTTAGATCAGTTGATATATACTATAATAACATAATTCATAATTTGTTAACATGTATGAAGAAGGTACAGTGTACCGAAACAGCTGTTACTGAATTATATCTTAACCCATTCACCTCAAAAGATGAGGTAGACTCGCCGGCTGTTACATGGCCTTCAACTCGGAAGACGAGGTACACTCGCTTATTTCTGATGTTATATATTTTGCACTATTTTGTACATCCCTAGGCGGGGTAATATTTTGTTAACATTTATGAATAGAAGAGGAATGTGTTTTTGCCTTTACCCTTATTGAGATCTCATGTACCGTTATCTTTTGTTTATTTTGAATGTCTTAAAATATAAAATATAACTTACGGTGTTTTAAATTCTGTTTTTGGGGGAACTACAGTGAGCATTTAAACCTGAAGCGAGTGGGTTAATAAATATGAAAATCAAACACAACTGTAAGTTTTATTTTTATTTAATTAATAAATATGGAGTTTCATCAATTAAACACCAACTCAATTGATCATTTGAATTTAATCATTTTGAGGAAATACCAGAAAATTGTAAGTTTCAAACTAGTCAAAATCGATAATATTTTTTGGGTGAACAAAATTTCAATGTTGCAGCTGTTTTTAGAGGGGAAGTTGGTTCTGTCTCAGAGAGATGTGTGTCACATTACAGAACACTAGTACTGGGTCTACATTATAAGTTGTAACCACTTGAGGTGGGTTATACAACTTGCTTCAGCGGATGGGCCTTCATGGCACATGGATGCAGTTACTCAACTTTAAGTTATGAAGGTGGTGAGACTAATTTCACTAGTGCATCGTATTTTTTTGTGTAAAAATTATTTTAAGTACAAGTGTGCTCGATGGATACATGATGAATTTATTCGGACATTTCCTGTTGAAGTGCCACCTTCAAGAACACAAATTCACAGAATTGTTAATAAATTTGAAAAATATTGGCTCAGTGCAAAACAAAAAAATATGTATGCACCGAATAGTTTTAACAAAAGAAAAGATAGATGAGATTGGTGGGGAATCTTGAACATTCACCGAATAAATCACTCTCAAAATTAGCACAAAAAGTAGGGGTTTCAGTTTCTTCTGCATACAAAGCTACTAAGCTATTAAAATCTCAGAAGTGTTTGCAGACAGAGTGACCAGTGGTGTTCTCTTTTCACCTCAGTCTCCAGACCTAACCCAAGTGATGTAACCTGAAAGATAATAATAATAATAATTCCATGGCGTGACAGGTCTAGAAGGCCCTTAGCCTACCAGCTGGCAGCTGGCCTCACATGTGTCAATCACAGAGGTAGATGATAATCCAGCCAGTGTAGGGGGTGACATGTGGTCAGCATGTCGAGTCCCCCAGCCATTATACCTGGTTTTCTCAACCTGGAACTGCTACTTATTGTAGCTACCCAAATGCCTCATGATGCTGGGTGGGCACCTGTCCCATACTGGCCAAAATACCATGAGAAAATTTCTTCCCCCATGGAGACTCGATCCAGCGCAAGTCCCGTAGCTCTGCATCAAGGCTTCCTGCCTTAACCACTCGGCTATGGCACGGGACAACCTGAAAGATAAGGTTCATCAAACATTGGAGGAACCAAAAGAAAACATTACGAATGAAATCATAAACATTACAGTGGAAGAACTCACTCACTTTAGCGAGAATGTGGTTTCCAGATACACCCTGAAGACAATATTTTCAACATATGATTATAAGGTAAGATTATTTATAATACTTTTTTTATACAGTTAAAGAAGGGAAACCACACATGCACCAAATATGGCTAATGCAGGCTTTGTAGCAAAGAGTGTAAAAGCTGTATAATGTAGACCCTGTATATGACAAGCATATCTCTAGAAAAATTCCTTGTGGTAAAAGCTCTGCTCTTATCCTGGGGCTTCAATTGGCTTTATACAAGAAATAGATGCCATTAAACCTCTAAAAATCATTTATGGAAGTTTAAATTAATGATAAGGAAAAGAAAAATTAAAGGAATTTCAAGGTGACATAAAAATTGACAAGACAATAAATGCTAGAGTATTTTTATATATACATTTCATTCAATCAATCTTCATATTGTAATAGATGATATTATAATTACAAAGAAATAAACATCATCTCAGTCAAAACATAAATTTATTGTGTCGACGTTTCAATCTCCATATGTGAGATCATTTTCAAGACATGGTTGTTTATAAATTTACATGTCTTGAAAATGATCTCATATATGGAGATTGAAACGTTGACACAATAAATTTATGTTTTGACTGAGATAACGTTTATTTCTTTGTAATTATAATATTAATTACTCTCAGTGAAAAATAATTTAAAAAAAGTCTGTAATAGATGAATTAATTAATTAATTCAAATTTGAATGTAAAGGGCAATGCAAACATAAACTCTCTATGCATCCCTACTTCGAGCTAATAATTTCCAATCGTTCTTTGAATAATTCACTCCACAACATGCTTAATTACAATACTAACATTACAGGTAAAAATGCTGGTCAACTGGTAAAAAAACTTTTAGCTTATGGAGCTGAAGCAAACATTTCTGACAACACGGGTAGGATTCCTTTACACACTGCTGCTCTTATAGGCAATGTGGAGGCAGTAAAATCATTAATAAGAGCTGGATCCAATGTTAATAAGATCTTTGAAATGAGCAACACAGTACCTGAAGATCAACTTACTTATAATAAGCAATACAGTGAACCATATTCAACATGCAAGGTAATTTACTTCCTCCCATTATTTCTTAATAATTATATAAGAATAATTTCACTTAGTACAGTCAAACTTCTGAATAACGGACACCTATGGGGAAAATAAAAATGTCTGCTATTAACCCTCTGCATGCCACTGGTAACATTTCTTGCATCAGAGATTTAAATCGCAAATGCCAATGTGATCGGCTTTGCAAGTAGTTTAAGTATATTGTCTGGCAGGTAAAGGACAGGAGCACTAGAGCCGATCTAATCGGCTCATGACATCTAAAAGGTTAAGAAATGTCTGCTATACAGTACAGTATAATATGCAATAGTGTAGTAGAGAGAAAATTACAGTATATGTTTAAATTGTGAACATTTTTCTTTATTTGAGTACAGTAGTACTGTGAAATCTGAATGGTACAGTACAGTATTAATGTTTAGGCCTACACAGTATGTCTAAACAAATTATTATTCATTTACACTAGCCGATAGTGAGGAGATACTAAAGGACAACACGCACACACTATTGAGTAACACTAAGGAATTAAGACGAAGTAAATATCAATAAAACTAAATATATGGTCACACGTAGAAATCCATTAAATAATGGAAATGGACAGCTAATGACAAATGAGGGAAATTTTGAGGAAGTGCCTGAATTCAAATACCTAGGAACAATAATCACAAATAGGAATGAGATGCACAAAGAAATTAAACATAGACTCAATTCTGGAAATGCATGCTATTATGCATTGCAGAGACTCTTGATGTCCCAACTCCTTTCAAAAAACGTTAAACTGAAAATATATAAAACAATTATTCTACCAGTTATATTATATGGGTGCGAAACATGGACTCTTACTTTAAGATAGGAAAGGAGATTACAAGTATTTGAGAATAAAGTACTTAGGAAAATTTTTGGACCAAAGAGAGATGAACAGACAGGTGAATGGAGAAGACTACATAACAATGAACTACATGGTCTTTACAGGAAACCAGACATAATAAGAACAGTTAAGTCTCGTAGACTGCGATGGGCAGGACATGTTGCACGTATGGGGAATGAAAGACTTGCATGGAAGCTTCTTGTAGGAAAGCCAGAGGGAAAACGCCCAGTTGGTAGACCAAGAATGAGGTGGGAGAATAACATTAACTATGATTTGAGGGAAGTAGATTATACAGGGAATGATTGGAAAGCATTAGCTCAGGATAGGGATGTATGGAGAGCTTATGTCCGTGCGGCCATGCACCTACGGGTTCGATAGTGCCAGTGAGTAAGTAAGTAAGTAATTTAGGCTAAATGTTTCATTACTACAAAAGTGGTTTGACATAATCCTCAAATTATGGAACATACTAGAAATGAAAGGAATTCCTCAACACCTTATAAGAGCCATTCAGAGTTTATATATAGAAACAAATTTTAAAATAGATTTCATAATAAGAGCCAATGTTTTTTGCCGAGAATTATTTAAATGTCCATTATTGAAAGATGTCCACTATTGAGAAGTGTCCATTAAGGGAAGTTTGACTGTATTGAATAATTAATAAATTAATTAATAATAATTAATAAATCATGACAGCTTTAAAGGCTAAGACTGACAGAACATGTTATTGTCACTGAAATCAGGGGACAAGTATGGGAATCACATTGTTTCTTAACAACGTAAGAATTGGTACTGTTTTCTAAAATTACTTTATTTACAAGTTTTATTTTTGATAATCTCAAAAATTGCTTCAAATTTATTTACATTTCCTCTACTGGTATACCCCTAAATGAAAATTTGGAAATATCCTGAATATTTTAGTTTTTAAACTTTTTCCAAAAATATCTTCACCTAATACAATTTTTTAAAGTATATTAAAATATTTTGTTTTATGTGTTGCATGCACAGCTTCCATTTTCAGAATGTGGAGGACGTACACCACTACATCAAGCTGTACTGGGTGGTAGTGCTGAATGTGTACAACTTCTGATAGGAGCAAGGGCTAATATTAATGTTGAAGATGATAAAGGCATGACACCGCTGTTATTGGCTGGAACTCAAATTGTTCCAGGGAACAAGAAAGAAATTCAAAGGTAAGTGTTATTGTTTGTAAATTCAGACAACCTTTAGATATCAGTATGTAACTTTATTCAAATTAGACTATAATCAGAAATAATTTATTTTTATGTTATGATTAAAATTTTAACATTTGCAATGATGGACAAATTTTTATTTGAAAAGAAAAATTAACATCTGAATCAAGATTTGAACCTAAAACCTTTTGCTTCATATGCTAAAGTCTTTTGGATTCAAATCCTGGTTCAGGTGCTAATTTTTCTTTTCATATAAGAACAATAATTTATTTAAGAAAAATTCTATCACCTCATCTCATATCCGTCTTCAATAAAAATAAGGATATGAGGTGAGATGATACAATTTTTCTTAAATAAATTATACCTTGAAGTGTTAATTCCTAAAAAGTCAATACAGTAAAACTTCTCAAAGCAGAATTACATAGCACCAATTTTTTTTCACATTAAACAAAATTCTGCATTATAAAAAAAACTAAACCTTATTAATAATCTTAGATTATAGAGTACCGTATATGTCTTTTTACGTCCCTTGGATTAATTATAGTTCCCCTGACTTAGAAAAGTGCAGAACCGCTATAGAATGTGTGAGCGACTTCGATGGTAACGCGCAAAAAAACAGTCCCGTTTCATCAGCATTAAGAATGCCTCTTAGGCACGTATCCTGAAATTAAAGTATGCAGTTTCGGTTTCCGCTCACTAACTACACTTTAGTCCACATCCTTTGATTCCCCGCAAATTTCATTCCACACTACATTGTGATGCATTTTAAAACTATCCAGCCAACATGAAGATGCCTTGAAATCGTTATTCCCTAGGGATTTAGCAACAGCTATAGCTTGACTAAGTCCACCACTGTGGTCTCGAGGTAGCATGCTGCATTGTCACGCAGCAGGCCCGGGTTCGATCCCCGGTCGGGGCAGTTTTTCTGGGATAGGTTTTTATCGGGGTTTTTCCTCACCTGTAAGACAAATGTCAGGAAAACTTTAAGGCCCAAATGGTCCCTGAAATCATATGGCCATGATCATCATCATCATCATACTTATCATTATCATCATCAACCTTCACCGGTGAGGAAAGCAACGGGAAGCTACCACACCTACAATTCCCTAGTAAAGCTGCAAGCATAGCATGAAAATGTTATGATTGCAGTGAAGAACCTGCCTTTGGGCAGAATTACTATGGATGGATGGATAGCTTGACTTTGGAGCATCGGTCCAGAAATTTGGAGATTTATCTTCAATCACTTTCACTTTTTCATTTAATGACAATGATACATACGTTTTAACCATCTTTATTCCGTAAATTCAGACGCTACCTGCGAAAGATCGGTCTCAAACTTAAAACTAATTTAAGATTTTTCAGTGCAATGGTTATTCGTAAGACAGGTATCTCTGTTTCGCATAACGGGTGTGCAGTGAGGCCGAATAAAATTTCACGTACAGGTAAAATGTCTACTT
This sequence comes from Diploptera punctata, assembly GCA_030220185.1. Taxonomy (NCBI): domain Eukaryota; kingdom Metazoa; phylum Arthropoda; class Insecta; order Blattodea; family Blaberidae; genus Diploptera; species Diploptera punctata. Next base: position 1,165,218 of record JASPKZ010000793.1, read on the forward strand.
CACACGGCGGCAGGAATCATTCCTTATTGTTTTCTTTTCCTAATGGGAATTAAATGAAATGGAAACTAATTTATTTCTCTGTTTTTCTGCTTTATAAAATGTTTTTTTCATGAATTGTGTAGAAATATCATTCTGTAGATTCCGTTTTATGCAAAATAAATACACATAAAATTACAATTACTTTGCCGGGACCAGTAAATTTGTTCACATTGGACAGATTTCTGCATAATTCACACTCTGGATTAAACAAGTTTTACTGTAATAATTTATGTTTTAATAGTTGTTAATGATATTGTATATTATTATTAAAATGTACTTCAGAAATCTTTGTTAGAATTTTCATTATAAATTATCTTTAAAATGTCGGCCATGGTGGACTAGTAGTTATGCTCCTTGCCTCTGTTCCCAAGGGTCGCGGATTTTTTAGGACAGAAAAATCCAAGGAGCAAGTCCTCCGGGAGGGACTTTAAGCCGTGGGTCCCGAGTCTGAAGATTTTCAGGATCGTAAAAAATCCTTAAGCCTGAATGAAAAGGCCTCTAAGCAAAATTTACCGAATTTTCCCATCCTAGTACTACCTTGGTTTCCTAGATGTCAGTATGAGGCAGAACGCTGACCACGTACCACTCAAAATGACATCTAAACGAAAACAAGTGTAACTAAATTAGTATGGTTCAAATTCTTCCCTGTAGTGGGAGAGCGCCTAAATCTCTGTAAAGGGAATACATAGGCTTACAAATACAAAAATCTTTAAAATCATCTTACAAATTTTTGTTTTGTTCATATATCATATGGTCAAATATATATCTACCATATATATTAAAAGGGGCACGCTGTAGCGTAGTGGTTAAGGCACTGAGCTACAAGCCAGAGGGTCAAGGGTTCAAGTCCCGTTGGGGTCAGGATTTTTAAACTGACCCAAACCCTCTGGCGGCACTATGGCCCTGGGGTTGACTCAGCCTCTAACGTAAATGCGTACCAGATGCTTGTTCTGGGGGTAAAGACGGCCGTCATGCAGGGCTGACATAAAGTGCCGATTGTCTAGAAAAAGTGGGAGCCCTAACCTCCTACTACCCCAAGGGCCTCCGGGTCTGTTGTGGGATCACTTTACTGTATATATTAAAATCCAAAACCATTTTTTTAAAAATTCTTTACTATGTCTCATTGCATATTTTTTTATAAAATAATCTTAAATATAATTTTGAAATAAATGTCTGTATCTAATGCTCTGGATTTAACAATGAAGTCAATTTCAAGTGTAAAAGATTGAACATTTCAGAGATTTAAAGTGCTTTTAAAAATATTTTAAAGAAAGAAGACAATTTTCCATAATATTTAAAATTAAAGCTTATGTCTTTTTCATTCAGTATAACAGTTCTTTTAATAGCCAAATAAAGATTTTATGGCATTATGATTAGAATATGAATAGTAAAAAATAAGTTATATAACTTATTTATTAACAAACTTATTTCTGTACATATGGGAATTTCCAGTAACAGTTATGGAAATCCCATGATTGATGAAAGGAAATATATACTTAACATCACATGTTATATACATATATGATTTCCCCCACTGCTAGTGTAATTATTTAAAATATTCTAAATAAACATGATATAAGAAATGTTTCCATAAGGCAATGAACAAAAAAGAATGAATTTAAATATTATCATAACTAAAATAATTCATAAGAATTAAATGAATCGTGATTTCTTCTCATCTCATACTTCTATGTTTTTTTAAACACACACTGTAGTGCTGTGTTTAAAAAAACATAGAAGTATGAGGTAAGAAGAAATCACGATTCATTTAATTCTTATGAATTGAACCTCATAATGTTAAAAATTCCCAAGTTTAATATATAAAATTAAAATAATTCAGTTGCTATTGATAAAGTGCAAAAATAACTTCTTGCAAGAAAGTTTGGCTTAGGCAACAGCATTTGATACTTGTATTTAGGAGGTTCTGGGTTAAAATCCTGGAGCCAATTTACCACACTAGGATTTTATCTTTGTTTCTCTCAATTTTCAAAGAAAATGCTAGGTTAAATATTTTTTATCAGAATCCATTTCATTGAAATTATATAATTTACAATATAATGAAATATTTTTAAATGCAATTATGCCATTAACAGCTGAGCATGAGAGGGCCAACAAATTTTGATCACGAACCTCTTATTTAAACCTCGTGGTTCTTTTATATTATGTAAATCAACAACACAGGACCCAAGGCTTTATTTTCCTTCTGAAGGAAGGATTCTTATGCCCTGAAAAATCCATAATGCTGACCAGGTTTTAACCCATAAATTTTGGAACCAGAAGCAAGTATGATAACTGGCTATCATATTAGAATAGGTAAAATTTTGAACTTTTATAGGAAAAAAATCACTAACTAACTAACTCACTGGCACTATTGAACCTGTAGGTTCAATAGCCACACAGACGTAAGCTCTCCATTCATCCCCATCCTGAGCTAATGTTTTCCAATCATTCCCTGTATAAAATACTTCCCTCAAATCATAGTTAATGTTATTCTCCCGCCTCATTTTTGGTCTATCAACTGGGCGTTTTTCCTCTGGTTTTCCTGCAAGAAGCTTCGATGCAAGTCTTTCATCCCCATTTGTCCCACATGTCCTGCCCATTGCAGTCTACGAGACTTGACTATTCTTATTATATCTGGCTTCCTATAAAGACCATGTAGTTCACTGTTATGTAGTCTTCTCCATTCACCTGTCCATTTATCTCTCTTTGGTCCAAAAATTTTCCTAAGAACTTTATTCTCAAATACTCGTAATCTGCTTTCCTCCCTTGAAGTAAGAGTCCATGTTTTGCATCCATATAATATAACTGGTAGAATAATAGTTTTATATATTTTCATTTTTATGTTTTTTGAAAGGAGTTGGGAAGTCAAAAGTCTCTGTAATGCATAATAGCATGCATTTCCAGAATTGAGCCTATGTTTAATTTCTTTGTGCATCTCATTCCTATTTGTGATTATTGTTCCTAGGTATTTGAATTCAACCACTTCCTCAAAATTTCCCTCATTTGTCATTAGCTGTCCATTTGCATTATATAATGTATTTTTATGTGTGACCACTAGGAGGTTTAATTTAAGATAAATTAAAATACTTCATACCTCAGCTCAAATTCAGTCTTCTAATTATACTGCAGTTTCAAAGCCTTGGCAGCTTCATCTTCAATAATATCTCATCAACTGCTGCTATGTCGATTGGAAGAACTACTTCTTCTTCCCTCTGTTGGTGGACCGATAAACCTGATCCAATCAGAATCTGTTGGAATTTTGAAGTTCATATGTTTTTTCTTTGTTGTTTTTTTAATGTGGATTTTCTCCCAAACCGCGAGTTCTTCTTGTTTCTTTATACGTTTAATTAGACTGGCTTTTGATTCGATTAGATATTTTTCAGACCAAGCATGAGCAGCTGCTGCTGACTTTTCCAGTTCATGATTTTTTACATTTCTAAGATGTTCTTTCATCCTTGTTTTCAAATTTCTTTTGTTTTTCCTATGTCAATTTTGTCACAATCTCTGCATTTGATAAATTCCTGATTTGTTTTCTTCTTCAATTTTATAATTTTTATTGGTTTTAATTATCCTATTTAGGCTGTATTCGTTCTTTGGTACCAATGTTATATTAAACTTTTTGAAATTTTTTTTAAACTTGTGGCGTTTCAATGGACAGTAAGTGAATTTCTTGAATTTTATTTTTTCTTCTGTTTGTTTTATATGTGTAAAGTAAAGTAAAGTGTTCCCACTACAGGCCTCAGGAGGCCTTTGGGGTAGTGGGAGTTTAAGGCTCCCACTTTTTCTGGACAATTGGCACTTAATGTCAGCTGGGTTGTCAGCCCTGCATGACGGCCGCCTTTACCCCCAGAACAAGCGTCTGGTACTCATTTCTGTTAGAGGCTGAGCCGTCCCCAGGGCCACAGTGCTGCCAGAAAGTTTGGGTCAGTTTGAAAATCCTGACCCCACCGGGACTTGAACCCTCGACCTTCCGGCTAGAAGTGTGCTTTCATTAATTAATTTTTGTCTTTTAAGAAGTTAATTAAAATAATGAATTAATTTTTCTCTTAAAGAAAATGATGATTGCTATAGATATGAGGAGATGGTAGAACTGTTGGTGCAGTTGGGTGCCGATGTGAATGTATGCTCCAAGTTTACACAAATGACAGCTATGCATCAAGCTGCAGAACTATGTTCTCTGAGTGCCATGAGATGTCTGCTTGATGCCGAAGCAGTTCTGACTGAAATGAACTCTTATCGTGTGACAACTGTACTTCACATAGCGGCCAGCAAAGGTTCCCTTGCCATAATGGAACTACTTCTCAAGAGAGGTGCTCAGATATTTGTTAATGCCAAGGATAATGTAAGTTTAAGTTTTCATGTATCTGTAACAATTATAAGAGTAAACTTGGCTTAGGTTTTTTTTTGTTTTGAGATAAATTTCTATCATAAAATTATAGTTACATGGCACAAAGAGCCAAAGCAAACTGAAATGGTTACTGTCTCTGATTAGCAGATGATATGGGGAGCCATGAAATGACACAATAATCTTAATATTAGTTTAAGTAATAAATTACAATAGGAAGTACATTATGAGGTTCTTTTTAATAAATAAGGTGAATCTGCTATTTCATCTCATAAATATTTGATGTTTCATTTGACTTGTTTTGATATGTTGCCCATACGATTGTCAGCTTGTCTAGACTGTTGACTTTTATGTTGTCAGCCCTGGATATCGACTCTCACTCCATCTTCTGGTTGGTTGAAGAACTTGTGAATCAATTTTTTTCCCCCGGGAATTTCAAAATTCATAATCCTATTTTTATTCTTCTGGATGTAGACCTTCTACCAAATGGTGAGGTCTTTAGTGTTTTCTAACTTTTAAATACTATTAATTTAGTGTTTGCATTGATTTTATGTTTTATTAACCACATGTGAGCAGCTACTGAAATTTTTTCTATTTCTCCATTTTTTACATTTGTGATGTGTTCTTTCATTTTAAAGGTCAAATTCCTCTTTGTTTGATCTATGTAAATCTTATTAAGATATAAAAATAAAAATCTGCAAAAATAAAAAGAAAACTATGAATTTTGAAATTCCCAGAGAAAAGGAAAAAAATAATTGATTTGGAAGTTTATCGACCAGCTGGCATAGGGAGCGGAGGCCGACTTACAGGATGGGCAACCGCAAGACAGCAGTTGGAATGCATCGAGAATGTTGCGCAAAAGTAACAAAACTGGTGTGCATAAAAATCAAGAAATATGAGGTGAGTCAAAATATCCAACTCATTAATAATTATGTTTACAGATATAATTTATCCATGAAGCATATTAGTGATCCTCAATTTACTATAATAATAATACATTTGCTTTCTGAAGGTCCAATTGCATCCATATTTCCCATTTATCTGAATTTAATTCATATTTGGCCTTTTAATCTAAATATCCTTTTGTTTTACAACTAAGAATATTTTATCTGGTGACAGTTTTCTCTGAAAATGTTTAGGCAAGTTTAAATTGAGAAGAATGTTGGGATAAGTTAATGATAAATTCTGGGAGTGGCACATTCTTCCCCTACCCCAGACTATGCCCTTGTCCTCAAGTGATGGTGAAGGACAATACTCCCACCACTACAATATTGTGACATACATCATCTTCCAATGTTTTACACCTCCCAAATCAGTATGTGCTCAAACTTGAAAAAAGTGATGGCTTAGTTAGAAGGTCAAACAGAAACAACTTCCACACAACTGATGCTAGTGAAATGACTGCATATAAATGATACACACCTATTATTCTAATGATACAATATAATAATTAACATATAGCATGTGAGCAGAAGTAACAATTTTTAAACAGTATGTTTGCTAAAAATAAAGGACATATGAGTATAAACTTGTTTTTACCACATGTAACTTGTGCCACTTTAAATACTATCGAGGAATGTCAGTAATAATTCAGATTAACATTTTTAAAAAATATACATTTACATACGGGTGATTTACAATAAGTATTACAGACTTCTAGGGGTTGTACAGAGGACTTAGTAGATAAAGTTTTGATAAGGAACCCATGTCCAGAAACATACCATTTTGATGTAAAATAGGTTTGAAGATTGGAACACAATGGGCTGATATCGCGTGTCTTGTGTTTCAGAATAAGTATTACAGACTTCTAGGGCTTGTACTACAAGTTTGGTTCCATGTGAGGACCCTGTTCTTCATTGCACAAAGTGTACGTGTGATGCATGTTTTAATACACACGCCACACAAGACCTGGTGTGTGCTCAATAATTTCTGCTGCCACCAGAATTCGTGCAAGAAGATCTTCCTCCGACTCAACAGGTGTAGTACAACCCCTAGAAGTCTGTAATACTTATTCTGAAACACAAGGCATGCAATATCAGCTCACTGTGTTTCGATCTTCAAACCTACTTTACATCACAATGGTATGTTTCCAGACGTGGGTTCCTTATTAAAACTTTATACACTAAGTCCCCTCTACAATCCCTAGAAGTCTGTAATACTTAATGTGAATCACTCTGTATATTGCATTGTTCATGAACTTAGTACTTTTTGTCCCTTATTGTATTGTATTCTCATTTTTCATTGTTAATGTGTTTACAAAGTTTTAATAATCCTTCAAATGAAAACATTTTTGATTTAATAAGTATTATTATTTATGTGGGGGGCTGAGGCTAATTGGGATTTCTGGATCCTTGATCTGGTCAAAAACGCTGATAGAACTGATATTTAACCTCTGGGGTGAATTTCGGTGAATTCCAGAGGGTCTAACTTAGCCAAATCCACTCTCCTCACCTCCAAGTTGGGGCCCCTCGGGACCTTCTTAAAATCTTTTAAGATGCAAAACAGAGAGTGGGGTGTGGAAAGAAATGGGAAGCTACCACACCTATATATCCCTAGTAAAGCTGCAAACATGGCATGATGAGTTTTATATATTTTCAGTTTAACGTTTTTTGGAAGGAGTTGGGACATCAAAAGTCTGCAATGCATAATAGCACGCATTTCCAGAATTAAGCCTATGTTTAATTTCTTTGTGCATCTCATTCCTATTTGTGAGTATTGTTCCTAGGTATTTGAATTCAGCCACTTCCTCAAAATTTCCCTCATTTGTCATTAGCTGTCCATTTCCATCATATAATGTACTTCTATGTGTGACTGGGGCACGCCGTAGCGTAGTGGTTAAGGCACTGAGCTACAAGCCGTAGGGTCGAGGGTTCAAGTCCCATTGGGGTCAGGATTTTTAAACTGACCCAAACCCTCTGGCGGCACTATGGCCCTGGGGTCGACTCAGCCTCTAATCGAAATGAGTACCAGATGCTTGTTCTGGGGGTAAAGGCGGCCGTCACGCAGGGCTGACAACCCGGCTGACATAAAGTGTCGATTGTCTAGAAAAAGTGGGAGCCTTAACCTCCAACTACCCCAAGGGCCTCCGGGTCTGTTGTGGGATCACTTTACTTTTTACTATGTGTGACCATATATTTAGTTTTATTGAGATTTACTCAATAAATCCTTAACCTGAATATTTTCCAATCATTCCCTGTGGAATTCGCTTCTCTCAAATTAGGATTAATGTTATTCTCCCACCTCATTCTTGGCACACCTATTGGTGTTTTCCTTCTGGTTTTCTTACAAGAAGTTTCCATGCCCCTCTATCATTCCCCATTCATGCCACCTGTCCTGCCAACGCAATCTATGAGATTTAATTATTCTATATATTTATTTAACATTCACAGGGAAGAAAACACTATCAGATTTAATTTAAGAATTAAATTAATATTTTTATTACCTCACCTCATATCCTTTGTCTTCTAGACTGCAGTTTTGGAGCTTACCTCCATATTCAGTAGCCTCTCATCGACCGGTGTTCTTATTCCTTCTATCAGTGGACCGATGAACCTCTGGATTAAGTCAAAATTTGCAGGAGTTTCAAAATTCATGAGTTTATCTTTCTTGTTTTTTTGGATGTGGATTTTTTCTCAGACCGTGAGTTCTTTCTGTTTATCTGTGTCATTGATTAGGCTAGCTTTTGTATCAATTAAATGTTTTTCAGACCAAGCAAGGGCTGCTACAGCTGATTTGTCCACTTCACCCTTTTTGACATTTCTAAGATGATCTTTCAATCTAGTTTTTAAATTTCTTAGAAATGTCAAAAAGGGTGAAGTGGACAAGTCAGCTGTAGCAGCCCATGGTTGGTCTGAAAAACATTTCATCAATACAAAAGCTAGCCTAATCAAAGACACAGATAAACAGAAAGAATCCACATCCAAAAAAACAAGAAAGATAAACTCATGAATTTCGAAACTCCCACAAATTTTGACCTAATACAGAGGTTCATCGATCCACCGATAGAAAGAAGAAGAAAACCACAAATGACATAACATCGGTCGACGAGAGGCTACTGATGATGGAGATAAGCTCTGAAACTGCAGTCTAGATGAAAAAGGATATGAGGTGAGGTAATAAAAACATTAATTTAATTTTTTTTTTGAAGAGAAAAATTTTTGCCTAGACCGAGACTCAAACCCGGGACCTTTGGCTTGCCGGGCCAAATGTTCTAAGGCGAGTTACGATGTAGACACAAATTTTTCTCTTATATACGTTGTAATTTCCTCGCGCCAAATGCTTTGAAACCTTTGCTTCTATCTTTGCAAATGGCGGCTTCTTAGTTAAGAAGACATTTATTGGGAATTTAACACTACTTTATAAAGCCAGTAGGGCTTCTATTGACATTTTTATTATTGATTTATCCTTCAGTGAGAAGTGTTAAATCAATAATAAAAATGTCAATTAATTTAATTCTTTAATTGTTCTATTACATCTGGTTTTTCATAAAGATCATATAGCTTACTGTTAGGAGACGGCATTCAATTTTTTTAAAAATAAATGTGTAATTTTCTTAATTAATTTCAGAAAGGTTGCACACCATTACACTTAGCTGCTATTGCTGGTGTTCATGATTGCTTAGCATTATTGTTGAAATATGGAGGAGACCTAGCAGCGCTAACAACAAGGAGACTATCAGTCATGGATACTATTTTTGATCATGTGTCTCGACCTATCAATTTTCTTACTGAAATCTTGAATAAAAGTATTACATGCAATGATGAAGATGTCAACAGTCCCAAGTTTAAGGTATTTGTATCAAGTAATTAATCTTAAAAGTTATTTTAGACAAAGGAAAAACGAAAATAATGGCATTTTGGGGAAGTGAACATATAAGATCAAAAATCATAATAGACAACAAACCTATGGAAGAAGTAAGAAATTTTAATTATTTGGATTGTAATTTTACTATAAACGCAAAAAACTGAAAGAGACGAAAATGTGAAACTGTCAAGATTTCAAATGATATGTGGAACTATACATAGAACATTAAAGAACAAACGGCTGCACAAGAATGGATCGGATAAAGAATGAAGATATAAGAACAGAGTTAAATATATATTCATTGAATGATAAAATCAAAGAATATAGAGAAAAATAGTTTAGACATGTAGAAAGAATGAATGTAACAAGATTACCAAAAGCAGCATTTAACTACAAGCCAAGAGGTTCAAGGAATGTAGGAAGGCCAGTGAAAAGATGGATAGAACAACTGTGGGGCAGAACAGGCATTTTGCCTAGCCCATGAAGTGAAGAAGAAGTTATTTTAGAGTTATTTAATATATGGCAGCTTTCCAGTATTGTGGAATAATGACTTTTAATTGTCCTCTGCAGAAAACGGTTCATCTATTATTATATAAATATATTCCATTTAACTTGATTGTCCTGTGAAAGCCTATGGAGGATATCCAACCCTATGATCAAACTATTAGACTTAAGGAGTTGAAGCATCTTAAAATATGCATTTATCCTATTTATTAAATTTGAAAATATTCTATTGGAAGCAAGAAGACAAATGGCATCTTGCCAAGTGTTATAACTAGGGAACGGATTTTTATGTGCTAAAAGTTAAGATTGCAACATAGTATAGTAAGTAGTAAGATGTTTTTCTTCAATTGATTGATAGTAACTTGCATTCAGTCTTATAGAATTAACATTAAAAAATTGCTTATTGTGGGATCTAGCAATGTTACCTTGACATTATGCATGCTACATTAGGAGAGCAATAACATTCCATCTACTTAAACATTATACTATCTGTGTTGTAATCTTAAATTTTAGTAAATAAAAATCATTTCCCTAGTTATAATTTGTTCACCTTTTCCTTGTGCTTTATGGGGTCTGGCTATCTACCAATTTCATAAACTTTTGTTGTTCTTGGGCCAACCTCTTAACATTCCTCTCCTTCTTGTTATCTAGTGAATGTACTGTATTCCTTTCTTCTTCAAAGATCTATTAATTTTCTCAAATTAATAAAGATGGTATAAAAATGGATTTATGATTAAGTATTTCTTAGGCATTCATTTTGAGAATTTTCTTCATCATTGAGGGTTTTCTCCAACCAATCTTAATAATTAACACGAGTTTTAAAAAAGTACATAAATGACTACAGACTTATAGACTATCAGTTTGTAACAAATATTCACAAATTTTCTTTAATTAAAGCTCTCCATCGTTCTCTGTGTCTTCATCCGTTACACCAAATTTCCTCATTGAATTTTGAATGTTATTCTTTCACGCTGTTCTTGGCCTTCCTTTTCTGCTCCTTTCAATTTTCCATGCATAGACGGCGTTTGGTAGTCTTCCATCCTGCATTCTTCTTACATGTCCATACCATTTTAGCCGTCTGTGTTCAATCTCATCCATTATACTTCTTTCTGTATTCATCCATTTTCCAATTTCTGTATTTCTAATTCTTTCCAGTCGAGATTTTCTGGCAGCTCTTCTCCAAAAATCCATTTCAACTGCAGTTATTCTGTTGGCATGTTGTTGTGTCATTGTCCAAACTTCTGATCCATATAACATTATACTTTCTAGTATGGACTTATATTTATAAATTTGCATTAAATTTTTGCTGATATTTCATTTTTTCCAATAATAGTTTTATAATGATTATAGTACATACTAATTCCATTACTTACTCTGTTATTTGACTCATCAATTCACGTACCATTACTATTAAGTGTCAAGACTCATGAGTTTAAATAAATATATACATTTATGGTGAAATTACATGTTTCTTACCTCTCCTCATATAAATTTTCTAAGTAAATCGCGATTTCGAGACCACAACAGTCTCATTGTCAGCACTTTCTTGGTGATGGATGTTATGTCGATTGGAAGAAACTCTTCTTCTTTCCTCTGTTGAGAAGAAGAGTTTCTTCCAATCGACATAACATCCGTCACCGAGAAAGTGCTAACAATGAGACTGTTGTGGTCTCGAAATCGCGATTTACTTAGAAAATTTATATGAGGAGAGGTAAGAAACATTTAATTTCACCATAAATTAAACCTCATAATGATTAATTCCTATAAAAGTTAAATATACATTTATTTTAATTTTCCAGGTAACATTAGATTTCAGTGTTCTTTGTCCTTATGGACCTGAAAGGCAAATGGGAGTAGTAATGGCACTCATGGATGGTGGAACTGATTTTCAACAGAAGCAGATTTTCAGACATCCTTTACTGAAAACATTTCTCAGATTCAAATGGAACCAACTACGTATCTTCTTCTACATGTTATTAGTTCTTCATTTTTGTTATGTGATGTCTCTTTCTGTATTTTGTTACATGAGAACTGTTAAAAAATATGAATTTAATGGTTCTTATCAAGTAAGTAAACCTGTAGCTCTTAGGGCCGCATGCAAATACATTAGTCTCTACTCAAATTACTTCCAATCACTGGTGAGCTGATTCACCGTGAGCAATTGCTGAGAACGAATTAACGGCCGACTTATCGGTCATGCACGAGAGTCGACGTTTTCGTAATATTGGCAACGAATTACCCAGAATTCTCAGCGATAAAACCACTTCCGTTATTTTCGTCTGCTATAGAGGAATGCATTTATGCTTGCATCCCGCAAATAATACCGTATACAAACACGTCTGCGACACGCAATATTACGCCGATTCTCCTGTTCTTCCAGTTGAATTCTTTGGTAGACTCTATCAAATTCCTCTTCTCCGTGTATACCGAAAACATGATCGAAGTCTTCAAGGTCCGACATCTTGGATAAAGCAGCAAAGTACATCGATTACCATCGGTTCCCGTTCGGTTCCCTTCGGGATTTTAATTTGAGTTGCTCATGTAAGGTACCTCCGCAGGTAGCTTACAAATTTAACCAATTATTATCGCATGAACAGATTTCTGAGTAAGCAAAATCGTATTAGCATACAACTTGCTCAGCAGAGAAGGCATTTTACTGTCTAATGCATTCAAACATGCGACCCTAGTGAGAAGTAATATTTCTAATATAATTTTGTTATTTCAAACTAATTTAAATTTGAGCTATTATTTAAATATATTTTTAATAAGCAGTATAATACAAAATTAATGAGTCATTTTTTAACATCTTACCTCATATTTTATGTTTCTTCAAACATGGGAGCTAGTTTCCGAGAGAAGGATCTCTCTCATTTTCAACCGACATTATAACTACTGGATTTTCGTTGGAATCTCCATCAATAATGTTGCCATTTGATGTTGATTTGATGAACTTTGAGATGAGGTCACGCTCATCAGGAATCTCGAAATTCATGGATCTAAATTTGTTCTTCTGAATATATATCTTCTCCCAAATTGTCAATTCTAAAGGGTTTTCCAAATGTTTTAAAAGTAGGGCTTCTTTTTCAATTTTATGATTCTCCAATAAACTATGTGCTGCAATAGCTGATTTTTTAATTTCACCATTTTTAATATTTCTGAAGTGTTCCTTAGTGCAAGTATCCAAATTTGCAATGTAAATTTCATGCAGAAACAACATTTTATATGATGATAACAATAATAATAATAATAATACTACAATAATAATAATAATAATAATAATAATAATGATAATAATAATAATAATAGTCTATATATAATAAATTATACTAGAAACACCAATTAATATATGAGGCACTTAGAATAGCAAGGGCGTATATGCAAAAGATTAGTTTTGAGAAAAACGTGTTTAAAGTTTCATAAACATATTTTTTCTATATTGCATGACGTGTCATATCCATCAATGTGAAGAAGTTATATATTGAGTTCTAGTGGTTTACAATTTAGATGAAAGAAGAAGGTTCAAAGTTCATATTTCAATAATTTAAAAAAAATGTGATTTTTGTTGATACACCCTTGCTATTCTAAGCGCCTCAGTACACCATACACTGGGTAATGATGAAGTCGAGGTTAGAGCAAATATAAATTTAGATTGTCTGGCAGCTCCTTATTTCTTGTGGTAGGGAATTCCAGTTGCGAGAAGTGAAAATAGTATATGGCATGGAGTGATGTGATGTCTATGTTGTGGTATATTAAGCAGGAGATATGAGGTAAGATGTAAAAGTTACTCATTAATTTATGATGTAAGTTATGTTTAGAAAATGATATCCCATGATTAGACATACTTTTATCAATATTTACAATTGAAAGAAGAATCTTGCTTGCATGTAGTCCTATTACATTATCATTAGTAATAAAGAAAATTATAATTTGTGATAATAAAAATCCAATGTAATATTTATCTTGATGATTGAGGAAAACCACAGAGAAACTTAGGTTGGACAGTCCTGATCTTCTATTCTTAGATTTTCCAACCACAATTCTCAAAATAGTACTGTCATCCAGCTTATTTACATATATGTTATTCTATGGTATACAGTGTGAAAAAATTATTTAAACCGACAAACTCTGGGAGGTTGTAGGGGACACCAAAACAAATATTTTTCCCTAATGTCATTTTTTCCTATGAGGATTATTTAAACCGGTAGAGGAAGATTTCTCAGGCAGCAAATTAATTAAACCAACAAACACTTTTGTATTTTTTATTACCAAGAGACAACACATTAACACAACACAATTACTTAAATTACAGTAGAGGTTCAAAAATGCCTCCATTGACATGTAAACAAAGGTTACACCGGCGGATCATGTTCTAACATGGGCAAAAACTCCAGGAGTATCGTTAATTGCTCCTGCTGCTGCTACTATCCGGGCAACTAGATATTTTCTGATGCAACAGGAGTTGTGTAAACAAGGTTGTGCATCTCTCCCCACACAAAAAAATCCATAGGGGTCATATCTGGGGATCGAGCAGGCCATGGTACAGGACCACCTCTGCCAATCAACTTTTCTGAAAACCTTTGGTTCAAGAATCGATGCACACGACAACTGAAATGTGCCAGTGCCCCATCATGTTGGAATCACATGCGTTGTCTTGTAGGGAGCGTGATGTCTTCCAGCAATTCTGGCAATGCTCTGGCGAGAAAATTGTAATAGTGCCTGCCATTTAATGGCCTAGGTAGGAGATATGTCCCAATTAAACAATCCCCAACAACACTGGCCCACACATATCAGTGTACTCACTCCAGGTGTATCACTCCATTAGTAAACAGATAAAATTCACTACTACACTGGTGGACAAAACAATTCCTACCATCAACAGCAGTTGCAGTCATGACAACTGAAGAGCGTAATACACCCTCTACCGGTTTAAATAATCCTCATAGGAAAAAATGGCATTAGGGAAAAATATTTGTTTTGGTGTCCCCTATAACCTCCCAGAGTTTGTCGGTTTAAATAATTTTCACTCTGTATTAATGTTATTTTTTATCATTTATTTATATCTTGTTTCCTTGGAGCCCTATATTCTTAATATTACAGGTTGCAGTGGCACATAAAATAATGATGGTTACTGCTGTCCTATGGTCATTAAATTTCATTATTGAAGTGATTATGCTTCCTCGACACCATATAGGCCAGCTTGAGTCTTGGACACACCTTTTAGGAATTATTATGTCTCTTGCAATAGCAACTGCCTACGCAATTGGAAAAATGAAAAATTACGATAGTGGTTCTTGGGAAATCCACTTCATGTCTTTTGCAGTTCTTAATGGTTGGATGGAGTTCATGTTTTTGATTGGACGGATCCCCAGATGGGGACATTATTCACTCATGTTTTATCAAGTGCTACGCAATGTGATTAAGGTACTTGTTATTTCATTATGATATACTCTTAAATATGTGAAATACTTATCAATTCAATTAATTTTCCTATTTTCTTTTTAAATACTGGTGAATTATAGTTAAAATTAAATATTTAGTATAATATCTATGGAGCTCAAAACTATACGCACAGTTATCAGTTTCTCCATTTTATATTAGGAATACAGTATCTTGGGAATAGGTGAATTTCATGAATTTCTCTGTACATACTATATGTGATTTGTGTATCACGTTTGTCATAATGTATAATTTTGGTCAGTGAGAAGTGTCACATTCCAGAACAACTTTATTTTTCCTCTTAAAGGGATTTTTCCTTGATATAAAGGCATCTCTTCAACCAAAACAATTTATTACACACACACATATATATCCATCCATAATAATTCTGCCCGAGGGCAGGTCTTTCAATGCAATCATAGCATTTTCATGCTACACTTTGCAGCTTTACTAGGGAATTATAGGTGTGGTAGCATCCCGTTACTTTCCACACCGGTGAAGGATGATGATGATGATAATGATGAGGATGATGATGATGGCCAGATGATTTTCGGGGACCGTTGGGCCCTAAGCTTCCTGACATTTGTCTTACAGGTGAGGAAAAACCCAGGCAGCACGCTACCTTGAGACCACAGTGGTGGACACACACAAATATATATACATATATATATATATAGAGCGAATGATTTCATTATCAAGTGCTCGACATTAGATACCAACCAACCAACCATATATATATATGGTCTAGGGGTTATATTCCTTGCCTTTGGTCCCGAGGGTTGTGGGTTCAAACTAGATGGCATCAAAGGATTTTTTAGAATAGAAAAATCTAAAAGACAAGTCTCCTGGGAGAGACTTCAAGTCATGGGTCTCCAGTCTGGAGATTTTTCGTCTCATTTGTAAAGAACCTCAAGCCTAAATTAGAGCCTCTTAACAAAAATTAATCGGTATTTCCCATCAAATAGTACCTTTGTTGCCTACTAGGTGTCTCTTTAAGGTTATGAGCAAACCACTTGTCACTCGCTGATATCTAGTAGGGAAATAAGAATTACTAAATTAGCTTGGTTAAGTAACTCCTGCAAGGGAGCACCTTCGTCCTACATGGGGATGTACTGGTATAGACACACACACATATATATAGTTCATATCAATCTCTGAGGAGCCTGCACATCATCAGGTTGCATATAGGGAAGTAGGATGAAGCAGACCAAACATGCAGGGCAGAACAAACTCATTGGGTGGATTTCTCACCTAAGTCTAAATCATGACTGCAGTTTTCTGATTTTTTATTATTTCTGTAATAATCATAAAAAGCGAAAATCTACGGCTGTTACTTATAAAAACAAATGTCTGAATCATGCCAAAAATTTCTGTGAATTTTCAGTCATTTTATATTGGAAAACCAGGATTGTGGTTTAGACTTTGGTTCAGAAATCCACCCATTAGCTATAGTGAAATCAACTATTTTGGGAAAGGTAATTCAGATTCTCCAATTTGGGGATTGCTATACTAGACCAGCTCCCTAATCATAAAAAAAACTATATATATATATATATATATATATATATATATATATGACATGATAAGAAAAATAACTGCCTGAACGGGATTCAAACCCGGAAATGGATAACATGCTGGGGTACCAGCCCAGAGATCTGGTTCGAATCCCGTTCAGGCATTTATTTTTCTTATCATGTCATATTAAGCTTGCATTGCTCAATGTCAAAAATTTAATTATAACATCGATAAAGCATCACTGCTATAAAATAAAAATATTCTCTTTAATTTGCTTACTTGTTATAGTCAGCTACTAGATGGCAGTGAAGGCCGAGTTCTCGCGACATCTAGTAATAATGGAGAATATTATATATATATAATAAAAATAAGTATTTGAATTGGATTCGCCTGGTGGTGTAATGGATAACACACTGGAGTACCAACCCAGAGATCCGGGTTCAAATCCCGTTCAGGCATTTATTTTTCTTATCATGTCATATTAAGCTTGCATTGCTCAATGTCAAAAATTTAATTATAATATATATATATATATAAACAGTTTCCCTCAGATAAACAAGTTATAAATATTCAGAAAAATATGTTTATTATTTTTATTATTATTATACAATAAAACCTCTTTAAACCAGACCTCATTAATTGGCGAACAAATTGAACGAAAATTCTTGTGACTGAAAAATAAATTTTGGAAGGGGTTCGCTAGTCGAAAAAGGTTGTGAACCGCTGATCTAGATTAATTAGATTTTACTGTAACTATTGTTATTTTATTTTTCCTAATACAATTAATATTTTCTCATAGAACTGAAGATATAATATTTTAATAGTGAGTGGAGAACATATTTTAATCGACTCACCTCATACATTTTCAAACTTCTTTGATACCGACGGTTTCAGACAATATCATGTCCTTCTTCAGCCATGACTGAAGGACATGATATTGTCTGAAATCGTCGGTATCAAAGAAGTTTGAAAATGTATGAGGTGAGTCGATTAAAATATGTTCTCCACTCACTATTAATGATATAACCTCATAATGTTTACTTCACAATATTAATTTATATATGTAATATTTTATTTGGTTTTTATATTGCAGGTGTTATTAATATTCAGCAGTCTGATAATTGGCTTCACGTTAAGCTTTTCAATGCAGTTTTCTGACTACTCATATCAGTTTAGAAATGTATGGTACTCATTGATCAAGACAATTGTCATGATGACAGGAGAATTTGAATATGAAAACCTTATTGAAGAAAAAAGTACTGATAATACAATGAATACAACCAATTCTATTCATGGTCTTGTAATAACTAGCAGATTAATTTTTCTCATGTTTGTTATTCTTGCGTCAATTGTACTCATGAACTTGATGGTTGGTCTTGCCGTCAGTGATATTCAGGTAGTGTACTATATTATGTTTTATAGGAATGTATAAGATTACACTTAGACCTACAAATGCTTTGGCAGTGCATTCCATGTAGAACTCTGCTGCCTTGTGCATACTTTTCCAGTTGTTTCTATCCTCAAAATCTGTAGGAAATGACACTATGAGATATTAATAATATTTAATTTCTATCCTGTTTGCTATATCCAACTCCCCTAGTTCTAACACTCTTTCTACCCACACCAGTTAATTTTATATGTAGTCTCCCTTTATTTTTCTGCCTGATTTTCCACTTAGAACTTTTCTTAGGGCATTTTCATGACATTTTATAAATAAGCACCAACCTCTTCAGTCCTGAAGTGGAATTATGACAAATTAAATTTTCTTTTTGTGTTTAATGATACTTTTGAGCAAAAAGTATCAGCATTATTAATTTTGAAAGCTTAAAAAATTGTTCTTGGACTCAAAATTTGGGGGTCTTTATATGAGAATTGAATTATAAAATAAACTGTGAAGAAGAGACTCTTACAACAGAAAATTATAAGTAGACTATGTATCCAGTGAAGTATTGTTCAAGAAATAAATAAGATGTAGAAATTTTGTGTATGAGTAAACATTTTTAAATTAAAGAAACTCAGCCTGTACCTGCGTAATTGTCATCGGTGACAATATTGTCGTTAGATTGGGCACCAAATAGCTGGATCAAATTCTAAACCTATTTGCATTACATATGGAAACAAGACATATGTTAAGTTATGTAGATAGGAAATAACACTATGAGGTTCTTTAATATTGTTTATTTTTTATTATTTCACTCACCTCATACTTCATAAATCATAGCAGACCCTGGGTTTCTTCACGTAATTTGTGACATTGTCAATGCTGCGTCAGTTGTGAACGTGACGCAGCATTGACAATGTCACAAATTACGTGAAGAAACCCAGGGTCTGCTATGATTTATGAAGTATGAGGTGAGTGAAATAATAAAAAATAAACAAGACATATGTTATTTTAAATGCAACATTTTTAGGAAGTGACTATGAGATACTTTATCATAAGTAATGCCACGAGTGATTTCCAATTTATCTAGAGGATTTTGAAATCAAGAGTCGCATTTGCTAGGAATATTTAACAAATAAAATTAAGCTGTTTACTCAAAAGTAATTATTTAAATATACGTAGTTGCCAGTATTTTAAAATATTTACATATTTAATGTAAATGGCGATGTTTGAAAACAATCAGAAACAATTGAATGATTCCAAAACACCCCTCCTGCAGAACATAGATACTCAGAATGTGAGGTTATGTATATTCACTGCACTTGATCATATTATTATTTATTGCCAAATAGGATCGCAATATTGTAAGAATGCGCCCTAGATATAATGAAACACATCAAATTGTATATTATAATCAACATTATAGGTTATTAATTAATTTTTTTAGTAAACAACTCAGTAAAATCAAGGAATCGTTAATTATTTGCTATATTCAATGTATTTGTTGGAGTAAAATAATGTTCTGAGATATTCAGAATATTAAAAAGGAGGAGCTTTCTTTATTACAAAAGCAGGAGCTGATAAAGAGAAATCAATAAAGAGCGAGGTGGAACATGACTGTCATTGGTTGTAAAACAAAATTAATTGAAACGTGTCTTCCTACATTTCTTCGGCCTTATAATGGAGCAACTGTTTTGATAAACGATTATTTGGCATTCTTTGTATATGCATACTCTCAAAAAAAAAAAAATATATATATATATTATGTTGGGCCTCGTCTTCAGATATAAAATAAAAAAAAAAAGACTTTTCCTCAATTTCCAAGCCCTACTTATATTAATCATTCAAGATTTCATGAATCTTGAAATGGGAATATATGAGTGGTTCTTTATCTCAAAATAATCAATGAGTATCAAAGAGTGTCTTAAAATCATTATTATGAAAATCCTTTTCATTATACGAAGAATCTAAAATTATATCCATCGATGTGAAGTCAAACTAGGTACCAGTATACAGAATCCAAAGACATTACCAAATAAATTTATCGGTTATAGATGAATTGAAAACTAACAATTTGAGACAGGGAACACACCTGAGTTATTAATTATTACAGTTGTCTATTTTTGGTGCTCATAATTGAGGATTAAAATAAAATATAATCGTTTGGAATGGATTTGGACCTTAACTTGTGATGAATGTAGACCATCTCATTTATTAAGAATTAATCAACAATATTTTCAGAAAATAGTTTTTAAATAATAGAAAAATGTTGGCAAATAATTAACAATTTTAAAGATTCTGCTTATTAGTTGCTATTAGTTGAGCTTTTTCCAATCCCTAATTAAGGTCCAAAGCATTCCATACTCTACTCTCTTTCATTCTTTCTATATGTTCTTTCCACTGTTTCTTGTTATTCGATATCATTTCTTTTATGGAGTAGATCTGCAGTTCTTCACGTATATTGCCAAATACATTATTTTCTGAGAGGAAGAAGAGATATCGGACGTCCTCGAAAGAGATGGTCTTAGATCTATTAGTGAAGACGGAACAGGCAATCAATGCCTAAACCAGAAAGTGAAGAAGAAATCCATACTCCTATTACATTTTAATACTGGATTATGAGTATCACACGAAAACAAGTTTGACAACTGTTAATTCAGCCGTTCTTTTTCTGAGACTCCAGATTTCTTATTCTCAAATTGCTCGTCTACATTCCTCTAAAACCAGATACATTTCTTGGTTTAGTTTATACCCTGTGATTGATTCTCATATTTAAAGTCTAATAGCTTATTAACATTATCTGTGTTCTTAATTTTAGGAATTACAAGCAGAGGGACATATACAAAGATTATTAAAGCAAGCAGAATTTTTAACTCAATTAGAGAAAATGGTATCTCATCCTCTGGTCCCAAACTGTCTGCATAGATTATTCAATCGCAAGAAGACCATCAATACCAAGTTTGAAATTATACCATATGAATTCTCACCATCAAAAACAAAAATTCCCTACTGTTTACTGGAAAGAATTGTTGAAGTAGCTATTCAAAATTGGAAGAAAACACATCCTTCTGGGTAACTATAATATTTATAAAATATCAATATCATTAGAGATATACTCTTAACCCTTAAAAAAGTAAAAATATTAAAACTTGCATCAGACATGTCAGTTGTCCTGAAAAAAAGAAAATTCCATTGAAATATTATAGGTCTTTCAGAACTTGTTCCATCTTCAGTAGCGGATTAGGTACTAATTATTTTCAATAAGCATTTTGTATAGAGGATTACGGTCGTTAAGTGTGTTCTCATTAAGTAGGTCTCTGTTTCTCACTTCTTTAACATGAAATTCAAGCATTTTAAAGATTTCAAATACAAGGGGAAATCAAGTTTTGCAAAATACTTAATCAATTTAACACAGTTGACAACATACTCTGAATAGTGCATAGAGGGTGTAACAGATATAAAATAAAAATCCTAGGAGAAATCAAAATCTTGAAGAAAGTGAGAAACGAATACCTACTTAATGAGAACATACCCAACATCCTGAATCCTCTATATTAAATGCTAATTGAAAATAAGTAGTGCCTAATTATCTGCTGAAGATGGAACAAGTTCTGAAAGATCTAAAATAATTAAATTAAATTTTATTTTGTTGAGAATGACTGACATGTCAGGTGCAATTTTACTATTTTCTTCTTCTTCCTTCCAAGTATTAGGCCAAGGCCTGTTACGATCCTATAGAAAATTTACGGGAAATTCTCGTATAAGACTTGAAAGCATAATAATAGTCCCTTCGATTGGTTGCTGGCCAAAGGAAGGCAAGACCAGTGATGGGGCTGCCATCTTATAGCCTCTGGTCAGGCTTTTCTGGAGAAGAAAAGAAAATAAAGGAAAGAAAAAATGGAAGAAAGGAAAGACTCCCTAGCCCTCGGATGCCCCAATAGCATTGGGGTCGAAAAAACAAGAGTTAACCAAGAGAGGTTAGATAGTAAAGTTAAAAGAGTGCAAAACACAAGTAAGTGGAAGAAATGTTTTGCTCAGCTTGGGGACCTTGTGGTCGCCATCCACATATCCCCTAGATGAGGACCCCTGAGGTGAATTTTTTATATTATAACCTTAAAGGTGGTTCAAAATTAATTTTAAAAGTATTGACTCTTAACCCTTTAATTGGCAATGTATTCTGTAAGATACATTGGTTTAATAAATTTAATGCCTTTAATAGAAAACTAATCAGTAAAATAACTTAAATGTAAGCCAAATTATATAACTATACACAAAACAACTTACAGTTATGCATGATGTAATTTGTGTTTCAGTGTGAATGATAAATTTAAATAAAAACCTTGCAACATAAGCTTTACTGTCTATAATAGCAGTGTTAAAGTCTTCTTGAATAAGAAGCTGCATGATTGCACTAAGATGAAGATTCAGATCTTGAGCTGGTGGAATTGTATAAGAGAGAGAAAAATTTCCATTGAAAGAGTGATGTCCTGGTAGCATACTGGTCTAATACAACTACTTAAAATCAGAGACCTTGCGTTCAAATCCCAATTTGGGTAAACAATTTTTTATTAATAGTGAGTGGAGAACATATTTTTATCGACTCAACTCAAATAATTTCAAATTTCTTTGAAACCGTAGGTATCAAAGAAATTTGAAATTATATGAGGTGAGTTGATAAAAATATGTTCTCCACTCACTATTAATGATATAACCTCATAATGTTTACTTCCCAACATTAATTTAAATATAAACAATTTTTTCTTCAATATTATCTTGAAACAAAGTTTACCTACAAAATATTGATGCAATCTTCACTTTTATCCTTCAGTAGTGTTAGGTTTTGTTAATTTCACTGAAATTCTTCTATGGATGCAATTTTATATGCAACAGTGAATCCAGTAAGAGCATTTTTTTAGTCTCATTGCATACTTGACTATATACTTACTGTATAAAGCTAGAACCATCATACTACCATATTTGCTCGCGTAATTTGCGCACCCTATTTTTTTAAGGGATTATTTTCAACTTTGTGTTTGCTCCAAGTATTTTGCTCACACATTTTAGGTACCTTTTCTTTTCAGTATAGTAGGGATTTTCCTTCCCTGAATTTCATTGACAATTCTTACTTATATTATTTTTGGTCTGGACATCTTATCTCAATATTAATGTTGATTTGTTCTTGGACATGTTTCAAAACAATTCTGTTTTATCTTCAGCTTTCCCAGACTGGTTTTATTTATGTTGCACCACCTGGATGTCGATGTCAGCTCCATCCTGTGGTTGGCCAAAGAACCTCCAAACAAGGTCACCCACCAACCAGACCGAAAATAATATAATTAAAATAACCTCAAAATATAACTTCCTAAAATTAAATATTGACAATTCTTACATTTCAACATAGATCATTTACCAGTAGCTGAACTACCTGCTTCACAAAGAAACCCAAAGTCCCGCTACTTTAACAAGCTTGCCCTTGGTAGAGACAAGTTTTAGAAAAGTAAATACTGGTATTTCAGTTGACTTTCAACACTTCTAATTTGCACTTGCATTTATACTGTATTTCAAGATGGGAAACAAAAAATAACAATTACACAGCATCATATACATTGAAAGCGATACATCTGGAACATTTCGGCAATTGTACAGTAGAAAGAGAATTCGGACTTCTCAAATGCAACATGTGTTATTCGAGAAAACAAAAAGATGCGCTAAATAACTATTACAGTATTTGAACTGTTTCATTTGTATAATAATATTATTATTGTTTATAGATTTATTATTGCATGATTATTTGTATAATTCAAGATTACCTACAGTGTTATGCTATAAAATTATAAGATATGACAAAATTACAGTATTTTTAATTACTATACTTGACTAACTCACTGGCACTATTGAACCCGTAGGTTCATTGGCGTGCAAACATAAGCTCTCCATACATGCCTAATCTGAGCTAATGTTTTCCAATCATTCCCTGTAAAATCTACTTCCCTCAAATCATAATTAATGTTATTCTCTCACTCCATTCCTAGTCTACCAACTGGGTGTTTTCCCTCTGGTTTTCCTACAAGAAACTTCCATATACATCTTTCATTCCCTATTCATGCCACATGTCCTGCCCATCGCAGTCTATGAGACTTAACTGTTTTTATTATATCTGGCTTCGTATAAAGACCATGTAGTTCACTGTTGTGTAAGTCTTCTCCATTCATCTGTCTGTTCATCTCTCTCTGGTCCAAAAATTCTCCTAAGCACTTTATTCTCAAATACTCGTAATCTCTTTTCCTCCCTTATAGTAAGAGTCCATGTTTCGCATTCTTATAATATAACTGGTAGAATAATAGTTTTATATATTTTCAGTTTACCTATCATAATTGAGATAACTCAGAACAGGATCTCTGATGTTAAAAATCCGCATATCTTACGCTCCCCAATTTTTCAGTGGCCAAAGTAAATTAAAAAAGTGCGCAAATTATATGAGCAAATACAGTCTGTCACAGAGGAAGTACTTGTATTCTGTATGATTCATCATAATCCAAACTACTAAGTAAAACTATCAAGAACCTTAATCAGATTGGCCATGCAATCCCGATCTTCTGATCTGGGTCTTTTCAAATTCTGAAATGCTACTGTCTAAGCCAACTTGCTTATTTAGAATTTTTTTCTATGGAATATTGATAAACAGTGAGTGAGATTGCTCAGATGGCAGGTCATCTGACAACAGGCTGGATGACCCAGGTTCAATCCTATGTAGTGGAAGGGTGGAAATTTTTCTTATCATTTTATATGCAGAATTGGTCTTGGGCCCACTCAGTCTCCTATATAACTTTACTGGCCAGTTGACCACTACCTTCTTGTGCCAGGGATTTAGAATTTTATTCTTGCATCTATATCTCCAAACACCTACTTGGCATGTTAACGAAGTATCTTTATCTTTTGAGATTGTTAAACAATTATTAAATTAATATTGGGAAGCTAAAGCTATTACTATGATAGAAATAAGTAAATTAATAAACACAATTAAATTATTGTAACTCAATATTTAATTTTAGGAAGTTATATTTTGAGGTTATTTTAATTATATTATTTTTGGTCTGGACATCTTACCTCAATATTAATGTTGATTTGTTCTTGGACATGTTTCAAAACAATTCTGTTTTATCGTCAGCTTTCCCAGACTGGTTTTATTTATGTTGCACCACCTGGATGTCGATGTCAGCTCCATCCTGTGGTTGGCCAAAGAACCTCCAAACAAGGTCACCCTCCATCGGAATATCAAAATTCATAACTCTGTTTCTGTTCTTCTGAATATTAATAAATGGAGAAATTGAAAAATCTGCAGTTGCTGCTCATGTTTGGTCTGAAAAACATAATATAAATTCAGACACTAAATTATTAAAACAGTTAGAAAATACAAAAGAGCTGACTATTTGGGAAAAAATTTATATTCAGAAGAACAGAAACAGAGTTATGAATTTTGATATTCCGATGGAGGGTGACCTTGTTTGGAGGTTCTTTGGCCAACCACAGGATGGAGCTGACATCGACATCCAGGTGGTGCAACATAATGCAACATAAATAAAACCAGTCTGGGAAAGCTGACGATAAAACAGAATTGTTTTGAAACATGTCCAAGAACAAATCAACATTAATATTGAGGTAAGATGTCCAGACCAAAAATAATATAATTATTGTATATCATTGGTAAAGAGAAAAATTTTTGCCTGAACCAGGAATCGAACCCCGAACCTTTAGCTTTCCGTGCTAATGCTCAGACCACTGAGCTAATCCAGGCTTCATTCCCATCCAAGCAAGAATCCTTCCTTTACCTTTACTCTACTGGTCATAATTTAATTGCATCTCTAAAAGGCTGTAAAATACCAATAAATCCCACCTTATTAGGCCCTTTTCCCACATTCAATTGCAATGAATCATCATTCACAAATACACAATGAATGGCTTCTACCTGAAGAAGACATGAAGGGACTCCACACAGCTATAGCATTATTTATTAAATTAATATTGGGAAGCTAAAGCTATTACTATGATAGAAATAAGTAAATTAATAAACACAATTAAATTATTGTAACTCATTGGTAAAGAGAAAAATTTTTGCCTGAACCTGGAATCGAACCCCGAACCTTTAGCTTTCCGTGCTTTTCTCTTTACCAATGAGTTACAATAATTGTTAAACAATGTTTAATTAATTATTTTTTCAATTTTGTTTTAGTGGTAAAGACATTCCTAAAACAAAGGTGGTACGAGAATACAGTAACCTGTCAGACATAGTTCCATCTTCTTCAAGCTTAAGAGCAAGTACAAGTTTGGAATCACTTATGCATCAACTACAGTTAGAGATGGCTGAAATCAAAGAATTTCTCAATGAAAATAAAATTAAATCAATGAAGCACGAGGATGATGAAGAAACGCGTAACAGCAGATCAAGAATCAAACGATGGGCAAGACAGTTTACTAATTCAGAGAACAACTCGAGTTCCAGATTTCTCCAAGTGAGGAGCAAACCTCCAAATAATGTAGTATGATCTGCCAATTTAATTTTGTTATTATTACTTTTTAATTTTATATGATGATTTTCTATGTTATTCTAAATGTATAAAACTTAAAAATAAAATATATTAATTTTATGGAACATATAATTATTTGTAGGAATTAACTGAATCGTGAGTTCTTCTTACCTCATATTTCTATGTTTTTTTAAACACAGCACTGCAGTATCAGCGACCATCGTCACCATCCTCAGCTGTTTTCATGACTGTCAATTTTTTCTTTTGCCATCACCAGATGGCAGTTTGGATAATTACCGGCAAAAGAAAAAATTGACAGTCATGAAAACAGGTGAGGATGGTGATGATGGTCGCTGATACTGCAGTGCTGTGTTTAAAAAAACATAGAAATATGAGGTAAGAAGAATTCACGATTCAATTAATTCTTATTAATAAAACCTCATAATGTTAAAAATTCCCAAATTTATTATATTAAATATAATTATTTGTATTTATGATTTAATTGGATTAATGAATACGACAAATATTTTTAAGATCATGGGCCAGGTAGATCACATAGTAACACATCTTACTTCAGGCTCAATGGCCCTGACACCTATCCAGCATACTATAAAATAAGTACGAAAATATTCTTGATGTTAAAATTGGTCAGAAGATGAGGCTAGCCTATCTCCATCTTGCACAATTGGATAAGAATTGTGGACCATTATGCTCTCACTCCCTCTCCTTCAATGAGTATTTATGATCTACTATCAGGATATCTCCGAGATAACATATTTTAAGACCAAGTCCATATGTGGATAAAATATTTTGGTGATGAGAAAAAATATTTTTTTGAAAATGATAAGGTAAAATTACCCTGTTATTGTCTGTCCAACAGATCTGTGCCCCCGTAAGATATGCAAACTAAAACCTACTTCCTTTTCTATCTTGGCAAATCATTTCCCTCCCTGCATTTCTATCTCTCTCTTGCACTTGCACTCCAGTGTTGTTAACTCGACTCCAACCTTGCATTATTCAATATTAAGTGTCGTATCTATGAACACATTAGACTGTAAAAGTCGTTCTCTGCTGAGAAAGTTGCATCCAAAGACGTTTTTGCATACTCAAAAATTTGTTCATGTGATAATAATTGTCGAAATTCCTAAGCTACCTGGCGAGGTGACTTTGCAGAGAATGAATCGTGAGCAACCCGATGGGAACTGATGTACTTTGAAACCTTGCTGCCTATCTTGTTGCTTTATCCACGATGTCGGACCTTGAAGACTTCGATCATATTTTCGATAAATGCAGAGAAGAGGAATTTGATATAGTCTACCAAAGAATTCAACTGGAAGAACAGGAGAATCGGCATAATATCGCGCGATGCAGACGTCGTCGTATACGGTATTATTTGCAGAACGCAAGCGTAAATGCATTCCTCTAGCAGACAAAAATAACGGAAGTGGTAATTTCTTGCCAATATTACAAAAAAATTACTTTCATGCATGACCAGTCAGCAACTTGCTAATTCGAACTTTGCACATTCTTATGGAAAACTCAGCTCACCAGAGACTAATGTATTTGCATGCGGCTCTAAGAGCCATGACACTGGGGGAAGTCTGGCAACATCCCTACTCGATAAGTTACTGTGGCTGCTGTTTGACATGGTGGGAGGGGAGTGCAGTGAAATGATGTGTACTTTTCTAAGAACGATACCAGTGCTATAGGGGCACAGATCCGTTGGTCAGAATATAAATAGGACTATAAAGGCCCATGGGAGGTGTGAACTCAAAGAAGTAATCATTCATCTTGGTTTCAATTTTTGAACGAATTAGGCTAACCAAATGTACCGTTATATATCCATCCATAGTAATTCTGCCCGAGAGCAGGTCCTTCACTGCAATCATAGCATTTTCATGCTATGCACTGGTAAAGGATGATGATGATGATGATAATGATAAGGATGATGTTGGCCATATGATTTCGGGGACCGTTTGGGCCTTAAAGTTTTCCTGACATTTGTCTTACAGGTGAGGAAAAACCCCGATAAAAACCTCATCCAGAAAAACTGCCCTGACTGGGGTTCGAACCCGGGCCCGCTGCGTAACAAGGCAGCATGCTACCTTGAGACCACAGTGGTGGACTCGTTATATATGGGACAGTATTTTTATTTTTCATACTTCTTGGCTGTACTGTTATTTTAATAAAAATTTGCAACTCGTCCTGTTTTTAAGAACTATAATCTTTCATGTTACACAAATAGAAAAGTATTGTTACTATTAATTAAATAAAAATAAAACTTAGTTTTATTTGATTTTCGTATTTATTAAGATATATTTAGTGACAGCTGTTTTGGTGCACTGTACCTTCTGCAGACATGTTAACAAATTAGGAATTGTGTTATTATACAATTCATAATTTATTAACATATCTGTTAATTATCATCATCATCATCATCATCATCACTCCAGGGATTAGGCAATTGCCCGTTCTGACTTCATAATGCATCTGGCTGATTTCCATGAAGCTTCTCAGTAAGATAAATGTCTCCTGGAAGCATTACAAGCGCTTCACAGGACAAGAATGGTGGAAGGGCTGCTTCCTCTGAGCCTCCAAACATGCTCCTCTGGGTATCCACCCCCCAAGAGAGGGCTGCTTCTTCCACTCTTCAAGCCCTACAAGTTTAGCTGTGCTATTCCTTGTCGCCCTGTTGACCGTTGAAGACTTGACGAAGATGTGGCCGCCCAATATGGATACATACGCCATTCCCTCGTTGTGAGCTGTACTTAGTTCCCCTCGCCTCTTACCCACCAGCAAGATTAACCTACATCAATCTTCTCCAGTAGGGTCATCTGGTTCATCGGGTACTAAGCCCCCCCCACCACGTCAAGGTGATAGCTCCTGGGGGGGCTAAATTATAGAAACTTTAATAATAGACCAAAGTGTCCTTTAGGTATATGATTACTTTATATCTGAAGAGAAAAATTATACATTCAGACTGAGAAACTCCAATCTAAATGCAAATATTTCTCTTATATACGCTGTTAATTCTCACGCACCAAATGCTATGAAGCCATTGCTTCTATCTTACAGTTGGTGAAATGAAATTAATACCGATAATAAAAACATAATATAATTAAATCATATTTTAAGAGAAAAATTATATGCTCAGACTGGGGCTTGAACCCAGGACTTTTTGCACTCTAGGCAAATGCTCTAACCGAGTGAGCTACCTGAGCAAGTTCCAATCTAAACACAAATTTTCCTCATTTGTTAATTCCTGCACACCAAATGCTATGAAACCTCTGCTTCTATCTTGCAAATGGCAACATTTTTATTAAGAAGACATTCATTTGGAAATTTTAAATTACATTATAAAGCCAGTACAACTTCTTTCTATGTTTTTAATATTAATTTCATACATCTCAATTATGGATAAATCATACTTGAAAAGAAAAATTATTGGGTTCAAGCCCCAGTCTGAGCATATCATTTTTCTCTTCAAATATGATTTATCCATCATTGAGATGTATGAAATGAATAATAAAAACATAAAAAGAAGCTGTACTGGCTTATAATGTAATGTAAAATCATATAATTACTTTGTTTAACAGCTCAAATTAGTGCATCAATTCAAAGCTAGGTGTGAAAGAGTCAATAAACTTTGCTTAGAGGTATTTTATTTCAGATTTGAGGTTCTTTTACATGCTATAAATCTACTACATGTAACCCATGGCTTAATTTTCCTTCAAAAGGAAGTGAATTCTAGATATATCTCAATATTGAACTTCAGTCAATAATTATTAATCAAGTTCTAGATTTATATTTTATTATAATTTAAAAAAAATATATTTCATACTTTCACTACTAGCTCTATATTGTATAATTAACCCTGGAGAAATGGAAGAGATCACTACAGTCCTAACTTCATCAGGTAAAATAAATTATTATATTCAGGATTCTTAAGGGGGGTGATGGGTGAAATCTTCGGTCAAATTTAGCATTTTTTGTTTTTTGTATTAAAAAATGCTATGTACCTTAAAGTATACGTTGGTGAAGTTTCAGTGTCCTATGGTGCTTGTAAGTCTCCCTAATGACTGTAGGAGGGCATATATGCTACATTCTAATTTAACTGCATGCAAACTTTCAAATTAGCTTTTCCACATATTTATTTTCATTGCATTTCAATACATTCAAATCAAAATAGCATTGACAAATTTATTGATAGAAGCACATATGGCTCATAATTCTATGCATGGATTTTGAAACAACGTTGATAGTTTTTTAAATAAAAAATAAAATATGTGTAGTAATTTTAAAAAAAAATCATATGCAGAGGATGTATATATTTTTCCTTCCTTTATTATAATGATACAGAAAAGTTAAAATACATAGTATTGTTCTAAATAAGTCAGTGGTAGTGTAGAAAAAAATTAAACAAATTTACTGAAAAATTATGGGACTTTTAAAATTTTTAATATGCAAATTTTTAAATGGATTTTCTTCAATAACTCAAAAACCTTTAGGCCTAGAAGGATGAAACTTTAATATAATATTACATATTATGGCATGAATATGTGTACAAAAAATCAAGTATGTAGCTTAAAAAATGTAGAAAATAGAAATTTCACCCATTCCCCCCCCCCTTAAGCCCTTAAAAATGCATTGACCCATGCCAGGTTTGGATCTGTGAACCACAGAACACTCTTTATTCTCTTATTCAGTGCTATCAGTATCTAATAGGATCTTTTGTTGCTTTAAACTTCCTTGTTTATTTTTCTTTAGTTGTGCAATTCACAGAAATACCTTACATTTACATAATTTATTTGGTGAACGTTTAGCATTAATTTGTTTAAATTTTGAATGGTCATGTGTGAATATCTGTATTATTTGCTTTGTTGAGAGGTGTGTGGAGGTTATTGTACATAATGACATTGGTATACATGTGGACTTTATACTTGTATTGTCAATTGGATATATTCAGTGAGCTAGGAGTCATCAGTGTATGCTTGGAGAGAACACTTCTTATAAAGTAAGTATGAGGAACAAAGAAGAGTGAAATTCTGTCTTATTAATTATTAAGAATAACAAATTCTCTCATTGATCTAATCTTTGTATTATTTACAATATTATACTTAATTTTTATAATCAAAATACTTATATAGTGGTACTTGAAGTTAGTTAAACTATTAAAGGATGTATAGCAACTTATTAAAAATGGTTTTCCATATTTAACATTATGAAGTACTTTTGGTGATTTAGATACTTAAAATATTCTGTCTGAGTAAGGTTTGAATCTATAATCTTGGAGTCCATTGATGAAAGTGTTGTCAATGAACTATACAGATTTTCTTCATTTTTTTACTACTGATTCTTCTTCTTCTTCCTTCCAAGTATTAGGCCAAGGCCTCTTACGACCCTATAGAAAATTTTCCCACCAGCGTTTCATAGGACGGCCCAGTGATCTTCGTCCTCTTGGTATATAATTATAAACAGCTTTGGGGATCTGATTTGAACTCATTCTTTCAAGATGGTGTTTCCAATTTAGTTGTACTGTTTAATATATTCCAAAATTGGCGTAGTCTTCAATTCTTTTAAGATATCGGTGTTCCTTTTCTGATCCCATCTGGTGTAACCCGCTGTTCTGCACATGAATCTCATTTCACAAGCCGTTATTTTGCTTTCATGTTGTCTTTTTAGTGTCCATGCTTCACTACCATAGGTCAACACTGGTCTAGCCAAAGTGTTATATAAACTACTATATACAATAGTGTTATACTACTACTATAATTATTATTATTATTTAAGGTAATATGAGTTACATATGCACTACTCACCTCATATTTGTAGCTTTTTTGAAGACTCTGAGTTTCAATGCCTTAGGCATCATTGCCAATTCTTTAGAAAGAATTCTTTATTTATAATATTTTAAGGAAGTAACCCCTTGAGGTTTATTGTAGATTATATGAGTTAGATATGCACTCTGATGTTTTTATTACTCATTTCATACATCTCAATGAAGCATCAAATTTGCGTTTAGATTGAAACTTGTTCAGATAGCTCAGTGGGTAGAGTCTTGGTCTAGAAAGCCAAAGGTCCTGGTCTTGGTCTAGAAAGCCAAAGGTCCTGGGTTCAAGCTCCAGTCTGAGCATATAATTTTTCTCTTCAAATAGATATGCACTACTCACCTCATATTATCTAAAATAAATCTCATAGGATTGCTTCCTTCTCTTTTACAACCTTTCCAAAGAACAGATGTGAGATCGGAACAGGCAAAGACCTAATCCATGAAGGATGATGATGTGAAATATTAAAATATTATTATTATTACCTATATCCTGTTTATTATGATCATGTATTAAAATACACAAAAGGAAACTAGCTATACAGATAAAAATCAAGTATTGACTAATCACTTTAAAATTTTAAATGAATGTGAATCTCATTTCACAAGCCATTATTCTGCTTTCATGTTGTCTTTTTAGTGTCCATGCTTCTCTACCATAGGTCAACACTGGTCTAGCCAAAGTGTTATATAAATGTAATCTGGTGCTTTTTGTACAAGGGATGGTTTCATAACTTGATTAATAATTCCCAAATTTTATTATAACTAGCAATTTTTTCAGGGATATCCTTTTCATCCCAGATAGAGAGATAATATCCAAGATATTTAAATTGATTAGATCTCTGTAAAATTTTATTCTGGAGACAGATTTTACTTTGTATGGGGTCCTTCCCATGAAATGCCATGATTTAATTTTGTTAATTGATATTTCCATATTAAATTTGGCAGCTATTTTTTGTAAATTATAAATTGATCGTTGCAAATCATTTTCGGAAAGTGCCAGAAGAGCTAAATAGTCTGCAAAAAGAATAGCATCGAGTTTGAGGTTCCTATTGATGGGTATATATCCCCGTTGTGTTTTCCTCCATTCGTTTATTATTCTATTCATATATATATAATGAAAAGCACCAGTGAAAGTCCACATCCCTGTCTTACTCCAGTGTTGATCTTTCCCCAAGAAGATAATTTGCCATCTTGTTTAACAGAGATTTCATTATCTTTATAGATGTTGAAGATATTAGTAATATATTGTTGTGGAACGTTATCATCAGCTAAAATTTGTAGTAATATATTTCTGTCTACTTTGTCAAAAGCCTTTATGAAGTCAACGAAGGCGATATGAGTTTCTATATTGAATTCCTTGAATTCCATTTTAAAACTAATTTTAGAAAGTGTGGATATTACTTGAAAATTTGGATTTTACGTGAGCATTATACTAATTTCAATAATAGGTGAGTGTGTTTTCATGACTATCACATTATCTACCTAATACAAGCTTTCCACTTTACAGCAGTTCGCCCACTATCACATTCATAATAATATTATAATATAGGGATTTTAATAATAATTCATAGAGGGTAACAGAGTGGAACCCTTGAAAGAGGTAGTCCACTCCAGGGAGTAGGCGCCCCTGCCTTTTTGTGAGCTCCAGGTTCCACTCGCCCAGTGGGTAGTACCTGGGTAGGGCCCCATCCACAGGGTTACGCGGGGAGAAGAGAAGTCCCCAAAGCCGTAGTGAAGGCAACTTCTCTAGGAGACGAACACTACGAAATTGCAGTTCCCTGCCCTCCAGGAAGAGGGGTTTGGCTAGAGGCTAGTAACCTCTACTAATAAAAAATAACTTACTCATAAACTTCAGCAGAAGAAAAGCCAGATTGAAACGGCGGCAGAAATGAAATTTTTGAGATCTGTTAAAGGGTGCACTAAGGAAGACAGAATCAAGAACACAGAAATAAGACAGGAACTTGAAATATTTGCAATAACTGATAAATAGATACATATAGACAAAAATGGAAGCAGCACATAGACAGAATGAATGAGGATAGATATCCAAAACAAATAAAATACAAACCTAAGGACACCCGAGATGTGGGCAGACCTAGAAAGAGATGGGCTGAAGTCGGAACGGGTCAACAGACCTAATCCATGAATTCAGATGATGACAATGAGATGTCACCATCAGATAACCTTTTGAATATTCCCATAACATTAAACTATTTCACCATACACATGATTCATGGTAATGAAATTCCAACCTCCATGACTCAGTCATTACCCAACTCAGTCCTGGGACTTGAACCCAAGACTTCCAGGAATTAAATCTCAAATGCTACTACTTGAGTTAACTTATTTAGTAATAAACTTTTTATTTCAGAAAACAATTGAAGTTAAACAAATTTGCCAGAAATATGAGAGTTACATATTATAATGGTATAATAGCTAAATATTTGTACAATTCAACATCTTATTCATCTAACAAATAATATAATTAAACTTACTGTTATGAGGAAACATAACATCAGCATCTGCAACATTCCTCTTTGATGTGACAGGAAAGTCTCATGTTAATTCTGTTGACAAAACTACTTGACAGTCAACTGTGAATTGAATAAATAATGACAAAAAAAATGTACACAGTACTAAAAAACACATGAATTGTAAAACAAACATGCCAGTAAGGGACATTATACCTGTGGAAATCCAACACAAGAAGAATTTAACAGAAATTTAAATTTTAGATGTTGTGATAAACTTTTGCAACATTAGTAATTTCCACTCCTTATTGTTCCACCCACCTCTATAACTCATCCAAGTATTTTGTGCAGGCGAAAAATATCTTAATTAACAAACTGTCTTTCTCTTTCTATTCCTTACTATGTTGCCACTTCCTGTCCTTTGTATTATATTGTTTGATTGGCAGGTAGAGAGCTGACAAATACTATGTATTTTAATGAACCGTCGTTCTGCGCAGTCAGTGGCAGAATGACTAACTTGACAACCCTGTTACTTTTGGGGTTACGTTTAGGAATGAGCTGTCCCTTCCTTGTCCTTCTCATTACATGTTGCCACACTTGTGATTTATTGTCAGACTGGTAACGGAGAGACGACAAATACTGTGATTTTAAATGATCCGACCACTTGAGCGTTCAGTGCTTAAACAACTAATTTGACAACCATGTTAAGATATTTCACACGTGTTTAGAGATTCTCCCCCCAACATTTGAAGTTGAAAAGTTTCAATACGTGATCGGATGTACAGTTTTCTCCTACATTCCTTCCACAGATTCAGTAGATCGGCGACACTAGCGCTAAAACTCTTCCCCTTCGCCCGTGAACAGTTAACTTGGATGTGTAACATATTGAAAATTCTCATAATCCTACAACTACTTTTAATTTTTTTTTCATTTAACATTTGATAAGTGTTGCCTTGTCCAGAGAATCACATTTAAGAACTGCATGAGATATGATTGAAAATAAAGTAATAATATTTATTATGACACTCTAACTATGCTAACTTTGTACTAATAATTCATAATTAAGAAGGTACATAATTTTATTTAAATATCAAGTTTTTTCTTATTTTTTTCCTGCTCTAGTACAGCATCTCTTAGCAGTAAGTCACTTTTAACCATCTTCTTCATCTTCACTTCCTGGTTTAGGCAAGAGTTGCCTGTTCCGTCTTCACTAATAGATCTAAGACCATCTCTTCCGAGGACGTCCCGACATCTCTTCTTCCTCTTGGAAAATAATGGAAGATTTTATTTGGTAATCTACTTTCTTCCATTCTTTCTACATGTTCTTTCCACTGCATCTTGTTGTTAAATATATTTTCTTTTATGGAGTAGATCTGCAGTTCTTGACGGATATCCTCGTTTCTTATCTGGTCCATTCTAGTGCAGCCTTTTACTCTTCTTAAAAATTTCATCTCGGCTGCTTGGATTTTACTTTCTTGTTTGGTAGTGGTAATCCAAGATTCACTCCCATCTTCAGCATATTTCAATGATTACATTATTTTTTGAAGGGAAAATCTTTTGACTGAACTGGGATTGGAACCCAAGATCTCTAGTTCTATGTACTAGCTTTGTATTAACCAACTGTGCTATCTGGGCATCTAACTTCTGACAGAAATTTTTCTCTCTCTTATATAATGTCACATTAGCAGTAGTGAACCTTTGTGTGCAATGTCACTGACAGCTTCTTTTTCCAAGAAGACTTTTTATGGGATTATTAACACAACTATTAATATATTTATACACTCATACTGAATGATAAATTAATTTTTGAAGTTCGAGTAAACATTTTTTTCTTCAAAAATTAATTTATTGTTCAGTATGAGTGTATAAATTTACATATCCATCCATAGTATTCTGCCCGAAGGCAAGTCCTTCACTGCAATCATAGCATTTTCATGCTATGCTTGCAGCTTTACTAGGGAATTGTAGGTGTGGTAGCTTCCCATTGCTTTCCACACCGGTGAAGGATGATGATGATGATAATGATAAGGATGATGATGATGATGATGATAAGGATGATGATGATGATGGCCATATGATTTCGGGGACCGTTTGGGCCTTAAAGTTTTTCTGACATTTGTCTTACAGGTGAGGAAAAACCCCGATAAAAACCTCACCCAGAAAAACTGCCCCGACCAGGGATCGAACCCGGGCCCGCTGCGTGACAAGGCAGCACGCTACCTCGAGACCACAGCGGTGGACAATTTACATATAATATCACAATATTAGCACTACAGCTTGAATAGTAGTGTCAATAATACCACCAAAAAATACTTCTTGAATAAGAACCTACCATTCGCGCTGCAGACGAAAGTTCGCTACTGCTGGTAAAAGGTAAAGTGATCCCACTACAGACCTCAGGAGGCTCTTGGGGTAGTAGGAGGTTAAGGCTTCCACTTTTCTGGACAATCAGCACTTGATGTCAGCCAGGTTGTCAGCCCTGCATTACGGCTGCCTTTACCCCTAGAACAAGCACCAGGTACTCATTTCCGTTAGAGGCTGAGTCAACCCCAGGGTCATAGCGCCGCCAGAAAGTTTGGGTCAGTTTAAAAATCCTAACCCCACTGAGATTCGAACCCTCAACCTTCCTAATCGTAGCACAGTGCCTTAACCACTACGCTATGGCGTGCCCCGCTACTGCTGGTGTGCGGGATTATATGAGAGAGAGAAAAATTTCCGTCAGAAGTGAGATGCCAGGATTACATAATTGGTTAATGGACTGGTATGTGGAACTAGAGATCTTGGGGTCAAATCTCTGTTTGAGTGAAAATTTCTCTCTTCTAAAATCAATTTAACATTCAGTTTATAAATTTACATACAACATCAAAATCTTTCATTAAATTCACTGTAAAAAATGGAAAGTTATCTGATATCAGTAAATAAATCAGATTTTAGATCTCATATTTTGTATCCTTTCCAGGATTAGTTTTAAGGAAATTTTCCTGGAAAAGATACAAAATATGGAGTGAGGTGCAAAATCTGATTAATTTACTGATTTGTTAAATAATACATCATAGAGTTACTTCTTATAAATTTCAAACATTATTTTATATCCATTTTGTGGATGAATTGGCATGGAATCTAGTACTAAGCAATTCAGGTATGATTTTTTAGAACCAGATATCTACACATTCATTCTGCTCTATATTTGAGGATGATTCGGAAAATAAATTTCAATATTTTTTTTTTCAGAAAACATTCTCTTGTGGGAACTTTTATTATATACCAGTGAAAAGTGCACCTTTCAATTATTTTACAATATATATTATTTTAACAACTGATGTTAAAAAAATTATATGGAATAGAATTAAATACTACTTAAGAATTAAATTAATGTTTTTATTACCTCACCTCATATCCTTTTTCTTCTATACTGCAGTTTCAGAGCTTATCTCCATCATCAGTAGCCTCTGGTTGACCGGTGTTATGTCGTTTCTTGGCGGTTTTCTTCTTACTTCTATCGATAGACCGGTGTTATGTCGTTTCTTGGCGGTTTTCTTCTTACTTCTATCGATAGACCTGTGTTATGTCGTTTCTTGGCGGTTTTCTTCTTACTTCTATCAATAGAAGTAAGAAGAAAACCGCCAAGAAACGACATAACACCGGCCAACCAGAGGCTACTGATGTTGGAGATAAGCTCAGAAACTTCAGTATAGAAGAAAAAGGATATGAGGTGAGGTAATAAAAACATTAATTTAATTCTTAAATTAAACCTCATAGTGTTCTTTTCCTATGAAAGTTAAATAAATACTACTTATTTCATCCCAAGCTGTAAGGTTCTAAAATGCAAGTTATATTTGATTTGGAAAAAGGGAGATAATTGATTCATTGATTAATAATGATCATGTCTGAAAAATAATATAGGTTACTACATCATCATCCGGTATCATGACAGCTACTGCCATCTTCTGCAAAATAAATGCCATTGCTCTCTGTCCATCCACTAATCTTCCTCCATTCCTCTGATAATCATAGCCGCTTGCACACCCTCTATCTAGGTTTTCTTGGTCTTCCTTCTTTCCATAGGATCCATTCCATAATAAGTTTAGGCAATCTTTGTTCTGACATTCTTTTGACATGGCCATTACACCGTAATCTTTTCTTTTCTCTTGTCTGTGACATCGCTCCTCTTGTACATCCATAATTCCCCTTATTTCTTTATTTCATATTCAATCCATTCTAGATTTTCCAGTTGCTCTTCTTGAAACATCCATTTCTGTACTTAAAATTCTTTTCATTTCCCTGGTAGGAATTTGCCAAACTTCATCACCATATGTTAAAATGCTCTGTAATACTGTTTAAAAATGTAAATGATAAGTATTTTTAAACTTTAAATACAATTATTATGTTAACACATTGGTGATGGGCCACGGAGATCTCCGTGTTTAAATGGCCAGCGCTAGACGACCGGTCACGGAGATTTCCGTTTTTACGTTTTCTATGGCTTCCTTGCCTCTTCGCTTTTGAATGAGGCATTCAATTTTGTTTCTTCTCATTGTGAAATAAATTTTAGTTGTTTTTGTACCCCTCTCTTCTCTTTTATGAAATTGCCAACTTAACAGAAAGAGTTGTTTACAATTTTATGACAGACGGCTGGTGAAATATGGAATTTTATTGCGGGTA
This sequence comes from Diploptera punctata, assembly GCA_030220185.1. Lineage (NCBI taxonomy): Eukaryota > Metazoa > Arthropoda > Insecta > Blattodea > Blaberidae > Diploptera > Diploptera punctata. The sequence continues at coordinate 1,204,729 of JASPKZ010000793.1, forward strand.
GTTAGGCGATTAAGGGATACATATGTAACCTGTAAATATATTTTGCAGAGCGGAAAAATTAAAAGAAACTCTATTTTGCGTTCTGGAGCCGAATTTATATCTGTGGCATCATGTCCACCAGGATAATTATTATAATAGTGTGGCTATAGCTGAAAATTTGCTCGAAAGAGAGACGAGAGTTTCTGAAGCAATAAAGATTAACAGAGGGCTTCCAAAATCATCTGTGGAAGCAGGAAATAAACTCAAACCAGGAGAAAGTGTTTTTGTAGTAAGGGGGACCTTTTGCTACAAACATCGAAAGATAAAAGAGACGTAAGAATGGTTAGCACATTGCATCAAGCAACACGAGAGTGGGAGGAGTAAAGTTGTAAAAATGCCCTATTGAATACTTCAATATAACAAGTAAGCCTTTGTGAAGGGTGTAGACAGGGCTGACCAGTACATATCATATTACTCCATCCTTAGAAAAATAGTGAAATGGAACTAGAAAGTTGTATATTGGCTTCTGAATTGTGCACTCTTTAATTCTTTCAGGGTCTATAAATTTCAAAATCCTAACAGCAAAATGTCAAACAGAAGTTTTTTGCTTGAAACAGCCTCTTGTTTGGCAGTCGTGAAATTAGGAACAGATGACAGGGAAGACGAGGAAAGACAGAGAGAAAAGAAACCACTTCTAGGAGACCACCTCACGACCCACCAGGAAGGCTAAGACATTAAGAAAAATAAATTAACACCAACTGTGATTGGAAAGAAAACTTTGCCGCGTTTTTAGTGAACACAAGAAAAGAAACTCGCTACATATGCTCTTTTGCACTGTGCCTTTACATAAAGGGAAATGTTTCCAACGCTATCAAACCCTCAATTTCTACTAGAAGGTCTGGTGAGAACACTAATAAAGATTTACTTATGCATTATTGTTATTGACTGTAAATATATTGATGTAAAAGCCACACTATACTAGCGCGGTTTAAAATTTAAAAGTCCACTCTGCTCACAGAAATGTCCGGTCCAGCAGCGGTGGATGGAACGCAGAGCTGTCGGTCACCAATGTGTTAATAAGACACACACACACTATATGTATATATGTTAATTTGATTCCATCATAAGACTTAAAGCTAGTTTCTATGTAGAAAGTGAATTCAAGTAAAACTTTTCTTTTAAGATATGATATAGAGCCTAAAGGTACAGAAGCAATAATTCTCAAGATAATATTTGCAGGCAGCCATGACTTTATATGGGCCTAAGAAGAAGGAGCTTGAGTTGGTATTGACAGAAATAAATGAAAACCAGGAAACTCTGGAGCAGAATATCAGCATTTTACGCAACTGGTTAGCCTGCCAGCCTCATCTCCCGAACTGTATTGGTGAGTTTTTGTTAATTCCTCTTTACAATTCTAGAAGTTTAATAAAGTCATCATTGTCCTGTGCTGTATCTGAGTGCTTTAAGGCATGATGCCTTGATGCGGAGCTATCAGACTTGCACTGTTTTGTGTCCTTATGGGGTAAGAAAATTTCTCATAGAATTTTATCCAATATGGGACCAGTACTGACCCAGCATCATGAGGAATTTGGGTGGCTAAAATTATTGACAGCTCCAGGTAATAGATGGGAGACCTGTTAAATTCTAAATCCATCCAAAGTAATTCTGCCCGAGGGCAGGTCTTTCACCGCAATCATAGCATTTTCATGCTATGCTTTGCAGCTTTACTGGGGAATTATTGGTGTGGTAGCATCCCACTGCCTTCCACACCGGTGAAGGATGATGATGATGGCCACATGATTTTTGGGGACCGTTGGGCCCTAAGCTTCCTGACATTTGTCTTACAGAACCAAAAAACACACAAGAAATATTAAAAATGGGGAAATATAAAAATCTGCAGTTGCTGCTCATGTTTGGTCTGAAAAAATATAATATAAATTCAGACACTAAATTATTAAAACAGTTAGAAAATACAAAAGAGCTGACTATTTGGGAAAAATTCTATATTCAGAAGAACAAAAACAGAGTTATGAATTTTGAAATACCGACGGAGCGTGACCTTATTTGGAGGTTCTTTGGCCAACCACAGGATGAAGCTGACATCGACATCCAGGGTATGCAACATAATGCAACATAAATCAAACCAGTCTGAACAAGCTGATGATAAAACAGAATTGTTTTGAAACATGTCCAAGAACAAATCAACATTATATTGAGGTAAGATGATGGAGACTAAAAATAATATAATTAAAACAACCTCAAAATATCACTTCCTACAATTAAATATTAGTGTTCATTTGTTTGTCAAATAATTTTGCAGCACACCACTGTGCCACTATTAATGCTATTAAAGAAAATTTTAAAATAAGAATCTAACCAACTTGGGGTAGGATGGAACCACTAGTCACAAAGTAGAATTACTTTTGTACATATTTGTCAGCTTAAGAAGTCAATACCCATATTTTATATACAAAAGATCAAATGATTTTTTTATGTGCATACACAAAGAAAAACCTTGTCTTACTCTGATATTTGTTTTATTCCAGATGACCAAATTGTGAGAGTGTTCCTTAGAGGATGTAAGCACAATGTGGAGAGGACAAAGAGGAAAATTGAGAGTTACTTCACAGGACGCATAGCAGTTCCAGAACTCTTCAGTAACAGAGATCCCTGTAGCAGTGAGATAAAGATGGCAGCTAGAAATTTGTGAGTTGTGACTTAATCTTCAGTCAAAAAAAAAATCTTGTTTGTCTATCAGTTTTAAGAATGAAGACTTTTCTATTAATATGTGATATTAGTAAATTGCAAAAACATTAATAGTGAGTGGAGAACATATTTTTAACGACTCACCTCATAAAAAATTTGAAATTTCTTAGATACCGGCGGTTTCAGACAATATCCTGTCCCTCTTCAGTGATAAAAATATGTTCTCCACTCACTATTAATGATATAACCTCATAATGTTTACTTCCCAATATTAATTTAAATATGCAAAAACATTGTTTAAAATACAACCACTGGTTTATAAAAATAGTTACTTATGTTACGATGAATAAAAATGAGATTATTGATGAGTTGAGATGTTTATGGCTGAAGTATACCTGAGGCTGAAATTTTGAAATGAATTCGTAAAACATTATTCTATCTGTGTAACTTACATCATTTTATTTAATGTTATGTCAAACTTATTTATTTTTAATAAGTTTATATTAATATGTAGTTTGCATGTGCCTATTCAACAAATGATGCAAAACAGCAAACTAAAATATGCGATATTGAACTTACTTTTTTTTAGATGTTTTTATTATTCATTTCATACATCTCAATGCTAGATAAATCATATTCGAAGAGAAAAACTATACACTTAGATTGGGGCTTTCTATGCCAAGATTCTACTGACTGAGCTATCTGAGCAAGTTCCAATCTAAACAAATTTTTCTCTTGTATACACTGTTAATTCCCGCGCACCAAATGTTATGAAACCTTTGCTTCTATCTTGCAAATGGCGGCTTCTTTATTAAGAAGACATTTATTTGGGAATTTTACATTACATTATAAAGCCCAGTCTGAGCATATAATTTTTTTCTTTTCAAATATGATATCCATCATTGAGATGTATGAAATGAATAATAAAAACATCGAAAGAAGCGTTACTGGCTTTATAATGTAATGTAAAATTCCCAAATAAATGTCATCTTAATAAAGAAGCCGTCATTTGCAAGATAGAAGCAAAGGTTTCATAGCATTTGATGCACAGGAATTAACAACGTATATAAGAGGAAGGGGCACGCCGTAGCATAGTGGTTAAGGCACTGAGCTACAAGCCGGAGGGTCGAGGGTTCAAGTCCCATTGGGGTCAGGATTTTTAAACTGGCCCAAACCCTTTGGCGGCACTATGGCTCTGGGGTCGACTCAGCCTCTAACTGAAATGAGTACCAGGCGCTTGTTCTGGGGGTAAAGGCGGCCGTCACGCAGGGCTGACAACCCGGCTGACATAAAAGTGCCGATTGTCTAGGAAAAGTGGGAGCCTTAACCTCCTACTACCCCAAGGGCCTCCGGGCCTGTTGTGGGATCACTTTACTTTTTTTTTAGAGGAAAATTTGCATTTAGATTGGAACTTGCTCAGGTAGCTCACTCAGTTAGAGCATTTGCCTAGAGTGCAAAAGGTCCTCAATTCAAGCCCCGTCTGAGCATAAAATTTTTCTCTTCAAATATGGTTTACTTTCATTTCTTCAGGTTATTATGACTATTTCAAGATAAAATACGAATAAAAGTAATATATCCAAAATATATGACAACAAAAAATTAATCTTTTTTTTTTTGAAAAGAAAAATTAACATTTGAACCGGGACTTAAATCCCGGACCTCCATTACACCATTCAAGACATGATACAAACATCATAACATTTTTTTCCTCATATATAATTCTCTAATCGTTAAAGGTAGATGATAATTGATTGCATATTGGTATGTAGAACCAGAGGTCTGGGGTTCAACTGTTAATTTTTCTTTTCAAAATAATATTGTCCAGTTGGAAAGTATTAATATTTACCTATAACATCAAAAAGATTAAGCTTTATTGCTTAAAAAGGCAGCATAAAATTCTCATTAAAAATACTTCTTGAAAAGAAGACATCTAGCGGCTATTGGAGCGCCATCTATCTGTCTTTGATGATTAGAGAATCGTATATGAGGAAAGAAATGTTGACATTATTATTGTATCTTGAATGATGTAATGGACTGAATACTATTGTGTAAAATCAAAGGTCTGGGGTTCAAGCATTAATTTTTCTTTTCAAAGTAATATTGTCGAGTATTGGAAAGTATTAATATTTAAATATAACATGGAAAAAAATTAATAATTTCATAAACTTATTTAGTTAACCATTTGCAATATTAGATCTACTTGTAATAATTAAAAAATAAAATAAAACTGTCAAAGTTTCATATTATTTTTCATAGATATTTATTTTATTTAACATTCCTAACAACTGTTTCAATACACTGTATCTTAACTACTTATTTTAGGAATTCTCACTATGAGGTATATTCATTAAGGTATAATTTTTTATCACTCACCTCATATTGTTCTTCTTATTTGACTATAAACTAGTTTCGGAACATAGTTTCTGTTGCATCCTCAGTATCGTCGACAGAACAACGGTCGTGATGATACTGAGGATGGAACAGAAACTATGTTCCGAAACTAGTTTATAGTCAAATAAGAAGAACAATATGAGATGAGTGATAAAAAATTCTACCTTAACACTGTACCTTCTTCAGATGAATGTATGATTGTTACGAATGTTGAATAAAATTAATATTTATGAAAATCATTTAAAACTATTATAGTTTTATCTAGTAAATAAATATCAAGGATTTTCATCAAGTAAACACCAAATCAATTGATTGAAAAAATAAAAATTGTTTCAATCAGTCTAATGCAAATTTACAAAATGAAATGCAAATTGTTTCAAACTACAGAGCGATCAATATAGCATCGGACAGCAGATGCAGGGATTTCACTGCATACTGCTGACACATTCACGGTGGGGAACAGACAGTATAAGAACACGGTGATACAACCACACACATTTCCGTAACTATTTTACAAATTGTTGTACTTACCAACTTTATTGACACATGTGCTGGAACTGTCACCTTCATTGTCCATACATTTTTGGCACCTCTTTATAAAATTTCCCATAATTTGCTGCAGTTCTCTTCTACTGATGTCACTTTCGTCATGGATATTATGTTTCAGTTCTTCCAGAGTGTGTAGGTTTGTCTTGTACATAGCATTTTTCATTCTGCCCCAGAGATAGGAATTGCAGGAGTTATATTGGGAGAACGAACAGGCCGTAAATCTCTACTAGTAATTCTGTCACGGAACACACATTCAATTTCACGCATTGAAATATCAGCTCTATGAGCTGTAGCAGAGTCTTGCTGGAAGAATGCAAAATCACGCTCCCTGTCAGTTAATTCCTGAATAAGTGTATCAGAATGTAATTCACATATGTATGAGAATCAACTGTATTCTGAAAGAAAATGGGGCCTATGATTCTTTTGCCACTAATGGCGCACCATACACCAATTTTCTCTTTATGGAGGGGCACTTAATATATGATATTAGGGTTCTCAGGACCCTAATGACGATCGTTTTACACCCGCGAATCATGTTTCTAACAGTCTTCGTACTTGGCTGGCAGACTGAGATATATCATCATCATTGGCGTGACGGTCCTTTTAGTTTGACCTTAACCTCCCTCATAACAACTATCCATTCTCTTCGGTCAATGGCCTTATTTCTCCAATTTGTTATGCCAATCTTCTGTAGGTCCGCCTGTACGTCGTCCATCCATCGTAACCTAGGCCTCCTAACTCCTTCCATCCAGCTTAGCACTTGATATCCTGGACAATCGTGTCTCTTTTATTCTGCAAATATGATCCAACCATTTGATACATCAAACTTTAGTATCTATAACTATATTGTTATCTTTATACAGGTCATATATTTCCTGATTAGTTCTTATTCTCCAGGTACCCTTATCATTAATTGGACCATATATATTCCTTAAGATCTATCTCTCCCAGGTGGCAAGTCTTGTAACGGTTCTTTCTGATGTGGTCCACGATTCACTGCCATACCCTACAACAGGTTTAATAATTGTTTTATATATTCTTATTTTAATTTTCTTAAATATATATCTAGATTGTATAATTTTGTTCAGAGATCTTAAAAATCGGTTACATGCTGCTAGTTTTTTTATTCCAATTAATCCAATTAATCATTATTCCTGGATACCATGGATCCTAGGTACTTAAAATTCTGTACTTAGACTGAGATAAATATTGATCATAAATAAATACATGTTGTTGAATAGAAAAATTATTAACCATTATACAGTTTACACTTGTATACATGTCATTCAGTACACAAGGAAAAGCGAGCGAGCACTTTATCCACTGGGGCACACAATCTGACAGCGACTGTGAATGCGTGGGATGTGCTCGTAAACAGCTGAGTCAGCACACATTTCAAGTCCTGTAACTGCATGTGTAAGCCTTCGTCATCACACAGCACAAACCTTGCGTCTGCTGTCCAATGCTACTGATTGCTCGGGGTGTATTAAAGATACACTTCATAATGTAAAATAATTTATTTTTATTGAGCCTTGTAATAACTTAAGTTCTGATGAAATTGACTTATTATTTATATCCACATAATTTCTATTGATTAGCCTTGCATGCTTTCTTTCTGAATATTACAATACTTGGAACTGTCATGTTCAATTTTCCTTCTTTTTTTTAAATTATAAAATACTGAATTGAGATAAAGCATGAAATAAAATATTATTAACTACCAGTTATATTATATGGGTGCGAAACATGGACTCTTACTTTAAGGGAGGAAAGGAGATTACAAGTATTTGAGAATAAAGTACTTAGGAAAATTTTTGGACCAAAGAGAGAACAGACAGGTGAATGGAGAAGACTACTTAACAATGAACTACATGGTCTTTATAGGAAGCCAGATATAATAAGTACAGTTAAGTCTCGTAGACTGTGATGGACAGGACATGTTGCACGTATGGGGAATGAAAGACTTGCATGGAAGCTTCTTGTAGGAAAGCCGGAGGGAAAATGCCCAGTTGGTAGACCAATAATGAGGTGGGAGAATAACATTAACTATGATTTGAGGGAAGTAGATTATACAGAGAATGATTGGAAAACATTAGCTCAGGATAGGGATGTATGGAGAGCTTGTGTCTGCGCGGCCATGAACCTACGGGTTCGATAGTGCCAGTGAGTAAGTAAGTAAGTAAGTAAGTAAGTGGAAGTGGTAACTACAGCCTATTAGGCTACTTTTAAGAATGAGATTTTATTAAATATATCGGAGCAAAATGAGTATGAAATTCTGACACCCTTCTTCAGGGAATTAACCAACAGGGAGTGTGATTTCGCATTCTTCCAGCAAGACTCTGCTATAATTCATACAGCTGATATTTCAATGTGTGAAATTCAACATGTGTTCCATGACAGAATTACTAGTAGGGATTTATGGTCTGTTCGTTCTCCCGATATAACCCCCTGCGATTTCTATCTCTGGGGCAGATTGAAAAATGTTGTGCACAAGACAAACCTGCACGCTCTGGAAGAACTGAAACGTAATATCCACGACAAAACTAACAACATCAGTAGAAGAGAACTATAGCGAGTTATGGAAAATTTTATAAACTGGTGCCAAAAATATATGGACAATGAAGGGGACAGTTCCAGCACATGTGTCAATAAAGTTGGTAAGTACGACAATTTGTAAAATAGTTACGAAAATGTGTGTGGTTGTATCACCGCGATTCTACACTGCCTGTTCCCCATTGTGAGTACATCAGCAGTATACAGTGAAATTCCCGCATCTGCTGTCCTATGCTATATTGATCGCTCAAAATCTAAAACACACAATCATTCCTATAGATTTTCATTGTTTTGTAGTTCTCACAAAAAAAAAAGTATCATAAAACTGTAGAAATGGTTCAGACTTTGTAATGTACCATTTTCATCATCATCATCATCATCATCATCATCATCACTCCAGGGATTAGGCAATTGCCCGTTCCGACTTCATAATGCATCAGCCCAACGTCTTCTAGGTCTTCCAACATCACGCCTTCCTCTTGCTTGATAATTTCTTGCTAACAATGGATACCTCTCCTTACTCATTCCATCCATATGATCAATCCATTTCTGTCTGTAATTCGTGACTTTATCCAATAAAGGCTGTACTTTCAATTCTTCTCTTATATCCTCATTTCTTATTCTATCAAGTCTTGTACATCCTTTAACTTGTCTTAGGAACCGCATCACTGCCGTCTGTATTCTATCCTTCTGTCTTTTCACTGGAGCCCAAGTTTCACATCCATACAATATTGTGGGAACCGCCATAACATTATACATTTTTATCTTGGTTTCTTTTCTAATTTTATTTTTGAATGTTCTCTGTATTGTTCCACACACCGTCTGAAATTTATTTATTTATTTTGGAGTCTTTCCACATTGTAGCCAACATCACAGCCCAAATATTTGAAACTAGACACCTGTTCTATACTTTGATTTTCTAAAATAATTTTGGATCTGACTGGATCTCTTCCTCTAAAAGCCATGGTCTTCGTTTTACTTACAGAAATCTTTAGATCGTATAATTTACATATTTCATTTAATGCATGCATTGATTTCTGTAAGTCGTCTTCATTTTTCCGTATTATGATTACATCGTCAGCAAATACAAGATTATTTATGCACACTTTATTATCCATTCTTATTCCTGGATTTACTAAAACTTTCCATTTATTTAAAATATCGTCTATATATATATTAAACAAAGTGGGTGATAAACTACATCCTTGTCGTAATCCAGTATTTGTTTTGATTGCATCTGTTCTTTTGAATCCAGTATCTATAATTATATTTGTGTCTTCATATAATTTCTTTATTGTACCATTTTATTATAATTAATTTGATTATAACACTGTTCACAGGAATATATATCTGCTGCCAGAGCTAACACCAGAAGGATGCAGAGTGACTATCCACAGTTTAAAAAATGTTGAGATAGATCAGTTAGATATTCAAGCAATAATAAAATATATAATGATGATAGCAGATATCCGGGTGATGGAGGAAACACCAATATCAGGAGATATTTTTGTATTTGACATTCAGGATGTGACACTGGCTCACTGTACCAAAATGACAAGTGCCATAAACCTGCTTAGGAAAACTTTGATTCTAGCACAGGTACTAGTATTCAAGTTATTATTATCAATTCTGTCCCACGCCGTAGCCGAGTGGTTAAGGCAGGAAGCCTTGGCGCAGAGCTACGGGACTTGTGCTGGTTCGAGTCTCCATGGGGGAAGAAATTTTCTCATGGTATTTCGGCCAGTATGGGACCGGTGCCCACCCAGCATCGTGATGCATTTGGGTGGCTACAATAAGTAGTGGCTCCAGGTTGAGAAAACCAGCTATAACGGCTGGGGGACTCGACATGCTGAACACATGTCACCCCTACACTGGCTGATTATCATCTACCTCTGTGATTTGACACATGTGGATGTGAGGCCAGTAGCCAGCTGGTAGGCTAAGGGCCTTGTAGGCCTGTCGCGCCAGGAGATTTTTTTATTATCAATTCTAATTCAGAAAGTATTTCAAATATAGTTAATTCATTTTGAGAATTTTCCTCATCATTAAGGGTTTTATCCAACCAATCCTAGTAATTAACATGAGTTTAAAAAAAAACATAAATGACATTATAGACTATCAGTTTGTAATAAACATACCCTGCAATATGGTTAAATATTAAGTTTTATCTTTTGGGAGCTTTGAATTTCGAAAAGCAAGGAAATTAAAATTAATGATATTTATTTTTTGCAGGAAGCATATCCTCAGAGATTAAAGGAGATTCATATACTCAATGCTCCATCATTTATTGAGTGGATTCTCAATATATTCAGATCTCTGATGAAAGAAAAGATGAGAAACAGAGTAAGTTTCATTGAACAGATGCTAACAATAGCACAATATCTGGCATCTATATTAATAAATAACAAAACATCTGTGGCTCAAAAGTTCCAAAGACCCAAGGCCAACTGAAGTGATTGGTGTCACTAGCTAACAGAACAGAATACATGGAGTCAAGAAGTTAGCATGACACAATCCCTCAACCCTAATTGCAGTTTTCTTAATCTGATTTAAATAAATTAATAATTATGAATATGAAATATGGAGGCGAATGACGGTAGATCAACTGGGCACAGGAAGATGTTGTAAAATCTGTTATATAATCTTTATATACAAAAATGGATGTCGTTCTTTAAGGATGCAAAAACTATTTGACCGATTTGAATGGAGTTTTTACAATCATTTGAGAATTTTTTTAGGACAATTAACATATTACTGTACATACTGTAGGGCCAAAGTTGAAAAAAGTATTGGTGCGCTAAAAAAGTAACTTTTTTGATTGAAATTCATCAGAGAACATTTTTTGACAACTCACCTCATAAATTTCGTGTTTTTCATGAAATTGCAGTTTCAAACATAATCACATCCATCTTCAGCCACAACTCCGATGAAATTCTTTGGCTACCAACTCTCCTATTGTCACCATCTTCAGTGCTGCCATCTATGGTTGAATTTATGAACTTAGAAATCAAATTTTTGTTTGTTAGGAATATAAAAATTCATTGATCTATATTTATTTTTCTGAATGTATATTCTATCCGAAACTGTCAATTCTAAAGGTTATCCACTTGTTTTAAAAGTTTTGCTTCTCTTCCAATTTCATGATGTTCTAATAAACTATGTGTAGCAATTGCAGATTTTTTCAATTTCACAATTTTTAATATTTCTAAAATGTTCTTTGGTACGAGTTTCCAAATTCCTTTTAGTTTTTGCTATATAAACTTTATTGTAATCTCTACATAAATTCAGCATAAAAGACTAAATTTATTTATTGGTGCTAAAGTAATATTGTATTTATCAAAAATATTTTGAAATTTCCTATGCAATTCAGGATGGTAAGTAATTATTTGAAAAAAAAAAAAAACATGAAATTTATGAGGCGAGTTGTCAAAAATGTTATCTGATGAATATAACCAAGGTATTTAAATACATTGACTCTTTCTAGAATTTTACCATGAAGACAAATTTAACTTTGTATGGCTCTTTTCTCCAAAAAACCATTATTTTAGTTTTCTTTGTGGATATATTCATAAAGCATCTATCTGCTACTATTTGCATGTTATGTACTCATTGTTGAAGATCATCTTCCGAGGATGCTAGGAGAACAAGATCATCTGCAAAAATTAAGGTAGCCACGGTTGAAGTATGAATCCATGTCTTGTATTTTTTTTAACTCTCGAATAATATAATTTATATATATGTTAAATAAGAAAGGCAAAAGACAACAGTTCTGTCTAACTCTGGCAATTCCTATCCAACATGAAATGAAATAAAAGTTTGTATATAGTATGGATGTATTGTTGAGAGACATTGTCCAATGCTAGTATATTTAACAATTTAGAATCATTTACTCAATCAAAAGTTTTCTGAAAATCCGCAAATGCCATATGTGTTTCAATATTAAATTCCCTGTGTTTCTCTAATGAAAGTTTCACAGTAAAATATCCATCACAACAGGAATCTCCCTTTTCTGAAACCATCTTGTTCTTCTCCTAAAATTGTCTCATAATGTCTGTTTAGCTTATTTTTTATGATACCAGCAAAAATCTAATCAGAGGCTAATGACTCTGTAATTATCACAAACATGCCACCCTCCTTTTTTGTAAATCGGTATTACAATAGATTTAAACCAGCATTTGGGTGGGTCTTTCCCATTCCAAATTATGTTAAAATAAGAAAGCAATCTCATAAGGATCAGCTCTCTAGCATATTTGATTAGTTCTACATTAATACAATCTTCATCTGGTTCTTTATTACTTTTCATGTGTTTTAGTGTATGCATTAGTTCCACCAAAGTAATTGATTCAATATCAGAATTTATATATGTATATATTTTATAATTTATATATATATTAATAATTATAAAAAAGTACTAATACTAATTATTTTATATACATTTGCAGTTTCATGTTCATACCAACTATGAGACACTGACAGATTATGTACCTCAAACAATTCTTCCCAATGAATATGGTGGAAATGGGAAAACTGCTCAAGAATATCATGGTAACATTTTTTTTTTTGTTTAAAGTCCATTATTGGTTTCAATATATTACTTTCAGTTATTATGGATCAATTCACAAAATGATATTTCCAATAGCAACAATAATAATAATATCTTGTTTTATGCAATGTTCGTAAATTAATGATTATTTTAAAACTGAAAATACTGTAATTTATATTACAGTATATACTCTTGCATATAACAAAATGTTAATGTTTGTTTAAGAATTTCTTCCCTTCAGTAATTTTAATATTGTTTAATACATAGTAATTGGTATCTATTGCTAAGCAGTTGGCAATTTTGCTATTCACTCTCTTGCACTATAATTTAGAAGGAATATTATCATTAGGACGGCCAAGAAAATGATGCACTTGAGTCTGGAACACATCGCAATGACCTAATTCTGGAAAGGAAGAAGAAGATTAAAAAATTTAATACAGGATAAATAGACAGGGTAATCTTGATCCATAGTCCTATTAGGATTACAGAAAGGGAATGTAGGATATTCAGGTATACCAATTCTATACTGATGCTTCCACAGACAATCATGTCCTGTAAGTAAACTGTCGGTCCAAGTGGATTAGTGATTACCATGCTTGGTTCTAATTCTGAGATTTATGGGATCAAATCCAGCCAGAATTGATGGATTTTTAAGGACATAAAAATCCTGAATATGGCTTCCTTCTGAAGAGAAGAAGCCATTGGTCCTGTGTTGTAGATTTATTGCATATAAAAGAAACCCAAGTCCCACGCTGTAGCCGACTGGTTAAGGCAGGAAGCATTGGCTCAGAGCTACGGGACTTGCGCTGGTTCGAGTCTCCATGGGGGAAGAAATTTTTCTCATGGTATTTCAGCCAGTATGGGACCAGTGCCCACCCACCATCATGAGGCTACAATAAGTAGTGGTTCCAGGTTAAGAAAACCAGCTATAATGGCTAGAGGGACTCGTCATGACCACATGTCACCCCTACACTGGCTAGATGATCATCTACCTCTGTGATTGACACATGTGGATGTGATACCAGCAGCCAGCTGGTAGGCTAAGGGCCCTCTAGGCCTGTCATGCCATGAAATTTATTTTTTATTTTTAAAAGAAACCCAAGTCTAAAATAAGAGACATCTGAGTAAATGTGTCAACCGTTTCTTGCCTAATTTCAATTGTGATGCTAATGACATGTTAAACGGTGTTGTTTTACTGTAAACAAACTGAAAGTTGCTACTGCAAATTTCCTCTTAAGTCTTAGTAATAAATCTGATATGTCATAAAATTTTTTCCCTGTTGCTTGTTCAGCATTATAAGTTTTAGATAATATGTCATAGGCTGAATTTATTATTATCTTTTTATAGAATTATAAGAGAGTAGCTTGAAAAAAAATTTGGAAAACTTTTATTGCCTTTCCTTACCATTCATTCCACATTGAAAGGGGATTCATTGCAATTGTCTCATTTAATTAATTTAATCTGGATAGCTGTTTTCATATTTCATGACATCCTAAGATTAGAAAAACATTTTTTTTGGGCTCGTACGAGGGTCATACTGAAAGTCATGAGCAGCATTTTTTTAAACAATCATAATATTTATTTAGACAAACCAAGTACAGCATGTTAATCTACAGACCTTTGTGCTACTTTTCAACATAGTCTCCATTTCTTTGCACACATTTTGTCCAGCGTTCTACAAGCTTGAAAATTCCCTTATGATAAAAGTCCGTTCCAGCTGCTCAAAGACACTGACGCATTGCTTATCGAATATCCTCCAGCGTCTCGTAGCGTTGGCCTCTCATCTGCTCCTTCACAGAACCGAAAATATGGTAGACGGAGGGTGCCAAATCGGGACTATAGGGAGGATGTGGAAGAGTTTCCCACCCAAATGTCCTGATCTTCTCCACAGTGTCACGAGCAGTGTGAGGACGCGCGTTATCGTGTTGCAGAATGATCTTCCTTTCAGGGCGTTTGTCGTGCAATGCACGACGGAGCTTCACAAGTGTCTGGATATAGCGGGCAGCATTTATGGTTTGTCCAGGTTCAAGAAATTCAACCAGAATGCAACCTTGCACATCCCAGAATACGCTGCCCATAACTTTCCCAACAGATTGCACTGTCTTCGCTTTTTTCTTTGATGGCAAATTCAAGTGGTGCCATTCCATACTCTGGCGTTTTGTTTCAGGTTCGTAGCGATGAAACCAGCTTTCGTCACCTGTCACAATACTCGTCAAAAAATCATCACCTTCATTTCGAAATCTCTGAAGAAGGTTATGGGTGATGGTTCTTCTCTGAAGTTTGTGGTCTTCACTCAATAAACGTGGAACCCAACTGGCACTAACTTTTTGGTAACCTAAGCTGTGAATCATTTCTTGCACTGCACTGTGTCCTACTGCAAGTTTTGTAGCGATTTCATTCACTGTGATACGTCTGTCGTCTCTACTGAGCGCATCAACTCTTTCCTTGTTGCAATCCGTGGAGGCAGAGCGTGGGCGACCGCTATGAGGCTCATCTTTGATACTCGTGTTCCCATCTTTAAAATGTTTCACCCATCTCCTAACACTGCTGGCACCCATGCAGGCATCTCCGTAAGCCATTGAAGTCTTTGGTGAATATCAACAGCAGATTGTTCCTCTTTAACAAGGAATTCAATGACAGCGCGCTGTCAAAACGAAACATTAATGTCTGCCATTTTGGAAACACTGCGTGTGGTCACATGATAGAAGCTATGATGCCACAAAACGGCAATGTTGTGGTACAAAGTCTGTAGATTACGATCCTGCAGTCGTTTTTGTTACATTGTTGAAATTTGAATGTTAACAATGGGTTGCTTATGACTTTCAGTATGACCCTCGTATCAGACTATAGCTTGAATTACTATTTAGGAATTTTTTTGGGACATATTATTTTATACACTCAATTTTGTTTTAGATAACTGGCTGAAGAAACTTGAATCATATCAAGAATGGTTCAATAAACAAGAGAGTGTGAAGATAAATGAGAAAAGACAACCACATTACAAGACAAGCAATGATATGTTTGGTTATGAAGGTGCTTTCAGATCACTCAATATTGACTAAACATGAATCAAAATAAATCATTTTTGAAGAGAAAAATTATATGCTCAAACCAGGGCTCGAACCCAGGACCTTTGGCTTTCCAGGCCAATGCTCTACCGACTGAGCTATCTGAACGAGTTCTGATCTAAATGCGATTTTTTAAAATTTTATATACGAGCCCTGGTCTGAGCATATAATTTTTCTCTTCAAATGTGATTTATCCATCACTGATATGTATGAAATGAATAATAAAAACATTGAATGAATCAAATTGTTAAAAAACTTTGTATATCTAACATTACAGTCAATAGATGATCGTCAAAGATACATTTCTTTCAAAAATATTTTAGTACCTGTACAGGAGTTTCCTGACAACACACAAGTTTCCACTTTTTCATAATAGGGAGGGCTGAACTCACAACATTAAATTAAACATACAGTAAAAGCTCCTTATTCAAGGTTCCATTATTCGTGAGTTAAAAAATTGTGACACAGTTCCCGTATTCGCAGCTAAAAATTTTTTTATTCGTGGATCCAGTCAATATATTAGAAGGATTAGGTATCTTTTATTAATGCATCGGCAACTTTTTTACTGCAGGCATGTGCCAAGGCGACTTTTACGAAGAGCGATTCACCAAATGGACAAATAAATATCAAAGTAAAACAAACCATACTGTCACTAAGCCGCTACGTCCTTCGATAAATGCCACCCTTGCTATGATCGCTGTTTTATTGTTTCAACTTGTCATTCACTACAATAATTTTGATTGAATAACACATGGCTCTTTGTCTTTGTTCCCAGTTTATAATGTTGAGTAAAAGGAAAGAAAAATCAGTTCTGAAGCGGGATAAAAGTGGAGTTCCCGCTTAAAGTAAAATAGAAATGCTTGACCGTTTATTCGGAGAGTCGTTTCCATCCATATCACACTGTTCCAGTATCAATGAATCAACTGTATAATTCATCAAGAAATCCGAAGACAAAATAAGGAATTCTGTTAATATAAATGGCTCAAAATTTCTCATTAAATTAATTTTATTTTGGTAATTAT
The DNA here is from genome assembly GCA_030220185.1 of Diploptera punctata. Lineage (NCBI taxonomy): Eukaryota > Metazoa > Arthropoda > Insecta > Blattodea > Blaberidae > Diploptera > Diploptera punctata. The sequence continues at coordinate 1,221,540 of JASPKZ010000793.1, forward strand.
TATTTTATTTTGGAACCTTGGAACGTATCCCCTATATAACCATACAAATTACCATTCTATATTCACGGTTTCTGTATTTGCGGCATATTTACGGAACATATCCCCTGTGAATAAGGAGCTTTTGCTGTAATTAAATTGTATATTTTTATGTTCACATTTAATAGAAGCACTCTTTTTACACGCTTTATGTTAGCTTGACCTGTATCTGTCTACGTTAACAGACTGTATCTATGTAATGGAATCTTTGAACACGATTTTCACCCACTTAGAAACATTGGATTGACTTGAAATTTTGTATACTTGTAAAGGACCCATGACAATACAATAATTTCATAATTTTTTTCTAAAATACTGGTCAGAATCATCGGAAAATCAAAAAATAAAAACCGGTATAATAGGTTGCGGACTTATCGACTTTTTAGTCAATCGTTGTAAGAGCTCAGTTGGTGGAGCGGTGGACTGTAGTGGTATATAATTTCAGTAGTCCATAGGTCGCTGGTTCAAATCCGGCCCGGAGGATTTCTTTTTATAAGAGTATTAAGCAATTACATTTTCATGGGATTCTGGTTTATGATAATCAATTAAACTAAAAATTAAAAAAATAAATAATAGTTTAAAAAAGTAAAACAACATGATTTATTAGAAAACCAAACTAAAAAATGAAAAATAATTTTAATTTCCAACACGCTTGGTATAAAATTAAAGTGGACAACAAAAAAAAATCATCTCCAACACATCTAGAATAAAACTAGAGTTATCTAAAAAAAATAATTTTACCATCAAAAGGATGGGGTGCTTTTTATGGTTTTTACGTTTTCTTCTTAGAGACTTTACTTTTACCAATATCTGTTTATTATCATATATATTAATTGATATAGAGCACCCCATGCTTTTGATGGTAAAATTATTTTTTTTTGTAGATAACTCTAGTTTTATTCTAGATGTGTTGGAGATGATTTTTTTGTTGATCACTTTAATTTTATCCCAAGCGTGTTGGAAATTAAAATTATTTTTCATTTTTCAATTTGGTTTTCTAATAAAGCGTGTTGTTTTAGTTTTTTTAAACTATTATTTATTTCCTAAGAGATATAGGGTTCATTTCTTTCACCAATGAAAAAGTTTATATTTTGTGAATATGAAAAATGCCTTTTTTATTTGGAGTTAATGTTAAGCATTATATCAACTCTGTCAGAATTTCCACGTTCATTTTACCATCCATCAACACGTAAACTCAGATACAGTCTTTCAAACTAAACACAAAAAATAGCAGTTAATTTAGACACTTGTATGAATATGATTGTAAAAGGATGTGAATTTCCTGCAATAAAAAGTGCTATATTACATTATTAGTATAAATGATGAAATTGTTCCATTTTGTATTTTCACAAGTGGAATAAGGGGAAAGTCCAGAGCACATTAGTGCAAACAATACCCATCAGTGTTCACAATAGCTTGTCACAACAGCTCAAGCATAGAGGGGACAACCCATAATAAACTAAAATTGTCACGCTCTGACGCATTGAGAGTAACCAATTAACTTATTTCCAGTTACTTATATGAATTTTAAAGCCTAGTTTAACTAATCATGTTTCATGTGAGTAAAAATAAAATAAAAAGTTATTAACAAATTTAGCCTGGGTAATCTTCTGTTAACTAATAATAAATTTAACACCCCAGACAACAAAAAATCTGGTATTTATCAAATTGATTACAAAGATTGCAACAGGATATATATAGGAAAAACAAAAAAGGAATTTGGAAACTCGTAAAAAAGAACACTTCAGAAATATAAAGAATGGAGAAATTGAAAAATCAGCTATAGCAGCACATAGTTTATTAGAGCATCATAGGATTGAAAAAGAAGCAAAACTTTTGAAACATCTATCTAAACCTTTAGATTTAACAGTTTGGGAAAAAATATATATTCAAAAAAACCATACTAGAACTATGAACTTCGAAATTCCATATGAACCTAGCTTGATTATAAAGTACTTCAAAAATACAACAGATGGCAGTTTAGAAAATAACCAAGGGTCCCAGGTTCAAGTCCCGGTCTGACTGTATAATTTTTCTCTTCAAATATGATTTATCCATCATTGAGATGTATGAAATTAATAATAAGAACATCGAAAAAAGCCGTACTGGCATTTATAATGTAATGTATAATTCCCTAATATGTCTTCTTAATATAGGAGCCGCCATTTGCAAAGATAGAAGCAAAGGCTTCAAAGCATTTGGTGGGCGGGAATTACAACGTATATAGAGAAAAATTTGCGTTTAGATCAGTACTTGTTCAGGTAGCTCAAATGGTAGAGCACTTGGACTAGAAAACCAAGGGTCCCGGGTTCAAGTCCCGGTCTGAGTGTATAATTTTTCTCTTCAAATATGATTTATCCATCATTGAGATGTATGAAATTAATAATAAGAACATCGAAAAAAGCCATACTGGCATTTATAATGTAATGTATAATTCCCTAATATGTCTTCTTAATATAGGAGCCGCCATTTGCAAAGGTAGAAGCAAAGGCTTCAAAGCATTTGGTGGGCGGGAATTACAACGTATATAGAGAAAAATTTGCATTTAGATCGGTACTTGCTCAGGTAGCTCAAATGGTAGAGCACTTGGACTAGAAAACCAAGGGTCCCGGGTTCAAATCCCGGTCTGAGCGTATAATTTTTCTCTTCAAATATGATTTATCCATCATTGAGATGTATGAAATTAATAATAAGAACATAGAAAATAATTCTTTAAAAGAACATCAGATGGCAGTTTGCATAATTATCAACAAAAGTAAAAATTGACAATCGTGAAAACAGCTGATGATGGTGATAAGAAATTGCTGATACTGTAGTGCTGTATTTAAAGAAATATAGAAGTATGAGGTATGAAATAATCACGGTTAATTTAATTCTTATGAAAAAGTTATTTATTTAACTTTCACAGGGAAAGAACACTATGAGGTTTAATTTAAGAATTAAATTAATGTTTTTATTACCTCACCTCATATCCTTTTTTCTTCTAGACTGCAGTTTCAGAGCTTATCTCCATCGTCAGTAGCCTCTGGTCGACCAGTGTTATGTCGTTTCTTGGCGGTTTTCTTCTTACTAAGAAGACATAACACTGGTTGACCAGAGGCTACTGACGATGGAGATAAGCTCCGAAACTGCAGTATAGAAGGAAAATGATATGAGGTGAGGTAATAAAAACATTAATTTAATTTTTAAAAAGTTATTTATTTAATGTGCATGAATTTGGTTACGTCAATTATATCCTAGCCAGCATATATTTTTGTTGCTTTCATTTTCTTATTTTAGATGTTAACTATATAATTTTTTCCTCACAGATACAAAGATTGTACAAATTATCTTCAATTAATCCAAATCTAAAACATATTTCCTAAGCAACCATGACCATTTGCCAATCAAAATCAATCTACAGCTTCCATTTTTGAAGTTTCTTATGTCATTTACTTATTTTCTTTGTGTTAAAAAATATTTTTGCGCGATAGTGCATTTGGTCGTACTTACAGCAATGGCGACCATGATTGAAAGTTCAACTTCCTACATTTCGGGATTGCCAACCTAAATAAATATACTGTAATATTACATTTACACCCACGTGCGGGAAGTAAAACCACTGCCCTCTATGTATACTATATACAATATATATACAAAAATATCCAAAAGGTAGCGTTAATATACATTATATGAAACAAATCACTGCATTTTAAATGAACTGAACTTTATTTTGAAACAATATAAAACAATAATAATGGTCTCATTGGCCTCCTGTACTTTCAACTAAGAAACATTGACCACACTGTTAACATTACTCAATTGTTTATAATTAATGCACATATTTCCAACAAAGATGTTATTATTTTACTACTATTTATTATTTTGAAAAAAGAGAAAAAGAGATCGACGAAGATTTCTATGCCTCAGATGCCATGATAAACAGAGAGTGGACTGGAAGTAACCAACCACAAAGGCACAGAATCATAGGCATAGCAACACATGGATATCATCACAAAATGTGCAAAAATACAAAATTCCACCAACCGAGTGATTCGTGTGAATGCAAGATATGCGACCAAAAGTGTGAGCGATACCATTACAAACAATGCAGAATATGGACAAGATCACTGAACAAACTCATAAAAGACAAATCATAAACTTATAACTTAATGCTCTTTCGAGTGCCTCTTACCAACTTATTATTATTATTTTGAAAACACCATTGCGCAAAAAATAATGTACAATGCACGTTTGTGAAGTGTTTTACAGAATCTCGGAAATTAAAAATCTCGCTATCGCTCAGTTTTTAAACATTTTCCTCAATTCTGTAAATACCACTTCCTAACCTTGCATCGTAATATACTATTGTTTTGTGTTTTATTAGAGGTTTTAAATTTTCTGCATTATACTGTTTGGAGTGTTTTATCTGTTTGATTTAGAAGTAAGCAAAAAATCGGACCCAATGAATTAATGCTTACTATACTAAGGGTCGCATGCAAATACATTAGTCTTTACTCAAATTACTTCCAATCACTGGTGAGCTGACTCACCATGAGCAAGTGCGAAGATCGAATTAGCTACCCACTAACTGGTCATGCATGAAAGTCGTTGTTTTCGTAATATTGGCAAGAAATTGCCCAGAATTCTCAGCGATAAAACCACTTCCGTTATTTTCGTCTGCTAGAGGAACGCATTTACACTTGCGTCCTGCAAATAATACCGTATACATGTCTTCTTAACTAAGAAGCTGCCATTTGCAAAGATAGAAGCAAAGGTTTCAAAGCATTTAGTGTGAGGGAATTACAACGTATACCAATGCTCAGTTGGTAGAGAGAGCATTTGGCTCGGCAAGCCAAAGGTCCTGGGTTCGAGTCTCAGTCTAGGTGAAAATTTTTCTCTTCAAATATAATTTATCCTTCAGTGAGAAGTGTTAAATCAATAATAAAAACATCAATTCAATCCAATATTCACCTAAATGATTATGTAAAAACACAAAAAATTTAAATGACTTTATAACAAGATTTGAACTGTAATCCTCTCAAATGCAAGTTTTAATACATTAATAAAGGTTTCTGTAAATTACACTGCATAATTGTTTACTTCTGTGTAAAAAATAAAAAGATTAAAATATTTATTAATCAATGCGTAAAAATGGTTACAAAGTGTTTGCAAACCAGGCTATATAAAACATATGTAACCTGTCAGTAGTAAACATCTCATTTACTCTAACTGCAAATTCCCATAAGGCAATATGATTCCTACATAATTTAACATGTACATTTTTATGTTAGTTCAAGGACATAGAATATTATCTACATTCAAGTATGGATAAAAATATACTTTCAGAGATTGATAATTTTATACCAACATCCTAACTAGGGATGAATAAAAATATCTTATATTTTCTTTTCTATTAGAGTTAATAATAACAATTATATTTGAAGAGAACAATTTTTTTAAAAATAATAAAAACATCAATTGAAGCTCTACTGGCTTTATAAAGTAGTGTTTGAATTCCCGATAAATGTCTTCTTAACTAAGAAGTCACCATTTGCAAAGATAGAAGCAAAGGCTTTATAGCATTTGGTGCTGGAAATGGTTGGTTGGTTGGTATCTAATGTCGAGCACTTGATAATGAAATCATTCGCTCTCTTGCACTCCAATATTTAGCAGAAAGGCTGGTCTCTTCTACGAAAGCTGGACAACGGAGGAGATGGTTTCTTTCCATATCTTCATTTAAATTGCAAAAAGGGCATTTAGGTGAATCTGTTATGCCAATTCTGTGTAGGTGTTTATTCAAGCAGTCATGTCCCGTTAGCAGTCTGAATGTTGCTACTGCAGATTTTCTTTGTAATGTAGTAATGTCATAAGCTTGAAGATTTTCCCATTCCTTTCCAGATGTTTTGGTGGTGTATTCTTCTCTAAGTTTATTGATGTATTTATTTGAGATAATTCTTTGATAGAGTGAAAGGAAACTGGAGCAGAATTGGGTTTGAAACAATTTTGCTACCCTTCTTGGCTAGAAAATCGGCTATTTCATTGCCTGTCACTCCACAATGGGCCGGAATCCATTGAAGTACAACTTTTTTATGTAGACGGGATAAATGTTTTATCATTTTGTGACATTCGATAATTTTGATGCTTTTGGGTGTTGTGTCTCGTGTTATAGCAAGAATGGCTGCTTTGGAGTCACATAGAATTACAACTTTTGTAAATTTTTGGATGTGATATAAAAGATTTTGTAAACTTAAGAAAATTGCTAGAATTTCACCATCAAAGTTTGTTGAATTTGTGTTTAGTTTACGATAAAAGGAAAAAAGTGGACATACTGCACCAGCACCAGTGCCACCATCATTTGGTAGGCTGGAGCCATCTGTAAAAATATGTATCCATTCAGGAGCTGGGTATCTTAGATTTATCATTTCCAGTGACATTTGTTTTAAAATATATGGAGGAGTTTCAGATTTTTCTTGATGTCTTCTGTTAAATGAAGGTTATATTCGATTTCCAAAAATTCTAGAGGGTTGATTCTCATCTGCATATTTTCTTTTGAATGTGGAAGTTGCAATTTCTGTTTGATTTCTTGTACAATGCTTAGGAAGCTTTGCTGAGATTTTAAACATACTTGTGGTTTTATTTGGGTCCAGTTATTATGGGGTAGCCTTAAAAATTTTTCATACTGTGTGACTGCTGTTTTCTCAATTTCAGATGCTATGTTTGGGTTATTTGTTAAGATTTGCATGGCAGTGATTGGTGTTGTTTTAACGGCTCCTGTTATCAGACGGAGGATTTGGTTCTGCAATTTATTAAGTTTTTCCACTTTAGTAGTTACTAGGATTTCTTCACAATATTGAAGTACAGGTTTTATGTACATTTGGTAGAAGGTGTTTAGGGTTTGTGTGTTGCAACCCCACTTTTTCCCTGCTAATCGTTTTAATAATGGTAACCTTGTTTCTATCTTTGTACATATATTCTCCATGTGTTTCTTCCATGTTAATTTTGTGTCCAGAGTTATTCCTAAATATTTTGCTTCATGTGTTTGAGTTAATAATTCACCCTCCAATTTCAGAGTGATGGGTAGTGGTTTCTTTCTTGGTGCTGGAAATTACAATGTACATAAGAGAAAGATTTTGCATCTAGATCGGATCTTGCCCCAATAGCTCAGATGGTAGAGCATTGGTCTCGAAAGTGAAATGTCCCTGGTTCGAGTCTTGGTCTGGGCGAAAATTTTTCTCTTCAAATATAATTTATCCTTCAGTGAGAAGTGTTAAATTAATAACAAATTAATCCCATTCATCAAATAAATATAAATCTGGCTGTAGTAAGGAATATTTTTTAATCATTTTAGAGTTATTGTCTAAGAAGACTTGAACAGAACATAGAATCAGAGAATGACCAGTGACAATGAATGGAGTAACCTCACCTTTAGAGAGAGGAACATGTTCAACAGAATCTAACATGGCAGAATCATAAAAAAAGCAATACTTGTGAATTGAATAAGATGTGAATACACACTGGCATATAACAAAATATACTACATATTCAAATGTCTCAATATAAAAAGGTAGAGAGTGTAATTTTTTTATTTTTAGAAGGTAATTACAATAGTTGCTATGGTGTAATATTATCAGAGGATTAACCCCTAGCTTAAAAAAACAACCTCCATTACACGACAGGCCTAGAAGGTCTTTAGATTATTGGCTGGTTGCTGGCCCTATGTCCACATGCATTAATTACAGAGGTGAACAATAATCCAGTCAGTATAGGGGTGACATGTGGTCAGCATGTCTGGTCCCATAGCAGCTATATCACTTAAATAAAGTCTGCAATTGGGTAAATTCAGCACATATTTGATATGAGATGTAAGAAAATAAGTTATGAAAACAGAAATAAAGATCAGTTGAAGAATGAAGCAATAGTAACCATGTAATTCTCTCTACTACTATCATCTAGTAGCCAATGACAGCAACCACTTCAGAGCATCATATTTATTTTTAATTAAAAAGTAATCGGGTATTAAGAGCAACAAAATTCTGGTTATAAAAATGTTGTAATTTCACAATGACTGTCAAAGATATAAAAATATATCATCTTGAGAGTCATACTTTAGTATATAAAGTGATTTTCAAAAGTAACCTTACAGGTTTTATAATGTAATGTAAAATTCCCAAATAAATGCCTTCTTAATAAAGAAGCCGCCATTTGCAAGATGAAGCAAAGGTTTCATAGCATTTGGTGCATGGGAATTAACAGTGTATATAAGAGGAAAATTTGCATTTAGATTGGAACTTGCTCAGGTAGCTCACTTGGTTAGAGCGCAAAAGGTCCTGGGTTCAAGCCCTAGTCTGAACATATAATTTTTCTCTTCAGATATGATATAAAGTAATATTTTTTTTCATATTCTGACTAAATCCATTCAATACTTATTTAAACAAAGTAAATTAGGTCACAGTAAGGTGGAAGTGGCCAGTTGAGTCCAGCATTTTCTGTACACCCATTGTTTAGTATGGGAGAGCAGTAAATCACATTACATCCTACAAATTTAATGACAGAGTTGTAATGGCAATGCACTCTGACAGTCAGACGAGGGAAATTCCCAGAATGTCACATAAAGCTGGAGCAAAGTGTTGTGGATTCACAGGGGCTATAATGACTGCAACAACTACACTTGTGCTACTCCTGTCTCTCAGTTCAGTCATCTATGTGGTAAGTACTTCAAAGACTGGAGTCTTTTTTTATTCTATATGATACATGAGAAGTTGAATTTTTGTTTTCTCTACAAATGACTCAATATTGTTGTGATTGGTTTTATCATGACAGTACATAGATGTGCTTCATGCTCATATTTTTACTTTATTTCTAACTGTTAAGATTATGTGGCAGCACTGTATAAACTGTAAAAACTTATATTTGAAGAGAAACATTTTCGCCTAGACCGAGACTCGAACCCGGGACCTTTAGCTTTCTACCAACTGAGCTACCGAGGCGAGTTGCGATCTAGATGCAAATTTTTCTCTTATATACGTTGTAATTCCCTCTCGCCAAATGCTTTTTGAAACCATTGCTTCTATCTTTGCAAATGGCGGCTTCTTAGTTAAGAAGACATTTATTGGGAATTTAACATTACTTTATAAAGCTAGTAAGGCTTCTAATGATGTTTTTATTGTTGATTTTACATTTCTCACTGAAAGATAAATTATATTTGAAGAGAAAATTTTTCTCTTCAAATATAATTTATCTTTCAGTGATAAATGTAAAATCAATAAAAACATCTGTAAAAACTTATTTAATAATATATGTAGGAAATAACACTATGAGATTTCTCTTAATTATATTTAAGTTGGATATTTTGACTCAAGGAAAATACTCTGTACATAGCAAAATTTGTAAAATACTGGAAAGAGTAAATTCATTTACCTACCTGGGATACACATTAACATATTTGGATGAAGTAGACACAGCAAATAAAATTATTAACGTTAATAAAACCATGGGAATAATAAATTCAGTAATGAAACTTTCGCTAGTCCAGAGAGATACCAGAATATGGTTATATAAAACCTTAGCAAGACCGCACTTTGCTATGGCAGTGAAGCATGGATTTTGAGAAAAGGAGAAGAGAGCAGGATAATTTCTAGTAAAATGAGATTCATGAGGTATACAGTAGGATATACCAAATGGGATCACAAACGCAATGATGAAATTTTGAAGGAACTACGTTTAGAACCAATCACTGAGTACATACATAGATACCAGAACAATTGGTTGAATTATTTGCTATGAATGAGTTCAGATAGAATTCCCAAGGCCATGATTTGTTATTGTCCAACTGGGAAGAGATCTCTGGGCAGTCCAAGGAAACGCTGGATACAAAATTTATCAGTGAGATCGTAACAGGCCTAAGACTTGGTTGGATGAAGAAGAAGAAGATTTTGACTCACCTCATATTTCTTGATTTTTATGCAGACCTAGGTTTCGCCGCTTCTGTGCAACATTATCCAACTCAGTTGGAAGCATCGAAAATGTCATGCAGAAGCGACAAAAACCTAGGTCTGCATAAAAATCAAGAAATATGAGGTGAGTCAAAATATCCAATTCAAATATAATTGTAAAAACTTAATTACAACCTATTGCATAAATAAAAAAACACACAACCCCCCCCATCAAATTTATCCCTCATATATTTTGTAAACATTTTTAACAATGTTAACTCATATAAAGAAACAAAATTATAAATAATTAATTGAGTTGGTGTTTACTGATGAAAATCCATTACTTATTTAATTAAATAAAAATAAAACTCTCAAAATAAATTATGAGTTCACATAAATACTTCCAAATTTAGAGCACAAAAAACATTTTTGCTTTCAAAATTAATATTATGTTGTGGTAAAAAATCAAATACAAAAATAAGCTTTTATTTGCGTTATTCTACTTTACAAATGAAGGGGTCATAATTAGCTTGGAAATCAATATTTAAATCTGGGAGAACATAATGGCTAATTATCCAAAATTCAGAATTTAAAAATTATTGATTTTCTCAAGAATAATTTTTTTTTTACTAAAATAAGTTTAGAAATCCTTGAAAAAAAAATCTTATTGTTAAAATAAACAGTAGATGATTAAGTAGACCCAGATGACAATACTGAGATTCACATTGAAAGGTCATGGGATCAAATTCCATGGCCAGTGAGCATGACTATTTTTGCAGTTTTTCTCAGTCATCATGACAAATGCTGGATTGAATTTTATTATCATGAATCATTTCACAATCCTGCACTGTGACTACTTGATCTAAAGAATCGTACCTTGTTACAGATATATATATATACACGTATGTGTGTGTGTTATATTAAATTAATGTTGGGAAGTAAAACATTATGAGGTATATTCACTGAAATTCATTGGAGAACATTTCTTTTTGACAACTCACCTCATAAATTTTGTGTTTTTTCACGATACTGCAGTTTCAAACTTAATCACGTCCATTTTCAGCTACAACTCCGACCGACGAAATCCTTTGGCCGTCAATTCTTCTATTGTCACCTCTTCAATGCTGCCATCTATGGTTGAATTTATAAACTTCAAAATCAAATTTTGTTCATTAGGAATATCAAAATTCATTGATCTATATTTATTTTTCAGAATGTATATCTTCTCCCAAACTGTCAATTCTAAAGGTTTATCCACTTGTTTTAAAAGTTTTGCTTCTCTTCCAATTTTTTTGATGTTCTAATAAACTATGTGCAATTACAGATTTTTCAATTTCACAATTTTTTAAATATTTCTAAAATGTTCTTTGGTATGAGTTTCCAAATTCCTTTTAGTTTTTTCTATATAAACTTTATTGCAATCTTTACAACTTATTTAAATTGATGGCCGAAGAATTAGATCAGTCGGAGTTGTGGCTGAAGATGGACGTGATTATGTTTGAAACTGCAGTTTCGTGAAACACACAAAATTTGTGGTGAGTTTTCAAAAAATGTTCTCCAATGAATTTCAATATATATGTGTGCTAGTTTGGGTCCTCATCGAGAAGAAATTTTGGCTTGGGTATAAGAACAGTATCCATCTAATATCATGATGAATTTACATAACTGCAAAAAGAGACTCTATGCAGAGGAAATTAACTATATCACACGGGGAACTTGATATCTCACTCCTATAGTGGCTGGATGACTATTTATGTGACCGACACATGTGGATGTATAACTCCTGGCACGACAGGCCTATAAGGCCCTTAGCCTATCAGCCGGCTGCTGGCCTTACATCCACAGAGGTAGATGATAATCAGCCAGTGTAGGGGTGACATGTGGTCAGCATGTCGAGTCCCCCAGCCGTTATAGCTGGTTTTCTCAACCTGGAGCCGCTACTTATTGTAGCTACCCAAATGCATCACGATGCTGGGTGGGCACCAGTCCCATACTGGCCGAAATACCATGAGAAAATTTCTTCCCCCATGGAGACTCGAACCAGTGCAAGTCCCGTAGCTCTGCGCCAAGGCTTCCTGCCTTAACCACTCGGCTATGGCGCGGGACATGTGGATGTATACCACTAGATTATTTCTACATTATTTATATTCTCACGTACAGATAAACATGACTGCAGTAAATATTTAAGGAAGTAACACTATGAATTACAAAATAATGATTACTGGTGAAATGAGTAATGGTAAAGAATTAGAGTGGGAGGTAACACTACGAGGTATTTATATCAAAGAATAAGTAGGAGAAAATGCTTTAACATCTCACCTCATAAAGCTGCATGTCTTCATGATACCGGTTTCAAAAGTATAGTTTTACTTCCATCTTCAGTCAAACTCCAACTGATGAAATTTCGCCATTAACACCATCTTCTGAACCACCATCTGGTGTTGATTTTATGAACTTGAAGATTAAATTATTCTTGTTGGGAATATAAAAAATCATGGCTTTATATTTATATTATATCCCCGACGAGAATAATTTGATCTCCAAGTTCATACAATCGACACCAGATGGCAGTTCAGAAGAACGGCAAAATTTCGACAGTTGGAGTTTGACTGAAAATGGAACTAAAACTATACTTTTAAAACCGGTATCGTGAAGATATGCAGCTTTATGAGATGTTAAAGCATTTTCTCCAACTCATTTATTAATTCATAGTTAAATATGGGAAATAACATTATGAGGTTCTTAATTCGTAAATTAATTAGTCATTTTTTTAACATCTTACCTCATATTTTATGTTTCTTCAAACACGGGAATTAGTTTTCGAGAGAAGGATCTCTCTCATTTCCAACCAACATAATGTCAGTTGAGAATGAGAGAGATCCTTCTCTCAAAAACTAGTTCCCGTGTTTGAAGAAACATAAAATATGAGGTAAGATGTTAAAAAACAATTCATTAATGGTGAAGAAATTCGAACCGAGTATTTGCCTTTATGACTGAGATGAAGAGGAGAGAAAAGATGGCTTGTGGATTTAAACTCGAATATCCTAAATACAATATCAAACTCTAACAACTTCCTTGATATATATATATGTTCATTTATTACTGGCTCAGTGAACAAGGAATGAAGTTCCTTTCCTCTGGACCTGAGGATTGCAGGTTCAAACCTGGCCAGGATCAATGGGTTTTTAGGATGAAAAAATCCTACAGACAAGTCCTGCAGGAGGTACTTCAAGCCATGGGTCCCCAAGTTTGAAGATTTCAAGCTTGTAAAAGAACTTGAAATCTAAATTAGAGCCTCTGAGCAAACTTTAATTGGCCTTTCCATCAAAGTAATAACTTAGTTGCCTACTAAGTGATGTTTGAGATAATGAACTAACTTGTTAAGAACAGTGAGCTACTTTTTCACTCAACTAAGACATCCATCCATAGTAATTCTGCCCGAGGGCAGGTCTGTAACGGCAATCATGGCATTTTCATACTATGCTTTGCAGCTTTACTAGGGAATTATCATAGGTGTGGTAGCTTCCCGTTGCTTTCCACACCGGTGAAGGATGATGATGATGGCCGGATGATTTTCAGGGACCGTTGGCCCTAAGCTTCCTGACATTTGTCTTACAGGCGAGGAAAAACCCCAAAAATACCTCACCTAGGAGCTTGTCCCGACCGGGAATCGAACCGTTGCATGACAAGGCAGCACACTACCTCGAGACCACAGTGGTGCACTAACTAAGACATGTTAAATCAAAATACAATCTGAATACATATAACTGAAATATATGATTTTTGTTGTAGGCAGGACAGAATGTTACAATTACTAACACAACTACAACTGTAATAACTATAATCACGATAATAACAAATAATACTGGTAATGGCACTAACATGTTCCCACCCGGTATGAATACCACAACAACTCCTACCACCACAACAGCAGCAACAACAACAAATACAACCACAACAGCAGCGACAACTACAACAACATGGGGTAAGCATTTAACAGATTTCTAACAGTTCCCTCAGCCTAACTTTAGTTCCTACATTTTGGAAAATATTTGTTTGTTTAGTAGATTTAATGTTAATAGTGAGTGGAGAACAAATTTTTATCGACTCACCTCATATGATTTCAAATTACTTTGATACTGACGGTTTCAGACAATATCATGTTCCTCTTCAGTCATGGCTTCCACTGATGAAATTCTGTGATTGTTGATTTCTCTAATGACATCACCTCTTGTGCTGCCATCTTTCGTTGGGATTATAAACTTCGTAATTAAATTTTTATCCACCGGAATATCAAAATTCATAGCAAAGTAAAGTAAAGTGATCCCACAACAGACCCGGAGGTCCTTCGGGTAGTAGGAGGTTAAGTCTCCCACTTTTTCTAGACAATCGGCACTTTATGTCAGCCGGGTTGTCAGCCCTGCGTGACGGCCGCCTTTACCCCCAGAACAAGTGTCTGGTACTCATTTCCATTAGAGGCTGAGTCGACCCCAGGGCCATAGTGCCGCCAGAGGATTTGGGTCAGTTTAAAAATCCTGGCCCCAATGGGACTTGAACCCTCGATCCTCCGGCTTGTAGCTCAGTGCCTTAACCACATGCTATGGCGTGCCCCCGTCGAAATTCATAGATCGATATTTATTCTTCTGAATGAATATCGTTTCCCAAATTGTCAATTCCAACGGTTTATCCAATTGTTTCAAAAGTTTTGCCTCTTTTTCAATTTTATGATGTTCTAGCAAACTATGTGCAGCAATTGCTGATTTTTCAATTTCACAATTTTTAATATTTCTAAAATGTTCTTCAGTGCGTGTTTCCAAATTTTAATGTTACTTTTTTAGGAATTAACACTAAAAGAAAATATCCTTAACTCATGTTCAACCCAGGGTCGGGTCGAGGAATGAGATGAGATGAATCCCCTATATTTATAGAGGTCTGTGAATGACAAGGGTGCTGGCCAACCAATCCTGATGCACCATCAGAGGGGCGGATGAATAAAATGAGTGAGATGAGTATAGAGAAATGAAATTTGTGGCAGGGGAAAACAGGAGGAACCCCGAGAAAAACCTGCCCAAACTCCATTTCATCCACCATGAAACCCACATGGAGTGACCGAGACTCAATCTTGGGACCCCAGAGCGGTGAGAGGCGAGCATCTAACCGCTTGCACCATGGAGCCGCCTGAATTAACAGTATGAGGTATTAAATTTGAAGAGAAAAATGTTCGCCTAGACCGGGACTCGAACCCGGGACCCTTGGCTTTCCGGGCCAAGTGCTCTACCAACTGAGCTACCGAGGCGAGTTACGATCTAGACGCAAATTTTTCTCTTATATACGTTGTAATTCCCTATCGCCAAATGCTTTTGAAACCATTGTTTCTATCTTTGCAAATGGCGGCTTCTTAGTTAAGAAGACATTTATTGGAAATTTAACATTACTTTAAAAGCCAGTAAGGCCTCTAATGATGTTTTTATTATTAATTTAACATTTCTCAATGAAAGATAAATTAAATTTGAAGAGAAAAATTTTCGCCTAGACCGGGACTCGAACCCGGGACCCTTGGCTTTCCGGGCCAAGTGCTCTACCAACTGAGCTACCGAGGCGAGTTACGATCTAGACGCAAATTTTTCTCTTATATACGTTGTAATTCCCTATCGCCAAATGCTTTTGAAACCATTGTTTCTATCTTTGCAAATGGCGGCTTCTTAGTTAAGAAGACATTTATTGGAAATTTAACATTACTTTAAAAGCCAGTAAGGCCTCTAATGATGTTTTTATTATTAATTTAACATTTCTCAATGAAAGATAAATTAAATTTGAAGAGAAAAATTTTCGCCTAGACCGGGACTCGAACCCGGGACCCTTGGCTTTCCGGGCCAAGTGCTCTACCAACTGAGCTACCGAGGCGAGTTACGATCTAGACGCAAATTTTTCTCTTATATACGTTGTAATTCCCTATCGCCAAATGCTTTTGAAACCATTGTTTCTATCGAGTCCCGGTCTAGGCGAAAAATTTTTCTCTTCAAATTTAATTTATCTTTCATTGAGAAATGTTAAATTAATAATAAAAACATCAGTATGAGGTATTATTTATTTAAGTAAAATATTATCACTTTACCTCATAATCTTCTTCTTCTTCGACTAGTTTCGGAACTTTCTTCTACAGTTCCATTTCTCAGTATTTTCATGACTGTTGTTTTATCATCCTGAGGAGCCACTCTTCAAGACGACAAAACAATGGTTGTGAAAATATTGAGTATGGAACTGAAGAAGAAAGTTCCAAAACTAGTCTAAGAAGAAGAAGAAGAAGAAGATTATGAGATGAAGTGTTAAAATTTTATTAAATAGATTTAATGCTGATGTTTTTAATATTAATTTAACACTTTTCACTGAACGATAAATTATATTTCAAGAGAAAAATTTTTGCCCAGACCAAGACTCGAACCCGGGACCTTTGGCTTTCTAGGCCAATGCTCTACCATCTGAGCTATTGGGGCGAGTTCTGATCTAGATGAAAATTTTTCTCTTGTATACGTTGTAATTCCCAGCAGCAAATGATATGAAGCCTTTGCTTCTATCTTTGCAAATGGCAGCTTCTTAGTTAAGAAGACATTTATCAGGAATTTGAACACTACTTTATAAAGCCAGTAGAGCTTCAATTGATGTTTTTATTATTAATTTAACATTTCTCACTGAAGGATAAATCATATTTGAAGAGAAAAATTTTCGCCCAGACCGAGACTTGAACCTGGAATCTTTGGCTTTCTAGGCCAATGCTTTACCATCTGAGGTCACCCTGATAGCTCAGATGGTAGAGCATTGGCCTAGAAAGCCAAAGGTCCCGGGTTCAAGTCTCGGTCTGGGTGAAAATTTTTCTCTTCAAATATAAGATATCCATCCATAGTAATTCTGCCCAAAGGCAGGTCCTTCACTGCAATCATAGCATTGCCATGCTATGCTTGCAGCTTTACTAGGGAATTGTGTAGGTGTGGTAGCTTCCCGTTGCTTTCCACCACACCGGTGAAGGATGATGAAGATGATAATGGTAAGGATGATGGCCATATGATTTCGGGGACCGTTTGGGCCTTAAAGTTTTCCTGACATTTGTCTTACAGGTGAGGAAAAACCCCAATAAAAACCTCACCCAGAAAAACTGCCTCGACCGGGGATCGAACCCGGGCCTGCTGCGTGACAAGGCAGCACGCTACCTCGAGACCACAGCGGTGGACATATAAGATATAATGTTTAATAAATTAATGAGTCATTTTAACATCTTACCTCATATTTCATGTTTTATCAAACATGAGATTGCAATAAAGTATACATAGGAAAAACAAAAAGAAATTTGGACACTCGCACAAAGGAACACTTTAGAAATATTAAAAATGGTGAAATTGAAAAATCAGCTATTGCAGCACATAGTTTGTTGGAAGGTCATAGAATTGAAAAAGAAGCTAAACTTCTAAAACATTTGGAAAAACCTTTGGACTTCACAGTTTGGGAGAAAATATTTATACAGAAGAACAAATTTAAATCTATGAATTTCGACATTCCGGATGAACGTGACCTCATCTTGAAGTTCATCAAATCAATACCAGATGGCAACGATATCTCGAAGTTCGTCAAATCAACACCAGATGGCAACATTATAGAGGGAGATTCCAACAAATATCCGGTAGTCATAATGGTGGTTGAAAATGAATGACAAGATCATTTGAAAACTATAGTTACCGTGTTTGATAAAACATGAAATATGAGGTAAGATGTTAAAATGACTCATTAATTTATTAATTAAGAACCTCATAATGTGTTTCCCAATTTTAACTTTGAAGAAGATATAATGTTACCTATTTCTGGCGAAGTTTTAATTGTATGAGGTGAGTCTAAACCCTAACTCATAATAATTGTAGTTCTAAATCTGAGACTTGGAATTAGCAGTGTGCCATTTCAATGCTGAGATAATCTCCATTCACTCATTTCAATTTTGAACTTAAAAAAATATAATGCTCCAGTTGCTATTACTGTGATTGGAATAAGTAAATTAATATATACAACTAAACTATAGTAATCAATGGTAAAGAGAAAACATTATGCCTGAACCGCCTTTACCACTGATATTAATTTATGTTGCAGGACCTCTAATGAATTGCTGGTTTCCATGTCAATCTGGTCATTGTGGGGGTTCTCCATGGTCACAAGGAGGAGGCTGGAATTGGTGGCTTGGTTTCAACTGGTGGAAATCCAAACATTCACAAAGACCATGTCCAAAGAAAAGAGGCCAGAAACGTAAAGGATGTTAATACACAAACTTCTGCTCTGCTATGTGAAATCAAATATGTGATAAAAAATAAATCGTAACACGCAATTCTACAATAAAACTGTTATAAAAACTTTAAATGTAATAATTGTTGTGAAGAAAATGATGTATCCTGATTTTGAGTATTTTTTCTTATTCTTCTTCTTCTTCCTTTCAAGTATTAGGCCAAGGCCTGTTACGTTCCTATAGAAAATTTTCCCTTATGGAAAATTCTCATATAAGACTTGAAAGCATAATAATATTCCCTTCGATTGTTTGCTGGCAAGACCAGTGATGGGGCTGCCATCTTATAGCCTCTGGTCAGGCTTTCTGGAGAAGAGAAGAAAATAAAGGAAAGAAGAAATGGAAGAAAGGAAGGACTCCCTAGCCCTCGGATGCCCTAATAGCGTCGGGGTCAAAAAAACAAGAGTTAACCAAGAGAGGTTAGATAGTAAAGTTAAAAGAGTGCAAAACACAAGTAAGTGGAAGAAATGTTTTGCATAGCTTGGGCACCTTGTGGTCGCCATCCACATATCCCCTAGATGAGGACCCCTTTACATAATATATATGTCTGGAATTCATCCGAGGCTTGGTTTGAGACTTAAAAGCAAATGTAAATTTTTTTCGCCTAATGTAAAGTTTCTAATTCATCATATTTAAAGAGAAAAATTATACGCTCAGACCGGGACCCTTGGTTTTCTAGTCCAAGTGCTCTACCATTTGAGCTACATGAGCAAGTACCGATCTAAATGCAAATCTTTCTCTATATACGTTGTAATTCCCGCCCACCAAATGCTTTGAAGCCTTTGCTTCTATCTTTGCAATGGCAGCGTTTAGATCGGTACTTGCTCAGGTAGCTCAAATGGTAGAGCACTTGGACTAGAAAACCAAGGGTCCCGGGTTCAAGTCCCGGTCTGAGCGTATAATTTTTCTCTTTAAATATGATTTATCCATCATTGAGATGTATGAAATTAATAATAAAAACATCGTTTTCTAATTCATATTTGTATTCCATGAAATTTACCTCAATGTCACTTCCCTTGAATTTTTTATATATTTCTTCTCTTTCTACTTTTCACATTGCTTCCACTTATTTGTTTTTCGCTCCTTACCTTACCTTTAACCGATCTGCTATTTCTTCCTTTCTTCCACTTACTTATACCAGACTCTTTTAACTTTACTATCTAACCTCTCTTAGTTAACTCTTGTTTTTTCGATCCCGATGCTATTAGGCATCCGAGGGCTAGGGAGTCTTTCTTTCTTCCATTTCTTCTTTCCTTTATTTTCTTTTCTTCTCCAGAAAAGCCTGACCAGGGACTATAAGATGGCAGCCCCATCACTGGTCTTGCCTTCCTTTGGACAGCAACCAATAGAAGGGACTATTATTATGCTTTCAAGTTTTATACGAGAATTTGCCGAATCTCAGGGCCGTCCTATGAAACGTTGGAAGGAAAATTTTCTATAGGATCGTAACAGGCCTTGGCTTAATACTTGGAAGGAAGAAGAAGGCTTTCACAAGTTTCCATAAACAGCAAAATCCACATCTATGAATTTTCAAAATACACTAAATGATTGTGTCACTATTATGGCAAATATTCCATAAATGGAAATTACTGATGGTACAATTATATTAGTTCTTAAAAATTTTTAGTGGCTCAACTTTCTTTTCCTCTTCATTAACCAATTTATGAATAATTCAATTTGACAACAAAGTGTATATAAGACTTGGAGACATGGATGCTAAGCTCAAGGTAATAAAAGATCTTTAAGACAAAATGACCTACCAAACAATATATTTCAAAATGGCTTTCTTAGTAAGATAATTGAAATAATTGCCATTCATCTTTTGACACATTAATTTATCTAAATGCATAATCATGTATATCCTTGTAACAACATGATTAAAAAATCCATTACATAATTTGTGTGCAATATCTGAAGTAGGAAAAAATAAATTTAATAGAGAGAGAAGATAAGGAATAAATAAGAAAGAGAAAACAAGGAAGGGTGGATGAATCAATGAATGAAAAAGGAAAATAAAATGAAGGGCTATAATAAATAAATAAAGATTCTATAAAATTATCAATTTATATACAATACATAAAACTAATGACAAACTCCATTTTAAATTGGTAATTAATTTCTCTTATATGAACCAAATCATTATAAAAGCTAAATTTTTTACATTTACATATGTTTTCTTTGAAACGATGTGACACTGTGGATGGTCACAAATGCTTCAATTAGCTTTATTTAAAAAAATTATTGAACAACTTGGTATGGATTAAGTGTAAGGTCTTTGTAACAGAAGGGACAATAAACTTATTTATGGTAGCATTTCTCAATGACTTCCAACATTTTTCAGACCACGTAAATAATTATTTTTACTTGTGCCTATATGCATAAAATCTAGTAATTGAAAATAAAGACTGTGTGTTTTAGTTATTCCAAGAATTTAACATTTGAAAACCGCTAACTTACTCTAATTTAAAATTACAGAATATAGGCTTAATTATATCAAAAGAAAATCTCCTATTAAAGGTAAAATGACAAATGTTAAAGAAAATCTTATTAATTAGATATTGAACTTTTAGGGCCGTTTTCACCAACAGAGGTAACTGTATAACGCCAGTTTTCTCCGTGTATAATTCATAGCTTAAACTGGTGTAACACAGTTACCTCTGGTGAAACCGACCCTTATAGGAATAATAAATTAGATATTACTTGAAAAAAAAAATTAATAGCAAGAAAATGGATATCACATATATATAATTATTTACAAATTCAGGCTCTTATCGTTTACAATATTTGCAACAAATACCTACAATAATTCTAAAATTTAGCATTCCAATTAAACTTATTTTTATGACTGTCACGTCATTTTCAAATTATTGACTTTTAAATTGATTTGGTTATTATAATACTATTTCCTTGTGTTTTTTCAAATAGAATTTTAGTACATAATTTGCAAACACTACATATTTTATTCAAAGTTAAAAATGGGAAACACATTATGAGGTTCCTACATATTTTAGTTTGTAATATGAAAACATTTAGGTATTTTCCTATTCCATACAAAATTTTACTATGACTTCATTTAATTTTATATCTGTAGCAAAAAATAGCAGTTTCTTAAATGTTCCAATGTTCACTTAAAAAGCATTCACAAAATCTTATATTATTTTTTAAAATTGATAAACACATGTAACGGACCAATAATGCAGATTTTAATGACTTTTTAAAAATCTTGACCATTGGTTAGTTTATAAATATTAAAATGAAAATTCCAAATACATTGGTGGTTAAGCGTTATGAGATGCTCTGTAAGAAAGAAAGAGAAAAATACAATTAATTGAGGAATAACTCTACATTTTTAAAGATGTTAAGAATTCCAAAAATAATAAAGAATATAATTTAAAACTCCAATTTGGGTTATACTGACCATAAAGAGATTTATTTTGGTATTAAATTATTTATATGTGCTTGACAAATTATTATGGAACATTTATAAATAAGAAAATTATGTTAGCTGAGGCTATGGGATTTCTTTAAAATATTTGTAGAGAGATATACAAGAAAGTGAATTAATTTGAAAGAGAAGAAAGCAATTGAGTTCGTAATATTGAACTTTCTAACACTTCTATATGGTTAACACAAGTCTGTTTTTTATCAATGCTACTGTGCACAGATTTATTTTATACATGGGTAATTTGAGATTTTAATGTATTTTACAATCTAAATGAAAAACCTACTTTATCAGATTTCTTATTTCCAACAAGCAGTAATATTCTGTGATTCAAGAAGAGCTACTACTGCTGTCACAGACAGTATGTCACCTAAACATAACAAAATAATAATAAATTTAGGTACAATTTTTTATCACTCACCTCATTATTCTTCTTCTCTAACTATAAACTAGTTACGGAACATAGTTTCTGTTCCATCCTCAGTATCATCCCGACCGTTATTCTGTCATCTTGAAGAGCCGTCCTTCACTCCTTCCATTGACAGACTGAAAAACCTCGAAACCAGGTCATTGTCCCCAGGAATTTCAAAGTTCATCAATTTCTTCTTTTCACTCTTTTGAATGTATATCTTTTCCCAAACAGTAAGATCTACATTCAAAAGAGCAAAAAGAAGAAATTGATGAACTTTGAAATTCCTGGGGAGAATGACCTGGTTTCGAGGTTTTTCAGTCTGTCAATGGAAGGAGTGAAGGACGGCTCTTCAAGACGACAGAACAATGGTCGGGATGATACTGAGGATATAACAGAAACTATGTTCCGAAACTAGTTTATATTCAAATAAGAACAATAATATGAGGTGAGTGATAAAAAAAGTTCTACCTTAAAGATTTTTATACTTAATTCTAGGACCCTGAAAGAAAAAACTTATTAAACCTATATAAATCTTTTTCGTTCTGGTTTCATCATGCATTCCTTTTTTTTTTAAATCCCAGCAATAAAAACATTAACAAAAATTTAAATAGGAGAACTAAAATTAAAACAAAATATGTATTAAAGGAGAAAAAAGTGTTGTCTCTACTATTGTTACCTCATATTGTAGTTTCTGTTAGAAATATGTTTCAAATCTTGTTAGATATGAGGTAAGAATAATACAGACAACACTTTTTATTAAGTAAAACCTCATAATGTTACTTCCTATCATATTTTTAAAAGTGTGATTAAATATTTAGTTTGTATTTATTGAAATGAAAGAAACTTAATACTTAGTGAAACCTTATTGGCATACTAGAACACAAATTAAGTAAATCATCAATTATAATCATCAATGTTTGTCATTAAAACCCAACAACCACATTTAATTAGTACTTGAGCCAACATTTGAGCCACATATCTAGATTTACATGCTAGTATTACATGCTATATAAAAATAAATCATATTCATGTGATCCAATTTTAGAATAGTTTCATTTTGAGAATTTATACCTTATTTATGAAACTCAGACAGTTGAGTCTAGTCATTGCACTTCCAACTACCAGTTGGTTGGTATCTAACGTCGAGCACTTGATAATGAAATCATTCACTCTCTTGCACTCCAATATTTAGCAGAAAAAGCTGTACAACGGAGGAGATGGTTTCATCCTATATCTTCATTTAAATTGCAAAAAGGGCATTTAGGTGAATCTGTTATGCCAAGTCTGTGTAGGTGTTTATCCAGGCAGTCATGTCCTGTTAGCAGTCTGAATGTTGCTACTGCAGATTTTCTTTGTAATGTAGTAATGTCATAAGCTTGTAGATTTTCCCATTCCTTTCCAGATGTTTTGGTGGTGTATTCTTCTCTAAGTTTATTGATATATTTATTTGAGATAATTCTTTTGATAGAGTGAAAGGAGACTGGAGTAGAAGTTGGGTTTGAAACAATTTTGCTACCCTTCTTGGACAGAAAATCGGCTATTTCATTGCCTGTCACTCCACAATGGGCCGGAATCCATTGAAGTACAACTTTTTTATGTTTTATCATTTTGTGACATTTGATAATTTTGATGCTTTTGGGTGTTGTGTCTCGTGTTATAGCAAGAATGGCTGCTTTGGAATCACATAGAATTACAACTTTTGTAAATTTTTGGATGTGATATAAAAGATTTTGTAAACTTACGAAAATTGCTAGAATTTCACCATCAAAGTTTGTTGAATTTGTGTTTAGTTTACGATAAAAGGAAAAAAGTGGGCATACTGCACCAGCACCAGTGCCACCGTCATTTGGTAGGCTTGAGCCATCTGTAAAAATATGTATCCATTCAGGAGCAGGGTATCTTAGATTTATTATTTCCAGTGACATTTGTTTTAAAATATATGGGGGAGTTTCAGATTTCTTGATGTCTTCTGTTAAATGAAGGTTATATTCAATTTCCAAAAATTCTAGAGGGTTGTTTCTCATCTGCATATTTTCCAACTACCAGTTTACACACCATAAAAAATTATACTTTAAATACAAAGCTGCTTAAAGGAAAGTGACTCACCTTTATCGTCCATCAAACCTCACTTTGCGTTGACTATTTAGATCTGTGGAATCACTGCCTACTGAAGGGATACTTTCTGTATCATTATCTAAGGACTGCACAAGGGAAGATGTGAAACTGAATTCTGAATCTGGATATTTGTTGAGATCGGCTCCATCCCTGCACACACACACACACAAACATGTACATGCTCATGCTAAACCATGTGCAAACAAACCCACAGGACATTTTTTCATGCAAGAGAAGCAAAACATTGTAGCGCATATAAAATATTAATAAATGAGTTCGAGAAAATGTTTTAACATCTCACCTCGAGTGAAGTAATACTATACTTTTGAAACCGGTATCGTGAAGACACGCAACTTTGTGAGGTGAGATGTTAAAACATTTTCTCCAACTCATTTATTAATATAAATAACTCATAGTGTTTCCTCCCACTGTGATTTTAATTAAAAGCATATAAAATATATTTGTTAGGTTGGTACCAATTGAGATATGTTTAATCACTATCCAATAGTTAATTCTAAAATCCTAAAATAAGTAAGTAGTTAATTCTATCAATGTTTTTATTATTAATTTCATACATCTCAATGATGGATAAATCATCATATGAGTTAATTCTTCATTTATATTTGAAGAGAACATTTTTTTTTCGCCTAGACCGGGACTCGAACCCGGGACCCTTGGCTTTCCGGGCCAAGTGTCCTGGGTTCGAGTCCCGGTCTAGGCGAAAATTTTTCTCTTCAAATATAATTTATCCTTCAATGAGAAGTGTTAAATTAATAATAAAATCGTTAATTCTTCATTTACCTGTATAATAGATGCATTTATACCCCAAATTTTTATAAGAGATCTACTAATAAAAGCACCAATTGAACTGATGGAATAATTGAGAGCTTCGATGTTATAAAACAAATTTTAACATTTGCAATGATGGAAAATTATTATTTTGAAAAGAAAAATTAACACCTGAATCGGGATTTGAATTGATGAACTTCGAGATCAGGTTCCGTTAGAATAATAAGAAACTGAACACCCCAGATACTAAAAAATCTAGAATTTATCAAATTAGTTGTAGAGACTGCAATAAAGTATACATAGGAAAAACAAAAAGGAATTTGGACACTCGCACAAAATAACATTTTAGAAATATTAAAAATGGTGAAATTGAAAAAAATCAGCTATTGCAGCACATAGTTTGTTGGAGAGTCATAAAATTGAAAAAGAGGCCAAACTTCTAAAATATTTGGAAAAACCTTTAGTTGTGAACGTGACACAGCATTGAGAATGTTGTGATGAAACCTGCAAGAAGTTATGAAGTATGAGGTGAGTGAAATAATAAAAAATAAACAATATTTAGAATTGACAGTTTGGGAGAAGATATATCTATGGATTTCGAAATTCCTGATGAACGGGCTCTGATCTTGAAGATCATCAAATCAACACCAGATGGCAAAGTTATAGATGGACATTCCAACGAAAATCCGGTAGTCATAATGTCAGTTGAAAATGGGAGGGATGTTTCCTCTTGAAAACTGCAGTTTTCGTGTTTAAGAAAACATAGACTATATGAGGTAAGATATAAAATAAATAATAGTTTTAAAAAACTAAAAGAACACGCTTTATTAGAAAACTAAAAAATGAAAAATAATTTTAATTTCCAATACGCTTGGGATAAAATAAAGTGGTCAACAAAAAAATCATCTCCAACACATATAGAATAAAACTAGAGTTATCAACAAAAAAGATAATAATTTTACCATAAAAAGCATGGGGTGCTCTATATCAATTAATATATTTGATAATAAACAGATATTGGTAAAAGTAAGCTCTCTAAGAAGAAATTGTAAAAATCATAAAAAGCACCCCACGCTTTTGATGGTAAAATTATTTTCTTTTTGTTGATAACTCTAGTTTTATTCTGTATGTGTTGGAGATGATTTTTTTGTTGACCACTTTATTTTATCCCAAGCGTATTGGAAATTAAAATTATTTTTCATTTTTTAGTTTTCTAATAAAGCGTGTTCTTTTAGTTTTTTAAAACTATTATTTTTTACTTTTTAGTTTTAATATTTTACAGAATAAGATAAAAATGTAAATATCTTTAAATTCGATACTATTGTAGTATGAGCTAAAAGTAATACTCTTCTATAAAAAAAAACCTCCCAGCCGGATTTGAACCAGCGACGTATAAATTACTGAAATTATATACCACTAAGAGTTCACTGCTCTACCAACTGAGCTCTTACAGCAATTGACTAAAAACTCGACCTATTATACCAGTTTTCATTTTTTTGATTTTCGAATGATTCTGGCCAGGATTTTTTAAACAAGATATGAAATTATTGTATTGTCACGGGTCCTCTACAAGGATACAAAGTTTCAAGTCGATCCAATGTTTCTAAGTGGGTGAAAATCGCATTGAAAGATTCCGTTACATTTATAAAAAAACACTTTTTTGATTTTCTGATGATTATGGCCAGGATTTTAGAAAATAAATATGAAATTATTGTATTGTCACGGGTCCTCTACAAGTATACAAAGTTTCAAGTCGATGCGATGATTTTAAGTGGGTGAAAATCGCGTTGAAAGATTCCATTACATAGATAGATAGAGGTCAAGCTAATATAAAGAGTGTAAAAATGACTCATTCATTCGTTAATTTAATACCCTTATAATCTATACCACTGTTAAGTAACTTACATTCATCCTTCTAATCTAATTGTACTATATGTTATACATCAGGAGGAGCATACCCTTCAGATTCAGTGTCAATGGTAAAACTGGGATCCTCCCTGCAGGCCTCACTGCCCTCCATCAATATCACTTCAACATTATTCTGTGGGCTCTGACTGACATAAATGGCTGGACCCAATCCTTCAGCAGGTCCTGTATTAACAAAATATGAATTTTGTTTATTTCATTCAGTCAGAACTAAGTAGTTATCACTACATAGTAGTACCTAAAGTACATGGACTTGGATAGTCTCCATTTATATATTAAATTTGGGAATTTTTAACATTATGAGGTTCAATTCATAAGAATTAAATGAATCGCGATTTCTTCTTGTGACAATGGGTCACCGATACTGCAGTGCTGTGTTTAAAAAAACATAGAAGTATGAGGTAAGAAGAAATCACGATTCATTTAATTCTTATAGTCTCCATTTGCTTAATAAATTGTACAAATTGTCTTAAAACTAATAAATATACAAAGGAGACCAATGTTTCAGAATGCCCTTTTGAGGGCTTCTATTTAAAACACAAACAAAATAATGAAGTCCACAAAATCACCTACGAATATACAGTAATTAAAAGCAATGTATAAGTAACATAAGTCTAAGCTATTAACGATTTTATTATTAATTTAACACTTCTCATAGAAGGATAAATTATATTTGAAGAGAAAAATTTTCGCCTAGACCGGGACTCGAACCCGGGACCCTTGGCTTTCCGGGCCAAGTGCTCTACCAACTGAGCTACCGAGGCGAGTTACGATCTAGACGCAAATTTTTCTCTTATGTACGTAATTGTAATTCCCTCGCGCCAAATGCTTGAAACCATAGCTTCTATCTTTGCAAATGGCGGCTTCTTAGTTAAGAAGACATTTATTGGGAATTTAACACTACTTTATAGCCAGTAGGGCTTCTATTGACGATTTTATTATTAATTTAACACTTCTCATAGAAGGATAAATTATATTTGAAGAGAAAAATTTTCGCCTAGACCGGGACTCGAACCCGGGACCCTTGGCTTTCCGGGCCAAGTGCTCTACCAACTGAGCTACCGAGGCGAGTTACGATCTAGACGCAAATTTTTCTCTTATGTACGTAATTGTAATTCCCTCGCGCCAAATGCTTGAAACCATAGCTTCTATCTTTGCAAATGGCGGCTTCTTAGTTAAGAAGACATTTATTGGGAATTTAACACTACTTTATAGCCAGTAGGGCTTCTATTGACGATTTTATTATTAATTTAACACTTCTCATAGAAGGATAAATTATATTTGAAGAGAAAAATTTTCGCCTAGACCGGGACTCGAACCCGGGACCCTTGGCTTTCCGGGCCAAGTGCTCTACCAACTGAGCTACCGAGGCGAGTTACGATCTAGACGCAAATTTTTCTCTTATGTACGTAATTGTAATTCCCTCGCGCCAAATGCTTGAAACCATAGCTTCTATCTTTGCAAATGGCGGCTTCTTAGTTAAGAAGACATTTATTGGGAATTTAACACTACTTTATAGCCAGTAGGGCTTCTATTGACGATTTTATTATTAATTTAACACTTCTCATAGAAGGATAAATTATATTTGAAGAGAAAAATTTTCGCCTAGACCGGGACTCGAACCCGGGACCCTTGGCTTTCCGGGCCAAGTGCTCTACCAACTGAGCTACCGAGGCGAGTTACGATCTAGACGCAAATTTTTCTCTTATGTACGTAATTGTAATTCCCTCGCGCCAAATGCTTGAAACCATAGCTTCTATCTTTGCAAATGGCGGCTTCTTAGTTAAGAAGACATTTATTGGGAATTTAACACTACTTTATAGCCAGTAGGGCTTCTATTGACGATTTTATTATTAATTTAACACTTCTCATAGAAGGATAAATTATATTTGAAGAGAAAAATTTTCGCCTAGACCGGGACTCGAACCTGGGACCCTTGGCTTTCCGGGCCAAGTGCTCTACCAACTGAGCTACCGAGGCGAGTTACGATCTAGACGCAAATTTTTCTCTTATGTACGTAATTGTAATTCCCTCGCGCCAAATGCTTGAAACCATAGCTTCTATCTTTGCAAATGGCGGCTTCTTAGTTAAGAAGACATTTATTGGGAATTTAACACTACTTTATAGCCAGTAGGGCTTCTATTGACGATTTTATTATTAATTTAACACTTCTCATAGAAGGATAAATTATATTTGAAGAGAAAAATTTTCGCCTAGACCGGGACTCGAACCTGGGACCCTTGGCTTTCCGGGCCAAGTGCTCTACCAACTGAGCTACCGAGGCGAGTTACGATCTAGACGCAAATTTTTCTCTTATGTACGTAATTGTAATTCCCTCGCGCCAAATGCTTGAAACCATAGCTTCTATCTTTGCAAATGGCGGCTTCTTAGTTAAGAAGACATTTATTGGGAATTTAACACTACTTTATAGCCAGTAGGGCTTCTATTGACGATTTTATTATTAATTTAACACTTCTCATAGAAGGATAAATTATATTTGAAGAGAAAAATTTTCGCCTAGACCGGGACTCGAACCCGGGACCCTTGGCTTTCCGGGCCAAGTGCTCTACCAACTGAGCTACCGAGGCGAGTTACGATCTAGACGCAAATTTTTTTTGCGTCTAGATCGTAACTCGCCTCGGTAGCTCAGTTGGTAGAGCACTTGGCCCGGAAAGCCAAGGGTCCCGGGTTCGAGTCCCGGTCTAGGCGAAAATTTTTCTCTTCAAATATAATTTATCCTTCTATGAGAAGTGTTAAATTAATAATAAAATCGTCAATAGAAGCCCTACTGGCTATAAAGTAGTGTTAAATTCCCAATAAATGTCTTCTTAACTAAGAAGCCGCCATTTGCAAAGATAGAAGCTATGGTTTCAAGCATTTGGCGCGAGGGAATTACAATTACGTACATAAGAGAAAAATTTGCGTCTAGATCGTAACTCGTCTCGGTAGCTCAGTTGGTAGAGCACTTGGCCCGGAAAGCCAAGGGTCCCGGGTTCGAGTCCCGGTCTAGGCGAAAATTTTTCTCTTCAAATCTAAGCTATTAACCTACACATTAAAGTGCTAATTACAAACACATAAATTTATTATACAGGATTTTGAATACAATAATTTGAACCTAGGATTGAAATTATATTCAAGTGCAAACATGTCAATAATATGGTATTAAAAGATTCCGGGCTATGTGGCCGTGGTCTATAACTGGCGTTTCTTCCAGACGTTTCTCCCTCAACTGCAGAGGGCATCTTCAGTGGCGAGCGCTTCCAGCTGTTGTTTCCCGGTCGACTGCGAGTCGAGTCTACGACAGGGAAACAACAGCTGGAAGCGCTCGCCACTGAAGATGCCCTCCGCAGTTGAGGGAGAAATGTCTGGAAGAAACGCCAGTTATAGACCACGGCCACATAGCCTAGAATCTTTTAATACCATGATTACCGGCCGTGAAAGCCTGCATTCCACCATGTCAATAATATGTAATAAATTATTATGAGTTAGGGATTTAGGGTCGAATGTTTGAACGCATTAGATAGTAAAAGGCGTTCTCTGCTGAGAAAGTTTTATCCAAATACATTTTGCTTACTCAGAAATCTATTCATGCGATAATAATTGTAAGCTACCCTGACGAGGTACCTTAAGATCATAGCTCAAGATAGAAACTTATTGTGAAAATCCCGAAGGGAACCAATGGTAACCGATGTAGTTTGAAACCTTTCCAGCTTTATCCAAGATGTCGGACCTTGAAGACTTCGATCATGTTTTCGGTATACGCGGAGAAGAGGAATTTGATAGAGTCTACCAAAGAATTCAACTGGAAGAACAGGAGAATCGGCGTAATATTGCACAATGCAGATGTCATTGTATACGGTATTATTTGCGGGACGCAAGCATAAATACATTCCTCTATAGCAGACGAAAATAATGGAAGTGGTTTTATCGCTGAGAATTCTGGGTAATTCGTTGCCAATATTACAAAAACGTCAACTTTCATGCATGATCGGTAAGTCGGCCGTTAATTCGATCTCAGCAATTGCTCACGGTGAGTCAGCTCACCAGTGATTGGAAGTAATTTGAGTAGAGACTAATGTATTTGCATGCGGCCCTTAGACTCACCTCATTTTTCTTTTAAATTTTCTTGCAGACCATGGTTTCTTCACATGTGTGTGATATTGTCAATACTTCCTAACTGGCAATATCACACACATGTGAAGAAACAATGGTCTGCAAGAAAATAAAAAAGTATGAAGTGAGTCTAAGGCTCGAATCTATGAATGCATTAGACCGTAAAAGTCATTCTCTGCCTGTACTCTGCTGAGAAAGTTGCATCCAAATATGTTTTTGCGTACTTAAAAATCTTCCCAACATTAATTAAATATACTTAAAAATCTGTTCATGCGATAATAATTGTTGAAATTCCTAAGCTACCTGGCGAGGTGACTTAGCAGAGGAACGAATCGTGAGCAACCCGATGGGAACCGATGTAGTTTGAAACCTTGTCGCGTACCTTACTGCTTTATCCAAGATGTTGGACCTTGAAGACTTCGATCATGTTTTCGGTATACGCGGAGAAGAGGAATTTGATAGAGTCTACCAAAGAATTCAACTGGAAGAACAGGAGAATCGGCGTAATATTGCGCGATGCAGACATCATCGTATATGGTATTATTTGCGGGATGCAAGCATAAATGCATTCCTCTAGCAGACAAAAATAACGGAAGTGGTTTTATCACTGAGAATTCTGGGTAATTTCTTGCCAATATTACGAAAACGACGACTTTCATGCATGACCAGTTAGTGCGTAGCTAATTCGATCTTTGCACTTGCTCACGGAAAGTCAGCTCACTGGTGATTGGAAGTAATTTGAGTAGAGACTTTTGGTCAATAACTCGTCGAACTGACAGAGAGAGAGAGAGAGAAAAAAACTAAGATCTTGAGTGCTCTAATATCATTAGGGTCAGAAGAAAACAAGAGCTTAGCCAAGGGAGGCTAGATAGGAACATTGGAAAGGAGAACTGAAATAGAAATAGGAAGAACAAATCAACATTAATATTGAGGTAAGATGTCCAGACCAAAAATAATATAATTAAGAAATATCTTTTTGGTTGAATACCACATTAAACACATTGATTTCATAGTTACCAAAACAGTCATAAAACATAATGATATTAATAAATTAAAAAAATATTTTAATCCCAAAGTGAATAATCTGCTCATAAATAATTAATAAAAAAGTACAGAGCGAATGATTTCATTATCAAGTGCTCGACATTAGATACCAACCAACCAACCAACCAACCAACCATAATTAATAAAAAAAAAGAGAAACATAGAAAGTTGCTTACCCAGGTAGCGAGGACTATTTAGTTCTATAAATGTTTGATCTGGATAATTTCCTGTGGTAAATGATGTGTCACTGTCATTGTTATTCCTTGTAAATGAATCTTCTGACAATTTCATCACTTCCAATGATGTAAAATGTATGATAAATAAGTATGGTTTGCGGTATGCTGTAACAAAACACATTCAATTTCATTATTTTTATAACAACCATGTAAAACATCTACATGATATACACTGTTACCAATTTATGTTCTCAGGGTGGCCAATTTAAGACTGATTTATCAAAAATTTATGGGAAGTGGCATTATGAGATAAATATCAATAAAATAAAAATATGGAATGGAAAATTTACATCTAACTTCATAAAATATGACGTGAAATTTAGTTAAGTAAGGGATAATCTCTAAAACATGTTCAGGTGAGAGGTTCACGTTTTATGAGGTGAGGTGTTAATTTTCTGATTTGCATTTTTATTTTGGAAATACTTTGCAACATGGATGCGAAAAAATTTTCTAACTTCCAATCATACAGTATGTGCTGTGCCAACTAACACTTAGCGGTTTACACTATGGAATCACAGCATGCAGCCAACATATGCACGATATTAAACTAACCTAAAGCTAAGTACCAATAAAAAAGTCAATGTTCCAGACAGTAAGAAATCTGGAATTTATCAAATAAATTGTGAAGATTGCAATAAAGTTTATATAGGAAAAACAAAAAGGAATTTGGAAATTCGGACAAAAGAACATTTCAGAAATATTAAAAATTGTGAAATTGAAAAATCTGCAATTGCTGCACATAGTTTATTAGAACATCATAAAATTGGAAGAGAAGCTAAACTTTTAAAACAAGTAGAGAAACCTTTAGAATTGACAGTTTGGGAAAAAATATACATTCAGAAAAAACAAAAATAGATCAATGAAATTTTGATATCCCTAACGAAATTACATTGATTTCGAAGTTCATAAATTCAACCATAGATGGCAGCACTGAAGATGGCGACAATAGAATAGTTGACGGCCGAAGAATTTTGTCAGTCGGAGTTATGGCTGAAGATGAACATGACTATGTTTGAAATCGCGATATCATGGAAGCATGAATCCTATGAGGTGAGTTGTTTAAACAATATGTTCTCTGATGAATTTTAAACCTAAAGCTATTAAGTTATGTAGATAGGAAATAACACTATGAGGTCTTTAATATTGTTTATTTCTTCCTCCCTCATACTTCATAACTCCTCGCAGACCCGAGTTTCGTCACTTCATTTGTGAATGTCACAAATGAAGTGACGAAACTTGGGTCTGTGAGGAGTTATGAAGTATGAGGTGAGTGAAGGAAAAAATAAACAAACATAAAGCTAACCTAATGCAATGTACTCTAACCTGTGAAAGACCAACCTAAAAGCTAACCTAATGCAATTTAAGCACTCTAACCTGTGAACGAATGCAATGCCCAAAAATAAATAGTAAGTTCTGAAATTCTGAAGTATAATTTATATGTACAATTAATCAGTACATACTTTATGTTGGCTGCATTGGAACAGGTCTTTGTTGTTGCATAGAATATTTGTTAAAATCAATAAGGCTGCCATGTCTTCATGCTACGTATGTAGTTAAATAACTAACTAGCTATATTATTTTTGGTCTGGACATCTTACCTCAATATTAATATTGAGGTAAGATGTCCAGACCAAAAATAACATAATTAAAATAACCTCAAAATATAACTTCCTAAAATTAAATATTAACTAACTAGCTCACTGGCACTATTGAACCCGTAGGTTCATGGCCGCAAGGATATAAGTTTTCCATATATCCCTATCCTGAGCTAATGTTTTCCAATCAATTCCTGTATAATTTACTTCCCACAAATCATGGTTAATGTTATTCTCCCACCTCATTACCAACATTTGGCCACCACTGCAGTCTCGAGGTAGTGTGCTGCCTTGTCATGCAATAGGCCCGGGTTCAATCCCTGGTCGGGGCAGTTTTTCTGGGTGAGGTTTTTATCGGGGTTTTTCCTCACCTGTAAGACAAATGTCAGGAAAAGTTTTAGACCCAAACGGTCCCCGAAATCATATGGCCATCATCATCATCATCCTTCACCGGTGTGGAAAGCAATGGGAAGCTACCACACCTACAATTCCCTAGTAAAGCTACAAGCATAGCATAAAAATGCTATGATTGCAGTGAAGGACCTGCCTTCGGGCAGAATTACTATGGATGGATATATATATATATATATATATATATATAACCAAGAAAACATCCATCCATAGTAATTCTGCCCAAGGGCAGGTCTTTCACTGCAATCATAGCATTTTCATGCTATGCTTTGCAGCTTTACTAGGGAATTATAGGTGTGGTAGCATCCCATTGCTTTCCACACCTGTGAAGGATGATGATACATGGATGGATGATTTTCAGGGACCGTTGAGCCCTAAGCTACTTGACATTTGTCTTACAGGTGAGGAAAAACCCCGAAAAAACCTCACCCATGAGCCTGTCCCAATTGGGCCCGCTGCATGACAAGGCAGCACGCTACCTCGAGACCACAGCAGTGAACCTTTTATTATATAATGTATGGATTGTGAGTCGCTGTACTACAACTTACCAAAACTGAGAGGCAAATGACTCCATTTAACGTCATCTGGCCGAGTTCGCTGTCCATATTTGTCTACAAATACTCCAAATACACTAAAACACAAAAGATACTCTGATTCTGAATTTCTAGCTTTGGTAACATCTAGAACGGCTACTGGATAAGTGTCTAACTGCTGTGATGCAAATACAACATGAGCTAAGCTCTTATCAGATGGATCCAGGAACTCTGAAACAAGAATGTCACTTAATCATATTTGTCATTTGCATTCTCCCAAGTTTAATTCATTACTATACACTGCTTATAGTATCATACCTTCCATAGAAAAATCTTGTAAATCTATTTCATAGAATTTGTTGCTACCTAAAATGACTGAATGTCTTGTGAAGTGAATACAGCTACAAGATACTTCAGTATCTAAAATCTTCACTGGTTGAAACATGTTATTAGATATACTCCACCTCAGTAGCCTGAAAAAAAAATACATATATACATATATATTAAAATTAATTGGAGAACATTTTGTTTAAACAACTCACCTCATAGGATTCATGCTTCCATGATACCACGGTTTCAAACACAGTCGTGTTCATCTTCAGCCATAACTCCGACTGACGAAATTCTTCGGCCGTCAACTGTTCTATTGTTGCCATCTTCAGTGCTGCCATCTATGGTTGAATTTATGAACTTCGAAATCAAAGTAATTTCATTAGGGATATCAAAATTCATTGATCTATCTTTATTTTTCTGAATGTATATTTTTTCCCAAACTGTCAATTCCAAAGGCTTCTCTACTAGTTTTAAAAAGCTTCTCTTCCAATTTTATGATGTTCTAATAAACTATGTGCAGCAATTGCAGATTTTTCAATTTCACAATTTTTAATATTTCTGAAATAGTATTTTGTCCGAATTTGATTTCGAAGTTCATAAATTCAAAAATAGATGGCAGTACTGAAGATGGTGACAATAGAACATTTGACGGCCGAAGAATTTCGTCAGTCGGAGTTATGGCTGAAGATGAACACGACTGTGTTTGAAACCGCGGTATCATGGAAGCATGAATCCTATGAGGTGAATTATTTAAACAAAATGTTCTCCTTCATTCAAAGTTAAAATTGGGAAACACATTATGAGTTTCTTAATTAATAAATTAATGAGTCATTTTAACATCTTACCTCATATTTCATGTTTTATCAAACACGGTAACTATAGTTTTCAAATGATCTTGTCATTCATTTTCAACCGCCATTATGACTCATAACTATAGTTTTCAAATGATCTTGTCATTCATTTTCAACCGCCATTATGACTACCGGATATTCGTTGGAATCTCCCTGTCTAACGTTGCCATCTGGTGTTGATTTGACGAACTTCGAGATAACGTTGCCATCTGGTGTTGATTCGATGAACTTCATTAGTCATAATGGCGGTTGAAAATGAATGACAAGATCATTTGAAAACTATAGTTACCGTGTTTGATAAAACATGAAATATGAGGTAAGATGTTAAAATGACTCATTAATTTATTAAAATGTTCTCCGATGAATTTTAATGATTATACCTCATAATTAATTAAGGTAGAATATGTTTATCACTCACCTCATTGTTCTTCTTATTTGATTATAAACTAGTTTCGGAACATAGTTTCTGTTCCATCCTCAGTATCATCACGACCGTTGTTCTGTCGTCTTGAAGAGTTGTCCTTCTCTACAACTCTTCAAGACGACAGAACAACGGTCGTGATGATACTGAGGATGGAACAGAAACTATGTTCCGAAACTAGTTTATAATCAAATAAGAAGAACAATGAGGTGAGTGATAAACATATTCTACCTTAATGAATATACCTCATAGTGAGAATTCCTAAAATTAGTAATACCTCATAATGTTTACTTCTCAACATTAATTTAACACATATATATATATATATATATATATATTCAGTGAGAAATGTTAAATCAATAATAAAAACATCATATATATATATATATATATAACTAAAAATAAAATAAAATGGGATCTATCTGCTTAAAATATCTAGCTACTTGCCGACAAAATGTTTCCACTATGAAATTATTTTTCTTCTTGTATGAAATGGATATAAAGCATGGTGTTTTTGCAAACCTCCCACATTTTAATTAAGCATTGCCAACAAATTATGCAGAATTTTGAAATGAGACTGGTATTAAAAGAAAGAACAACTCAGAGAATTATTTAATTTGTTTGAAGTTAATTCATTTTTCACATGACAATGGCATAAAACAAAATGGCAACTCTGTTGCAATGCACATAAACTGTTTTCTGGTATAGAAAGACATTTCTTGTGGTGACTGCATTAATTGATCACAAGTGTGGTATAAAAAAACAACAGTCATACTTTTATAATGGATTAAAAAAATTTATATTAAGCAGCTAAAGTTATTACTATGATAAAAATCATCATCATTATCCTGCCAGGTATTAGTCCTAGAAGAACTGTTACAGCCTGAGAAAGCGGTTTTCCTGCCATCTTTTCATAGGTCGACCAAGTGACCGTTTCCCATTTGGACAGTAGTTCATTATTGCCTTGGGGATCCTGGATCTAGCCATTCTTGAGACATGTTCCTTACAGTTTAGCTGATATCTGGAGATGTAGTCCAGTATTGGTGACACATTAAGTTCTTGAAGGATTTCTACATTTTTTTTTCGATGCCATTTGGTGTAGCCAGCTGTTTGGCGCATAAAATTCCATCTCACAAGCTGATATAAATAATAATAATAATATGATAAAAATAACAAAACTAATTGTCACAACTAAGTTATTGTAATCAATGATGAAGAAAAATGTCTGCCTGAATTGGGAATTGAACCCCAAACCTTCAGTTTACATGGTGATCCTCTGACCACTGAGTTAATTCTTTCTCTTTAACATTGATTAAAATATAATTGATTAAAAAGCTTGGTTGTGAAAATTAATTTACTTATTTTGATCATACTGAATAATAAATTCAGTAATGAAACCTTCGCTAGTCCAGAGAGATACCAGAGTATGGTTATACAAAACCTTAGCAAGACCTGCACTTTGCTATGGCAGTGAGGCATGGACTTTGAGGTAAGGAGAAGAGAGCAGTTCTAGTGAAATGAGATTCATGAGATATACAGCAGGATATACCAAATGGGATCACAAATGCAATGATTATTTCCAAGGCCATGCTTCATCATTGTCCAACAGGGAACATATCTCTGGGCCGTCCAAGGAAACGCTGGATACAAAATTCATCAGTGAGATCATAACAGGCCTATAGGCCTAAGACTTGGTGAGATGAAAAAGATTTTGATCATAGTAATAGCTTTAGCTGTTTAACATTTATTTAATTGATTATAAATATAGCTGCATGGAATCTTATCGTGCCTTCCTAACGTAGAAGCAATTCAATGAGTTATATTTGAAGAGAAACATTTTTGCCTAGACCGAGACTCGAACCTTTGGCTTTCCAGGCCAAATGCTCTACCAACTGAGCTACCGAGGCAAGTTGCAATCTAGATGCAAATTTTTCTCTTTATACATTGTAATTCCCTCGTGCCAAATGCTACGGTTTCAAAGCATTTGGCATGAGGGAATTACAACATATAAAGAGAAAAATTTGAATCTAGATCGCAACTCGCCTCGGTAGCTCAGTTGGTAGGGCATTTGGCCCGGAAAGCCAAAGGTCCCGGGTTCGAGTCTCGCTCTAGGCGAAAAATTTTCTCTTCAAATATAATTTATCCTTCAGTGAGAAGTGTTAAATTAATAATAAAAACATCAATTCAATGAGTATTGTGAATGATAGTTTATTACATTGGATGTGGGATCAAGAGAGCAGATAAGAAGAAAATTAGTGCTTGAATAGGAAAGAAGCCTAATTAGCTCAATGGGCAGAGCATTAACATAAAGTTAAAAGTTCGGGGTTGGATTCCCAGTTCAGACAGAATTTTTTCTCTTTTCTTTCAGCCTTACTTTTATTTTAAAAAAATATTATTAACTAAATGAAGGATATTTGTTTAGATATATGACACTTCATTGTTTAAAATAACATATGTTGATGAAATGGAATTTTTGTTAAATTATGTGATAAGTAATATAACAAAATAACGTTTTATTTTATTTAATTAATAAATATGGATTTTCATCAAGTAAACACCAACTCAATTGATTATATAACAATTTGTTAAACCTTAACAATCGTTGATATAATACGATCTTAACATTGTTATAAATAGCTGCACATGTTACAATCCACTCAAGTTAATTTGGCACTTATAGGGTCAAAATGATTTTTGTCTCATGAGTACCAATAGTTGTACTTGATGCAGTTTTTTATTGTGTTTTCAAATAAGTATTCGGAATTTCTCCATCACCTACAGTTTTTTAATTCAATTTTAATTAATGGAGTTAAATAATAATTTTTTAATAAACGTTTTTTCGTCCATTGTAAAATAAAACCAAATGAGCTAATTCAGGAGATTTCAGCTATGGAAAAGAGATATCAAGGCAAATGGAATCCTAATATGCTAGCCGATTATTGTTGGACCATTTGGACCATCAAGAGGGATGCTCCACAGGTGAAATACAGCAGAAAATTGCCATTTCTTATTTTCTGAGTTAGAATATTGTGTAGTTACGAATGTAGAAAATATTCAAGTGTTTGAAATTATAAATGCCTGTCTCTCGGAAACCTTGCGTGATGGAGAAAAACCAATATCATATTTGAATTCAGGAGAAAAATACTATCAGAATCACATATTTTTCTTGCTGAGAAAAAAAAAGTTTATTTTTTGTTGCTCAGTGTAATAGAGAACTAGATGTGCATATAACTTACACAACTTTTTTCTCACTAGCTGCACAAATGATGGTACGAGGTTGTTCCTGTCTGTCTTGTGTAGTAGCTGCAGCATAAGTTAGACATGATGGTAAGATGGCCTTGCCAGTGATGCTCGGATGAACACATTCTAAAGCTTCTGCATTGATCCGTGCTTGTCTCAAGTCACAATGAATAAGGGTAGGTTCCTCGCCTAAAATCAAATCCTTCATTTTAAGGCCATTGCATTTAAATGGTATATATTTTAATAAAAAGAAGGTGAAAAATATCATATACATTTAATAATTGAACTTGTATTTTTTAACATTCTTACCTCACATGATTGTTTATCCGGACATGTTTCAGGGCTGTTGTCCCATCATATACATTTGTTTTCTATACATTGAAAAAACTTTAACTTTTCAGAGTCAAAGTATTTACCCAATTAAATAAAGAGAGAAAACATTAAAAAATGCAGTACTCAAGATCTATAGTATATCTATTTTCTGAAGACTACTCAAAGGCAAGTGTCTTCCACAATTACAAGACAAATACAAATCAGTACACAAATTTATGAATGAGTTGGAGAAAATGTTTTTATCTCACCTCGTAAAGTTGCGTGTTTTCACGATACCGGTTTCAAAAGTATAATTTTACTTCCATCTTCAGTCAAACTCCAACTGAGTTTCAAAAGTAAAATTATACTTTGAAACCGGTATTGTGAAAACACACAACTTTATGAGATGAGTTTGACTGAAGACGGAAGTAAAATTATACTTTTGAAACTGGTATTGTGAAAACACACAACTTTATAAGGAGATAAGAGCATTTTCTACAACTAGATCATATTATTTATTGCCAAATATGATCACAAATTGTAAGAATGCACCCTAACGGAGAAAAAATGAAACACATCAAACTGTATATTATAACCAACATTATAGATTATTAAATGATTATTTGATTATTGATTAAATGATTATTTAATGATTATACCTCATAATGTTTACTTCCCAACATTAATTAAATATTATAGATTATTAATTATTTTTTTTAGGAAACAACTACATTAAAAATCATCGGAGAACATATTGTTTAAATAACTCACCTCATAGTTAAATAGTCACTGTAACTCTCTAGTGTATTCAACATACTGTATTGTAACTTCTTTTACAACAACTCCCCCCCCCCCTCTGATAATTTCAGTTTAAATTAACACTACGGGTCGAATTTATAAACGCATTAGACCGTAAAAGGCGTTCTCTGCTGAGAAAGTTTTATCCTAATACGATTTTGCTTACTCAGAAATCTATTCATGCGATAATAATTGTAAGCTACCTGACGAGGTAACTTAAGATCATAGCTCAAGATAGAAACTTATCGTGAGAATCCTGAAGGGAACCGATGTAGTTTGAAACCTTGCCGCTTTATCCAAGATGTCAGACCTTGAAGACTTCGATCATGTTTTCGGTATATGCGGAGAAGAGGAATTTGATAGAGTCTACCAAAGAATTCAACTGGAAAAACAGGAGAATCGGCGTAATATTGCGCGATGCAGACGTCGTTGTATACGTTATTATTTGCGGGACGCAAGCGTAAATGCATTCCTCTATAGCAGACAAAAATAACGGAAGTGGTTTTATCACTGAGAATTCTGGGTAATTTGTTGCCAATATTACGAAAACGTCGACTTTCATGCATGACCGGTAAGTCAGCCGTTAATTCGATCTCACCAATTGCTCACAGTGAGTCAGCTCACCAGTGATTGGAAGTAATTTGAGTAGAGACTAATTTATTTGCATGCGGCCCTACATGATGAAATTAGATCTCTCATAAAATTCACTTCCTTTTAGAGAAGTTAGTGACTGTTTATTTTTTCTGTGCTCTATTTATATACTAAAGGAATAAGATAATTTATGAGAGGTCATTTTTCTTTGAGTGTTAGGCAATAATAAAAAAACGTGTGACATATTACATGCAATAATCACAAATAGTTGTGTCATCATATGTACAAACAAGCAAGAAAGCATATCGCTACAATCTCTGCAATAATTCTACAGAAGTTAGACTTTCTTCAAATACTTCTAGAATAAAGCTGTAAAATTTATCCCTGCTTATTATGGTACTTTAAAACTAAATAAAAATTGTATCATTGACATACAAAGGAAATATTCCTCTTTCTAATGACATTTATTTTATTAAGAAATCTTGAAAAACAAAAAAATTATGTCCCCTTTTCAAGAAAATTGTAACTTGAAATCAGTCTGTGTATTTAAATCCCCTTTGGGTATCTTGCGGGAAGCTCTAGCCATTTAAATGACTCAGTGAATGGGTTAAACTTCTGGAAACTGGATCTTGACATGTGGCATTAACAAACAAACATTGTAAGATGAAAATTAATAAAATTTGTTTTCATTATACCAGGTGAAGAGAGGGTTAAAGGCTAGTATATCTACAAATCCCATTACCCCTCTAGATGGAAAGCCTAAATTAATTTGTAGATTAAGCTATGCAGACAAAAACATAACACAGAAATAAGACAACTAAAAGTAGAGGAATTAAACACAATAAAAAAATACAGAACAAACTGGAAAGAACACTTGGCAAGGATGACTGAGAATAGAATACCAAAAGCAGCATACAGCTATTCACCACGAGGAAGAAGAAGTTTGGGAAGACCAAAGAAAAGATGGAAAGAGCAGCAATTTGGAGCTGGAACAGGCTAGTAAATAAGCCTAAACCGTGAAGAAGAAGAAGAAGATTAAGTTATGTAGGTAGGAAATAACACTATGAGGTTTATTTTAATTTTGTTGAGTTGTTTCTTCTTTAAGAAGTATGAGGCGAGTCAAGAAACAACTCAACAAAATTAATTTGTAGATTTTTTTCAAAGTTAAAAACTTATTAATAACCAATAAGAAAATGAACACCCCAGATAGTAAAAAATCTGGAATTTATCAAATTTATTGTGGAGTTTGCAATAAAGTATACATAGGAAAAACAAAAAGAAATTTGGACACTCGCACAAAGGAACACTTTAGAAATATTAAAAATGGTGAAATTGAAAAATCAGCTATTGCAGCATATAGTTTGTTGGAAGGTCATAAAATTGAAAAAGAAGCTAAACTTCTAAAACATTTGGAAAAACCTTTGGATTTGACAGTTTGGGAGAAAATATTTATTCAGAAGAACAAATTTAAATCCATGAATTTCAACATTCCGGATGAACGTGACCTCATCTCGAAGTTCATCAAATCAATACCAGATGGCAACGATATCTCGAAGTTCATCAAATCAACACCAGATGGCAACGTTATAGAGGGAGATTCCAACGAATATCCGGTAGTCATAATGGCGGTTGAAAATGAATGACAAGATCATTTGAAAAATATAGTTACCGTGTTTAATAAAACATGATATATGAGGTAAGATGTAAAAATGACTCATTAATTTATTTGTAGATTTTTACCTGCCAATATTAGGAGACAATTGATTATTGGTAATGTGGACATCTGATGAACATGACTAAAACCATTCATCTTGACAGGCTTGGCATTCTTCTCTTGTAGACGAAGTGAGTAGAGACCTTCTTCAGCTCCCAGAAGAAGTATATGTGGACTCAGCTGGAGACAACAATTGAGATCTAGACCATTTGTTTTGTCTAGTTGAAGTATTGTCTTGCCTCGATACTTCACTGGTTGTCCATCCACTGAACTGTTGTGACTTCTAACTAAAGACTCCAGGGCAGACATCCATGTCTGCTTCTCTGGTAGACTCAAGGCCATGATCAATTGACTAGTACCAGGCCAGCATGTTGTGCGTGGACTTATTTCAATCTGTCAATGACCAACACATATTATTAATATTTAAAGGAAGAGACACTAAGGTTTATTTTAATCAATAATAATTAATAATAATAAATTTAACTCTATTAATATATTAAATTTGGGAATTTCACAGTCGTGAAAACAGCTGACGATGACGACAAAGTGTCGCCGATACTGCAGTGCTGTGTTTAAAAAAACATAGATGTATGAGGTAAGAAAAAATCACGATTCATTTAATTATTATAAACTCTATTAATTAACCAACACATATATTTGTCTTTATCAAATAATGGCTCGACTAGTCCTATGTTATGGGAGTGAAGCATGGACTATAAGGACGAGAGATGAAATTTATGCGCTGAACAGCTGGCTACACCAAATGGGATCGATAGAAAAATGTAGAAATCCTTCAAGAACTTAATGTGTCACCAATACTGGACTACATCTCCAGATATCAGCTAAACTGGAAGGAATATGTCTCAATAATGGCTAGATCCAGGATCCCCAAGGCAATAATGAACTACTGTCCAAATGGGAAACGGTCACTTGGTTGACCTATGAAAAGATGGCACGAAAACCGCTTTCTCAGGCCGTAACAGTTCTTCTAGGACTAATACCTGGCAGGATGATGATGATGATTTTAATATAAAATTATTGATAAAGAATAAACAGCAATTTTTTTATCAGTTCTACTAACAGTATTATAAAATGGAATCATATAACAATAACATTTAGGGGTTTATTTGCACAGAAAGAAACGCTGAATATTATGAAAGCTTTTTTTTTTAAATGCAAACTGCTAAAACTTTTGTAACTATATTAAAAGCTAATAAAAATATAAATCGTCATTCATATAGTAAAAACTTATATACTTGAAACCAAATTTTAAAGAGACAATAAACTTTTAATTTTCCATCCCCAATGCTTTTTACATACTGATATGTAAATATTTTCATGGACTTTGTGATTAATTAGTAAGAATTGGAAATATATT
This sequence comes from Diploptera punctata, assembly GCA_030220185.1. NCBI lineage: Eukaryota > Metazoa > Arthropoda > Insecta > Blattodea > Blaberidae > Diploptera > Diploptera punctata. The sequence goes on from JASPKZ010000793.1 coordinate 1,266,061, forward strand.
ACTTCAAGTATTCTGTTTTTACAAAATTTTACAGGTAAGTTATATTTAAGACATTAAAATAGGAATTGTTAGTATGACTTCATTATGTAATTTCAGGACAACATTGCTACTTCCCTGCAGAAAATAATAAGAAATGAATAACAAAAATTCAAAAATAGATTATACCTGGAACATTAATCCACTCCGGTATAAAACCACAGAATAATTGACAGTCTTTTGAAATTATGGTTTCAGTCAGGAGAAATTGGTTTTCAAATTACTGCCAATTGTATAATTTTTCACATAGAACTCATTGTAATAAATGCAGAGAACTATTTGATTTAAAACCAATTTTTCCTACAATTTTTAATTGATTTTTTTTTGTCGGATAGGAGGTTTTGTTACATGAGTGGAAAAAAGTACTACCAATAAAAACTGCTTTGAAATATATCTCTATATATTATATATGTCCACCGCTGTGGTCTTGAGGTAGCGTGCTGCCTTGTCATGCAGCGGGCCCGGGTTCGATCCCCGGTCGGGGCAGTTTTTCTGGGTGAGGTTTTATCGGGTTTTTCCTCACCTGTAAGACAAATATCAGGAAAACTTTAAGGCCCAAACGGTCCCCGAAATCATATGGCCATCATCATCATCCTTCACTGGTGTGGAAAGCAACGGGAAGCTACCACACCTACAATTCCCTATAGTGTAAAAGTTGTAAGTTGGCAGGATTTCTGCTATCCTTGTCTAGAGAATTGTTCTTCCACCCTTCGCTAGACATCTGAGTGACATGTGTACTATAATGGGCTACCCTTGTAAAATTACTTAGGAATGCTAGAAAAACTCCACCCCCACTTTCGCCCAGTCACTTTTGTTCACGTAATTTTTGTCAGTGGCGACTGTTTCAGAGTTCGTTTGTAGTTTGTGAGATATATTAGTGTAAAATTAGTCTTTAGAAGAAGGGAATGCCACCACTGATCTATGTTCACTGCAGGGAGTACCTACCGCTGTCACCGTGAAGAGATATGTGTATGAGTGAGAAAGAAGACGGTGAGTACTCTCTTTCTCTTTCTAAAATATTCTAGACACTTTAGCCCTCACGGACTATAGTAAAGCTGCAAGCATAGCATGAAAATGCTATGATTGTAGTGAAGGACCTGCCTTCGGGCAGAATTACTATGGATGGATATTATATATATTTATACATACCTAAATTGTAGCTAAATTAATTTTTTTCTTTGAAACTGAATTTCCTTCTTCCACATACAACTGTTTAAATTAGATGGTGACTAAACATCCCTGGCCTAGTAATGATGATGTAACTACTTCCAAAACAGAACAATTATTACCCTGACAGAAATGCCATTTGAGATTTGAAGACAGTAAAGTTGCTATTATAGTTAAAGAATTTTTATTTAGGTACCTTGAAAATAAATGGCAGGTCTGATTTTGCAGTGTTTCCAACTTCTGCATAAGGAACAGAGCTCATGATACTGGTAGTGCCTTCAGGCCGACAGACAAGGAACGTCTGAATTGGTGACATGTTCTCAGATGTAAGTTCATGATCAAATATCTGTAGTTCATTGCCTTCTAATCTCATAAACTTGCGTTCCCAGTAAGACCTGCCTCTCCTGCAAATACAAATTCAAACCTCAATGATATACCAACAAATCTTGTTTCACAAATACTCCACAGGCTCACCACTACAGTGGAATCTGGTTAATTTAACATTGGATAGTTCAAAATATTGTACAATTTGAATAATTTATCTCTGCAAGTCTTGTAAACTCTACACTTACCCACCTCTCAAACTGACAATGTTGGAAGTCTGGCAGAGATTAACCATCCACCCCCTCCCTTCCCTTAGTTACTGGAATATGTACTTAGGAGGACTTGATGAAATTTTTATTTATAGTGAAGTGTTCTAATGTTAATATTATTCGTTTTTAAACATCTTAATGATGGACAAATTATATTTGAAAAGAAAAATATACGCCTAGACTGGGGTTTGAACCCAGGACCTTTGACTCTCTATGTCATTGTTCTTCCATCTGAGCTACCTAGACCTTCAATCTAAATGCGTATTTTTCTCTTATACATAGTTAATTCCCTAACCCCAAATGTTACGAGCTGTTGCTACGATTTTTGCAAATATTAAGAAGACTTTTATTGGGAATTTAAACATTCTTATAAAGCCAGTAGTGCTTCTTTCAATGTTAATATTATTAGTTTTTAAACATCTTAATGATGGACAAATTATATTTGAAAAGAAAAGTATATACCTAGACTGGGGTTTGAACCCAGGACCTTTGACTCTCTATGTCATTGCTCTTCCATCTGAGCTACCTAGGCCTCCAATCTAAACACATATTTTTCTCTTACAAATAGTTAATTCCCTAACCCCAAATGCTACGAGCCATTGCGTTCAAACCCCAGTCTAGGCGTATATTTTTCTTTTCAAATATAATTTGTCCATCATTCAGATGTTTAAAAACGAATAATATTAACATACAATATTTCGTTCCGATTCCGATTGAGGGTCTTTCCTACTTTTCAGCGGTTGCCCTTTTACCAGCCGGCTACTGGCCCTTCACATCCACATGTGTCAATCACAGAGGTAGATGATCAACAGCCAGTGTAGGGGTGACATGTGGTTAGCATGTCAAGTCCCCCAGCCGTTATAGCTGGTTGCTCAACCTGGAGCCGCTACTTATTGTAGCTACCCAATTGCCTCACGATGCTGAGTGGGCACCGGTCCCATACTGGCCGAAATACCATGAGAAAATTTCTTCCCCCATGGAGACTTGAACCAGCACAAGTCCTGTAGCTCTGCGCCAAGGCTTCCTACCTTAACCGCTCGGCTATGGTGCGGGACCAATATTTAATTTACATATTAAATTTACACATACTTTGGAATCTTGACAAATCCCTCCATTTTTGAAGATCCCTGACTGAAGTCATCACTTTCACTGTCATTTGTAGAGCTAGATCTCTCAACTTGACTGCTGTTCCAGGATTTGGAGAAATGTCTAGCAAGTCCCTTGGGCAGTCCACAAGTTGATGGTAGTATGAGGGAACACTGAAATCAAAAAGTCATGTACTATGTCTTTAATTCAATTAAACCTAATTATGAAAGGCACTGTATATATTAAATTGTGACCTATTAATATGAAAAAAAAAAATTCTTCTACTCTAACTTTACAATCCAGTAAAAAGCTCGACTTCTTTTAACATGATTACTCTATAATCACATTTATAGAATTGAGAAAACTTTAAAAGAATACTATAGTCCAATCAATCTAAGTTATGTTCTGAGGAATATTGAAAATTCTCCACCATTATTTGATTTTCTAATTACATTTACTAATTTTCTAGCTCTTAAGTTGATGTTATTGCTGACAACTTAACTTTTTTCCTGTTTTAGACTTCACTTGTAGACAATATGTTTCAAAATCAATGTAACATTCTTCTGAATTCTAGAGAATTTTCATCTGGATTATACAGGATTCTTCATTTATAACCTAACAAGCACATGGCATTTTGCTTGTGCATGGTTGAGTGTGGCACAGCCGGCTATGCTCCTATATAAACTCCGCGTGTAAAGCATGTATAAAAATCTTACCTTATAGAAGAAGCTGTAAATGTCGTCCACCCTTGGCTAAACAGGCATTATATCAGAAAAATACATTCTGTTTCATGGTAAAAATAAATGTTTCTTACCTCTCCTCATATAATTCGTGACGACTCAAGTCTACATAGGAAACAAGAAGATTTATATGAGGAGAGGTAAGAAACATTTAATTTTACCATAAATTAAACCTCATAGTGATTAATTCCTGTAAAAGTTAAACATTCTGATTCACTTGATTAAGTTGGGCCACTGTAATGTTTCCGATTTCAATTCTAATATTTTGTTTTAGTTCTTCCAATGTATGAGCATTTGTCTCATAAATTACGTCTTTCAGGTTACATGGTCTTTATAGGAAGCCAGATATAATAAGAACAGTTAAGTCTCGTAGATTGCAATGGGCAGGACATGTATGGGGAATGAAAGACGTGCATGGAAACTTCTTGTAGGAAAGCCAGAAGGAAAACGCCCAGTTGGTAGACCAGAATGATGTGGGAGAACAACATTAACTATGATTTGAGGGAAGTAGATTATACAGGGAATGATTGGAAAGCATTAGCTCAGGATAGGGATGTATGGAGAGCTTATGTCCATGCGGCCATGAACCTATGGGTTCGATAGTGCCAGTGAGTAAGTAAGTAAGGTCACCCCACAAGTAAAAATCACACGTTAGATCAGGGGAGCGATAGGGCCATACACCAACACTAATCACCCTATCTGTAACGTTTCCCTAATTTTATTCATGGGCTCCTCTGCTGTATGATTAGTAGCAGAATCTTGTTGAAACTACCCATATGATTTCTCTTCTTCTGTCAGTTCACGAGAAAATGGGGTCAAAATGTAATTTTGATACCTCTCTGCATTTACAGACTGCTCGTAAAATATTGGACCGATTATATGTCTAGCGCTAACAGCACACCAAACTCCAACTTTCTGATCATATTGAGGGATTTTTGAAATGTGATGTGGATTTCCAAATGGCCAGTACCGATTGTTATGCGTGTTGACACGACCATTTAGGTGGAACCACACCTCGTCGGAAAAGAATAGAAGCTGTGGATCAATTAAACTGTCATTCACAATAATGCATTCGTGATACTGGGTCACCTTGTTTCAAACAATGGACACATGTACACTTATAAGGTTTTAGTTTTAATAATTTAGTTGCTCTATGTGCAGAAGACTCTGAAATTCCCACCTGTTGTGCTAATTTTGGTATGGATTTTGTTGGTGTACGTTCAAAACTTGCGGCTGTTTTGTTTAACTTTTCCTCTGTTAAAACTGTACTTTTAAGCTTTTGTTTTTCGTTTAACGCAGAACCAGTGGTTTCGAATTTCTTCACAATCTCGTGAATTGTAAATCAGAAGGAGGCACTTCACCAGGGAGCTTTTGAATATACTCTTGGTGAACAAGCTGAAGATGGAGCAATAGCTTCGAAACGATCGTCCAACAGAATAAACATATGAGGTAAGAATGTTAAAGAATACAAATTCAAATATTAAATTAAACCTCATAATGTAACTTCCTAAAGATTTAAAAAAAATCAAAATTAGTATTATCACCTCACTATGATGGTTGTCCGTTTATATAAAAGTGGATGGCGCACGACAATGCTTGACAATGATTAACATGCAGAATTATTATAGTGGTGGTAGTCGGCATCTTTGTATTTAATTATATATAACAACTGCGGGGAAACAAAGCGAGCCGCTGGACAACCATCATAGTGAGGCAATAATACATAGTTGACGATTTTATTATTAATTTAACACTTCTCATCGAAGGATAAATTATATTTGAAGAGAAAAATTTTCGCCTAGACCGAGACTCGAACCCGGGACCCTTGGCTTTCCGGGCCAAGTGCTCTACCAACTGAGCTACCGAAGCGAGTTGCGATCTAGATGCAAATTTTTCTCTTATATACGTTGTAATTCCCTCGCGCCAAATGCTTGAAACCGTAGCTTCTATCTTTGCAAATGGCAGCTTACAACGTATATAAGAGAAAAATTTGCATCTAGATTGCAACTCGCCTCGGTAGCTCAGTTGGTAGAGCACTTGGCCCGGAAAGCCAAGGGTCCCGGGTTCGAGTCTCGGTCTAGGCAAAAATTTTTCTCTTCAAATATAATTTATCCTTCGATGAGAAGTGTTAAATTGATAATAAAATCGTCAATAGAAGCCCTACTGGCTAGAAAGTAGTGTTAAATTCCCAATAAATGTCTTCTTAACCAAGAAGCCGCCATTTGCAAAGATAGAAGCCACGGTTTCAAGCATTTGGCACGAGGGAATTACAACATATATAAGAGAAAAATTTGCATCTAGATTGCAACTCGCCTCGGTATCTCAGTTGGTAGAGCACTTGGCCCGGAAAGCCAAAGGTCCTGGGTTCGAGTCTCGGTCTAGGCGAAAATTTTTCTCTTCAAATATAATACATAGTTATTCATAATATCCTGATTGTAAAATTTTCCGACAGCTTTTCCTTGGAAGGACTTTTCTGTGGATTAGCTTATTTTCCTGAGCCCTTCATTTAGGGCCGCATGCAAATACATTAGTCTCTACTCAAATTACTTCCAATCACTGGTGAGCTGACTCACCGTGAGCAAGTGCAAAGATCGAATTAGCTCTCCACTAACTGGTCATGCATGAAAGTTGTCATTTTCGTAATATTGGCAAGAAATTACCCAGAATTCTCAGCGATAAAACCACTTCCGTTATTTTCATTTGCTATAGAGGAACGCATTTACGCTTGCATCCCGCAAATAATACCGTATACAACAACGTCTGCATCGCACAATATTATGCCGATTCTCCTGTTCTTCCAGTTGAATTCTTTGGTAGACTCTATCAAATTCCTCTTCTCCACGTATACCGAAAACATGATCAAAGTCTTCAACGTCCGATATCTTGGATAAAGCAGCAAGGTTTCAAACTACATCGGTTCCTTTCGGGATTCTCACGATAAGTTTCTATCTTAGGTTACTCGTCAGATAGCTTACGAATGTCAACAATTATTATCGCATGAATAGATTTCTGAGTAAGCAAAATCGTATTAGGATACAACTTTCTCAGCAGAGAACGCCTTTTACGGTCTAATGTGTTCATAGATTCGACCCTTAGCTTTTATGTTATTACACTTAGAGATATGTGAAATTAACAGCGTTAAAATTATGTAGATGACAGTTAAAATTTGCTGCTATCTTTAAAATCTAGACAATGTTTGGCTGAAGAAACTATCTCATAATGTAAGTTACCTTGGGATGAGCAGAGGATCCACACTCCTGGCAAGTAGAAGCGTACTGGCCAAAGTGAATACTGTCCTGACAGGCTGCACACTTAGCTGTACGCATACAAACTTTCTGTTCAAATCTGTGAGGAATGTTGTAATGCATTCGTTGAAGTGTAGGTTGTCGAGCAAATGAATTTGGTGTTTGTGTACCAGGAGACTGTACCAGGTGAGTAAGCGCCTTCTTCGATAGAGGGGTGACGGGTGTGTGTGCTGTTACTGAAGATTTCTTGTCACTACCTGTACAAACATTTATACTACTTTATTATTTTTTCAAAACCTGTTTTCATTCATTCTTCATTCCATGTATCCAGCTGTAGCTGATGACACAAATCCACTGCATACTTATGCTTTTTTGCTTTAGAAAAATCCATATTGTGAATAAGTTGCAATGGGGCTGCATTGACATGCAGTTTATGTGGGATTTTTTTGTTCCTTGTTTACATAATATGTCAATAACAAGGTTAACCCTTCTCACCCATCAAGATGAGTGCCCACAAGGTAGTAAGAATTAAAAAAAAAAAAAGTAAAGTGATCCCACAACAGGCCCGGAGGCCCTTGGGGTAGTAGGAGGTCAAGGCTCACACTTTTTCTAGACAATCGGCACTTTATGTCAGCTGGGTTGTCAGCCCTGCGCGACGGCCGCCTTTACCCCCAGAACAAGCGTCTGGTACTCATTTCAGTTAGAGGCTGAGTCGACCCCAGGGCCATAGTGCCGCCAGAGGGTTTGGGTCAGTTTAAAAATCCTGACCCCAACGGGACTTGAACCCTCTAGCTTGTAGCTCAGTGCCTCACTATGCTACGGCGTGCCCCGGTTGTAAGAATTAGATAGATCAATAGAGAGAAAGGAGACTTATGAAGGGGTGTCTCTTCCTTGAAGTTCTAAAAGGTTAACTTATTTTTGGTTTACAAGACCAATATTTTACTTAAATTATTAGAACTATTATTAATGTTAATACCTTTATATATGTGGGCACGCCGTAGCGTAGTGGTTAAGGCACTGAGCTACAAGCCGGAGGATCGAGGGTTCAAGTCCCGTTGGGGTCAGGATTTTTAAAACTGACCCAAATCCTCTGGCGGCACTATGGCCCTGGGGTCGACTCAGCCTCTAACGGAAATGGGTACCAGACGCTTGTTCTGGGGTAAAGGCGGCCGTCACGCAGGGCTGACAACCTGGCTGACATCAAGTGCCGATTGTCTAGAAAAAGTGGGAGCCTTAACCTCCTACTACCCCAAAGGCCTCCTGAGGCCTGTTGTGGGATCACTTTACCTTACCTTTATATATATGATCTCCTTAGGCATCAAATGCTCTAATATCATCAGAGTAAAAAAAAAGAGAGAGAGAAGAAGAATTGATGTTTTTATTATTGATTTAACACTTCTCACTGAAGGATAAATTATATTTGAAGAGAAAAATTTTCGCCTAGACTGAGACTCGAACCCGGGACATTTGGCTTGCCGGGCCAAATGTTCTACCAACTGAGCTACCGAGGCAAGTTGTGATCTAGACGCAAATTTTTCTCTTACATACGTTGTAATTCCCTAGCGCCAAATGCTTTGAAACCTTTGCTTCTATCTTTGCAAATGGCAGTTTCTTAGTTAACAAAACATTTATTGGGAATTTAACACTACTTTAAATTTAAAAGTGTTAAATCAATAATAAAAACATCAATAGAAGCTCTACTGGCTTTATAAAGTAGTGTTAAATTCCCAATAAATGTCTTCTTAACTAAGAAGCTGCCATTTGCAAAGATAGAAGCAAAGGTTTCAAAGCATTTGGCACGAGGGAATTATAACGTATATAAGAGAAAAATTTGCGTCTAGATCGCAACTCACCTCGGTAGCTCAGTTGGTAGAGCATTTGGCCCGGAAAGCCAAAGATCCCAGGTTCGAGTCTCGGTCTAGGCGAACATTTTTCTCTTCAAATATAATTTATCCTTCAAAGAGAAGAATTACCCAAGAGAGGTTATAGAAGGAAAAAAAAAAAAAGGAACAAAACACAATTAAGTGGAAACAATGATTTTGCTCAGGTTGGGCACCTTGTGGTCGCCATCCACATATCTGCTAGATGGGGACCCATGTTTTATGGAATATCCCTTTTACACACTATTGTTTCTATAAGAATATGTAAAAAATTAGTATAGGTGAGGATTACACTTGCCTACTCTGTAATCTCAATGAGATCAATACATGATCATTAGGGCAAGGATTTTAATGCACTAAAAGTTAAGATTTCAACACAGATAGTATATATCATTCAATTGTTTCTGTGTGAAACCAAGACAAAATACAGTCAAAAGTCTAATTTCTTATTATATTATATTTAATTAATGTTGGGAAGTAAACATTATGAGGTATAATCATTAAAATTCATCGGAGAACATATTGTTTAAACAACTCACCTCATAGGATTCATGCTTCCATGATATCGCGATTTCAAACATAGTCATGTTCATCGTCAGCCATAACTCCGACTGATGAAATTCTTCGGCCGTCAACTATTCTATTGTCGCCATCTTCAGTGCTGCCATCTATGGTTGAATTTATGAACTTCGAAATCAATGTAATTTCATTAGGGATATCAAAATTCATTGATCTATTTTTGTTTTTCTGAATGTATATTTTTTCCCAAACTGTCAATTCCAAAGGTTTCTCTACTTGTTTTAAAAGTTTAGCTTCTCTTCCAATTTTATGATGTTCTAATAAACTATGTGCAGCAATTGCAGATTTTTCAATTTCACAATTTTTAATATTTCTGAAATGTTCTTTTGTCCGAATTTCCAAATTCCTTTTTGTTTTTCCTATATAAACTTTATTGCAATCTTCACAATTTATTTGATAAATTCCAGATTTCTTACTGTCTGGAACATTGACTTTTTTATTGGTACTTAGAAGATTACCCAGACTAACTTTATTTATTGGTGCCAAAGAAATGTTGTATTTGTCAAAATTTTTTTGAAATTTCCTATGCATTTCAGGATGGTAAGTAATTTTCTTGTATTTTTTCTTTTCTTTGCAATTTTGTAGAGTAGTATATTCATTAAGTCTTTTTTTGTGTAAGTAATTTTCTTGTATTTTTTCTTTTCTTTGATAAAGAATTAATTATAAATAAGTTGAAGAAATTCAAACACAAAAAAAGACTTAATGAATATACTACTCTACAAAATTGCAAAGAAAAGAAAAAATACAAGAAAATTACTTACCATCCTGAAATGCATAGGAAATTTCAAAAAAATTTTGACAAATACAACATTTCTTTGGCACCAATAAATAAAGTTAGTCTGGGTAATCTTCTAAGTACCAATAAAAAAGTCAATGTTCCAGACAGTAAGAAATCTGGAATTTATCAAATAAATTGTGAAGATTGCAATAAAGTTTATATAGGAAAAACAAAAAGGAATTTGGAAATTCGGACAAAAGAACATTTCAGAAATATTAAAAATTGTGAAATTGAAAAATCTGCAATTGCTGCACATAGTTTATTAGAACATCATAAAATTGGAAGAGAAGCTAAACTTTTAAAACAAGTAGAGAAACCTTTGGAATTGACAGTTTGGGAAAAAATATACATTCAGAAAAATAAAAATAGATCAATGAATTTTGATATCCCTAACAAAATTACATTGATTTCGAAGTTCATAAATTCAACCATAGATGGCAGCACTGAAGATGGCGACAATAGAATAGTTGACGGCCGAAGAATTTCATCAGTCGGAGTTATGGCTGACGATGAACATGACTATGTTTGAAATCGCGATATCATGGAAGCATGAATCCTATGAGGTGAGTTGTTTAAACAATATGTTCTCCGATGAATTTTAATTCTTATTATATTATTCAATTGTTTCTGTGTGAAACCAAGACAAAATACAATCAGAACATCTTACTTATTATATTATTCAACTGTTTGTATGAGGAACCAAAACAAAAGACAGTCAGAAGTCTAACTTCTATCCTTGCCCTAATGATCATATTCTGTCCATCCTTCTTTCATCATATATATATATATATATATATATATATTAGCGCGGAAGAAATTGAATGGTATCATCACCTATTGCTTGCCATTAAATACTAATCAATAAATCTACCTATTAACATTTTCTAGAGTCTATTTTTACCTGCACATCACAACTCATTGTTTATAGGCAAAATTAATTTGAGAAAAAAATCATAAAAACCAATCTATTTCATATCAAATTCTTACAAAAGTGTAGAATTATTTTTAACTTACCAGTACTGACAGATTGTTGTAATGCTTTGTTTTCAGAGAAAGATTTCACTCTGCTGGCTTGTTTATATGAAGAATAAGGAACATTTCTTGCTGTGATGGATGGTGTATTTCCTAATAGAGCAATGTTTTCTTTCTGTTTGCTCCCAAATAATTTGTCTGTCAAAGTCTGAAAACAAAAAAGAGTCATTCTCCATTATGCTTATTGAACTGCAATTTTTAATGTTTAATACCAACAATTTATTTCTGGTATTGAATTCCATCCATTTGTATGACACTTCTCACTGAAAAAAAATTATGGAAGTCACTTAGAGTAACTCACATTACAAATATTTAGAATAATTATTATCTCCATCACAGCAGCTGCTCAAAGTGACACCATTTCTAGTTAACTACAGAAAAGTACAGTCTGACAACTTCAAGAAAAAAAAGTGTGATCTACTGATCTCTCTCTTTCACTCCGTGATACACCAATCCCTTTGAAAGGGTGCGTAACCTTCACAGTCAATAGAACAAACCCTAGACAGTATTGCCACAAGAATGGTATTTTTCACTTCTTTCTTGAATATATTCGAGAGAGGGTCCATAACAGTAACTTTGGAGTGGACTTGTTGACTGAAGTTAGAATGTTTCAACAATGTCGCATAGATGCGATGAAACTATAGTCTGCAGAATAACAAAAAAATATGAGATGAGTCTAAATAATTAACTCATAATAATTAAAATAAACTTCATAGTAAGAATTAAATGAATCATGAATTCTTCTTACCTCATACTTCTATGTTTTTTAAACACAGCACTGCAGTGTCAGCGACCATCATCAACATCCTCAGCTGTTTTCACAACTGTCAATTTTTTCTTTTGTCGGTAATTATCCAAACTGCCATCTGGTGCTCTTTTGAAGGAATTATCTTCTAATCTGCCATCTGGTGTTCTTTTGAAGGAATCATTTTCTAAACTGCCATCTGTTGTATTTTTGAAGAACTTTGTAATCAAGCTCGGTTCGTCTGGAATCTCGAAGTTCATGGTTCTAGTATGGTTTTTTTTTTAAATATATATCTTTTCCCAAACTTAAAAAATACAACAGATGACAGTTTAGAAAATGATTCCTTCAAAAGAACACCAGATGGCAGTTTGGATAATTACTGGCAAAAGAAAAAATTGACAGTCATGAAAACAGCTGAGGATGGTGACGATGGTCGCTGATACTGCAGTGCTGTGTTAAAAAAAAACATAGAAGTATGAGGTGAGAAGAATTCACGATTCATTCAATTCTTATTAATAAATCCTCATAATGTTAAAAATTCCCAAATTTATTATATTAACGATTTTATTATTAATTTAACACTTCTCATTGAAGGATAAATTATATTTGAAGAGAAAAATTTTCGCCTAGACCGGGACTCGACAACGTACATAAGAGAAAAATTTGCATCTAGATCGTAACTCGCCTCGGTAGCTCAGTTGGTAGAGCACTTGGCCCGGAAAGCCAAGGGTCCTGGGTTCGAGTCCTGGTCTAGGCAAAAATTTTTCTCTTCAAATATTATTATATTAATGATGTTTTTATTATTAATTTAACATTTCTCAATGAAAGATAAATTAAATTTGAAGAGAAAAATTTTTCGCCTAGACCGGGACTCGAACCCGGGACCCTTGGCTTTCCGGGCCAAGTGCTCTACCAACTGAGCTACCGAGGCGAGTTACGATCTAGACGCAAATTTTTCTCTTATATACGTTGTAATTCCCTATCGCCAAATGCTTTGAAACCATTGTTTCTATCTTTGCAAATGGCGGCTTCTTAGTTAAGAAGACATTTATTGGAAATTTAACATTACTTTAAAAGCCAGTAAGGCCTCTAATGATGTTTTTATTATTAATTTAACATTTCTCAATGAAAGATAAATTAAATTTGAAGAGAAAAATTTTTCGCCTAGACCGGGACTCGAACCCGGGACCCTTGGCTTTCCGGGCCAAGTGCTCTACCAACTGAGCTACCGAGGCGAGTTACGATCTAGACGCAAATTTTTCTTTGAATTACAACGTATATAAGAGAAAAATTTGCGTCTAGATCGTAACTCGCCTCGGTAGCTCAGTTGGTAGAGCACTTGGCCCGGAAAGCCAAGGGTCCCGGGTTCGAGTCCCGGTCTAGGCGAAAAATTTTTCTCTTCAAATTTAATTATTATTATATTAAACCTCATAGTGTTATTTCCTACAAATATTAAATATGTTTCAAGGCTTGTTAGCCTCATCTTCAGTAGTTACAGATTGTTCTACTGTTACTGTCTGTATCTACTGAAGATGAAGCTAGCAAGCCTTGAAACACATGTCTAACAGAAACAATCATATGAGGTAAGAATTATACCAGACCACACTTTTTATTATCTAAATATTACTGTTTTTTTTAAATACAATAAATATTAAATATTACATGGAGTGAATTAATTTTTTTTATTAATAGTGAGTGGAGAACATATTTTTAATGACTCGCACCTCATACGATTTCATTAAAAATATGTTTTCTTTGAAATTGTATGAGGCGAGTCGTTAAAAATATGTTCTCCACTCACTCTTAATGATATAACCTCATAATGTTTACTTCCCAACATTAATTTATATATAATTTTTTTTTTAGTTTTTATATTAATTTTTGACTCTGAAATATTATAATGAGAATGGGTATTACAGTGTGTAATAGGATATAAAGTCAGTTCAAAGTATGAGGTCTTATCTTTCATATTTACAACTTCTCATCAATTATCTAGGCCTGTTAATGGGCTACATTAACCTAGTTTCACCGAGGAATACACTTACCTTTTTTTTCTTGCTTGATTCCTGTATTTCTCTGCGCAAATGATCAATAAGCTTCATCTGTTGTTTAATTGTAGCATCTGATTTATACTCTCGTTGCTTAAAATCTGCCTCCAGTTCTACTAGAGATGCTTCCAAGTCAGAGAATCTATACCACAAAAACAACCAAAAAAAAAAAAGCCATATGAACAAGAACTGATAGTCAATGTTTTTATTGACGATTTTATTATTAATTTAACACTTCTCATTGAAGGATAAATTATATTTTAAGAGAAAAATTTTCGCCTAGACCGGGACTCAAACCCGGGACCCTTGGCTTTCCGGGCCAAGTGCTCTACCAACTGAGCTACCGAGGCGAGTTACGATCTAGACGCAAATTTTTCTCTTATGTACGTTGTAATTCCCTCGTGCCAAATGCTTGAAACCATAGCTTCTATCTTTTGCAAATGGTGGCTTCTTAGTTAAGAAGACATTTATTGGGAATTTAACACTACTTTATAGCCAGTAGGGCTTCTATTGACGATTCTATTATTAATTTAACACTTCTCATTGAAGGATAAATTATATTTGAAGAGAAAAATTTTCGCCTAGACCGGGACTCGAACCCGGGACCCTTGGCTTTCCGGGCCAAGTGCTCTACCAACTGAGCTACCGAGGCGAGTTACGATCTAGACGCAAATTTTTCTCTTATGTTTTTATTATTAATTTTGTACATCTCAACGATGGATAAATCATATTTGAAGAGAAAAATTATACGCTCAGACCAGGACTTGAACCCGGGACCCTTGGCTCTTAGACCAAGTGCTCTACCACCTGAGCTACCTGAGCAAATACCAATCTAAACGCAAATTTTTTTCTATATACGTTGTAATTCCAGACCACCAAATGCTATGAAGCCTTTGCTTCTATCTTTTGCAAATGGCAGCTCCTTTATTAAGAAGACATATTTGGGAATTATACATTACATTATAAATGCCAGTATGACTTTTTTCGATGTTTTTATTATTAATTTCATACATCTCAATGATGGATAAATCATATTTGAAGAGAAAAATTATACGCTCAGACCAAGACTTGAATCCGGGAGCCTTGGTTCTCTGGACCAAGTGCTCTACCATCTGAGCTAACTGAGCGTATAATTTTCTTCTTCTTCTTCCTTCCAAGTATTAGGCCAAGGCCTGTTACGATCCTATAGAAAATCTTTCCCTCCAGCGTTTCATAGGACGGCGTATAATTTTTCTCTTCAAATATGATTTATCCATGATTGAGATGTATGAAATTAATAATAAAAACATCGAAAAAAGCCGTACTGGCATTTATAATGTAATGTATAATTTCCAAATATGTCTTCTTAATAAAGGAGCCACCATTTGCAAAGATAGAAAAAAAAAGGCTTTATAGCATTTGGTGGGCCGGAATTACAATGTATATAGAGAAAAAAATTGCCGTTTATATTGGTACTTGCTCAGGTAGCTCAGGTGGTAAAGCACTTAGTCTAGAGAAGCAAGGGTCCCGGGTTCAAGTCCCGGTCTGAGCGTATAATTTTTCTCTTCAAATAGGATTGATCCATCATTGAGACGTATGAAATTAATAATAACACATCAATATGATTTCATTGTTTAGCAAAACAACAATTTTGAATTATTCATTAATATTTAAAGGAAGTGATACTATGAGGTTTATTTTAATTATAATTGAGTTATAATTTAATACCTCACCTCATAATTGTAGATTTCTCGAAGACTAGTTTTGATACTTCTGTGTATCATCTTCAGCTTTATTTAACTGAAAATGATACACAGTATAAAAACTAGTCTTTGAGAAATCTACAATTATGAGGTGAGGTGTTTAATTCTAACTCAATTATAATTAACAATTTTGAAACCAGATAATTTTATTCACATGTAAAATTTTAGTGTGTGATTTTTTAAATATCTCTTTGTTTGGAAATATATAAAAAGACCTGAAGTCAATAGAAATTAAAAATATACGACAAATTCTAATTAAATGTTAAGAAGAACACAGACCAAACTTATTTATTAAGCCTTCTTCTTCTTCATCTTATTTATTAAGTAACACCTCATTATGTTATGCCCTATTGTATTTTCAAAAAAGAACTTTCTCCTGTTAAAATTTAATTTTCTGGAGTTAGGGGCTTTTCATACTGCATGATTCCATTTTACTGTAATCCAGCACAATGTAGACCATTATTTCAGCCATAAGCATTTATTTCAGTCAATGATACTTTCATAATTAAATATGGGAAATAACATTATGAGGTTCATAATTCATGAATGAATGAGTCATTTTTTATATCTTACCTCATAGTTTATGTAGTCCACTGCTGTGGTCTCGAGGTATCATCCTGCATTGTCATGCAGCGGGCCAGGGTTTGTACCCCGGTCAGGGCAGTTTTTCTGGGTGAGGTTTTTATCGGGGTTTTTCCTCACCGGTAAGACAAATGTCAGGGAAACTCAAAGGCCCAAACGGTCCCCAAAATCATATGGCCATCATCATCATCATCATAATCCTTATTATCACCATCCTTCACCGATGTGGAAAGCAACGGGAAGCTACCACACCTAAACAATTCCCTAGTAAAGCTGCAAGCATAGCATGAAAATGCTATGATTGCAGTGAAGGACCTGCCTTCGGGCAGAATTACTATGGTGGATAGTTTATGTTTTCTTAAACACGGTTGAAAATGGGAAGGATGTTTCCTCTTGAAAACTGCAGTTCCTGTGTTTAAGAAAACATGAACTATGAAGTAAGATATAAAAAATGACTCATTCATCCATGAACAATGGAACTTTGGTAGAAAATGTAATTAGATTATAATAATAATAAATAAATACCTAAAATTAAGCTGCTGAATTTGTTCATTGGCATCTTCTAGATCTCGATTTAGCTGGAAGTTAGTTTCCTTCACACTACTCAGCTGAGTGATGTGTTGAGTGAGCTCTTCCTTGAGAGCTTGGCATTCGTCTTTACAAGACTGTAGCTGACGCTGACAGTTTCGCAACTCTAATTCTCTCGTGCAACATTGATCTTCCAATTCTGCCACCTTAAATTACACAACAAAATACTTTTATTTTAGTATGGATGATTTAGGAAGCATCATGCCATATTTGTTGTCCATTTAGCACTATCCATGGAGCACGTGTTGACTTAAAGTATGTCACGGACGCGGACAACATTACTTCTTAGAGAAATGAAAGTAGGGAAAGATCTCCCGAATGCTCTAATACCATCAGAGTCGAAAAAACAAGAATTAGCCAAGAGAGGCTATGCACAGAAAAGATAAAAGTAAGGAGCAAAACACAAGTAAGTGGAAGCAATGTTTTGCTCAGCGGGTTGCAAAGGATAGTGAAGTGCATTCCATAACCTCTCCTATCCAAATCTCAACCTCAACCTGCTCGTGGTGCAACCTGCTTTTACAAATGAGGCTATGAGGACCGAGTAATGGCGGTATAACCACACCATCAGAAATAGAGGAAATGCTATTTCAACACTTATGCTGGCATGCCACGGCATAGAAATGATCCACAAATGGTGCTTGTGAGAATGGTAGGTGGATCCAAAAAATATATATCCTCCCGGCAAGGTCCGATGGACCCATTAACCAATGGCATGTGTGGCCCTCCAGTCATACCTGTGAAGTATTGCCTGTTGGATCCACCATAGAGAAATATTGGAGAGCAAGAACACTAATGGCATTCCCTACAAAAAAGACAACAGGAGCTAAAACAAAGAATACATCTCAAAAGAAGATAAGAGAATATAAAAGATCTTCAAAATAAGAAATATGAAGACATAGCGAAATATGCTGAAACAATAAAACATCTTATATTATTTTTGGTCTGGACATCTTACCTCAATATTAATGTTGATTTGTTCTTGACAAAAGAGCTGACTATTTGGG
The DNA here is from genome assembly GCA_030220185.1 of Diploptera punctata. Taxonomy (NCBI): domain Eukaryota; kingdom Metazoa; phylum Arthropoda; class Insecta; order Blattodea; family Blaberidae; genus Diploptera; species Diploptera punctata. Next base: position 1,283,906 of record JASPKZ010000793.1, read on the forward strand.
AAAAAATTTATATTCAGAAGAACAGAAACAGCCAAGGGTCCCGGGTTCGAGTCCCGGTCTAGGCGAAAATTTTTCTCTTCAAATATAATTTATCCTTCAATGAGAAGTGTTAAATTAATAATAAAATCGTCAATAGAAGCCCTACTGGCTATAAAGTAGTGTTAAATTCCCAATAAATGTCTTCTTAACTAAGAAGCCGCCATTTGCAAAGATAGAAGCTATGGTTTCAAGCATTTGGCGCGAGGGAATTACAACGTACGTAAGAGAAAAATTTGCGTCTAGATCGTAACTCGCCTCGGTAGCTCAGTTGGTAGAGCACTTGGCCTGGAAAGCCAAGGGTCCCGGGTTCGAGTCCCGGTCTAGGCGAAAATTTTTCTCTTCAAATATAATTTATCCTTCAATGAGAAGTGTTAAATTAATAATAAAATCGTCAATAGAAGCCCTACTGGCTATAAAGTAGTGTTAAATTCCCAATAAATGTCTTCTTAACTAAGAAGCCGCCATTTGCAAAGATAGAAGCTATGGTTTCAAGCATTTGGCGCGAGGGAATTACAACGTACGTAAGAGAAAAATTTGCGTCTAGATCGTAACTCGCCTCGGTAGCTCAGTTGGTAGAGCACTTGGCCTGGAAAGCCAAGGGTCCCGGGTTCGAGTCCCGGTCTAGGCGAAAATTTTTCTCTTCAAATATAATTTATCCTTCAATGAGAAGTGTTAAATTAATAATAAAATCGTCAGAGTTATGAATTTTGATATTCCGACCTTGTTTGGAGGTTCTTTGGCCAACCACAGGATGGAGCTGACATCGACATCCAGGTGGTGCAACATAAATTAAACCAGTCTGGGAAAGCTGACGATAAAACAGAATTGTTTTGAAACATGTCCAAGAACAAATCAACATTAATATTGAGGTAAGATGTCCAGACCAAAAATAATATAATTAAAATAACCTCAAAATATAACTTCCTAAAATTAAATATTAATAAAACATCTCCCTAGAAGAACAGCAGTAGCTCTCTTCTGATTAGAAACGGGCCATGACTGTCTGGATGACCACCTTCATAGAATGGGGATTGTCCCTAGAACTATGTGATGCTCCTTGTGTGGAGAAAATGTTCTCCTAAACAAGGAACATTTGATAAATTACAGGTGACTTGACCCCAAGAAAAAGGACAGGAAAGACAATGGTGTAAACCAAGATCCAGCCATTTGAAAACAACAACAGTATGGATGATTTATAATAGAAAATATAATATAAATTATTTCCCTAGAATTTCAAAATGGAAGTAAATTTTATATTAATTTATGATTAAATTAAAATGCTTCATACCTCTCCTCATATTCAGTCTTCTAAATACATCACAATTTCAAAGCCTGATTAGATATATTTCCTCTGAAAGTTAGACCACACTTAGGCTATATGTTAGTGCCTGCAACTCAATTTGACCCATTTACTGACTTAACCTTCCTGTTCCTCTGAAGTCTTCAAATACTAAATATTTTCTGATAAAAATTATCAATATTCACCTGTTGAGTGCGATCTTCGACTGTGGTGTGATAATTATCAACCTGAGCCTGAAGCACTGATATCTCATCAATTCGAGTCTGCAGGTCGGACTCAAGAGTACGAATTCTTGATTCTGCTCGCATTCGTAACGATTTTTCTTCATTTGTGGACTGTGAAGCTGTTTTCAGCTCAGCTTGTACTAATCCCAATTGTGTTTGTAAAGTTTTCCTGCAAATTAGATTTAGATAAAACTCTTTATATACACATAAAATAAAAAATGAAACTGTACAACAAATATATTTAATTAATTAAGTTATGTAGATAGGAAATAACACTATGAGGTTTTTTAATATTGTTTATTTTTTATTATTTCACTCACCTCATACTTCATAATTCATAGCAGACCCTGGGTTTCTTCATTGACATTCTCAATGCTGCGTCACGTTCACAACTGACGTCCAACGGCCGTTGGACATTGAGAAGGCCGTTGGACGTCAGTTGTGAACGTGACGCAGCATTGAGAATGTCACAAAAGATGTGAAGAAACCCAGGGTCTGCTATGAATTATGAAGTATGAGGTGAGTGAAATAATAAAAAATAAACAATATATTTAATTAATGTTGGGAAGTAAACATTATGAGGTATAATCATTAAAATTCATCGGAGAACATATTGTTTAAACAACTCACCTCATAAGATTCATGCTTCCATGATTTTGAAATCGCGATATCATGGAAGCATGAATCTTATGAGGTGAGTTGTTTAAACAATATGTTCTCCAATGAATTTTAATGTACAACAAATAACTAAGTATAAACTTAAAAGCAAATGGAAGAGACAGAATTAAAACATTTTAATTATTTTTAAAGTACTATTTAAAAATCTACAACCTCAAGAATAATGTATACAACTAACTCACTGGCACTATTGAACCCATAGGTTCATGGCAGCACGGACATAAGCTCTCCATACATACATATTCTGAGCTAATGTTTTCCAATCATTCCCTGTATAATCTACTTCCCTCAAATCATAGTTAATGTTATTCTCCCACCTCATTCTTGGTCTACCAACTAGGCGTTTTCTCTCTGGTTTTCCTACAAGAAGCTTCCATGCACGTCTTTTATTCTCCATTTGTGCCACATGTCCTGCCCATCGCAGTCTACGAGATTTAATTGTTCTTATGATATCTGGCTTCCTATAAAGACCATGTAGTTCACTGTTATGTAGTCTTTTCCGTTCACCTGTCTCTTCATCTCTCTTTGGTCCAAAAATTTTCCTAAGAACTTTATTCTCCTTTCCTCCCTTAAAGTAAGAGTCCATGTTTCGCATCCATGTAATATAACTGGTAGAATAATAGTTTTATATATTTTCAGTTTAACATTTTTTTTAAAGGGATACTTGCACCAGTAATTCCTAAACATATTCTTTCCTGAATAATACCATTTATCCCTCGGGATGTCCAACCATTAAAATGTGGTATTATAAAATTTATTGGTTTAGCATTAAATAATCTCATTGTTGTAAACAAAAATATGTTTAGGTAATCAATTGATTTGGTGTTTACTTGATGAAAAACCAATATTGTTATTAATTAAATAAAAATACAACTGTCAAAGTTTTATTTTTATGTAATTAATAAAATATATGTTTTTTAGGTAAACTTTTATCACTCATTAATAAATGAGTTGGAGTAAATGTTTTAACATCTCACCTCACAAAGTTGCGTGTCTTCACAATACCGGTTTCAAAAGTATAATTATTACTTCCATCTTCAGTCAAATTCCAAGAGTTGGTATCGTGAAGACACGCAACTTTGTGGAATTCCAACTCTTGGAATTTGACTGAAGATGGAAGTAATAATTATACTTTTGAAACCGGTATCGTGAAGACACGCAACTTTGTGAGGTGAGATGTTAAAACATTTTCTCCAACTCATTTATTAATGTAAATACCTCATAGTGTTTCCTCCAACTGTGATTTTAATTAAATTTTATCACTCACCTCATATTCTTTTTCTTTTTTAAATTAGTTTCGAAACTTTACACTTCAGTTCAATCTTCAGTAATTTCGTGACCACTGTTCGTCGAAGTTGTGACTGAGGATGGGCATGATTACGCTTGAAACCGTGGTTTCGTGAAAAGAATGAAATTTATGACATGAATTATATTTGAAGAGAAAAATTTTCACCTAGACCGGGACTCGAACCCGGGACCCTTGGCTTTCCGGGCCAAGTGCTCTACCAACTGAGCTACCGATGCGAGTTACGATCTAGATGCAAATTTTTCTCTTATATACGTTGTAATTCCCTATCGCCAAATGCTTTTGAAACCATTGCTTCTATCTTTGCAAATGGCAGCTTCTTAGTTAAGAAGACATTTATTGGGAATTTAACATTACTTTATAAAGCTAGTAAAGCTTCTAATGATGTTTTTATTATTGATTTAACATTTCTCAATGAAAGATAAATTATATTTGAAGAGAAAAATTTCGTAACTCGCCTCGGTAGCTCAGTTGGTAGAGCACTTGGCCCGGAAAGGCAAGGGTCCCGGGTTCGAGTCCCGGTCTAGGCAACAAATTTTTCTCTTCAAATATAATTTATCTTTCATTGAGAAATGTTAAATCAATAATAAAAACATCATTATGACATGAATTTTCAAAAAAACTTTTCCAATGAATTTAAATAAAAATACGTTGCTTGAAAGTTTACTGCAACTGAAAAAGGATTTCAGTTATGCAGATACTCTGGAACCAATACTATAGTTCAGTATGCATATTCATAAAGAAACTCTAACTTTGTCAAATAAAGAAAATGTATTAACCCATTGCCTTATTAATATTTTCCTCCATAGTTGCACCCATATTTACCATTTAATTTCAAGAAAATTAGCATAACCAAAAAACAATGGCTTATAACTTGCAATCTATCGAGAGAAATCAAGTATGTTATACACCATTGAATATATCGTTCTCTCAGCTTTCCAACGGTATATAACATGTCATACAATCTATTGACAAAACTAAAGAAACACTAAGAAGAAGCTACAGCTGCTCAGTCCGGCTCACAGCCGTCTGTGTAAGAATGGGCTTCACTTGATCAGCCGGCTGGGAGCTGTCTGTGTAAGCCAATGGGTTAATATTAATGCACATGGCAATAGAAAATAAACAATATTAAAATGTTACTCTATAGAAAAAATAAAACAAAACTTACTTTTCATTACTATGTGCCACATCCATTTCCTTATGTGATTCTATGACATTCTCATAATGCTCCAACTGTGCATCATTCATTTCACATACATCCTTAAGGACATTATAATTCTGTAAAAAAAAATATCCAAACAAATTCAAGCTTTTAATAAATTACTGCATTAAACCAATTAAAAATATAATTAGAACTATAGTAGAGCTTTTTTTTTTGCATGTAACCATCAGTTTAATATAGCTATTTAATTCTGAACTAGTGCAATGCAATAGAGCATTTTTTTCTAGGCCAGTATAGTAATTGTCTTTCTATGTTCTTATTATTAATTTCATACATCTCAATGATGGATAAATCATATTTGAAGAGAAAAATTATACGCTCAGACCGGGACTTGAACCCGGGACCCTTGGTGTCCCGGGTTCAAGTCCCGGTCTGAGCATATAATTTTTCTCTTCAAATATGAATTGTCTTTCTACTGTAAAACAATATATGGTATCATTTAAAAGTCAATAAAAGAACTTAAATAATTATTCCTACAATAAGATAAAACATCAGTCTGAAGATATCCATCATGATATGATCTCACATTTATTGAAATTATCGGATTGATGATCAGCACAAGGGGGATAATAACTACTCAATTTCTGCAGAAAATTCTATTTTGACACGGTAAAATTAAATATACAACTTTGACAGTTATTAAAAACTATATAATTATTAGAGCTAGGAATTTTAGGTGCAAAATTTTGATGAAAAAGGTGCAAAAAAGGTGCTTTAATTTAGCAGAAAAAGGTGCAATTTTTTAAATAAAAGTTGCAAATTTCCCATGTAAATTTACCAAAACCAATTACAACAAGTAACTAACGACACAAAATTCACGCATGTTGTCTTATATTAAAGAGTCTGTGAAAGTACTTACACTACTTACATGCTGAGTAACACGAATGCATTGATATTTTTCATCAATTGTTATTGAAATATCACAAAAAATGCACCTGATAACAGATCTGTCACTCTGAATTCCATCAGTACTAAACTTTTTAACATCACGTAGTTTATAGGAGTTCACTTTCGGTTTCGGCATACTGTATACTGCTAACTCAGGAAAATAGCAGACCGCACTAGTCAAATATTATTTTGAACTGAAACATTTATTCACGCACTCAACAACCTTCCTTGCTTGAACAATAGCTTTTGCTTAACTGTGGTGCAATGAGGTGCAAACTAATTTAAAAGGAATAGCCTAATATGATTGCACTGAAGTGGAAGTAATGTGATGTGGACTCATACCACATATCGTTACTAACCCTTGAAATTGTATTTCAATAAATATATATTTATATTATTTTGATAATAAAATGTTCCAAAGGAGGAAAAAAAAAGGTTTGAAAAGGTGCAAAATGTGCTTCCATTAAAGAAAAGGTGCAAAAAGGTGCTAGCATCGAAAAAAGGTGCAACTAAAACACAGTTAGGGGCATTTATTTAACGTTTTCTTTGCAATACTAGCTAATTTGAACATTATAGTAACAAAAAAAAAAGTGCAGCACCTAAAATTCCTAGCTCTAATAATTATATATAACCACACCTACACAGGTTGCTGCAAAGAAACACCGACAACGGAGGTGAGGTGGTATATTGAGATAGGTTGATCATTTTTAATAAGGTTCCAATGTCCAGAAATGATGTGTTTTCACACTATGAGTAACTAACTTCTCAACAGTTCCGTTAGTTGAATTTCAAGACTCAGTACTTGACAATACTCTCACAGTCACATCAAATTTTCAAAGTATCCATCTCCCATCTCATTGTAGAGCGTACATTGGCGGTGTAGTGATTGGTGCACATGTTCAAATATGCCTGGCCTCGTTTGAATTATTTCTGTAGCAGCATGGATTCGGGCTATACAATCCATACATGTCTCTACTGGAGCCTGATAAACAGACTGTTTCAAGTCGTCCCATAAAAAGTAGTCGAGAAGGTTAAGATCAGGTGATCTCGGAGGTCCTTGGGATTTGTCCACCTGTCAATCCATCGACCTGGATATGTGGTATCCAAATGTCTCCTCACATTGGCATCGAAGTGAGCTGGAGCTCCGTCATATTGTAGCCACATTCCGTTGCAAAGCCACGTATCACAGGTTCCATACCTGTGAGGTATTGTCAAGTAATGAATCTACAAATCTTCTTTCGAACTAACACTGATCTTGAGACATGACTAACTAGGCATAGTGTGGAAATGCATGATTTCCGGACATTGGTACCATATTAAAAAATTATCAACATCTCAATATACTACCTCACTTCCATAGTCGGTGTTTTTTTGCAACACCCTGTATATCTCTAGTAAAGTTACAAACATGGCATGATGAGTTTTTCCACGGTAAAAGACTCCAGACATAAATTATCCCCCCATTCGGATGTCCACGAGGGGGATACTGCAGAGGAGATATCATGCAGTCAAAACAACAGAAGAAAAGAAAGGATTGGAGCCTGGAATGTTGAGAACTCTTCTGCAAGCTGGGAAGCTGGCAAATTTGAAGGAAGAAATGAGAAGAAACAGAGTGGATGTGATGGGTATATTAGAAGAGAGGTGGAAACAAAGTGGTGAATTGTGAGTGATGAATTTAGAATGTTTTATTCCAGTGACGATTCTGAAGGAAAACATGGTGTCGGTGTAGTATTAGGACCATGTGTGAAAGAAAAAGTGATATCAGTGCATTATGTGGATAATTGGATGATAATGGTGAGGTTACAAGGGAAAAAAGTGGACTCAGTGATAGTGCAAATTTACATGCTCCAGAGTGGGTTAGCAGATGGAGAAGTGGAGGAAAGATATAACAACATAGAAGAGATCATTGAGAGAGAGAAGGGGGCATGTGTTATCCTAATGGATGACTGGAATGCAGGACCTTCTTAACTAAGAAGCCGCCATTTGCAAAGATAGAAGCAAAGGCTTCATAGCATTTGATGCTGGGAATTACAACGTATATAAGAGAAAAATTTGCATCTAGATTGGAACTCGCCCCGGTAGCTCAGATGGTACAGCATTGGCCTAGAAAGCCAAAAGTCCCAGATTCGAGTCTCTGCCTGGGCGAAAATGTTTCTCTTCAAATAATTTATCCTTCAGCGAGAAATTTTAAATTAGGAATAAAAACATCAATAGAAGCCCTACTGGTTTTATAAAGTAGTGTTTAAATTCCCGATAAATGTCTTTTTAACTAAGAGGCGCCATTTGCAAAGATAGAAGCAAAGGTTTCATAGCATTTGGTGCTGGGAATTATAACATATATAAGAGAAAAATTTGCATCTAGATTGGAACTCGTCCTGGTAGCTCAGATGGTAGAGCATTGGCCTAGAAAGCAAAAGGTCCTGGATTCAAGTCTCGGTCTTGGTGAAAATTTTTCTCTTCAAATAATTTATCCTTCAGTGAGAAGTATTAAATTAAGAATAAAAATATCAATACCTCATAGTATTAATTCTAAAAAGTCAAATACTTCTTACGTTTTATTTGAAGAGAAAAATATACACCTGAAGCGGGATGCAAACAGGATGTGTGTGGTTCTGTACACTGGCGATCTAAACTACTAAGCTACCAGGCTTCCATTCCAAACTGTATTATCTCTCTCCTTTATATGAATTCCCATGCACCAAGCCTACACACCCTCTAGCAGTTTCTTTAACAACAAGACTTAATTGGGAAATAGCACAATATTTAGCCAGTGAAGATTATTTTCAGTCTTATATATTAAATTACTTATTAATAGGGAAAGGTTTTGAGGTGCGACATCTTTCCAAAAATATATCTGTTTTCATATTAATAATTTAATATATGTATTTGGGGGGATGAAATAAAGCAAAATGAACACAATTTGTTGAACCTTTTCATGAGATTACTACATTTCACCCCTTTTCTCTCTTTTTTTTTATGCTTCAGCACCTTTCCTCCCACTCTTATCTACATTTTTAAAAGATAGGACAGAAAAAAGTATATTTTTTCTTCTTTAACAGCTTTTTAAAATAAAATTTATGTAATTTATACCATAGAAACAATGGTCAATCTGCAGAGTGAAGTCAACAATAGTAAATAATAAATGTTAGTTATTAAGGCATTTTGTCTGTACAGCCTTTGAAAAAAATGATGGTGCAACCCTTGACGGTGGAAAGTTAAAAGTTTTGAAGAGCGAATCACACTAGTAAGTTGTTACATGTGCTGTTTCCTTTGAGGTCAAATCCGGCGGTATAAGGGGCCAATCATAGATTTATACCAATCGTTATTGAAAGAATAAAAAAAAATAAATTTATTAATTTAATTTCTACATGCCGGACTGGTCGAAGGTGATAAGCCAGACGAAATAAGTACCTTGGTCGAAAGAGTGACGATCTTTCACCGTAAAAATACAACCGTCAAGAAATGCGGACATGGGTTCTACTGGGGTAAAATTTTCCGGAGGTCAAATAGTCCCCCATTCGGTTCTCCGGGCGGGGACTACTTCAGGGAACCCATGCCAAAGGCTCAAACACAGGGACATGTTCCTAGGAACATGGAATGTTAGGACTTTATACAATAGCGGGGCACTAGAGATATTAATGCGGGAATTAGATAAATCGCCCTTGGATATAGTCGCTTTACAGGAAGTTAGGTGGCCAGGAGAAGGCAGTCAGGAATCAGGAAGCTTTGCATTATACTATGGGGGTGCAGAAAGACCTGCATTTGGAACGGGTTTTTTAGTCAGAAGGAGGATCCTATCTGCTATCCGAGATATTAAGTTTGTTAGTGATAGGATATCATACATAATTCTAAAGGGTAAACGACATGATTTTATAATTGTAAATGTACATGCCCCCACAGAAGATAAAGATGACAAGATCAAGGATGAGTTCTATGACGAATTAGAATGCTTATTTGATAGCCTTTCACGATATCATATGAAAATTGTCTTAGGAGATTTTAATGCAAAAGTGGGGCGGGAAGATATATTCAAACCAACAATAGGCAAATTCAGTCTTCATGAAGATAGTAACGACAACGGGGTTAGATTAGTCACATTTGCCACATCAAAGAATCTCATTGTTAAGAGCACAACATTTCAGCATAAGGATATTCATAAATACACCTGGACGTCCCCAGATGGAGAAACTCGGAACCAGATAGATCATGTATTAGTGGATAAACGCTGGCACAGTAGCATCATCGATGTTAAATCAGTTAGAGGGACAGACTGCAATTCGGATCATCATCTGGTCAGAGTGAAAATCAGACAACGGCTAACGCTTATGAGAGGAACAAACGCGAAAGATGATTCTGTAAAATTTGAATTAAGAAACTTGAAAAATGGTGAAATACGGCAAGAATACCAAATCAAGATTGCTAATAGATTTGAAGTACTGGAATCTTCCGATGACAATGTGGCGAACGAAGAAGAAACTGATATAAATAAAGAATGGGAGGCTAAAAGAGATACTATTAAATAGTCAGCATCAGAAAGCATTGGTTGTTTAAAAAGGAGGCAAAACAAGAAATGGTTTGATGAGGAATGTGCCGACATTGTAAAGGAAAGAAAGCTAGCAAAAATGAAATGGTTACACGAGCCAAATGAGGTAAATTTAGAGCAATTGGGTAGTATTAGACGGGAAACCACCAAGCTACTAAAGAGTAAAAAGAGGGAATATTTGAGAGAGAAGATTAATGATCTTGAAATGAATGTCAAAAATAGGAACATTAGAGAGTTATATCAGGGAATTAGTATAGAGAAGAAAGGGTTTCAGGCTAGAACAAACATAATTCGGAATGAAAATGGGGATATGATTGCAGATTCCAGGAGTATATTAAATAGATGGAAAAGTTACTTTAATCAGCTATTAAATGTACATACAGAACAGGACATTGAGGAGGATAATTTGCAGACAGCAGAAATGCTAGTCGCAGAACCAAGTGCATTAGAGGTTGAATTGGCGATACGAAAATTGAAGATGTATAAAGCATCAGGTTCAGATGAGATCCCAGCAGAACTGATAAAATCAGGGGGAGAAAAATTGATGGACAAGATACGCTGGTTGCTTACTATGATTTGGGAAAAAGAAGCTCTTCCAGATGAATGGAAGGAATCAATTATCGTACCAATTTATAAGAAAGGAGATAAAACTGATTGCAACAACTATAGGGGCATCTCATTACTTTCAACTTCGTACAAAATTCTAACAAATATATTAGTAAGCAGACTTACTCCCTATATTGATGACATTCTAGGAGATCATCAATGTGCATTTAGAAGAAACAGGTCTACAACAGATCAGATTTTTAGTATAAGACAGATTTTAGAAAAGAAATGGGAATATAATGGTACTGTACATCAACTATATGTAGACTTCAAAAAAGCATATGATTCAATTAAGAGGGAGAAGTTATATAGTATCCTGCTGGAGTTCGGAATTCCTAAAAAGTTAGTTAGACTTATACGAATGTGTCTAAATGGCTCAACGAGTAGGGTGCGTGTAGGCAAACAGTTTTCAGACACTTTTGAAATCCAGAATCGGTTGAAGCAAGGAGATGCACTATCTCCTCTACTATTTAATTTTGTACTAGAGCATGCCATTAAATCTTTAGAGAATGAGGAAGGCCTACAACTGAATGGTATTAATAAGCTGTTAGTTTATGCTGATGATGTAGTACTACTGGCCGATAGCGAGGAGATACTAAAGGCCAACACGCACACACTATTGAGTAACACTAAGAAATTAGGACTGGAAGTAAATATCAATAAAACTAAATATATGGTCACACGTAGAAATACATTATATAATGGAAATGGACAGCTAATGACAAATGAGGGAAATTTTGAGGAATTGGCTGAATTCAAATACCTAGGAACAATAATCACAAATAGGAATGAGATGCACAAAGAAATTAAACATAGGCTCAATTCTGGAAATGCATGCTATTATGCATTGCAGAGACTTTTGATGTCCCAACTCCTTTCAAAAAACGTTAAACTGAAAATATATAAAACTATTATTCTACCAGTTATATTATATGGGTGCGAAACATGGACTCTTACTTTAAGGGAGGAAAGGAGATTACGAGTATTTGAGAATAAAGTTCTTAGGAAAATTTTTGGACCAAAGAGAGATGAACAGACAGGTGAATGGAGAAGACTACATAACAATAAACTACATGGTCTTTATAGGAAGCCAGATATAATAAGAACAGTTAAGTCCCGTAGACTGCGATGGGCAGGACATGTTGCGCGTATGGGGAATGAAAGACGTGCATGGAAACTTCTTGTAGGAAAGCCAGAAGGAAAACGCCCAGTTGGTAGACCAAGAATGAGGTGGGAGAACAACATTAAATATGATTTGAGGGAAGTAGATTATACAGGGAATGATTGGAAAGCATTAGCTCAGGATAGGGATGTATGGAGAGCTTATGTCCGTGCGGCCATGAACCTACGGGTTCGATAGTGCCAGTGATTAAGTTAAGTTAATTTAATTTCTAAGTTAAGAGAGTTATCAGATGACTGAAAGCAAGTAATGGTAACTTAAACCAATCAATAGTAAATTAGCACTTAATCCTGATGCAGTATTTGTATGGTTTGCTTCAGTAGAGCAGTCGGTAAGATGCTTTCTTGCGGCGACGCAAGCCCAGGTTCGATCCTGGTCAGGTATTTTTTAATAATGTCATTTTTTTATAATGCCTAAACATCACCAGGCTACATTATATAAATAAATGTGTAGATATAGGGAAACTAATTAATTTATATATATATAACATATAATGAATAACGATTGTAAAATTTTGTTTAAAAAACACGAGGCATAACAAGATTAATAAATTAATGAGTCATTTTAACATCTTACTTCATATTTCATGTTTTATCAAACATGGTAACTATATGATGTTTTTATTATTAATTTAACATTTTCTAAAATGAAAGATAAATTAAATTTGAAGAGAAAAATTTTCGCCTAGACCGGGACTCGAACCCGGGACCCTTGGCTTTCCGGGCCAAGTGCTCTACCAACTGAGCTACCGAGGCGAGTTACGATCTAGACGCAAATTTTTCTCTTATATACGTTGTAATTCCCTATCGCCAAATGCTTTTGAAACCATTGTTTCTATTTTTGAAGAGAAAAATTTTCGCCTAGACCGGGACTCGAACCCGGGACCCTTGGCTTTCCGGGCCAAGTGCTCTACCAACTGAGCTACCGAGGCGAGTTACGATCTAGACGCAAATTTTTCTCTTATGTACGTTGTAATTCCCTCGCGCCAAATGCTTGAAACCATAGCTTCTATCTATGGCTATAAAGTAGTGTTAAATTCCCAATAAATGTCTTCTTAACTAAGAAGCCGCCATTTGCAAAGATAGAAGCTATGGTTTCAAGCATTTGGCGCGAGGGAATTACAACGTACATAAGAGAAAAATTTGCGTCTAGATCGTAACTCGCCTCAGTAGCTCAGTTGGTAGAGCACTTGGCCCAGAAAGCCAAGGGTCCCGGGTTCGAGTCCCGGTCTAGGCGAAAATTTTTCTCTTCAAATATAATTTATCCTTCTATGAGAAGTGTTAAATTAATAATAAAAATCGTCATTGTTTCTATCTTTGCAAATGGCGGCTTCTTAGTTAAGAAGACATTTATTGGGAATTTAACATTACTTTAAAAGCTAGTAAGGCTTCTAATGATGTTTTTATTATTAATTTAACATTTTCTCAATGAAAGATAAATTAAATTTGAAGAGAAAAAACTCGCCTCGGTAGCTCAGTTGGTAGAGCACTTGGCCCGGAAAGCCAAGGGTCCCGGGTTCGAGTCCCGGTCTAGGCGAAAATTTTTCTCTTCAAATTTAATTTATCTTTCATTGAGAAAATGTTAAATTAATAATAAAAACATCATTAGAAGCCTTACTAGCTTTTAAAGTAATGTTAAATTCCCAATAAATGTCTTCTTAACTAAGAAGCCGCCATTTGCAAAGATAGAAACAATGGTTTCAAAAGCATTTGGCGATAGGGAATTACAACGTATATAAGAGAAAAATTTGCGTCTAGATCGTAACTCGCCTCGGTAGCTCAGTTGGTAAAGCACTTGGCCCGGAAAGCCAAGGGTCCCGGGTTCGAGTCCCGGTCTAGGCGAAAATTTTTCTCTTCAAATTTAATGGTAACTATAGTTTTCAAATGATCTTGTCATTCATTTTCAACCGCCATTATGACTTGAAAATGAATGACAAGATCATTTGAAAACTATAGTTACCGTGTTTGATAAAACATGAAATATGAGGTAAGATGTTAAAATGACTCATTAATTTATTAATTAAGAACCTCATAATGTGTTTCCCAATTTTAACTTTGCATAACAAGATTGTTTATTTCCACTACTAATGTAAAATGCGTCTGATTAATTTAAATTAAGACAAGTTAATACGTAATTTCATTATACAAGTAAGTCCTGGAGTATTGCATCACTTCATACAGACAGTCTCTAGAAGGGAACGGTTGTGGTCTAGTGGAGGGAGCTTCTATTTCCCATGCACGAGGTCACATGTTCGATCCCACTGTCATGCTTTTCTTTTTTTCTCTCTCTCTCTCGTCCTTATCTCAATTCATTTTCTATGTTTTGTTTCATTTTTTTTTGCTTTGTTTTATTTACAGCATTTATCGCACTACTTATATATGCAAAATTATTTTCCATTGCATGACACACAACAAAATAGAACGGATTTTAGTTTCTCAAATAGCTGTATACTTGTGAACTAAACAACTGACTTCTGGTCATGCGCAGTGGCTTCGTTCTGGGACTTGAAAATTATTTGTGTGCCAACAATTATTTCAAAGGCTGTACATTCTTACCTCTTATGGTTGTTTTTGTCGAACATATGTTTCAAGGTTTCTGAGCCTTGAGTCTGTAATCGCTGTCGATGGGGCTAAGAAGCCTTGAAACATGTGTTCCACAAAAACAACTATAAGAGGTAAGAATGAACAGACAAAATGTTTTAATTATTAAGATCTTAATTTCTTTACATCAAGAGCACTACATACCAATTCTAGACTGCTGTGTTTACTTTTCTCCTCTTCTAACTCAGACTGCAGCTTCAACTTCTCATCCTTCAGATCATTCATTGTCTCATATAACTGTTTTAATTCTGTCTGCACACTTGTCACCTTCTGTTCCAGGATCTTCACTTGCTTATTCGCCGAAGTGAGATCACATTGCAAGTTCTGTGCCGAGTTTCTAGTAGATTCTAGCTCTTTTATCTTCTCAGCAAACAAGCATTTTTCAACCTAACAGGTTAATTAAAAGTAAAGCATATTATAAACAGTATAAAACAATTTAATATTTAAAGGAAGTGACACTATGAAGTTTATTTTAAATAATAGGAGTTAGATTATTCATGACTCATCTTATATTTGCAGATTTCTTGACAGACTTAGGTTTCGATGCGTTAAGCATCATTATCAATTCTATCTAACTCTATGCATTAAGCATCATTATCAATTCGATCCTTAATGTGTCGTGAATAATCTAATTCCTATTATTTAGTATAAAACAAATCTGGTTTGAACATTAATAACTAATGAGTCTTTGAAATTCATCAGAGAACATTTTTTTGACAACTCACCTCATAAATTTTGTGTTTTTCATGATACTGCAGTTTCAAACATAATCACGTCATCTTCAGCCATAACTCCGATTGATTTAATATAACTAATAAGTCATTAAGTAAAGATTGTAAGCATGAGAATTTTGCTTATATAGCAAATTTTAGAGACAGGAATAAATTAACGATTTAAATCATTGAAAAAGGGGAAAATAAATAAAATGTTGCCAAAAACAAATTTTAGTAAATACATAAGTTCATTTATAGTTAAATATGGGAAATACAAAGAACAAATTTAGATCCATGAATTTTGAAATTCCTGCTGAATAGGACTTGATCTCAAAGTTCATTAAATCGACACCAGATAGCAAAGCTATAAATGAATATTCAAACAAAAATCCAGTAGTTGTAATATCGGCCGAGGATGAGAGGGATGTCCTCTTGAAAACAGCAGTTCCCATGTTTAAAAAACATGAAATATGAGGGAGATAATATGACTCATTCATTCATTGATGTAAGTTCATGTATGGAAAATAATCACATATTCACATGGCTACTTTAAAAATACTGATAGCAAATCTGCATCACTGCTGTTAAAAGTATCTTTACTCTACATATTTTCAGTTAGATTTACAAATAAATACATAAAATAATAAATAAATAAACAAAAAATCAAGTAAAAAGAATGATGTGAAACCAAAATTGTAGCATTCATTTTTAATTTAAATTTAACAATTTCAAAAATTTTTCAAGAAATTCAATATTACATTGGCACCGATAAATAAATTTAGCCTTGGTAACTTATTAATAACCAATAAGAAAATGAACACCCCAGATAGTAAAAAATCTGGAATTTATCAAATTGATTGTCGAGATTGCAATAAAGTATACATAGGAAAAACAAAAAGAAATTTGGACATTCGCACAAAGGAACACTTTAGAAATATTAAAAATGGTGAAATTGAAAAATCAGCTATTGCAGCACATAGTTTGTTGGAAGGTCATAGAATTGAAAAAGAAGCTAAACTTCTAAAACATTTGGAAAAACCTTTGGATTTGACAGTTTGGTAGAAAATATTTATACAGAAGAACAAATTTAAATCTATGAATTTCGACATTCCGGATGAACGTGACCTCATCTTGAAGTTCATCGAATCAACACCAGATGGCAACAATATCTCGAAGTTCGTCAAATCAACACCAGATGGCAACGTTATAGAGGGAGATTCCAACGAATATCCGGTAGTCATAATGGCGGTTGAAAATGAATGACAAGATCATTTGAAAACTAGAGTTACCGTGTTTGATAAAACAGGAAATATGAGGTAAGATGTTAAAATGACTCATTAATTTATGAAATACTTTGTATCAACAATGCACCTTGTAGAACTATTACTTAATAGTGGTCTAATTTAGATATGAATTTTTTTTAAATACTGCAGATTTTGTAAGAGTATCTATCAATACATTGTGATAATACTACATGAAATTAAATAAAAATGAAATACAGTTTGCTATATTAAACTTCAAGTACCATTATTGAACTTTTATAGGAAGTTTAATTTAAGTTGGATTAACTGCTTCATACCCAGTATTTTAAGTAGACCGTGGTTTCAAATCCTTGCAGATTTATCTACAGTACCCTCTCGTTGACCGATGTTAAGTCGATTAGAAGCAAGCCAGTGAATCTTTATAGAAAAAAAAAAAATTCAAATCTCCCTACAAAGATTAAGTGATATTTGAAGAGAAAAATTTTCGCCTAGACCGGGACTCGAACCCGGGACCCTTGGCTTTCCGGGCCAAGTGCTCTACCAACTGAGCTACCGAGGCGAGTTACGGTCTAGATGCAAATTTTTCTCTTATATACGTTGTAATTCCCTATCGCCAAATGCTTTTGAAACCATTGTTTCTATCTTTGCAAATGGCGGCTTCTTAGTTAAGAAGACATTTATTGGGAATTTAACATTACTTTATAAAGCTAGTAAGGCTTCTAATGATGTTTTTATTATTCATTTAACATTTCTCAATGAAAGATAAATTATATTTGAAGAGAAAAATTATATAAATTATATAATCAAATATAATTTATCGTTCATTGAGAAATTTTAAATGAATAATAAAAACATCATTAGAAGCCTTACTAGCTTTATAAAGTAATGTTAAATTCCCAATAAATGTCTTCTTAACTAAGAAGCCACCATTTGCAAAGATAGAAGCAATGGTTTCAAAAGCATTTGGCGATAGGGAATTACAACGTATATAAGAGAAAAATTTGCGTCTAGACCGTAACTCGCCTCGGTAGCTCAGTTGGTAGAGCACTTGGCCCGGAAAGCCAAGGGTCCCGGTCTAGGCGAAAATATTTCTCTTCAAATATAATTTATCTTTCATTGAGAAATGTTAAATGAATAATAAAAACATCATTAGAAGCCTTACTAGCTTTATAAAGTAATGTTAAATTCCCAATAAATGTCTTCTTAACTAAGAAACCGCCATTTGCAAAGATAGAAGCAATGGTTTCAAAAGCATTTGGCGATAGGGAATTACAACGTATATAAGAGAAAAATTTGCGTCTAGACCGTAACTCGCCTCGGTAGCTCAGTTGGTAGAGCACTTGGCCCGGAAAGCCAAGGGTCCCGGTCTAGGCGAAAATATTTCTCTTCAAATATAATTTATCTTTCATTGAGAAATGTTAAATGAATAATAAAAACATCATTAGAAGCCTTACTAGCTTTATAAAGTAATGTTAAATTCCCAATAAATGTCTTCTTAACTAAGAAGCCGCCATTTGCAAAGATAGAAGCAATGGTTTCAAAAGCATTTGGCGATAGGGAATTACAACGTATATAAGAGAAAAATTTGCATCTAGACCGTAACTCGCCTAGGTAGCTCAGTTGGTAGAGCACTTGGCCCGGAAAGCCAAGGGTCCCGGGTTCGAGTCCCGGTCTAGGCGAAAATTTTTCTCTTCAAATATAATTTATCTTTCATTGAGAAATGTTAAATGAATAATAAAAACATCATTAGAAGCCTTACTAGCTTTATAAAGTAATGTTAAATTCCCAATAAATGTCTTCTTAACTAAGAAGCCGCCATTTGCAAAGATAGAAGCAATGGTTTCAAAAGCATTTGGCGATAGGGAATTACAACGTATATAAGAGAAAAATTTGCGTCTAGACCGTAACTCGCCTCGGTAGCTCAGTTGGTAGAGCACTTGGCCCGGAAAGCCAAGGGTCCCGGGTTCGAGTCCTGGTCTAGGCGAAAATTTTTCTCTTCAAATATAATTTATCTTTCATTGAGAAATGTTAAATGAATAATAAAAACATCAAAGATTAAGTGATTGACATAACATCAGTCAACAAGAGGGTACTGAAGATGAATTCGCCAAGGAATTGAAACTTCGGCCTACTTAGAATACTGGATATGAGGAGATGTATGAAGCATTTAATTTAATTCAAGTACCATATTTTAATATTGTTTAGTTGTTTCTTCACTCACCTCATACTTCTTAACTCCCAAACAGACTCGAGTTTCTTCACTTCATTTGTGACATTCTCAATGCTGTATTACGTTCACTACTGATGTCCTATCCTGCAGGCCGTTGGACATCAGTTGTGAATCTAATACAGCATTAAGAATGTCACAAATGAAGTGAAGAAACTCGAGTCTGCTTGGGAGTTAAGAAGTATGAGGTGAGTGAAGAAACAACTAAACAATATTAAAATAAACCTCATAGTGTTATTTCCTACCTACATAACTTAACCATATTTTAATATTTAATCGCCAATGTATCTGAGTTTGTTCTCTGGAGTGAACCAGGTTTAAAAATAGGATTCCAAGAAAATCTGAATTTTATTAAGAGTTGCCATTCTGAACTTACTTCAACTTGTTTCCTTGCATTTTCCTCTTTCTGTCTCATTTCTTTCAGCTCATTCTGCAAAGCTGTAACCTGATCATGAAGTGCATCTAACTTGTTGCGTTCTGCCTGCAACTGATCAGCATTTGCATTTTTCTCCGTTTGCAATTTTTCCACCCACTTTTCCTTCTCTTTCTGCAGAGTCTTCACCTGCTCCTCTGCTGTCTTTGCTTCACGCTGAGCTATGCGCAAATCTATTTTAGCATCAGCGAGCTCCTTCTCTTTCTGTAAATTCATTCACATAAAATAATTACATATTATGAAACTCACGAATCGTGAATTATTCTTACCTCATACATCTATGTTTTTTAACATAGAACTCGCAGTATTGGGAAACATATCATTCCCATCTTCAGCTGTTTTCACAACTGTTTTCGTGAAAACAGCTGAAGATGGGAATGATATGTTTCCCAATATTGCATGCTCTGTGTTAAAAAACATAGATGTACGAGGTAAGAAGAATTCACAATTCATTTGATTCTTATTAAGAAAACCTCATAATGTAAAAATTCCCAACTTTATTATATTAATTATGAAACTCCTTTACAAATAATACAAAAATAATCAACTATTATATTCTAATAATTTTATACTGCAGATGATTTTCTTTCTATAAAAATTTTATTATATTCTCTTACTATAAGTATAATAAATTGTTCACATGCTCTTTTATACCTTACTTGATATTATAATTAATTTACAAAAAAATACTGATGAACTTTCATTATACATATGTCAAGGTGAAGATGAAAGAATACTTATAACTCAGATTTACTCACAAATTAGATTTAGATAATAAGTAACATTTTGATGCTATTATCAATTTTGAGGTTATATTTAAATATTAATACTTTCCAATACTGAACAATATTATTTTGAAAAGAGAAATTTATCCACCATTGAGATGTATGAAATGAACAATAAAAAACATAGAAAAATTAATGCTTGGACTGGGACTTGAACCTCAGACATCTGGTTTTACATATCAGTATGCAATCCATTACACCATTCAAGACACGATACATACATTAACATTTCTTGCATCATATACAATTCCCTATCGTCCAAAGGCAGATACACCATGCTACCAATAGCCAATGAATGGCTTCTATTAAAGAAGTATTTTTAATGAGAATTTTGCGCCACCTTTTTAAGCTGTAAAGCTTAATATATTTAATTAATGTTGGGAAGTAAACATTATGAGGTATAATCATTAAATTCATCGGAGAACATATTGTTTATGAGGTGAGTTGTTTAAACAATATGTTCTCCGATGATATTTAAAGCTTAATATTTTTATGTTATTTTACGTTATATTTGTCCCGATGACAATATTATTTTGAAAAGAAAAATTTACACTTGAACCGGGACTTGATCAGAAAAATATGGTCTTTATAGGAAGCCAGATATAATAAGAACAGTTAAGTCTCACAGACTGCGATGGGCAGGACATGTGGAATGAAAGAGGTGCATGGAAGATTCTTGTAGGAAAACCAGAGAGAAAACGCCCACTTGGTAGACTAAAAATGAGGTGGGAGAATAACATTAACCATGATTTGAATGAAGAAGATTATACAGGAGATGATTGAAAAACATTAACTCTGGAAAAAGATAAATGGAGAATTTATGTCTGCATGGCCATAAACCTACAGGTTCGATAGTGCCAGTAAGTTAATAATATTGTTCAGTATCGCAGTATCGGAAAGTATTAATATTTAAATATAACAAAATATTAAGCTTTACTGTTTAAAAGGCAGTGTAAAATTCTCATTAAAAATACTTCTTGAATAGAAGCCATTCATTGGCTATTGGTAGGGCCATCTATCTGCTTTCAGACGATTAGAGAAAGAGGAAAGAAATGTTAACGTTTGTATCGTGTCTTGAATGGTGTAATGGACTGCAACATCATTAACAGAAAAGTTTATTTTTTACTAGAGGATAGGATCTTATCTTATACCACAACCTAATTGTATAGTCATTTAGGAATTTTGAAGGGCCTCAGTAAAACAAAATCTGATTTATAGTCTTCTTGAGTAGTATTTTGACACAATGCTAGCATTTGTAATAGAACATACCTTCCACAATTTGTCCTGGGTAGTCTTAGCAACATGCTTATCCAAAATGGACACTTCTCGTACTTTCTCTACCTGTGCTTCCAATTTCTCTACTTGTGCCACTAAAATTGCTTTCTGATTCTCTAATTCTTTCACAAGAATGCTCTTGTCTGTGTTATCCACTTCATTATTTTTCTCTCCTTTCAATTTTTCATTTTCCTCTTCAAGACGTTTCAGTCCTTGTTCAAGGCGCTCTAGCAACCCTTCCAGTGTCTCCAATTTGTGAGAATCTTCCTCTGAAAATCATGGTAAATTCATATACAACTTTTTGATAAAAATCAGTAAATCAGTAGAATAGTTTGACTACAATCCAAAATAATTCAAACCTATATAAAGTATGCACAAGAAAGATTCTTATACAGATAATTATATAAAAATCTTCAGGTTTTAATCATATTGCAGATGAACATGTAATATTCGACAGTTTAATATACAGATTAACAAACATTCCATTAAGTGAACAAAATTTTAAGAAAGAATACAATCACATTTTAAACATAGCTATGTCAATATTTAATTTTAGGAAGTTATATTTTGAGGTTATTTTAATTATATTATTTTTGGTCTGGACATCTTACCTCAATATTAATGTTGATTTGTTCTTGGACATGTTTCAAAACAATTCTCTGTTTTATCTTCAGCTTTCCCAGACTGGTTTTATTTATGTTGCATTATGTTGCACCACCTGGATGTCGATGTCAGCTCCATCCTGTGGTTGGCCAAAGAACCTCCAAACAAGGTCACCCTCCATCGGAATATCAAAATTCATAACTCTGTTTCTGTTCTTCTGAATATAAATTTTTTCCCAAATAGTCAGCTCGTTTGTATTTTCTAACTGTTTTAATAATTTAGTGTCTGAATTTATATTATGTTTTTCAGACCAAACATGAGCAGCAACTGCAGATTTTTCAATTTCTCCATTTTTAATATTTCTTATGTGTTCTTTGGTTCTAATTTTTAGGTTTCTTTTTGTTTTCCCTATATATATCTTTTCACAACCCATGCATTCAATTTGATATATTCCTGACTTTTTATTTTTATCAGTTTTTTCATTTTGTTGGTTTTTATTAGTTTATTTAAACTGTAGTTATTTTTTGGTGCTAATTTAATATTAAACTTCTCAAATATATTTTGAAATTTATTATGTACCCAGGGGTGATATGTGAATTTCCTATATTTTTTCATAGGTGGTTCTTCTTTTTCAAGATTACTTCTGTTTATCATTTTTGTTTTTTATACTTTTCTATCCTTTTATGTACCATTTTTTCATCAAACCCATTTTCTCTTGCTACTTTGATTATGTGTTTTTTCTCATGTTTGAAATCTTCTTCGTTTAAGGGTAAGTTTACCAATCTATGAGTTAAAACTATTAAATGCTGCTAATTTATGTCCAATTGGATTGAACCCTGTTGATTTTATAAAATTTTCCGTATGAGTTTCTTTCCTATGAATCCTGAATTCAATTTTTCTTTTTTCTTCGTTTCTGACCAATTTAAGATCCAAAAAAGGTATTTGTTTATTGTCTTCTATTTCTTTGGTGAATTTAATGTTTGTACTCTGTAAATTTAATAGTTTTAGGGAATCTTCTACATGTTTTTCTTTAACAATACAAATTATATCATCAACATATCTACTCCAAAATTTAAACATTGTGGGATGTGCTTTGGTGATTTTACATTCAAAATCGCTCATAAATAAATTTGCCAGGAAAGGTGATAATGGTTTCCCATTGAGAGCCCTGATTTTTGTCTATAGAAATTCCCATTGAATGTAAAAAACATTTGGTCAATGCATAACGCAGTTAATTTCAAATAATCTTCTTTGATCTCTCTGTCTATGTTGTTTTTCTTAACCAATTGTTCAATATCTCCAAATTTTTTGTTTCGGTACATTTGTGAATAGTGAAACTACATCAAACGAAACCAACCTATCTGTGGGTTCAATTTCCACTTTTTCTAATTTCTTAACTAATTCCAATGAATTTTCAATCTGCAGACTTTCAAAATTATTAATTCTTTTAATTGATTATTCAGCCATTTCGAAATTTTGTAGGTTGGTGATCCAATATTGTTAATTATTGGCCTCATTTTGTTTCCCGGTTGTGAATTTTGGAAGTCCATGTATATTAGGGTTTCTTGGGTTGCTTACTTTTAATTGAAATTTTTCTTTCTTGGATAGAATTTTAACATTTTTAAAACAGTTTTCCACTTTTTTATGGTTTTTGGTAGGGGTCATTCTTAATTTTTTCATACTCTTTTTCTTTCAAAAGTTCTTCCATTCTATTTTGATAATCTTCTTTGTCCAGAATTATAATTTGGTTACCCTTATCTGATTTTGTATATACAACATTTTGGTTATTTATTTCTTTGAGTGTTTTTAAATTCTCCTTACAAACTGGGTTTTTATTTGTATTCTTTATTTTATTCAAAATTTCTTCACATTTTTTTCTGATGATTATTTTTTCTTCTGTAACTAACCCTTCTATTGAATTTTCAATGTCCACTATGTATTCTTCTATTCTATTGGAATAATCTATTGCTGTTTTTAGACCGTTTTCTAACAATTTTGTCTCTTTTAGGTTAAAGGTTGCCTTTGAAAAATTTTTAACATAATTTCTGGTGGATTCTGATTTTTCTTCATTTCTGGTTTTATTCTGATGTTTGATTTTATTTGATGTATTCTTCTTTCCCTTTGATTTAGTTAACAATTATTTATCTTTGTCTTTTGTTTCTCAATTTTCTTTTCATGGTTATGTTCAAAAAGTGAAAAATTTATTTTCTAGGTTTTCCCACATGATGTTTCCTAATATTTTAGACAATTTGATATGTAACAAATAAATTTCAATATCCAGATTACTGATCATTTCAAAGTGTTTTATTCTTTTCTAGTTTTAGTAATTTGTTCTCCAAAATTTTTTGTTGTTTGCTGTTATTGTTATGCTTAACGGTTTTTCTAATGAACATGGGAACCAATTCTAATTTTAGACATTGGTTGATGAATTTAATGTCTGCTAATCTTTTAAATTTCTTTAAAAGATTAGCAGACATTAAATTCATCAACCAATGTCTAAAATTAGAATTGGTTCCCATGTTCATTAGAAAAACCGTTAAGCATAACAATAACAGCAAACAACAAAAAATTTTGGAGAACAAATTACTAAAACTAGAAAAGAATAAACACTTTGAAATGATCAGTAATCTGGATATTGAAATTTATTTGTTACATATCAAATTGTCTAAAATATTAGGAAACATCATGTGGGAAAACCTAGAAAATAAATTTTCACTTTTTTGAACATAACCATGAAAAGAAAATTGAGAAACAAAAGACAAAGATAAATAATTTGTTAACTAAATCAAAGGGAAAGAAGAATACATCAAATAAAATCAAACATCAGAATAAAACCAGAAATAAGAAAAATCAGAATCCACCAGAAATTATGTTAAAAATTTTTCAAAGGCAACCTTTAACCTAAAAGAGACAAAATTGTTAGAAAACGGTCTTAAAAACAGCAATAGATTATTCCAATAGAATAGAAGAATACATAGTGGACATTGAAAATTCAATAGAAGGGTTAGTTACAGAAGAAAAAATAATCATCAGAAAAAAATGTGAAGAAATTTTGAATAAAATAAAGAATACAAATAAAAACCCAGTTTGTAAGGAGAATTTAAAAACACTCAAAGAAATAAATACAAAAATGTTGTATATACAAAATCAGATAAGGGTAACCAAATTATAATTCTGGACAAAGAAGATTATCAAAATAGAATGGAAGAACTTTTGAAAGAAAAAGAGTATGAAAAAATTAAGAATGACCCCCTACCAAAAACCATAAAAAAGTGGAAAACTGTTTTAAAAATGTTAAAATTCTATCCAAGAAAGAAAAATTTCAATTAAAAGTAAGCAACCCAAGAAACCCTAATATACATGGACTTCCAAAAATTCACAAACCGGGAAACAAAATGAGGCCAATAATTAACAATATTGGATCACCAACCTACAAAATTTCGAAATGGCTGAATAATCAATTTAAAAGAATTAATAATTTTGAAAGTCTGCAGATTGAAAATTCATTGGAATTAGTTAAGAAATTAGAAAAAGTGGAAATTGAACCCACAGATAGGTTGGTTTCGTTTGATGTAGTTTCACTATTCACAAATGTACCGAAACAAAAAACTTTGGAGATATTGAACAATGGTTAAGAAAAAACAACATAGACAGAGAGATCAAAGAAGATTATTTGAAATTAACTGCGTTATGCATTGACCAAATGTTTTTTACATTCAATGGGAATTTCTATAGACAAAAATCAGGGCTCTCAATGGGAAACCCATTATCACCTTTCCTGGCAAATTTATTTATGAGCGATTTTGAATGTAAAATCACCAAAGCACATCCCACAATGTTTAAATTTTGGAGTAGATATGTTGATGATATAATTTGTATGTTAAAGAAAAACATGTAGAAGATTCCCTAAACTATTAAATTTACAGAGTACAAACATTAAATTCACCAAAAAATAGAAGACAATAAACAAATACCTTTTTTGGATCTTAAATTGGTCAGAAACGAGAAAAAAGAAAAATTGAATTCAGGATTCATAGGAAAGAAACTCATACGGAAAATTTTATAAAATCAACAGGGTTCAATCCAATTGGACATAAATTAGCAGCATTTAATAGTTTAACTCATAGATTGGTAAACTTACCCTTAAACGAAGAAGATTTCAAACATGAGAAAAAACACATAATCAAAGTAGCAAGAGAAAATGGGTTTGATGAAAAAATGGTACATAAAAGGATAGAAAAGTATAAAAAACAAAAAATGATAAACAGAAGTAATCTTGAAAAAGAAGAACCACCTATGAAAAAATATAGGAAATTCACATATCACCCCTGGGTACATAATAAATTTCAAAATATATTTGAGAAGTTTAATATTAAATTAGCACCAAAAAATAACTACAGTTTAAATAAACTAATAAAAACCAACAAAAATGAAAAAACTGATAAAAATAAAAAGTCAGGAATATATCAAATTGAATGCATGGGTTGTGAAAAGATATATATAGGGAAAACAAAAGAAACCTAAAAATTAGAACCAAAGAACACATAAGAAATATTAAAAATGGAGAATTGAAAAATCTGCAGTTGCTGCTCATGTTTGGTCTGAAAACATAATATAAATTCAGACACTAAATTATTAAAACAGTTAGAAAATACAAACGAGCTGACTATTTGGGAAAAAATTTATATTCAGAAGAACAGAAACAGAGTTATGAATTTTGATATTCCGATGGAGGGTGACCTTGTTTGGAGGTTCTTTGGCCAACCACAGGATGGAGCTGACATCGACATCCAGGTGGTGCAACATAATGCAACATAAATAAAACCAGTCTGGGAAAGCTGAAGATAAAACAGAGAATTGTTTTGAAACATGTCCAAGAACAAATCAACATTAATATTGAGGTAAGATGTCCAGACCAAAAATAATATAATTATAGCTATGTCAAATGATTTTTGAAAGAAGGTAACAATAAATAAGTTGAAGAGGTTCAAACAACAAAAAAGACTTAAAGAATACACCACTTACAACCTGATTCAAAAGAAAGGAAACAATTCAAGAAAATTACTTACCATCCTGGAACACACAGAAAATTTAAAAAAGTATTTAACAAAAGGAAACAATTCAAGAAAATTACTTACCATCCTGGAACACACAGAAAACTTCAGAAAGTATTTAACAAATTCTATATTACATCGGTACCGATTAACAAATTTAGTCTGAGTGGGTCGAGGGTTCAAGTCCCGTTGGGGTCAGGATTTTTAAACTGACCCAAACCCTCTGGCAGCACTATGGCCCTAGGGTCGACTCAGCCTCTAACGGAAATGAGTACCAGACGCTTGTTCTGGGGGTAAAGGCGGCCGTCATGCAGGGCTGACAACCCGGCTGACATAAAGTGCCGATTGTCTAGAAAATGTGGGAGCCTTAACCTCCTACTACCCCAAGGGCCTCCTGAGGCCTGTTGTGGGATCACTTTACTTTACTTTACTTTTTAATCTAGTATTATTCAAATTCATCGGAGATCATTTTGTTTTAACAACTCACCTCATAGGATTCATGCTTCCATGATATCGCGATTTCAAACACAGTCATGTTCATCTTCAGCCATAACTCCGGAATGTTTACTTCCCAAAATTAATTTAATATAATCTAGTATTAACTAATAAAAAGGTTAATGTTCCAGATAGTAAATTTATCAAATTAGTTGCAATGACTGTAAGAAAGTATATATAGGATAAACTAAAAGGAATTTAGAAACTCGTCAACACTTTAGAAATATTAAAAATGGTAAAATTGAAAAATCTTCAATTGTGGCTCATAGTTTGCTAGAGAATCACAAAATTGGATGAGAAACTAAACTTTTAAAACATTTACAGAAGCCTTTGGAATTAATAATTCAGAAAAATATATACATTCAGAAGAATAAATATAGAGCAACGAATTTTGAAATTCCCGATGAGAATACTTTGATCTCCAAGTTCATAAAATCGAACCAGATGGTAGTTTGGAAGATGGAGTTAACGGCAAAATTTCGACAGCTGGAGTTTGACTTAGGATGAAAGAAAATTGCCTTTTGAAGCCAGTATTGTGAAAACTTGCAACTTTATGAGGTGAGATATAAAAAACATTTTCTCCAACTCATTAATAAAAAGGTATAGATGTTAAATTCCCATTAAAAGTCTTCTTAAATAAGAAGCTGTCATTAGCGTGTCGAGCAACAGTTTGCAAGCCTCTGACACTCTTGGGAATTTCTCTTATACAGAAAAATTTGCATTTAGAGTTGAGGCCTTAGAGCAACTCAGTGGCAGAACATTAGCGTAAAAAAGCTAAAGGTCCTGGGCTCAATGCCATCTGACAACTTCTCAAAGTATTTTTGAGATTTTATACATTACTTTTAAGCAGTAAAGCTTCATATTTTGATGTTTTATTTAAAATTAACGCTTTCCAGAATTGGACATAGTTTTATTTTACAAAGAAAAATTAAAGCTCAGACTGGAATTCGAATACTGGTCTGAGCATTTATTTTCCTTCTAAAATAGAAGAAAAAAATTCCTGCTTGAACCTGGATTTGAATCCAAAATCTCCAAGCTGGGGATCTTGAGTTTGAATCTCAGTTCAGATACAAATTTCTCTCTATAGATATATTAGATACATTTATACCTTCTTTATCCTTAGCCTCTTGTAGGCGAAGAACCAATTTCATTTTTTCGCCGCTGGCCTCCTTCAATTCCTTCTCCAACGTTGCCACATGAGCTTCACGTTCTGAATCTCGAGCCGAAACAATACTTTCACGAGACATCAGTGATTCACTTAATTCTCCTTCCAAATCCTGTAAAATTGAGGAAATAAATTAAATGATGATTATAAAAATATTTACAAAATTCTCCAATTCTCACATTATTTAGAATTAATAAATAATACTTACAACAATCTTAGTTCTTAAATTACTGCATTCCTGTTTTTCTCTGCGTAATTTCTCCTCTAATTCTTTTATAAGGATTTTGGTGGTAGCTTCTTGATTCTTTGCAGCAATGTTAGTCTGCTCAGTGAGCTCCTTCACTTGTTGCTGCAGTACAGCAGTCTGACGATGATATGACTCCAATTCTGAAGTCAATCTGATTATTTCACTAGATTCTTTTTCTTTTAGAGATGAAATCTGAATATTAAAAACCATAACCAATATTATTTCTTACAAAATTTAAACATTCTGATACAATTATATTATTTTTAGTCTGATCATCTTACCTCAATATTAATGTTGATTTGTTCTTGGACATGTTTCAAAACAATTCTGTTTTATCGTCAGCTTGTCCAGACTGGTTTGATTTATGTTGCACAACCTGGATGTCAATGTCAGCTCCATCCTGTGGTTGGCCAAAGAACCTCCAAACAAGGTCACGCTCCGTCGGTATTTCAAAATTCATAACTCTGTTTTTGTTCTTATGATTATAAATTTTTCCGTCCACCGCTGGGTCTCGCAGCAGGCCCGGGTTCAATCCCCGGTCGGGACAGTTTTTCTGGGTGAGGTTTTTATCGGGGTTTTTCCTCACCTGTACAACAAATGTCAGGAAAACTTTAACGCCCAAATGGTCCCCGAAATCATATGGCCATCACAATCATCATCATTCATATTCATCTTAGATTAAGCTTAGGATTAGGGACTCATATCATCGGGGCAACGTAACCCCGCCTTCCAGGTGCCCCAACCTCAGAAGTGGGTTACAAGTATGCCATGTCAGGAGAGAAACCAGGAATGTTGAAAAACAACCTGGGGCATTTGCGAAAAAAAAAAAGAAAAAAAAATATATATATGTATAAATTTTTCCCAAAGTCAGCTCTTTTGCATTTTCTATTTGGGGAAAAAATTATATTCAGAAGAACAAAAAACAGAGTTATGAATTTTGAAATACTGACGGAGCGTGACCTTGTTTGGAGGTTCTTTGGCCAACCATAGGATGGAGCTGACATCGACATCCAGGGTGTGCAACATAAATCAAACCAGTCTGGACAAGTTGAAGATAAAACAGAATTGTTTTGAATCATGTTCACGAACAAATCAACATTAATATTGAGGTAAGATGATCAGACTAAAAATAATATAATTAAAATAACCTCAAAATACCACTTTCTAAAATTAAATATTATTCTGATACAATTTTTGTTTTATACTGTATTTTTTCTAAGGAATGAAAGATCCTGGCACTATTTTCAAACCACACAACCTCCCCCTTCTAGAAGAGGTTTGTGTGCCAATCTTATATTAAACTTTTAAATATTTTTTTGAAACTTGTGGTGTTTCAATGAATGGTATTAAAAAGTTTGATATAAGACTGGCACTGAAGAATGAATACAGCCTAAATAGGATAATTAAAACCAACAAAAATGAAAAAAAAAAAATGAAGCAGAAAACAAATCAGGAATTTACCAGATCAAATGCAGGGATTGTGATAAAATGTACATAAAAAAAAAACAAAAACAAATTTGAAAACAAGGGTGAAAGAACATCTTAGAAATGTCAAAAATGGTGAAGTGGAAAAGTTAGCAGTACCTGCTCATGCTTGGTCTGAAAAAAGCATCTAATTGATACAAAAGCCAGTCTAATTAAACAAACAGAAAAACAAAAAGAACTCAGTTTGGGAAATAAAATCCATATTAAAAAAAAAAAGACAGAAAAACTTTTGAATTTTGAAATTCCTGCGAATTCTGATTTGATCCGGAGGTTCATCGGTCCACCAACAGAGGGGGTAAGAAGCAGTTCTCCTGATCGACAAGAAATTACTGAAGAAGAAGCTGCCCAGGCTTCAAAACTGGTATAATTAGAAGACTGGATACGAGGTGAGGTATAAAACATTTTAATTTAAATCTTAAATTTAGTTATGACGCTGGAGGGAAAATTTGCTATAGGATTGTAACAGGCCTTGGCCTAATACTTGGAAGGAAGAAATTTAGTTACGCTTAATGTTTTATTTTAGGAAGTAATATTTTGAGGTTCTTTTAATCAAGTTATTTTGTTTGAGTCTGTAATATCTTACCTCAATCATTAATATTGAGGTAAAATGTTGTAGGCTCAAAATAACTTGATTAGTTATGCTTATTTCCCCATAGATGTCATATGGTTAGCATACTAACCCAACGAGACATCTAGTAAGCAACTAAAGTAATAAATGGATGATGAAGGTTGATAAATTTTGTTACAAGGCCTCTTTTTCAGGCTTAAGGTTCTTTTAAGAGCCTGAAAATATCCAGACTCAGGACCCATTGCTTAAAGTTCCTCCCAGAGGTCTTGTTCCTTGGATTTTTCCATTCTAAAAAAATCCATCGACCCTGGCCAAGTTTGAACCCGTGACCCACAGGACTAGAGGCAAGAAACATAACCACTAGACCATCGCACCCAACAATGTATTTTAGAAAAGTGCTTAATAGTTGCAATTATATGAATAATAGTATTAATCTATACTTCTAATAATCACGTTTGAACACCGTTGAGGTTAAAATTATTTCAGTTATAAAAATGTTTGTACCTTATATAACACAGTTGTCCTCAACTATAATCATTTCTGTTATAATCTTAGTTATATTATTAAAATTTAAAGCTTTTCGAAGACATGCTTCATCTTCAGGAACTTTCTTGATACTGAAATTATATAAATAAAATACATAAATAATTTGAGTATCAAAAAAGTTCCTGAAGATGAAGCATGTCTTCGAAAAGCTTTGAATTTTAATAATATAACAAAGTTAATACAATAAATTTGGGAATTTTTACATTATGAGGTTTTCTTAATAAGAATCAAATGAATCGTGAATTCTTCTTACCTCATACATCTATGTTTTTTAAAAAAGCACAGTTTATTAGAGAATCGTAGAATTGAAAAAGAAGCAAAACTTTTGAAACATCTATCTAAACCTTTGGAATTAACAGTTTGGGAAGTTTGATTACAGCAGCACATAGTTTATTAGAGAATCATAGAATTGAAAAAGAAGCAAAACTTTTGAAACATCTATCTAAACCATATTTGAAGAGAAAACTTTGGGAAAAGATATACATTAAAAAAAAACCATACTAGAACCATGAACTTCGAGGTTCCGAACAAGCCAAGTTTGATTACAAAGTTCTTCAAAGGTATACCAGATGGCAGTTTAGAAAATTACTTCTTCAAAAGTACACCAGATGGTAGTTTGGAAAATTACCGGCAAAAGAAAAATTGAGTTGTGAAAACAGCTGAGGATGGAAAAGATTTTTTCTGATACTGCAGTTGTGTGTTAAAAAAACATAGATGTATGAGGTAAGAAGAATTCACAATTCATTTGATTCTTATTAATATAACGAAGATAACAGAAATTATTATAGTTGAGGACGACTGTGTTATGTAAAGTACAAACATTTTTATAATTGAAATAATAGTATTAAGTAGTGTAATTTCTTTTCCCGTTTATAGAATCCAGGAATCAAAATTAGGCTGGAAACTAAAAACTAAACATTGTAGCGATTAATATGATAGGAGACATATAAACTAAGATACAACTCTAATATGCATGGAGCTGAAACTAAAATGTTCCGAAATATATTAAATTGTTATTAAAATTAAATAAATCTATTAAAAAGAAATGAAAATAGAATATATTACTAATATCGCTATAAAATATGTATGTGGAAAAGTAAAAATATCCAGGTAAAAATTCCACCTACATTTGCTTAGAATAAATACTGTAAAACGCTACCTGCTATACAAATGACAAATAAAGAGGTATTGTCAGAACTCTACCTACTACACAACTTACAAATAATATAGGAACACAAAAAGGGTATTGTCAAAAGAATTTCAATTAGCAGTCTATACAACTAATAAGAAAAGATAACATTAGTTAGCTATTAAAAATATTAAAAATCTATTGACCAATTCTTAGAAACCAATTAACGCTACAAACCAATTCAAAGGAATGATGATAAAGAATTTCTACCTGCCTAGTACAGACAACAAAAGACATTCATTCACCTCTAGAAAAGATAATCTCTTAACATTGACAGTTTACAAAGAAACTGATAAACATTTTTCTATTAAATATCAAAGAACCAATTTACCCAGTTCTTAGAAATGTTATACATACTAGTAAATAATATTATAAAACATAAATATATATTCAATTGTAAGGAGTGGATTCGAGAAAAGTAGGAGGAGCCACCGCCTTTATAAGCGAGAACTTATATCAAAATACACTCACTATCACTATCAGTGTTGAAACATAGTAGATCTGCAGACCGCGATCTCCGATTCAATTAAAAATCGCTTGCTATCACTCTCAGTGACTCTGTATTCAGTGTTGGAACATCGTAGACCTGCAGACCGCGATCTCCGATTCAGTTTAAATATTAGATTCGTCCGAGAAATAGTTAAATTTAAAGTTATAGTCCGTTAAGCATTTGGAATTTGAAAATATTGATTCGAGCACGTGGACCTCTAAGCATTTCATCTACTCCACTCATAGATAAAACTTTGTAACTGTATTATCAAAAGTGTATTTCTCCGTAAATAAACAGTTTCTTGGATTCGTTAAAATTGAGTGTACATTTGTACATTGTTCTTTTGCTTATAAAGAGTTCATAACCCTGAGATCTCTTGCCTACCACCGAGCTCCGGTACAACATTATCCATGGAAGTGCATTTGTTGTGAGAATAGACTAACATAGCTCGAGTATATGTGAAAATTAAACAGTAAACATTTAAAAATTCCATAAGAAACAAACCTCTGCATCTTTTTCAGCCATGTCACTTTCCATTTTAAGCAGCTGCTGTTGCAATTCAGAGTGAAGTTTTGTTTGTACAATCAGTTGTGACTTAATTACTGCCACCTGATTCTGATTTACTGCAGTGATCTGTTCCAGTTTTGACTCTACTCCAACAATACTGCGCCGATTATTTTCCCTTGACTTTGCCATTGTTTCTTTATTTTCCTTAACAAGTGCCTGAAGTAACTTGATTTCACTATGAGCAGACTTCAATTCTTCTTCTTGGATATCTACTTTACAAATCAGCATATTGTTGGTAGTGCACAGATCCGTTATTTTCTGCACATGAGACTGAAATTTCAAATTAAAATTTACTAAATAAAAGATGATATAGGATATTTGTATAATTTTAAATCCTTATCTATTTAAAAAAAACACATATTCATTTTCTTTCATTAGAAGACACTATGGCCTAGGAGAAGATACATTGTTATTTCTTACAATCAGGAAATTTAGATTAACGATCATAATAATTTACTTTGGTTGTCTTAGCTGCAAAGCTCTAGGACCTGCAACAATGACGGAAAGGAATTTGAAAACAGATTTTCATAAAAAATGAATGGGAAGTTACACTATCAGGTATACATCACTAATTAAATATAAATTATGTAGGTAGAAAATAACACTATGACGTTTATTTAAATTAAATTTGAGTTGTTGTGATTCATCGACAATGTCACAAATTCAGTGACAAAACTCGAGTCTGCATAAAAATCAAGAAATATGAGGTGAGTCGAAAAAAAAAAATAAATAAATAAACTCAAATTTAATTGAACATCACTAATTATTAATTAACATGACGATTTTATTATTAATTTAACACTTCTCATTGAAGGATAATATATAAAGAAAAATTTGCATCTAGATCGCAACTCGCCTCGGTAGCTCAGTTGGTAGAGCACTTGGCCTGGAAATCCAAGGGTCCCGGGTTCGAGTCTCGGTCTAGGTGAAAATTTTTCTCTTCAAATATAATTAATTAACATATTTGGTTTGTGTATTCTTACCTCTTATGGTCATTTTTGTTGAACATGTTTCAAATTATATTTGAGTTGTGTTTTTTGACTCACCTCATATTTCAAAATTTAACATATGATTTAAGATTTATAATTTATGATTCTGAGAAAGCGGGTGATAGTCTTCATAACCTGCTCAGGCAAGAAAATTCATCTTATGAGGTGAGATGTATTACCAATTCAGTTATAGTCTCAAATTGTATATTCATACTGAAAAAACTAGCTGTCAATATTACCTCTATCTGCTTCTCGAGATCTTGTATCTGTTGACGATGTTTTAATTCCCATTTCACTTTGGTCTCTCGTATCATATTTATCTTCTTAAGTTCATCTGCTTTACGATTATTCTGCTCTTGCTCCATTGCACGTAACAAATTCTGCACAAAGAAACATCTGATATAGAGCAATTACCAATAGAGTTCCTACGGATGTTTTTGATGTATTTGAATTAACATTTTCCAATCTTGGATAGAATCTAATTTAAGAAAGAAAAATTAACATTTGAACCTTAGACCTTTCATTTTCCATATGAGTGTGCTGTCCATTACACCATTCAAATGATGATACATACGTTAACATTTCTTTCAACTAATACAATTCTCGTTCGCGTGAAGGCTAATAGCCAAATTTTAATTATTGAACTTTTATAGGAAGACATCAGTCAACGAGAGGGTACTGAAGATGAATCCACCAAGCATTTGAAACCATGATCTACTTAGAAGACTGGATATGAAAAGAGGTATGAAACATTTTAATCCAATCTTAATTTGAATTAATTCAAATAAAAACATCGAGAATATGAAGCTTTACAGCTAAAATGTAAAGTATAAATTTTCAATAAAAATACTTCTGAATAGAAGACATCAGTTGGCATGACGGTAGCGACAGCTATTAGCTTCGGAAGAACAAGAATTGTATAAGTTGAAAGAAATGTTAACGTTTGTATCGTCATTTGGATGGTGTAATGGACAGTGCACTCGTACGGAAAACGAGAGGTCCAGGGTTCAAAGGTTAATTTTTACTATGAATTAATTTTTCTTTCTTAAATTATATCCTACAGATGTTCCCCATCCTGTCTGCAGCACTACACCTTGTCTCAGAATCAAGATATTTTGGGAAGCACAAAGGAGAACAGAGTTCATCTAAGTTCGTGGACAATAGATTACTATTAAGTTATGTAAGTAGGAAATAACACTATGAGGTTTATTTTAATTTTGTTTAGTTGTTTCTTAACTCACCTCATACTTCTTAACTCCCAAGCAGACTCGAGTTTCTTCACTTCATTTGTGAGATTCTCAATGCTGGTCAGAAAAACATAGAATAGAAACCGAAACAAAATTACTTAAACAATTGGAAAAACCGAAGGAACTCACAATTTGGGAAAAAATTTACATATGCAAGAATAAAAACACAACTATGAATTTTGAAATACCCGGTGATAAGGAGAGGGGATTGATTTGGAAGTTTGTCGGTCAGCCATCAGATGGCACGGAGGTCAGTCAGCAGGAGAAGAGGCCGTTGGTCATCTGTTGTGAACGTAATACAGCATTGAGAATGTCACAAATAAAGTGAAGAAACTCGAGTCTGCTTGGAAGTTAAAAAGTTTGAGGTGAGTTAAGAAACAACTAAACAAAATTAAAATAGATTACTATATCTATTACTACATTTAATCTTGATCTTGTATTTGTCACAGTAATGACAATGAAACACACAATCTATCAAAATTCTTTTCTAAATTTCCAAATATATTTAAAAAAAAACACTTTCCTTAGCTTTAGAAATATTAACCTACATCTTGGTTTAATGTTGTACTTTAATGATACTGCAAGAATAAAACAGATAGGAGATACATACTGCATGTTCATTTTTCAACTGTTCACATTTTTGTTCCAAGCTGTCTCTAACAGCTGTAACAATTTCCAACTGTTGTTTCTGCATATCAAACTTCTTTTCCTTGTTGTCAATCTCCTTGATCCTGTAAATAATGTTACAAACTGCTTATTCAAAGTTAAAATTGGGAAACACATTATGAGGTTCTTAATTAATAAATTAATGAGTCATTTTAACATCTTACCTCATATTTCATGTTTTATCAAACACGGTAACTATAGTTTTCAAATGATCTTGTCATTCATTTTCAACCGCCATTATGACTACCGGATATTCGTTGGAATCTCCCTCTATAACGTTGCCATCTGGTGTTGATTTGACGAACTTCGAGATATCGTTGCCATCTGGTATTGATTTGATGAACTTCGAGATGAGGTCACGTTAATCCGGAATGTCAAAATTCATAGAAATTCAGAAGAACAAATTTAAATCTATGAATTTCGACATTCCGGATGAACGTGACCTCATCTCGAAGTTCATCAAATCAATACCAGATGGCAACGATATCTCGAAGTTCATCAAATCAACACCAGATGGCAACGTTATAGAGGGAGATTCCAACGAATATCCGGTAGTCATAATGGCGGTTGAAAATGAATGACAAGATCATTTGAAAACTATAGTTACCGTGTTTGATAAAACATGAAATATGAGGTAAGATGTTAAAATGACTCATTAATTTATTACAAACTGCTGTTTAAAAGGCTACATTTTATACTGAAGACAGTTCACTTTTATAATATACAACGAATTCAGATAAAAATACTTTTTTCTTTATTCTGATACATAAATTTCATTTTATGAGATGAAGTGTAAAATTTTAAATTCATATCTGGATTCTATCAATAATAATATTTAACCACATACCTTCTCTCGTGTTCTTGTCCCATATTATGAAGTTTTTTTTGCAAATCCTCAATTTCTTTTTTCTGCTTTGCCACAG
Source organism: Diploptera punctata (assembly GCA_030220185.1). NCBI lineage: Eukaryota > Metazoa > Arthropoda > Insecta > Blattodea > Blaberidae > Diploptera > Diploptera punctata. The sequence continues at coordinate 1,321,421 of JASPKZ010000793.1, forward strand.
TATCTCCCAGACCCCTCGTTATCTCAGGAGATGAACCATTTGTAGCTTTACTCCTACAAAATATTGCATTATATGCTTCCATTAACAATATTTCTAAACAATTCAATCTGGTATTATCAATATTCATTTAGAAAAAAAAATTAATAAATTATTAGAACTTATCTATTGATGATAATGCCATTTTATGTATGTGCAATTAAATTATAATGGGTGTCCCAATACGAACGCCAGATTTAATAATGCACAAAATAAACTATATTTGAAAGAAATGACATATACATGAGCACAAAGGGTATATGTTCCGATTTAAGTATAGAAAATGACATCTGACATACGTCCATCATGAGACGCTCTACAGCTAGTGACTCTGTCTATGAAATTTGTGATTACTTTTGCACAGTCTTGCGCTGACATGTCAAATTTCCTGCTTCAGGTCTTGTATGGTTCGGGGATTGTGTTCATAAACCTGCGATTTGATAAACCCCCAAAGAAAGAAGTCACATGACCTTGATGGCCAGTTTTGGTCACCTCGGTGCGATTCCGGTCTAAGAGCACGAAACCTTCGAACAGTTTGAGCATAACACACACAATTCTGGTAATGTAAAGTAAAGTGATCCCACAACAGGCCTCAGGAGGCCCTTGGGGTAGTAGGAGGTTAAGGCTCCAACTTTTTCTAGACAATCGGCACTTTGTCAGCCGGGTTGTCAGCCCTGCATGACGGCCGCCTTTACCCCAGAACAAGCGTCTGGTACTCATTTCCATTAGAGGCTGAGTCGACCCCAGGGCCATAGTGCCGTCAGAAGGTTTGTGTCAGTTTAAAAATCCTGACCCCAGCGGGACTTGAACCCTCGACCTTCCGACTTGTAGCTCAGTGCCTTAACCACTACGCTATGGCGTGCCCCCATTCTGGTAATGAGTTTTCACAATTAAAACTCATTGTTCAGCAGTATAACACTCCATATCCAGTAATTGCAACAAATATAGAAAACAAAAAGTGTAGGTACAGTGCTGGCAACCTCATAGTAAAAAAAATGGCTGCCAATTCAAATCTGGCATTCTTATTGGGGCACCCTATATATTCTACCTAATGAATTCAATTTGATTTTCAAATTCCATTCCTAATTCACCATAAGTCAATATTTTTCCTATTTGTGCATTTAATTCTCTCTTTAAAATTCATCGGAGAACATATTGTTTAAACAATATGTTCTCCGATGAATTTTAATGATTATACCTCATAATAATAATAATAATAATAATAATAATAGCTTTATTTTACCTGGCAGAGTTAAGGCCTTAAGGCCTTGTCTACCACTCAACCACTCTACTTCCCAACATTAATTTAATATAATTCTCTCTTATTCTAAGTTTAAGTAGAAAAATCTAAAAAAAAAATAAATGGAAATACTCAAACCTCCATATAATAAGGAATGATATAATAATAGACTCATAAAAAAACAATATATCTCTATGGTGCTGGCAAATTTACCTTAATAATCGATGTTTTTATTATTAATTTCATACATCTCAATGATGGATAAATCATATTTAAAGAGAAAAATTATACGCTCAGACCGGGACTTGAACCCGGGACCCTTGGTTTTCTAGTCCAAGTGCTCTACCATTTGAGCTACCTGAGCAAGTACCGATCTAAATGCAAATCTTTCTCTATATACGTTGTAATAGAGATTGGTACTTGTAATTACAACGTATATAGAGAAAGATTTGCGTTTAGATCGGTACTTGCTCAGGTAGCTCAAATGGTAGAGCACTTGAACTAGAAAACCAAGGGTCCCGGGTTCAAGTCCCGGTCTGAGCGTATAATTTTTCTCTTTAAATATGTTACCTTAATAATATTAAATGTCCTGTGCCATGGTTGAGTGGTAGAAGACATCATGCCTTGATGGAGAACTACAGGACTTAAGTTGTGTCCCTGTGGGTAAGAAACTTTCTCATGGAACTTTGACCAGTTCAGAACCAGTGCTCACCAGCACTATGAGGAATTTGGGTAGCTCCAATAAGTAGCAGCTCTTGGTGAGAAAACCAGTTATAACTAGTGTGCAGATCACATATCATCCCTATACTAACTGGATAATTTTCCATATATGTTATTAACACATTTGGATGTGAGGCCAGCAGTCAGATGGTACGCTAAGGGTCTTCTAGTTTGTTATGCAATGGAGTTTTATATAAGTAAAAAGAAATTTGATGTTCCTATTGGAAGTTCAAATAGCATAACGGTTACCGCACTGACGTATAGAGTCAGAGGTCCAGGGTTCGACTCCCAGTTCAAACCTTTTTTTTCTAAAATAAAATAATTATTTATATTTACTCATTTGTTTCCATTATTTATACTCACTCATTTGTTTCCATTTCTTGAACGTATGTAAATCCAACAAATGGAAGATTATCTCCAGAGAATCCCTTTTTCGTCTTAAAGCTTTCAATAGATGGTGTTTGTGGTTCTGGGTTAAACTCGTCAAAATTTGAAGTATCATCCTCCCCATTCACTATTGGGATAAAAGGTGGAACAGCTAGAAGAAGCAACAAAAATAAATCCCACAATAACATTTTGTTTAAAAAACATCTACACTGCTTGTAAATATGCTTTAGGCAAAAACAGGGTAAACAAGTAGCTAAAATTACTTATTTTAGGAATTCTCACTATGAGGTATATTCATTAATGAGGTGAGTGATAAACATATTCTACCTTAATAAGTAGCTAAAAGTTATTCTTTTCAGATTAACCAACAAAAGATACTTTGAAAAATAATTATTAGAATTAAATGAATGAATTGGAAATATATACCTCACCTCATATTTTGTTCTCTCACCTGGACATGTTTTGTGAACAGCTTCACCATTCTCAAGTAATATCCTACCCAGATACTAGTTGAAAATGGTGAAGATATTTACAAAATATGATGCATGCCATAGCGCAGTGATTAAGTCTCTTGACTCAGCCTCTAATGGAAATGAGTACCAGATGCTTGTTGTGGGGGTAAAAGCAGCCGTGACAGGGCTGACTTCAAGTGCCGATTGTTCAGAAAAAGTGGAAGCCTTAACTTCCTACTACCCCAAAAGGCCTCCTGTGGCCTATAGTGGGATCACTTTACTTTATCTAGGTGAGGTAACAAAATATAAGGTATTTACCAGAACATAATACAATCTTTTTTTTAATATTTAAAGGAAATAATACTATGAGGTTTATTTTATCATCATCATAGTACATTCACAAATTTAGCCATTTGTTGACCTGTTTCGGCCTCAATAGAAACACCATCCAAGTCTTTTAAGTGGACATCCTGGTCTTCTTCTTCCTGCAGGTTGATAGCTTAACAATTGTTTGGGTATCCTGTGATCTTTCATTCGATGAACATGTTGAATCTATCTTGACTTGTAATCAGAAATTTTGTTTTCTGAAGGTCCTACGTTTTGGATTTCTTCGTGTTGAGACTTGTAAGTAAAATTGAGATTCCTTAGGACGGGTTACTGGCTCGACGCTAAGTAGTCCAGTGGTAGGGCTGCTACCTTTTAGTCTCTGGACAGACATTAGGATACCGCATTTACTCAGTTCACGATGGAACGGTTATATTGTCACGAGAAGGTGAGGATAAGAATTGGGTAGGAGAGGTTATATACACATCACTACCCATTACAACCCTGGTTTATTTTAATTATTATGAATTCGATTTTTTGTGACTCACCTCATATTTTTAGTTTTTCTAAATTTTCCCACGTTGATTGACCTAATTTTTAGTTAATTTAAGGTGCAGAAAGTATAACTCAGTATCTATTTTACATATCATTGTGTAGTGTTTGTTTTTTTCTAATTTTAATATTTTAATTTCTAATATTTTTTTGATGCTACAAATATCAGGTGAGTCACAAAATATCTAACTCATAATAAATATGCCAACCTTTTCTCCGAAATAAAAAAATGATGACTCGTCTTAAATTTGCAGAAGAGGAAAAATATGTTGTATAGTAGGCTACATACGAGTAAGGCGATGGCTGTTGAGGTCAAGGTTTTAACGCTGAGCAGTACACTATTGCTAGCTAGGAAATGATGCCCAGACACAACAATAGACAAATAATATGTGGCAGAAATTGAATGTAACATGATAGCCAATAGGAAAACTGGGAAATATTGCTTTGGTAAAAAGCATCTTAACACTTATGGCATTAAAAAAATCATAACAGTAACAATAAGTGGATAATTTAAAATAAAAACATTGTATGTAAGAGATAGTGATGTGCATTCTATAACCTCTCCTACCTAATTCTCAACCTCACCTGCACGTGGTACACCCTGCTTTTAACTAATGAGGTAATGGGGACCGAGTCATGGCGGTATAACCGTTCCATCAAATATGGAGGAAATTCCATATTTTGAACGCCTGACTAGAGGCTATAAGGTAGCAGCCCTACCACTAGTCTTGCTCTGTGGATGGCTGGTAACCAACCCAGGGGACTTCCTACTACTCGAAGAAACTTAAGCAAAGACTGGAATGAACGACAAAGCAAGAAATAAACATCGGTGGAAAGATCAAGACCATCTTCGCTAGGTTTACCGTACAGGTCACATGGCCTAAAACGAATTTGTTCATGATGATGATGACATTGTACGTATGGTAATACTTACTTTCTCTCAAGGTATTCCAGTTGATAGAAGCAAAGAATGGATGTTTTATCAACTGTTCATGTCTGAGTCGTGTAGAAGCTTCCTTCAGAAGTCCACTCACCAGGTCTCGGTATAACTGCGAAGCTGTACAGTCTTCAGAGAAATTCAGGCTTGTTTGATGGTTCATTATGTTATTGTATGTCATTGTAAGTTGATCTCCTGAGAAAGGAGTAAATCCCAGTACCATCTCATAGGCCACAATGCCCAGCGACCAATAATCACACTCAACCTGAAAAATAAATATTTCTTCTTCGAATCATTATTTTAATATAACTACAGTATTTTTAGTGAATAAATATAAGTCAAACATTTTCAAGAGAATAATATTTATGAATATGTCGGGAAGTTCAGAACCAAACTCAGTTGATTTTCATGATTATTTAACTCTTGTCCCAAATGGTAGTCAATGACCAATCATGTTTCAATGAATTTTGTTTTATAACGAATGACAGTTGTGTTTCACCTCACTCTTTATCAGCTCCTGCTTTTGTGATAAAGAAAGCTCTTCATTTTTACATGCTTTATATTAGCTTGACCTGAATCTATGTAATGAAATCTTTGAACACGATTTTCACCCACTTAAAAACATTGGATCGATTTGAAACTTTGTATACTTGTAAAGGACCAGTAACAATACAATAATTTCATAAATTTTTTTCTAAAATCCTGGCCAGAATCATCAGAAAAATAAAAAAATAAAAACCAGTATAATAGGTTGCGGACTTATTGACTTTTTAGTCAATCATTGTAAGAGCTCAGTTGGTAGCGCGGTGGACTGTAGAGGTATATAATTTCAATAATCCATAGGTCGCTGGTTCAAATCCGGCCTGGAGGATTTTTTTAGAAGAGTATTAAGCATTACATTTTCATGAGATACCGGTTTTTGACAATCAATTAAACTAAAAATTAAAAAAATAGATAATAGTTTAAAAAAACTAAAACAACATACTTTATTAGAAAACCAAACTAAAAAATAAAAAAAATAAATAATAGTTCTAAAAAAACTAAAACAACACGCTTTATTAGAAAACCGAACTAAAAAATGAAAAATAATTTTAATTTCCAACACACTTGGGATAAAATTAAAGTGATCAACAAAAAAATCATCTCCAACACATCTAGAATAAAACTAGAGTTATCTAAAAAAAATAATAATTTTACCATCAAAAGCGTGAGGTGCTTTTTATCAATTAATATATTTGACCAAACAGATGAAAGTGAAAGGGCTGGAATGTATGGTGGATGCTGGAGCACCTCCCAACCAAATTTGTTAATTTTCATACAGAGAGAAGCTGCAACATGGGAGCGAGCATTGTCAGGAAGAAGTTTGACATTGTCAGCATTCATGTCATAGCATTTGTCATGAAGGACATGATGCAACTTTACCAAAATTTGTATGTAGGCTGCAGCATTAATAGTGGTCCTGTGTCGGACAAATTCCACTGATAAAACACCACGCATATCCCAGAACACTGTCAGAAGCACTTTCCTAGCAGATGCATCAATTTGATTTTTTTATTTTCTGCGGATGTAGCATATTTCCACTCCATAGAGGCCTAATTTGTTTCAAGCATGTAGTGGTATGACCACAACACATCACCAGCAACATTTCCTTTCAGAAAGTGATGCCCTCCTGCAGCGTAATGCATTAAGGGTCGAATCTTTGAACGCATTAGACCGTAAAAGGCATTCTCGGCTGAGAAAGTTTTATCCTAATACGATTTTGCTTACTCAGAAATCTATTCATGCAATAATAATTCGTAAGCTACCTGACGAGGTAACTTAAGATCATAGCTTAGGATAGAAACTTATCATGAGAATCCCGAAGGGAACTGAGTAGTTTGAAACCTTGCCTCTTTATCCAAGATGTCGGACCTTGAAGACTTCGATCATGTTTTCGGTATATGTGGAAACGAGGAATTTGATAGAGTCTACCAAAGAATTCAACTGGAAGAACAGGAGAATCGGCGTAATATTGTACGATGCAGACGTTGTTGTATACGGTATTATTTGTGGGACCAAGCGTAAATGTGTTCCTCTATAGCAGACGAAAATAACGGAAGTGGTTTCATTGCTGAGAATTCTGGGTAATTTCTTGCCAATATTACAAAAACGACAACTTTCATGCATGACCAGTTTGTGGGTAGCTAATTCGATCTTTGCACTTGCTCACGGTGAGTCAGCTCACCAGTGATTGGAAGTAATTTGAGTAGAGACTAATGTATTTGCATACGACCCTAAGTGGTCCAAGCTTGTCATCATTCACACCTCATTTCATTATCTTCTTCATATTTACAAAAACATGAGGTGAGATGTAAAATCTGATTAATTTAATTATTGTTAAATAAAACTTTATAGTCTTCTTTCATAAATATATTAATAATAATATAACTTACTCCATAACAACCAATATCTTTCTTGTTTCCAAGATGTGCCTCCATGGACTGCAGAACTTCTGGTGCTATGTATTCTGGAGTACCTACTGGCATCTGACTCATTACAAATCCACATGGTGTTAGCTTTGCTGCAGAACCAAAATCGGCAAGTTTTAAATGTCCGCACATGTCTATCAGAATATTATCTGGTTTAATATCTCTATGCACATAACCCATGTTGTGTAGACTGCGAATGGCAAGAACAAGTTCAGCCAAATAAAACCTGCAAGATTTCATCAAACAAATAGTAAATAGTGTCAGAAATTACTAACCACGACTTTGAATTCTGTAGCCAGAGATCATGAGTTATAGTCCATTTGTTTATAATAAAAATAATTGCACAAACCTTGCCATGTCTTCTTCTAGAATGCCACTGAATCTATCAAGCAAAGATAACAGATCTCCACCTGGATGGAACTCCATCACCAGATACAGGCTGTGCTTATCTTGGAAAGCATACTGTAACTGAGTCAGCCATGGAGAATTTGCATGAGCCATAATGTCTCGCTCCTCCTCATAAAAAGCTGCCTGCAACAATGAATAAGATTGAATGAGCTTAATGATGTAAATATTAAGCAAGTTTGTATTAGTGGTTACCGTGCTCACCTCTGGTTCCAGGATAGATGGAATTTTAAGGTGTAAAAATCTCGAGAATGGAATTCTTTGGAAGAAAAGGGAAGTCAGCACTGGAGTAAGACAGGGATGTGGACTTTCACCGGTGCTTTTCATTATATATATATGAATAAATTAATAAACGAATGGAGCAAAACACGAGGATATATACCCATCAATAGGAACCTCAAACTCGATGCTATTCTTTTTGCAGACTATTTAGCTCTTCTGGCACTTTCCGAAAATGATTTGCAAGGATCAATTTATAATTTACAAAAAATAGCTGCCAATTTTAATATGGAAATATCAATTAACAAAACTAAAATTATGGCATTTCATGGGAAGGACCCCATACAAAGTAACATCTGTCTCCAGAATAAAATTTTAGAGAGATCTAATCAATTTAAATATCTTGGATATTATCTCTCTATCTGGGATGAAAAGGATATCCCTGAAAAAATTACTAGTTATAATAATAGTTTGAGACTTATTAATCAAGTTATGAAACCATCACTTGTACAAAAAAACACCAGATTACGTTTATATAACACTTTGGCTAGACCAGTGTTGACCTATGGTAGTGAAGCATGGACACTAAAAAGACAACATGAAAGCAGAATAACGGCTTGTGAAATGAGATTCATGCACACAACAGCAGGTTACACCAGATGGGATCGGAAAAGGATCACCGATATCTTAAAAGAATTGAAGATTACGCCAATTATATTAAACAGTACCAACTAAATAGGAAACATCTTGAAAGAATGATCCCCAAAGTTGTTTATATTATATACCAAGAGGATGAAGATCTCTGAAACGCTGAGGGAAAATTTTCTAAAGGATCGTAACAGGCCTTGGCCTAATACGTGGAAGGAAGAAGAAGAAGAAAATCTCGAGAATGGAATTCTTTGGAAGAAAAGGGAAGTAAAATTATGAATCCCATGTCATAGATTTACGCCATATAAAATAATACCAAGCCTAAAATAAGAGGCATCTGATCAAAATCTGTTGGCCCTTTTATGCCAATTTGAATTGTGATGCTAATAATCTGAGTTGTTAAGAAATGCTGATTAAATAAAACACTAATTAGATTCACCTCATCTACAGTTAAATGTATAATTGGATGGCTTCTTTTACTAAGGTATTTAACTCTTTGATTATGGAACCAGTAGGTTCAATGTCACATTCACTAAGGTCTTCCACTGTTTCTTATTCTCTGTCAACTCAATCTAGTTTACATTTTCTGATATCTAGAGCCCTAAGATGCATTTGAATATCATCCTCCCACCTATGCCTAGGCCTTCTTAATGTCTCCCCCCCCCAAGGAATTCCAATTAATTTTTTAAAAATCATTTCTATCGCCATTTGAGCTACATATGACCTGTTTTAATGTAATACATTTGGGAATATTAACATGATGAGGTTTTATTAATAAGAATCAAATGAATCATGAATTCTTCTTACCTCATATTTCTATGTTTTTTTAAACATGGCACCGCAGTATTGGAGAACAATCTTCCAAGCTGTTTTCACAACTCGGGAAGATTGTTCTCCGATACTGTGGTGCTGTGTTTAAAAAAACATAGAAGTATGAGGTAAGAAGAATTCACGATTCATTATATTCTTACACATGGCCTGTTCATCTCAATTTCCTAGAGTTAACCCTGACAAATATTAAGATGATATAAAGTATGGAGGTCTTTATTGTGAATCTTCCTTCATTACCATCCCTTATGAGACCAAATTTTACAAGAATACACCACTCTGCATCATAATTCAAAAAAAAAAAAAGATGAAAAATTCAAGAAATTTACTTACTATCAAGTTCATAACAAATTTCAAAAGATTTTCAAAAATATATAATATAACATTAGCTCTGATTAACAAATTCAGCCTGGGTAATCTTCTGTTAATTAATAAAAAAGTTAACACCCCCAGAAAATAAAAAATCTGGAATTTATCAAACAAATTGCAAAGATTGCAATGAAATATATATAGGAAAATCAAAAAGGAATTTGGACACTCGCAAAAAAGAACACTTTAGAAATATAAAAAATGGTGAAATTGAAAAATCAGCAATAGCAGCACACAGTTTATTAGAGAATCATAGGATTGGAAAAAGAAGCTAAACTTTTGAAACAACTGTCTAAACCTTAAGAATTAACAGTTTGGGAAAAGATATACATTAAAAAACCATGAATTTTGAGTTTCTGGACGAACCAAATTTGATTACAAAGTTCTTCAAATCAACACCAGATGGCAGTTTAGAAAATGACCGGCATAATGAAGAATTGACTGTCATGACAACAGCTGAGGAAGGGAATGATGATTCCTGATTTTGCGGTTCTGTATTAAAAAACATAGATGTATGAGGTGAGAAAAATTCACAATTCATTTGATTTTTTATTAAGAAAACCTCATAATGTAAAAATTCCCAACTTTATTATATAAATTTGTAGGTCATGTTTCAACTAAGGTGGAACTTTTACATTTTTCTCATTAATTTTTATAATCTGGTCTCCTATCTTAAATACGTAGATAATCAACTACAATACCCAATTTGATAAATTTGTCAAATGAAGGAATCCTAGATTAGCTCAATGGTTAAGAGCATCAGCACGGAAAGCTGAAGGTTCCGGGTTCGATTCCCGGTTCAGGCATACATTTTTCTCTTTACCATTTGATTGCAATAATTTAGTTGTGTACTTTAATATACTTATTTCAATCATAGTAACAGCTTTAGCTTCTTAATATTAATTTAATAAATAATGCTTTAGCTATGTGGAGTCCCTTCATGTCTTCTTCAGGTAGAAGCCATTCATTGTGATTTGTGAATGATGATTAATTGCATTTGAATGTGGGACCAAGACAGTAAGGTAAAGGAAGGATTTACGCTTGGATGGGAAGGAAGCCTGGATTAGCTCAATGGTTAAGAGCATCAGCACGGAAAGCTGAAGGTTCAGGGTTTGATTCCCGGTTCAGGCATACATTTTTCTCTTTACCATTTGATTGCAATAATTTAGTTGTGTACTTTAATATACTTATTTCAATCATAGTAATAGCTTTATCTTCTTAATATTAATTTAATAAATAATGCTTTAGCTATGTGGAGTTCCTTCATGTCTTCTTCAGGTAGAAGCCATTCATTGTGATTTGTGAATGATGATTCATTGCATTTGAATGTGGGACCAAGACAGTAAGGTAAAGGAAGGATTTATGCTTGGATGGGAAGGAAGCCTGGATTAGCTCAATGGTTAAGAGCATCAGCACGGAAAGCTGAAGGTTCAGGGTTCGATTCCCGGTTCAGGCATAAATTTTTCTCTTTACCATTTGATTGCAATAATTTAGTAGTGTACTTTAATATACTTATTTCAATCATAGTAATAGCTTTAGCTTCTTAATATTAATTTAATATGATATTAAATTGTTGAATTGTGAAAAAAAAAAGATATTCACATGTCAGCACATCTTAAGCATGGAACAATAGTGTAGTGACTGAAAACAATCTATCTTACTTGCAGAAGATTGATAATATAGAAGTGTCTTTTGACAGATTAGCTGTTCTAAACTATTAAATGAATGATCTACAATACTTACGGTCTGTTCATGTAATGTGTCAGATTTCCTTATTGTTTTCATTGCGTACACATGGCCGCTGTGTTTCTCCCGAACAACCTGAACTTCACCAAAATGTCCACGGCCTATAACTTGTTTCACCTCAAAATCTGTAATGTTTACTCGCAGACTTCTTATCTCTGATACAATGGTGTAAACTGTAATCATCAAGAATAAATCCACAACTCAACTAACAGCAAAGACTGAATGAAGTAGTTATTAGCTTAATTTTAGAAAGAAAAACTAATTTTTTCCATAGTTAAATATGGGAAATAACATTATGAGGTTCTTAATTCGTAAATTAATGAGTCATTTTTTAACATCTTACCTCATATTTTATGTTTCGTCAAACACGGGAACTAGTTTTCGAGAGAAGGATCTCTCTCATTTTCAACCGACATTATGACTATCGGATTTTTGTTGGAATCTCCAAAAAAACAAAAAGGGATTTAGACATTCGCACTAAGGAACACTTCAGAAATATTAAAAATGGTGAAATTGAAAAAAAAAAAAAACAGCTATTGCAGCACATAGTTTATTGGAGAATCATAAAACTGAAAAAGATGTCCAACTTTTAAAACATTTGGAAAAAACCTTTAAAATTGACAATTTGGGAGCAGATATATATTCAGAAGAACAAATTTGGATCCATAAATTTCGAGATTCCTGATGAATGTGACCTCATCTCAAAGTTCATCAAATCAATACCAGATGGCAACGTTATTGATGGAGATTCCAACGAAAATCCGGTAGACATAATGTCGGTTGAAAATGAGAGAGATCCTTCTCTCGAAAACTAGTTCCTGTGTTTGAAGAAATATAAAATATGAGGTAAGATGTTAAAAAATTACTCATTCATTTACGAAGAAAAATTACGTTCGAAGCGGGAGTTGAACCCCAGATTTCTGGCTCTGTATGCCAATGCGATAACCGTGACGCCATTCAAAGTTCTGATAGGAACATCAAATTTCTTTCCACTTATACAATTCTCCTTTCATCCAAAGGCCGTTAGCCATCGCTATCAACAATGCCACCTGACAACCTCTATTCAAAGTATTTTTATTGAGAATGTAAACATTATTTTTAAGCGGTAAAGCTTCATATTATATTTTAAATTAACACTTTCCAGAATTGGATATAGAAAGAAAAATTATGTTCGAACCCTTGATCTCTGAATCTATACGCCAGTGAAATATCCGTTATGCCATTCGAACTTCCAATAGGAATATAAAATTTCTTTCCACTTATACAATTCTCCTTTCATCCGAAGGCCAGTAGTCATTGCTATTAACGCCATCTGACAATTCGGCCAAGGGACTCCAGTTCTTCGTCTTGTCGCACTTGCAGTTTGTCTGAACGTAGTGACCCACGTAACAATTGATTTCCGGTCCGGGACAGGGGCCAACGGGGCTAAATTAAAGCGATTCCGAAAGGCGCGCCGGGTTGCGATCACAGAACATCCGCTCGAAAAGTAGGCCTCAATGGCAAACGCACGCTCCTCACTGTTCCAACGCATGATGGCGACTGAACTGTGTCAGGACAAAACTTTATAGTCCCCCCTCTCGAACGAGACCACTAGCACTCCGCTACGACATCAACCGACTAAATGGCGCACATTTTAAAAAAAGGAAGTTATGCTGCCGCACCCGGTAGTTGCTTGTTAGACAAATTAATCTTTATAAAAACACCAATTGTAAAACAAAAGTAAATAAATAAAATAAAAAAGATAAGAATATATGAAACTTTTTAAATTGTGGTATCAATTGATCTCACAGAATATTATGATTTACAGAAATAAAAAAAAAAGTGTAAAGTATCATAACAACTGACAGCACTGCTTTTAGAATTAACATAACAGTATCAAGGCGAAGTGCCACGAACTCAAACAAATATAAAAGAAGTAAATCTTAACTTCAATTAAAAAAATAGAGAAGACACATCACATCCAAGGAAAATTACACAAAATAATATAATTATAAAAAGAATTCTCGCATACTCATCGAGCAGCAAGAGAACACAAATATTTTTATCACATAATAAAATATTAATTTCCAAACAAGTAGGCTCAGGAAATAGAATTTTAGAATTGTTTTTGGGAAATGCCTGGTTCAAAAGCCATGGCAAATTAATCTGATTAGAATATTTTTTGGTGGTTTTTCTTATTCTCAAGGCAATTGCTAGATTGGAATTTAATTATTATTATTATTATTATTATTATTTCAATCGGCCACGGTGGACTAGTGGTTATGCTCCTTGCCTCCAATCCCAAGGGTCGCGGGTTCAAACCCGGCCGGGGTCGATGGATTTTTTCTAGGATGGAAAAATCCAAGGAGCAAGTCCTCCGGGAGGGAGTTTAAGCCGTTGGTCCCAAGTCTGAAGATTTTCAGGCTCGTAAAAGATCCTTAAGCCTGAATGAAAAGGTCTCTAAGCAAAATTTACCAAATTTTCCCGTCCTAGTACTACCTTGATTTCTAGATGTCAGTATGAGGCAGAACGCTGACCACGGACCACTCAAATGACATCTATATGAAAACAAGTGTAAACAAATTATTTATGTTTTTATTATTGATTTCGTACATCTCAATGATGGATAAATCATATTTGAAGAGAAAAATTATACGCTCAGACCGGGACTTGAACCCGGGACCCTTGGTTCTCTAGACCAAGGGTCCCGGGTTCAAGTCCCGGTCTGAGCGTATAATTTTTCTCTTCAAAAATTATTTATGGTTCAAATTCTTCCCTGTAGGGGGAGAGTTCCTAAATCTCTGTAAAGGGAAACATAGGTTTACAAGATACAAGAAGATTATTATTTCAAAATACCATAGAAATTGAATCAGTAAAATTCTACATAAAAGAAATAATGCACACAACATCTATATATATATATACACACACACACACACACAGCTTTCTCAATATAAACTAAGATCATATATGTAATATTACTTTAGATGTTTAAATAATAACAGAAGAAAGAAAAGAAATTGTGAAGGGGAAAGGCTTATAAAAATTTCTTGATATATGATTGAATGAAAAATTATGATGAAACTAAATGCTTGATCAATGTGGTAAGTTCTGTAAACTCCAGAGAGCCTCATTACTATACTCTGTCCAGCCTAAGAAACACACTTGAGGAAAATAAATGGGCAGGTGATCCATGAAGCACATGACTGCTGCAGTTACTGCGATTCATTCATGACCAAAGCAAGATCAGTGGAAGTGAAAAAATAGATTGTGTACTCGATTAATACAATTATGTATTTAAAGCTATTTATGTTAACTATAGTTGATCAGAATACAGTATACACCTACATGTTTCTTCAAAGATCGGAGAGTAACTAAAAATTCACATTTGTTTGAAACTGGTTGATTCTTGAGAGGAAGTTGAGGGGGAAGTTGACGTCGTGATAACTAAGTTGGCTGTTGTAGAGTTTATTAGTAATTAAACTTGGTGATAAAAAGGTGTGATCAAAATTATAAAACGCATCTAAAAGGGAAATGGTTAAAGAAGTGAGTGATGAAAAAAAGATGGTTAAATGTTAAGTTTATGGAGTATAATCCTGGCACTTATATAGTTTAATCACCTGCAGTGTGTTGGAGAGTAAGTTTTGTACGTATTCGTAGGGAATTAAACCGCCCAACAGAAAAGAGGGGAAAAGGCTCCCCCTCCTAACTGTTAAGAGTGGGAGGGGTGGAGTGGGACGATTTTGTGAAATGTGAATAGGTTTTTTATTTATTACTGTAAGTACAGTCATTTTAATTTTATTTATTTATTTAATATTAACAATTATAATTTTTAAAAAATTAAATTTTACATGTTTGTGACAAAGGAAAGAAGTTGGATCTTTTAGAAGTTGTAGAGATAAATAAATTGAAAAGTGGTAAAAAGCTGTTAAATTCCTGACTAGATTTGAATGAATCGCCTCTTTTAAATTTATAATTGAGATTGTTATAAAAAAATTGTTACATAGTTACAGTTGTTATGTACTATAATAACAAAATTCATTCATTTGTAATCATGTCTGAAGAAGGTACAAAGTTACTAATTTATATTTTAATAAATATGAAAATCATACAAAACTTTAAGTTTTATTTTTATTTAATTACATTTTTTCTTGTTGTTGACATAATATTAAAAATTAGATTAAATTAATTTATCGGCTTGTAACAAGCAGCTGATGGAGGTCGAATGAACTTATACATGTGCTGCATGGAGTATTACATTCAAAGTTAAATGTCAAAATGTGTTTCTTGGCAGGATAATACAATAGTGATGTAGCTCTGCACCAAGGTATGAACCCTTAAACTGTTCAGCTGCAGCATTAGATGCCATAATACCAGAACCGTATATCGTATGCACAAAAAATGTATAGGGCCTATTATCACAATATTTACAGATTTAATATCTTGATGAGAGAACTGTCTAATTCTTCTTCTTCTTCCTCCCAAGTATTAGGCAAGGCCTGTTACGATCCTATAGACAATTTTCCGATCCTTCCGGGAAATTCTCATACAAGACTTTGAAAGCACAATAATAGACCCTTCGATTGGTTGCTGGCCAAAGGAAGGCAAGACCAGTGATGGGGCTGCCATGTTATATCCTCTGGTCAGGCTTTTCTGGAGAAGAAAAGAAAATAAAGAAAAGAAGAAATGGAATTAAGGAAAGACTCCCTAGCCCTCGGATGCCCTAATAATGTCAGGGTCGAAAAAAACAAGAGTTAAACAAGAGATAGTAAAGTTAAAAGAGTGCAAAACACAAGTAAGTGGAAGAAATGTTTTGCTCAGCTTGGGCACCTTGTGGTCGCCATCCACATATCCCCTAGATGAGGACCCTCAAACATTTGATATATAAAGGTACGTACACACTTGCGCGCCGCACGTGCACACCATGTTCGTCAGATTTGGACGGGGTTTTAAGGTGTGCGCGAACGGCACGCGCATCTCGCACCACGATCCACTCACTGTCGGTTTTTTCCACGAACACTTTGATGGTTCGCTGTTTAGATTTGGACGGGTACCTGAGAGGTTCGTTGTTTTCGGTGCGCACGTATTATTTGAGTATGGAGTAGTCAGAGGAAAACATGTTAAAACTTATTGATATTTATAGAAGCAAGCAATTATTGTGGGATCCTCAACATAAGGATCATTTTTAAAAATCATTGAAAGGAGATGCCTGTTTTTTTTCAATGTTATGTGTTTTTTTTTTTCGTGTGTACTGTAATTGTATGAATAAATTAGAATTATTTAGAAAACATTATTTATTTAAGACGTTCATTTCATAATATTATGTATGAAGTATCACAAAACAATACAATATATAAACACATTTATTACTAATTATTTATTTATTTCTTCAAAGACTCCAAACAGCAAGATTGCTCATGTTAAGGGGCAATATACAAAAAATAATGGCCATAAAACAATTAACAATAAAAACAAGAAAACAAATTCAGGCATAAGTTTAAGTAATACAAACTACTATAGATGCACAATATATATATACACATATAAATACAATATTTAAACAGGATAATATTAATAATAATAAAATTAACAAAATTAACTAAGAAAGCAATGAGAAAAAATATTTTTTAATACAATTAGAAAAATGTTTAACATTCGTGAAATGTTGATATTCAATAGGTAAGTTATTGTAATGGTTGATTAATGCATAACGAATTCCTTTCATACCTTTTTTTTTTGAGAAACTAGTATCTTTGTGCAATAAAGTACAACCTCTAGTATAATAATCATGTACATCTTTAATAAAAATTAAGGCCATGTTATGGTGAGATAGATTCTTAATAATTTTAAATATATATATATATATATATATATATACAAATCATATATTTTTTAAATTCCTTTAATGCTATAATATTTGAAAAAGTATAAATAAAGTTATAAGATGTAATAAGTAATAAGCGTGACCAGATGTCCTGATTTTGGCGGGACATTCCCGATTTTTAACAATTTGTCCCGTGGCATTTTTAAAAAAATCCCTATTTTTGGGAAAGAATGCAGGACAAGCGGGAGAACGGAAAGGAAATAGACATGGTTGGTTACACCTGCTCTGCAAAATGTCTATTGAAGGTTTGTGGGTTTCCTATGGATCGCAGGAGGTTCGTTGAAATGAATCATTTCGACGAATATAACACGCGCCATGCATGTGCCGTGCACGCACCGTTCATGTTCGCGGCGTGCATATGTGTATGTACCTTTAGAATTAGAATGTCTAATTCTAATATATCAAATTGTTTGAATAATCTAGAGTAAATAAAACAATACTTACATTTTTCAACGAATGCAGCAATATTTCGATCCTTTTTCAATACATCATTATTGCATTCATCGAAGAGAACAGTCAAAGCATCCAACAATCCTTCTCGGCCAAGATAATGTTTTCTACTGACAGCATTTCCATTTCGACCCAAAAATAATCTATTTAATCGTGTTATACGAACACTGATTGGTTCTTTTGTTGGTCCTTTGTCCATTTTTTAATGATTGACTGTTACGAATGAGAACTGAAATAATAAAAAAATGTGATTAAAATTATGTTTCTTGCCTAGGCTCTTTCAATAGTTCGTATGATGTTCTTAATCCTAGAATGCATATGCTAAAATAACAACATTAGTGCATACCTGGATGCTACAGTACCAGTATAAATTTTAATGCCTTTTCTGAATGCAATAATACCCTGATTTTAACTATATTGAGCAAATATGTTATTTTTAAATTATTTATTTTAGGAATTCACACTATGAGGTATATTAATTTAGGTAGAATTTTTATCACTCGCCTCATTTTTTTTAAACATTTAAACTAGTTTCTGAACTTTACACTTCCATTCCATCATTAGTATCCCTGCGACCATTGTTCTGTCGTCTTGAAGAGTGTCTTTTGCTCTCTCTGTTGGCATATTTAAAAAACCTTGAAATCAAGTCATTCTCCTTTTCGCTCCTTTGAATGTAGATCTTTTTATCAAACAGTGAGTTCTTTTGGTTTTTCTAATCGTTTTAATAATTTAGCTTCTTTTCAATAAGATTTTTTCGGACCATGCATTGGCAGCCACTGCAGATTTTTCTACTTCCCCTTTCTTGACATTCCTGAGATGTGGGAGAAGTAGTAGTAGTTCTTCTGATCAACATAACATCAGTCGACAAAAAATGAGGGAAGAAGTAGTAGTTCTTCTGATTGACATAACATCAGTCAACAAGAAAGTACTGAAGATGAAACTGTCAAGGCTTTGAAACCAGTGTCTACTTTTATTTAATCTTACTTTAGGCTTGTTCTTCCTAAGGGTCCGGACAATTGTGATATTGTAGCGACTGACCATTCCCATTTCTCTAGCTAATGGAATAGAAGTTATCCATTGCTACCTTTCCTCCAGTGTCTTGAATTGTTTCAGTCAATAATCAAATATATTTGAAAGGTAGAGGCTCATTTCGGTCTTTCCATGTGTTTTGATCTAGATGGCGGTCATGTAGAAAGGCAGTAGAATAGGTGTAAACTTAAAAAAACATTGATTTTTCATTCTCTGCCTTCCTTCATTGAAAGGGATAGTGACTTTAGAGACACCCTGTATTATATGGATGCGAAACATGGAATATTTATTTAAGGGGGAGAAAATATTACGAGTATTTGAGAACGTCGCAGCATGCATTTAGATGGAGTCATTTGCGCCAGGGGATCCATGTCTGCAGGGATATACAACCTTTCAATATAAACTCCATTTATCATTGCTGTTATTGCTCTACCTTTATTTATTTTGTTCTTAATATCACTTTCTTGTTTATCCTCTTTATCCACTTAAGATTAGTTTATTAAATAATATGCAAGTAATTTATTTTGTTAGGTTAGGAAGAGGGAAGTTTGTGTACGTCCATTTATTATAAACATTTGAGAATTTATTGCAAAAGTTGGTAACACTGATTTCACTGCCACCTAGTGGAAGCTACATTAAGCATCTCATGCATGCACACTGCATTTCTGTAGAACTTAGAGAAATTTGTGAGCGACAAATACTTGACTTTTATCCTCTTGATCTCTCAAGTAAACATCGTTGTACTCCTGCCAGAAATATAATCCGTTTGCCTTCTTAACAATTGGATAGAACATTTGTAATGAATGACAGAGGATAGGTTACCAAAGATGGCACTGATGTATAATCCTGGAGGACGAAGATCGGTGGGAAGACCAAGAAAGCGCTGGGCTGAATAGATGTGAGATCTGAACAGGCAAAGACCTAATCCGTGAAGGATGATGATGAACTTGAATTTTTCTCAGTGCTTGATATCCAATTTGTTTTTGCAGGCTATACATGACAATAGAACCTATGATAAGATCTGGAACTGTTTTATTTTTAACTGAACCGTTATCAAGCCCTGTCACCGGTAAGGCACCATCGTCATCGTCTTGATTCAACATCGGCACCTCGAAAACCAAGTCAGCATTCAACTCCATCACTGCTCCAGATTGTTATTATTATTATTATTAAGAGGATAAACAAAAAAGTGATATTAAGAACAGAATAAATAAAGGTAGAGCAATGATGAATGGAATCTTATGGAACAGACATATAACCAGGAAAAATAAGTTACAAATATATAATTCAATAGTGAGAAGTACTGTCACATATGGAGCTGAAGTTTGGAAATTTGAAGATCATTGCAAAATGTTTAAAATAATACAAACCTATTACTAAATCTCTACTCTCCACAAAGAATCAAAACTAATTCCTAACTAACACAAAATTTTCAAATGGAAAGTCAAACAGATGGGATTAAGTGACAATGGTACAATACAATAAAGTTACGAACAGCTATTATGGTAGGTTTGAATATAACACGAAAAAAAAATTTGGCTCAACTGCACTTATACTAGCGCTTGATTTTTCAATTGCATTGTTGTAAACTATAGCTCTTCTGTATTTACTAACATTATTTAATATTTTAAACTTTTTCAAACAATTTTTATAACATTATTAGACAATTTTGAAGTATTTAATTAAATATGCAAATCACAATATTATGACACTGTTAGACAATATTATGATGCTAACTACTATTTTCTCCACAGAGTATATTACTTAGTCTATGATTTTTCTATCACTGTTTTGGGTTATCATTGGTTAGATCAGCGTTAGGGAGTGATAAGTAAGTGTACACTCATTTTTAATAAACATTTGGTAATTTTAATATTATTAATATATTTTTATAACATAGATTTGGGGATTTATTGCAAATATTGGTCATTTAAATTTCATAGTGACAGATAGTAATCGAGGATGATAATCGATATATGGTTCGATTGTGGGTTATCGCTGGCTCTATAAATTCTGGCGCATGCGCACTGTTGTTCTATAGGACTTTGAAAATATTTCACGCTAGTTTAAGTGCAGTTTTTCCAAAAATTCTAGCAAGAGTCCAGAAGCAAAGAAAGAAAGAAATTGACAAACAAAAATGCATACCTGGGTTCTATAGCACCCAGACACCCTCTTAAATGTTGGTGATCTTTTGTCTATTTAAAGGTCTTAACCATAAACGAAAATACATGGATGTACAGCTCACCGACTCCAAGGATTCTCTTTTTTTAATTAAAAAGAAAAGTGTCAGGGTACCGCAGCACCCATGTATGCACTCTAACTTCCTCAAATTAGTGTAAATAAAACAGACCCCTAGCCTAGAATCAAGTAGGTCTACAATTAAAAACATTTCCAAAGAATACAGTATAATTATATGATATCTGCAAGTGTATTTTCAAAAAGCACTCGATTAAATAAACATTTAATATAAATCTTCAGGCTTAAATGTATCTTGCTCATTCTGTCATTGACATGCTTATTTAATTTAAATGCAATGAAGACAATACAAAAACTTACCGTATATTATATCATAAACATTATAAACTATAAGTCAAATAAGGTTTACTACGCAATCAGACGACAGATATACAATTCAAATTAAAAACAAGAACACCATGAATAACATGGAGAACCGAGATGAATAACACTGATTGCAAGTAAAATTCTAACCGTCAAAAACACAGGAGTGTATTTTATATTTCGTCATTTGCTCCTGATTGGTTTGTTTTGGGTACCCGCTTCCTTTCCAATTGGACAAACGTTGATGAATGAATTAGATCTTAAATCGTATTGGTTAAATAGCATAGAGAACTTCTGCCAGTTTTTTTTTTCCCCCGATATTGTAGTTTAAGAATACCCCAGTAGATGTCAGAAACTGAAAATATGTAATGTAAATTGTGGTTCTATCTTATGACCGAAATAGAAATTAAATGAAATAAATGCACTGCCAATATCATGACGTTCATTTCCTTTATAATTTAATAACAGCCATTTGTATGAAGCTAGATTACATATCCACAATAACCGTCTATGGTCATGATAGGCATCTAATGGGAGAAATTTTTAAGAAAGAAGAAAAAGCAATTGCCAACATTATAGCGTGGAATTTCTCTTTAAGAATTGGAATAGTGAGCAGTGTTTCTGGAAGATGGCAGCAAAATGTTCTTTTGTGTTTGATTTACAAGAGCGGCTTTTACAAGCATAGAGAACGAAGAGCAGGTGAGATCTCCACAGTTGACGTTTATGACTTGAGAGCGTATGATTCAACGTAAGGTGTAAATTTCACACTGACGCGTGCCATTCGATAAGATTAGATCTGTGACTGAAATTTTCCGAAACGTCTAAATAATGTATGATCTAGTTGAGTGTTAATAGCAAAGTGATTATGTTGAATTATGAAGTATATGAAAACGCGATAGTAAACAAAATAACTGACAATATATTATCGAGTGTTTGTGTTATATTTTTATGAAGTGAATGTGACCTGTGGAGGTGTTTGTGATGATGCATAGAGACAGAATGAAACCTAAGTACAATTTGGAAGACTATATTTATGAAATGGAATCAAGGAGTTTAGAACCTTCCGCAGATCCTGATGATGTTTATGCCCAACTACAACAAAAAGAAAAGGACTTAATTCTTGCTGCTGAGCTTGGTAAAGCTCTCCTAGAGAAAAACGAGGAATTAAGCAGACAAAATGAGAAGATAGCAGAGGAATATTCTCAAAAATTAGAGGTACCGTAAAATGTTAATGTTTTTATAATATGTAAATTATCACAAACTTTTGCTAGCGCAGATTTCTTCTGTGAAAAGTATAGTGTTTATAATACATTTTGTTTTGCTTTAAAAGTTATTAACGTAATAAATTAACGATTATCCATTAAAACTATTTTTATTTTTCATCGAGTGGTACTAGATCTGAATGATTAACCTTTCTGTTATTTGTTGGAAAATATAGCAAGAATTCTATAAAACTAATTTAATTATTGTATTTTTATTTACTGATAAATGTTGAATGTAAGTTATATTACTATATTATTTCTTACACCAATTCTCCCCAAAAATAAATTTTCATTTTCGAGTGTCGTTAAAATATTTCCTGGCTTTTTTGATGCAGTGATAACAATGTGTTAGTACTTTTAATTGATAGTGACGTGAGGGATACATATGTTACACGCAATACATGCATTATAAATATCTAAATATTGATAAGTTTGGAAGATACATATTAACAGAAAGAGCATACTCAACAGCAGAATTAATAATTACAATTTCCGGGTATTTTCTGATTTTGTACTTCATATTCTTAAATAAATTAAAATTGTTACTAATTATCTGGAACCAGAAATGTCATTCTTCACCTAGTAGGTCATAAACGACGATTCCTGTAATAACTTTTTTAAACATCATTAATTTTATGTAGGTATTAATTGTTATTATTATTATTATACTTAATCACTGGCACTATCGAACCCGTAGGTTCATGACCGCACGGACATAAGCTCTCCATACATCCCTATCCTGAGCTAATGCTTTCCAATCATTCCCTGTATAATCTACTTCCCTCAAATCAATCATATTATTATTATTATTATTATTATTATTATTATTATTATTATTATTATTATTATTATTGACTAATTCACCGGCTCTATTGAACCCATATATTCATGGTCGCGCGGACATAAGTTCTCCGTACATACCTATCCTGACTTGTTTTCCTATCCCCTATACATGGTTAGTGTTATTCTCCCACCTCATTCTTGGCAGCATAATAGGCGCTTTCCCTCTGTGTTTTCTACAAGGAGTATCCATGCCCCTCTTTCCCTCCACATTCGTGCCACATGTCCTGCATATTGCAGTCCACGAGACTTAACTCTTCTTACATCAGATTTTCATAAAGATAATGTAGTCCACTGTTATGTACTCTACTCCATTCGTCTGCTTGTTCATCTCTCTTTGGTCCAAACATTTTCTTAATAACTTCATTCTCAAATACTCGTAATATTTTCTCCCCTTAAATAAATATTCCACGTTTCGCATCCATATAATATAGGGTGTCTCTAAAGTCACTATCCCTTTCAATGAAGGAAGGCAGTGATTGAAAAATCAATGTTATTGTGAAGTTTTACACATATTCTACAGCCTTTCTACATGACCGCCATCTAGATCAAAACTTAACATTTGAACTGTAATAAGACCTGCTGCTTCTCTAATACGATTCCGTAAATCACGCAGATCATTCACTTTGCTGGTGTATACTTTGGACTTGATGTACCCCCATCTAAAAAAATATATCTAAGGGTGTCAGAACAGGAAGCCCACAGCCGAGATAAACCTTTACCTATCCATCTCCCTGGAAAGATTCTGTTCAAGTAATCACGCACAATGTGTGCAAAGTGTGGAGGCGCACCATCTTGCTGAAACATATCCATTATGCCATCATCTTGATACTGCAGTTCCAAGAACAATTGTAACATGCCGAGGTAGATGTTACATGTTATTGACTTCTCAGCAAAGAAAAATGAGTCATACAGTTTTGATTTTATCATACCCAACCAAACATTTACCTTCGATGTATCACGTTCCCACTCTGATACCTCATGTGGTTCTTCAAATGCCCATATATGTCTTCGTCGGAAAATTAAATGCCCATTAAATTCACGTTCTCTACGGCCTCCAGGAGGTTATGTCACATTGCCCTATGGCAGGCGAAATTCTCGTCTTCAAGATGGTGCAGAACTTGGACGTTTTCATAGAGTGAAATGTAGAATTTTCCATAGTGTTTAGAGGTACATTCAACTCACTACTGAAGCGTCGAGTTGATGCCTTCGGACTCCTATCACAGGCAATTTGAACCTTCTTCACTGTTTCTGCCGATACGCGTGGTCGTCCACGAACTTGCCTCATCACCCATACTGCCGATACACTTAATTTCCATTACAAGCAGACAAATGTGTCCCTTGTTGGAGCTGGTTTATTGAATTTATGGATAAATTCCTCTCTGGCGTACCAAGTACACAAACAATGACAACCCATTCTTCCGTGCTAAACATCTTGCACAAGGCTAACATTGCCTGCAAAGAAAATAACAAAACTTAGTGGTTTAGTGTTTTTATGGAAGTGGGTGGTGACTTTAGAGACATCTGGTATAACTGGGAGAATAACAGTTTATACTATATTTCAGTTTAATTTTTTTAAGAAGATGGGACGACAAGCGTCCCTGTAATACATAACATGCATTTCTAGAATTAAGCATATGTTTAATTTCTTTGTGCACCCCATTCCTGTATGTAATCAGTTGTACCTAGGCATTTGAATTCAGCCACTTCTTCAAAATTTCCCTCGTTTGTCATTAACTATGCATCCATTATATAATGCATTTCTATTTGTGACTATATATTTATTTTTATTGGTGTTTACTTCCGCGCAAATTTCTTAATGTCACTCAATGGAGTGTGCGTTTTGGCCCTTGGTATGTTATCGGTACCGCTAATAATCTACATCATCAGCATAAACCAACAGCCTATTAATACCATTGAGTTGTACACCTTCTTCATCCTCTAAAGATTTGATAGTACAAAATTGAATAGTAATAGATGAGGTAGTGAATCTCTTTGCTTTAACAAATTGTGAATTTCAAAATAGTTAATATATTATTTTATGACATATTACACCTACATAAATAATTTTAATTTACTGTTATTATCACTTTTTATAATACACTTTGACATCTCATTTGTTTATAAAATATTTGTTTTAATACCTGATTTTCAATAATAATAATAATAATAATAATAATTTTGCAAATGCCCCAGGTTGTCTTTCGACATTCCCGGTGGCATGGCGTACTTGTAACCCACTTCTGAGGTTGGGGCGTCTGGAAGGCGGGGTTACGTTGCCCCGATGATATGATGGGTGATGAAGATAGTGGTGCGACAGAAGAGTCCCTAATCCTAAGCTTAATCTAGATGAATATGAATGATGATGATTGCGATGGCCATATGATTTCGGGGACCGTTTGGACCTTAAAGTTTTCCTGACATTTGTCTTACAGGTGAGGGAAACCCCCGATAAAAACCTCACCCAGAAAAACTGTCCCGACCGGGGATCAAACACGGGCCCACTGCGTGACAAGGCAGCACGCTACCTCGAGACCACAGCGGTGGACTATAATAATAATAATAATAATAATAATAATAATAGTAATAATAATAATATTATATGTAAAAATTTAGGATATAAGATGTGGTTTTAATTGTTGCTTAGTTTTGTGTTAGGGGCTACGTTTTTAATAAAATTATTTATTGTAAGTTATTTCCTAGCGAACATTGACCTGATAGTCCTACATCAAACTCAAATTCCGAGGGTGACTAATTTCATTCTTTGGTGCTTTCCGCAGTTGTGGCAAGACAAATGCTGAAATAAAATTTCATTTCCACGAGTAGTATCACAATACCTTTAAATAAGTATAAATAAAATAAAAATACAATGTTTTTGACATTGACATTGCGATATTCGCATGTTTTCTTAGGCTGATATTCAGCTGTCTGGTCATCAGTCTGACATGTGTCCATTAATTATGTATATGAGCGATTGAAAACTTGATGTCCATGAACTACAGTTAAAAAAATAAAAACAAAGCTATCCAGATTATTCATTGACTTTAGAGTGATTCATTTTTACACTTCCTCAGATAACGAGAGTAATAATATTAACACGCTAAACTTTAGCTTTGTGACATTCCAAACCTAACTGTTATACGAGTATGAGGTCATTTAAAAATAGACATATGACTAACAACATTTTTTTTATAATTATTGGAGGAGTAAGAATGGTATAATCATTTAAATACAAAGAGGAAATACCTCTACTTCAGGAAATAAATTATATATTACAGTCCGAAGAGAGGCCAGATATGAAGATATTGCAAGGAAACACAACTGCTTCAAATGAATTAGACCCACTGTTGATCAAGTTTCCCTAAAATAAAAAATATTTTCAAATGTCAATTCAAGTTAAAATTAAGTTAAGATGATTTTATTGAACTTCACCCTACACGAAATGTTGATTTTCAGGTTTTAATTTCTATCGCATCAATTGTTAATAATCTGAATCAGGTAGGACAAATAGTTTTTTTTAAACTGTGTATAAGTTTAAAATGTTAATTTACAGAAACCAGAGAAAACTGAAAGCACAGAACTTTCACTACAATGTAGGCCTAATTAAAGAAGACCAATAAGGTTCGGTTTCACCAACAGAGGTAACTGTATTACGCCAGTTTAAGCTATGTATTATACATTGGGAAAACTGGCGTAATACTGTTACCTCTGGCCTTTAGATGTTAAAATAAACTTTACTAAAATACGAGTATCCATCCATAGTAATTCTGCCCGAAGGCAGGTCCTTCACTGCAATCATAGCATTTTCATGCTATGCTTGCAGCCTTACTAGGGAATTGTAGGTGTGGTAGCTTCCCGTTGCTTTCCACACCGGTGAAAGATGATGATGATGGCCATATGATTTTGGGGACCGTTTGGGCCTTAACGTTTTCCTGACATTTGTCTTACAGGTGAGGAAAAACCCCGATAAAACCTCACCCAGAAAAACTGCCCCGACCGGGGATCGAACCCGGGCCCGCTGCGTGACAAGGCAGCACGCTACCTCCAGACCACAGCAATGGACAATACGAGTATATTCAAGCATAAAAACGTGTTCGTTGTGTGGACTCTCACTTGCTTAAATATAAAGAATATAATTTGTTTACATAATTTAACCGAACGCAATACACATGTTGGTTTCCACCTTACGTAACAAACAGTACTGTAATCGCTTGTTAGTTCGATCGACACACAAAGAATTGCGATGAGCGGAAGAAAATGTAGCCCAAGCCGTGGAATGTAGGACAACTTACCTTTGCATATTTTCAAATTCCAGTGCTATTAAACTCGTCGAATATTCGGCATTCAATATTGTCGGTTAAAAAATCATGTTACATATTTCCAACCAATTGGCATATTTTATCCAGAAGTTCGGTTTCAAGAATTGGTTTGTGGATAAAGTGTGTTAACTCCATTTCTATACTAATGTATAGTTCTATTAAAATTCTAAAGATAAAACAATAAAAACACTTGTATATGTTCTGATTTAGGTTAATAGTACTTCAAAACACACTCTACGTATCAGAAAATCAAAGTATTTAAATACGTATTTTGGAAAACTTTTCAAAATAAAAAATTGAAGTTAATACACTTTACCCGCCCACCAATTTTTGTATTACAACAAATAAATATTATACTAACTCGTAAGAATATTTATAATTATTTTCATTTTCATTTTTAAAAACGAAATTAATCCAAAACTTTGAGACCGTATAGGAGCTCGAGATTCATATGTCCACAAGTAGAATTCAACTATTCCACCGCAAAAAGTAGGCTAAATATATATTTTTTTAATCGATGCGAAAAAATCATGTCTATAACAAGCTAATTACTAACAATAAAAAATAATCGTGAATCAATAAAAGTGTTTATATATATATATATATATATATATATATATATATTATATATATATATATATATTAATTAATTAATTTATTTATTAATTAATTTATTTATTTATTTGACTTATATTATGGTGAACATGTGCTACATTGTAGTCGGTCCTAGTGAACTTGTGGTTATTTTGGTTCCAAGGTTCGCGGATTCAAATCCAGCCGGGATCCAATTTGAATTTGAATTGCTACGCTAAAAGACCTTAGGTGTTAAAGGGCGCAGTTAAATAAAATGACAACAGTAACATTCTTATATAGAGGGAAACGATGTGTTTATTTTTATTTTCTTCAGCTTAGATCTGTAAAAATTGCTTATTGAATAGGCGTAATAATATTACATTATAGTCCACCGCTGTGGTCTCGAGGTAGTGTGCAGCGGTCCCGGGTTCGATCCCCGGCCGGGACAGTTTTTCTGGGTGAGGTTTTTATTGGGGTTTTTCCTCACCTATAAAACAAATATCAGGAAAACTTTAAGGCCCAAACGGTCCCCGAAATCATATGGCCATCGCAATCATCAGCATTCATATTCTTCTTAGATTAAGCTTAGGATTAGTGACTCTCCTGGCGCACCATCATCATCATCACCACCCATCATATCATCGGGGCAACGTAACTCCACCTTCCAGGCGCCTCAACCTTAGAAGTGGGTTACAATTACCCCATTGCCAGGAGAGAAACCAGAAACGTCTAAAATTACAAAAACTGGGGGCATGAAAAAATATATATATTACACTATTGCAAAATTAAAAAATCCATTGCATGCACAGGGGTTGTGAAATGCGATTAAATAAATAGTTTCAAGGACTCAGTAATATGAGCTGTTTTAAAGAGGAGAGAGGAATGATTCTCAGGTTTCTGTATGTCCTACCTACATTTTTATTTTGATCCTACTTTATTTTTATCGGAAAATTATTTTGTCTTGGGATTTCTTAGAAAATTATAGAAAGAGGCGTCTTCTTTTCTTCCCTGTCTATTTCATCACTGAATTTCTTCTACGTACGGTACGACTGCTACAACTATTACTACTTTCTGTCTATTTATACCTGAACATCCCCACATGGGGATTAGGGTGATCCCTTTGTGCAAGTTAATTAAGCAAGCATAATTAGTTATGCTTATTTCCCTACAGACTTCAGCGAGTGATAAGTAGTTAGCTCATCTCCTCAAAGATATAACTGGTAGGCAACTACTTTTGATGGGAAAGGAAGATTAAATTTTACTCAGATGTTCGAATTTAGGGATGAGTTTCTTTTAAGAGCCCGAAAATCTTCAGACTCTGGGCCCATGGAATCCCGGAGGACTTGGCCTTAAGATTTTTCATTCTAAATAATCAATCGACCCCGGGCAGGTTTTAACCCATGACCTTCGGTACAGAGAAAATGAACTTAAACTACTATTACTACTGGAACCTACTACTACTGCAATGAACTACAGTAAAAGCTCCTTATTCGTGGTTCCCTTATTCGCGTTTTCATTATTCGCGGGTTAAAAACTGCAAAACAGTTCCTGTATTCGCGGCTAAACGTTTCTTTATTCGCGAATCCAGTAGGTATATTAGAAGCATTAGCATCCTTCATTAACGCATCGGCAACTTTTTGTTTTTTTACTGCACGCAAGTGCCAAGGCAGCTTTTACAAAGAGTGATTCAAATCAAATGGACAAATTAATATCAAAGTAAAACAAACCTTATTGTCACTGAGCCTAAAGTTCGTTGTTAAAAGCCACCGCCGCTTTATTTCACGTGCCGCAATGTACGTTGATAAATGCCGCCCTCGCCACGATCGGAGTTTTATTGTTTCAACTTCTCATTCGTAGCAATGATTTTGATTGAATAACACGTGTCTATTCTGCCTTGTTGCCCATTTATAATGTCGAGTAAAATGAAAGAAAATTAGTTCCGAAACGGAAAAAAAGTAGTGTTGCCGCTTAAAAGTAAAAATATAAATGTTTGACCGTTTATGTGTTGGCGAGTCGTCTGCATCTATATCACGCTGTTTCAATGATAATTAATCAACTGTACGATTCATCAAGAAATCCGAAGACAAAATAAGGAATTCTATCGCTGAATTCACAGCTGAGTATCAATCTGAACTGAAAGACCTTACAAAAGCGGCAAAACAGGAAAAAATTACTAAGTTCTTTAAGCCATTGCCTCATTGCCTAAGCCTGATAGTAATAATTAATATATAGGCCCTATATATTTTTTTTCAAAATCTCTTATTACTTTATTTTATTTTGACTATTTAACTCATGCCACAAATGCTAGTCAATGACCAATCACGTTTCAATGAATGTTGTTTTACAACCAATGACAGTCGTGTTTCACCTCGCTGTTTATCGATTTCTCTTTATCAGCTCCTGCTTTTGTGATAAAGAAAGCTCCTCCTTTTTAATGTTCTGAACAGGTCAAAGCATTATTTTTCTCCAACAAATACATTGAATATAGCAAATAATGAAAATATCCCTTGATTTTACTGAGTTGTTTACTAAAAAATAAATGAATAACCCGTACGGTAATGTTGATTATGATATATAGTTTGATGTGTTTCATTATTTCTCCACTTGGGCGCACTCCTGCAATATTGCTATCTTAAAATTAATATAAAATTATAGAATATTCACCTGAAAGGTCCGTCTCCTCAACTTAATTATCATTTAACTGTAGCGCTTTCGGGACTTGTCCCATCATCGGCAGGATTCAAAACTGGTGTCAGTTTTGAATCCTGCCGATGATGGGACAAGTCCCGAAAGCGCTACAGTTAAATGATAATTAAGTTGAGGAGACGGACCTTTCAGGTGAATATTCTATAATTTTATATTAATTTTAAATAAACCTCAACGGAACACATCATGAATCTTATAAAAGTTGATTGCTATCTTATTTGGCAATAAATAATATGATCAAGCAGCAGTGAATGAACATAACCTCACATTTCTGATTTGTTTTCAAACATCGCCGTTTACATTAAATATATATATATATATATATATATATATATATATATATATATATATAACTATAGTTAAACAATGATTTGTGAGTAAAGAGCTTAATTTTATTCGTTAAATAGTCCTAACAAATGCCACGAGTGATTTCCAATTTATCTAGAGAATTTGGAAATCACTCGTGGCATTACTTATGATAATTTTTATTTTATTTCGGAACCTTGGAACGTATCACCTATATGTACCCATACAAATTATCATTTCATATTTGCGGTTTCTGTATTTGCGGAACATATCTCCCGCTAATAAGGAGCTTTTACTGTGCAGCCAACACCGATCCAACTTCACAGTTTGTTGTTTCTATTGTAAACATTCTAGCGTCGTATGTTGGTCGTCATTTGTCAGTTCATTACTGCTTTCATTAAAATTCCGGCTGTTTTTTATCTGCTGATGCTTCGCGCGCTGTGACAAAAAATCCAATTTAAAACATGTTTGATGACGTGAAGGGGCCGTGAAACTGAGTATAAACAGAGAAGGCTTATAGTAATCTCTAACGTAAATATAGACTTCCTACATATTTTGTTTGTTTATATCAAAACCAATCTTAACGTATGGTAGAGTACAATCAGAAAAGTTAATGACGATGATGAGTAAAGATTCACAGCAAACTAGTTGAGAATTACGAGAAAAAACACAGGATACACCCTATCTAATTATTCCTGTTAACAAACTCATTGCTGTGTTACCGCTCAGTTGGGGAAAGATTTATTGAGAAGCTACCTAAACGATAGATCTAGACAATAACGGGCCCATTGTGCCTAATAAATGGAATAAATTATGACTATGTTAGTTAAAATTTTCCATAAGCTCTGCTACAAAGATGATTAAACAATATACTGTAAACTAACGCGTTCGTGACCAAATCTAAAACATTTATTTGCTACGTTGTTGAGATTCGAATTTATTGTATTTTAACTCTACTTAAGCCATTGTTTTATTGGGGAAACAAGATGTGAATTGGTATTACTAACTGACTTAAAATTATCGACTCATCTGTTTTTAATGAAGAGGCATTTGAAATGTTAATTTGTACTTAGAAGTTATTCTAAGTTAATTCATAATTGACTGCAAAATTATCGTGTGTAGCACACGACAGGAACTACGTATCTCAACACTGATACAAATAACCAAAGCAGCGTTTTCTTTCAGGTCTATACTAGGGGTTGGAATGTAGAGTGAGAGGTAGCCCTTAAGCTTAATTCATTCATAGTAATTCTGCCCGAAGGCAGGTCATTCATTACAATCATAGCATTTTCATGCTATGCTTGCAGCTTTACTAGGGAATTGTAGGTGTGGTAGCTTCCCGTTGTTTTCCAAACCGGTGAAGGATGATGATGATGATGATGATGATAAGGATGATGATGATCATATGATTTCGGGGACCGTTTGGGCCTTAAAGTTTTCCTGACGTTTGTCTTACAGGTGAGGAAAAGCCCTGATAAAAACCTCACTCAGAAAAACTGCCCCGACCGGGGATCGAACCCGGGCCCGCTGCGTGACAAGGCAGCACTGCGAATGAGTCGAGTCTACGACAGGGAACACCAGTTGGAAGCGCTCGCCACTGAAGATGCCCTCCGCAGTTGAGGGAGAAACGTCTGGAAGAAACGCCAGTTATAGACCACGGCCACATAGCCCGGAATATTTTAATACTATGTGTGTGTGTGTGTGTGTGTGTGTTGATTTTTGCTCCACGATAGGTTGCTAAAGTCAATGTATTGTGTTAGATAAATCACAATGCAGATTTCTTTAAAAAAATAACATTTAAAAATGATGCAATTTTTTCGTTTCATACCTTCGCACATCCTTATACAGTGAGTTTCACTCGACCTGCGGCCATTAGCGGGAAAAGTGACTGCAAGCATTGAGTCATTGCGCTGCTCACGCAGTGTCTACGCTAGTGGCACCAAGTGAAATGAACCTCACCGTATATGCGAGGGTATAAATAAATCTGGACGTCAGTCTAGACTTCTCTTGAATGGAAGCCTTGAGAAGCAGATTCTTTTAGAATCGACGTACCTGAAAAAGTATTTCTCTACAGAGCATGCCTGGAATGTTCGTTTGCTGGCTACACACGACCGAAATCTAACTCCTAATGGTTTTAAGGAGATCTGCAACAGCCCGCGAAATTCAGAAGCGGTAATTATAGCAATGCTTCACAATATAAAGAAACTTACGGAATTCAGGAGAAACCAGACATTTTTAGATATAATTGAAAGAAAATGCTATAATGATATGGACATATTATAAGAATGCCAGAACAAATTATCAAAAATTATTATAGAATGGGCTGTCAGCAGAGTAAATGAGGAACGGACGGCCGAGTAAAACTAGGATGGAAGGAGTACAAGCAGCTGGATTGGAGCCTGATCAATGGATGGTGTTTGGTTTCCGGAAGACGGCGGCAGCTGTTGTGACACAGCACCAATTTGCAAACATGTTGTTAAATAAACAGAAGTGATGATTTTGGCGAAAGACAGTATGTATATAAATGCGACGCGCGCGCGCGCGCACGCACACACACACACACACACATATATATATATATATATATATATATATATATATATATATGTGTGTGTGTGTGTGTGACATGAAAAGAAAAATGAATGCTTGAGTCGGGATTTGAACCAGAGTCTCAAAACTCTGTACGTTTAGCGCTCTAACCAACTGAGCTACTCAAGTATTCCAACACAAATAAACATTTTTCTTATATATATATGCGTCACTGCTATAAAGTAAAAATATTCTCTTTAATTTGCTTACTTGTTATAGTAGCTACTAGGTGGCAGTGGAGACCGAGTTTCCGCCATATCTGGTAATAATAGAGAATATGTATAAGAAAAATAAATGTTTGTTTTGGATTCGCCTGGTAGCGTAAGTAGTAGCGCACTGAGATATCAACTCAGAGGTCCGGGTTCAAATCCCGTCCAGGCATTTATTTTTCTTATCTTGTCATATATATATATATATATATATATATATATATACATATACAAGAGGATCCGGACATCATAACATTATAGAAAAGAGAATATTAAAAGATTACAGTGGTATGGTCATGTCAAAAGAATGCCAGAGCAAAGATAGCCTAAAATTATTATGGAATGGAACCCAGTGGAAAGTAGGAAAAAAGGAAGACCAAAGAAAAACTGGATAGAAGATGTGCAAGCGGCTAGGATTATCAAAGGATTGGTGGAAGATAAATGGCGTTTGGTTTCTTGAAGACGGCGGCAGCTGTCATGATACCGGATGATGATGATATATATGCCTATATTTGTGTGTGTGCTATCTTGATTGTGAGTGGAGGGGTTTTCATCGGCTTGCTCCGATAATAAGTAAGTTAATGACGTGATAAATATGGTATCCTCGCGCTATGAAATCATTCCATGTTTCTCATCACGAATTGATTATAAAGCGGAACTTCCGCTCTGATGCAGTTTCATTGTAAACAGGTTTAGATCAATGGCCTTTAATTCAAACACAGACAGAAATTTTGTTTTTACAGAATAAAATTAATAAGCCTGCGTAAAAATCATCACAGAGCAATGACCGCAGCAGGCTACGTGGAACTAAAATCCCATCCATCCATAGTAATTCTGCCCGAGGGTAGGTCCTTCACTGCAATCATAACATTTTAATGCTATGCTTGCAGCTTTACTAGGGAATTATAGGTGTGGTAGCTTCCCGTTGCTTTCCACACCGGTGAAGGATGATGATGATGATGATAATGATAACGATGATGATGATGGCCAAATGATTTCGGGGACCGTTTGGGCCTTAAAGTTTTCCTGACATTTGTCTTACAGGTGAGGAAATTCAATTAAGAGGGAGAAGTTATATAGTATCCTGCTGGAGTTCGGAATTCCTAAAAAGTTAGTTAGACTTATACGAATGTGTCTAAATGGCTCAAAGAGTAGGGTGCGTGTAGGCAAACAGTTTTCAGACACTTTTGAAATCCAGAATGGGTTGAAGCAAGGAGATGCACTATCTCCTCTACTATTTAATTTTGTACTAGAGCATGCCATTAAATCTTTAGAGAATGAGGAAGGCTTACAACTGAATGGTATTAATAAGCTGTTAGTTTATGCTGATGATGTAGTACTACTGGCCGATAGCGAGGAGATACTAAAGGCCAACACGCACACACTATTGAGTAACACTAAGAAATTGGGACTGGAAGTAAATATCAGTAAAACTAAATATATGGCACACGTAGAAATTCAGTATATAATGGAAATGGACAGCTAATGACAAATGAGAGAATTTTTGAGGAAGTGGCTGAATTCAAATACCTAGGAACAATAATCACAAATAGGAATGAGATGCACAAAGAAATTAAACATAGGCTCAATTCTGGAAATGCGTGCTATTATGCATTGCAGAGACTTTTGATGTCCCAACTCCTTTCAAAAAACGTTAAGCTGAAAATATATAAAACTATTATTCTACCAGTTATATTATATGGGTGCGAAACATGGACTCTTACTTTAAGGGAGGAAGGGAGATTACGAGTATTTGAGAATAAAGTTCTTAGGAAAATTTTTGGACCAAAGAGAGATGAAGACAGGTGAATGGAGAAGACTACATAACAATGAACTACTTTATAGGAAGCCAGATATAATAAGAACAGTTAAGTCTCGTAGACTACGATGGGCAGGACATGTTGCGCGTATGGGGAATGAAAG
This sequence comes from Diploptera punctata, assembly GCA_030220185.1. NCBI lineage: Eukaryota > Metazoa > Arthropoda > Insecta > Blattodea > Blaberidae > Diploptera > Diploptera punctata. The sequence continues at coordinate 1,357,380 of JASPKZ010000793.1, forward strand.
ACGTGCATGGAAACTTCTTGTAGGAAAGCCAGAAGGAAAACGCCCAGTTGGTAGACCAAGAATGAGGTGGGAGAACAACATTAACTATGATTTGAGGGAAGTAGATTATACAGGGAATGATTGGAAAGCATTAGCTCAGGATAGGGATGTATGGAGAGCTTATGTCCGCGCGGCCATGAACCTACGGATTCGATAGTGCCAGTGAGTAAGTAAGTAAGTAAGTAAGGTGAGGAAAAACCCTGATAAAAACCTCACCCAGAAAAACTGCCCCGACCGGGGTTCGAACCCGGGCCCGCTGCGTGACAAGGCAGCACGCTACCACGAAACCACAGCGGTGGACTGAACTTAACATGCATAGTACTTACATCTGCTGATATGGAACCACATTGGTGCTCTTACGATTAATGTTTTTTCTTTTAATGAAAACTCGCAAACATTAAAAAAAATTAAGTTTAAAAAAGTTATATTTCCAAAAGTAAGAAGAAATGTAACTCAAAAGTGCTTCAGTAAACTTATTAAACACGTATCTGAACAGTGTAAAAAATCACATTTATACCTCAAATAGTTTCTGAGAAAATGGGTCTCAAATGTTTACATTTTACCATTGTCGGGATAGGTCCGGGAGGCGTGTAACATGCAAAAGTACATGTTAAAGTCACACTAAGAAAGGAAAATGGAGATCTGCCACTTGAAAACTGATATCCTAGCTATTACACGGAAGTTGATTATCATAAGTAATGCCACGAGTGATTTCCAAATTATCGATAAATTCACGACTCACGAAGTGAGGAGTGAATTTATCTAGAGAATTTGGAAATCAAGAGTGGCATTTGTTAGGACTATTTAACGAATAAAATTAAGCTGTTTACCCACAAATCATTATTTAACTATAGTTATTTTAAAATATTTATATATTTAATGTAAACGGCGATGTTTACAAATGAGAAACGATAGGTACGCTTCTACTGCTTCTTTTGTTTATCACTGCAACCAGATCATACTATTTATTGCCAAAGGAACGCAATATTGTAAGGAGGAGCTTTCTTTAATATGGTAATGATAACACTGATAAATATTTGGTGAAACACGACTCTGATTGGTTGAAAAACAGAAATCATTGAAACGTGATTGGTCATTGACTACCATTTGGGGCATGAGTTAAATAGTCGAAAGTAAACAAATAAAATACTTCGAAAACAGTTACATATAATTTAATAGTACTGAAATTAGCAATTATGTTGCTCAGACTTGTATTCGGAAGTTCCCAAGTCTAAATCCTGATGTCTAAGCACCTGAATATGTTTATTTCCCTGTTTTACTCGCTTATCATGACATATACTGGACTGCAATTTCATTATTATAGCCTCACTATGATGGTTGTCCAGCGGCTCGCTTTGTTTCCCCGCAGCTGTTATATATAATTAAATATAAAGATGCCGAACACCGCTATGTGAATGTTAATCATAGTCAAGCATTGTCGCGGCACCCGCTTTTATATGAAGGACAACCATCATAGTGAGGCGATAATACCAGAGGTAATTTTATTATAATCACCATTTCTTAAAACAAAATTAACTAATGTAGGTTCTACTTTAATAAATATGTATAAAAAATACAAATACAGATATACAAACATTGATTCTAGGCATGATATGACAGTAATTGTTAAAGCGTACATAAATAATAATTAAATAAAAAATATCATTGACGATTTGAGACCATCCATACTTTTAGCTTCTGAATCGCCTAGCTTGAAATCATGTCTACAGCAGTTATTACCTCCTTTCTTGTAGTTTATGGAGTAGTTCTAGAAACATACGATCCTCTTAAAGTAATGTCCATTGTTATGGTAAATGTCAAATAGACTGTAGTATACAGTTAATTATGTTAGTCTTTCCTTAAAATACCGTGGAAAATTTACATTTTTCTCTGTATTTATCTGTATCTCTCTCTTCTTTAGTTTAACCTCTCTATTTTTTAGATTAGATGACTTCCGGCTGCTCATGGCCTATCAGACAAGATTTCAACTCTGATTCACATGCATATATATATATATATATATATATATATATATATATATATATATACACACACATACATGCATTCATCATGCAACAAATTTTTAGCATACAAGGGCATGGATTAGTGATCAGCTCAGTCGAAGGCAAGATACGACATAAACTCATATATTCATGCTAAAAAAATGTGAATATGTTGACCAAAAGATTTACGGGGACTGTTTGGGCCTTAAAGTTTCCAGACACGAAATTTCCCCGGATCGGGAATCGAATCCGGACTCGCTGCGTTCGAGGTAACAACATTATCCCGAGACCACAACGATGAACAAATTCTTATGTAGAAATTTCAAATATGCGAATAACGGATTTATTATTATTATTATTATTATTATTATTATTATTATTATTATTATTATTATTATTATTATTATTATTATTATTATTATTATAGTGTACATATCTGTGAAACTATTCTTGTACTTGGAATATTTATGTTACTATACTTACTGCAGTGACATTTAAAGAATTTTTAACAGTTTTACTTCAAAATAAGATCTTTTAAAAAATGTCGGAAGGTTTAATATGATTAGAATGGCGGGTTCTTTGCTAAGTTTATTCTTGTATTTACAAGACTTTCCTGTGTTGGCCATTAGAGTACGTTATACCATAGCTTGAAAATCAACAATAGGATGTTTACATAGCGCTATGTATATACACACGCGTACTCTTAGCTGTCTTTCGTATATACGGTATATTTTATGCTTAATAAAACATCTATCACACTGTAAATCCATCCTTTGTATTTTCTAAACTCATGAACGTTATCACGTAACATAACAAACGTCTCCTTGCTGTAAGTAAAGAATGGCGATTAGCAGATAGGCCTATACCTAATAGCTGAAGAAAATTATGTCGATGATACGTTACGCAGTGTAGATTTCAATTAACTTTTTATGTCAAACAAGTTTCTTTCTTCCTCTCTCTCTCTCTCTCTCTCTCTCTCTCTCTCTCTCTCTCTCTCTCTCTCTCTCTCTCTCTCTCTCTCTCTCTCTCTAGCCATCCATCCATAGTAATTCTGCCCGAGGGCACGTGTTTCACTGCAATCATAGCATTTTCATGCTATGCTTTGCAGCTTTACTAGGAAATTACAGGTGTGGTAGCTTTCCGTTGCTTTCCACACCGGCGAAGGATGATATATATTTTTTAGTATAGCATATTCCATTTTAGGTTATTTTATGTGCCTAACAGGAACATTACCTGTTAGAAGAGGATTTTCAACTCTTGATTACATAGGCCAACATAATCATAACTAACTCACTGGCTCTATGGAACCCTAGGTTCATGTAAGCGCGGACATAAGCTCTCTATACATCCCTATCCTAAGCTAATGTTTTCCAATCATCTCCTGTATAATCTACTTCCATCGAATCATGGATAATGTTATTCTCCCACTTCATTCTTGGTCTACCAATTGGGTGTTTTCTCTCTGGTTTTCCTACAAGAAGCTTCCATGCACCTCTTTCATCCCGCATACGTGCCACATGTCCTGCCTATCGCAGTCTACGAGACTTAACTTTTCTTATTATATCTGGCTTCGCATACATAACGTGTAGCTCACTATTTTGTAGTTTTCCCAATTCACCTGTCTGTTCATCTCTTTTTGGCTCAAACATTTTTCTAAGAACTTTATTCTCAAGTAGGCCTACTCGTAATCTTCTTTCCTTCGTTAAAGTAAGAGTCCATATTTCCCATCCATATAATATAACTGGGAGAATAACAGTAACAATATTTTCAGTTTAACATTTTTTTTAAAGGAGTTGGAACGACAAGAGTCCCTGTAATGCATAATAGCATACATTTTCAGAATTGAGCCTACATAATCATACATAGGCCTATATTAATTCTAACTACTTAAGGTCTTTGAGGGCCTACTCGGACGAGTGATTGAGTTCAATACATCACGTAAAGAAGACACATTCATTCATACATTCATAAGAATAAGAATGAGATATGGGTGACAATGATGGCCAAATGGTGTTCTGTTCTATTTGTGCCTTAGAGCTTTGTGGAAATGTCTTGCAAATGAGAAAAATTCCGAAAACCTCCTTCCATGAAACGTGGACTCTCTGCGTCGCGTCGGAGGTACAGCTCGAGTCCAAGCTCTGTGTGTTTGCGGGGGGAAGTGTGGGGAGTGGGAGGAGGTACATTTCTATGCTTCTCATAGTACTAACAGCTGAGACAGCAAATTCCTTTCAGAACGGAGCTGGGTCCCGAGCAGTAATGTCGTTACCATAGACCACAGTGACAGACGAGTTCAATTTTGAAGATTTTTTAATAATTTAATATTTAGTTTGAATGTACCTTAATATCTCCGGGATCTAATAAGGAAAGTGCAAGTAAGATTTATTTCTTTTTTAATTATTTTTATAAACTAAAATGGAACATCTGTATAGTAGGGCTACTCATGATGGTTAATCAAGTAGGTACGTTGCTAAAATTAATTTGTATATTATCTCATATACAACGATTTTCCATTTTTCCCAAATGTTATCGAATTTTATTTATTTATTTTTTTCAACTTCTGAATTATGTAATGGAGTAAAGATTACATAGGCCTATATTCGGTGGTTTGTAATATCGTGAAACAAATTTTGAAAGCTTGTCAAGAGAGAGAAGAGAAGAGAAGAAAAGAGAGAGAGAAGAGAGAGAGAGAGAGAGAGAGAGAGAGAGAGACTGTAATTTGGAAAGTTTTATATTCCGAGTATAGGACTAAAGCCTTCTTTCTTGCATGGTAATACAAATATAAATTGTCAAAATGTATTATTACCGATATTAGTGATACAATTATTGTTAACCTTTTCGCTGCAATAAAATGCATTCCCTAAGGTTTTCGGTTTCACCAACAAAGGTAACTGTATTACGCCAGTTTAAATTATGCATTATACAGGGAGAAAACTGGCGTAATACAGTTACCTCTGTTGGTGAAATTGACCCTAAATAGATATTTATTGAAGACGTATAGTATTTCATAATATTGGACTTGAATAAGACAGATATAAGAAATAATTGAACAAACATCATCCCTCCAAAGAGAAAATTATTATTAATCGGATTTTGAAATAAAGCATAGGCCTATGCATATTAAAAGCTATATAATTTAGGCCTTTGTACTACATTTTATTTCAAGATTCTAAATTTTAAAAATTGGATTTATATGCAGTATTTAAAAAACAGCTAAGGTCCAGTCGATAATGGATTTCACAGTCAATGCCCTGGGCATTTGGGTATATCTGCAGAAAATAAGAGTATTATAATGCATACTGAATGTCTGCATTGCCCGCATTGCAGACTGTAATATCATATAGGAGGCCGTGACATCAGCTAAGTTCGTGACCTGGATCTCCGCGGCCACCTGAATGTAAATTTATCTCCACGGCCTCCAACATTTTGAAAAGTGCGTGAGAAGGAAATTCACAAGTGTGCAACATTGTTGCTAAATTGTGTGTAATGCCACTGATTCTAGAAAAAATAGTCAGAATGAAGAAATAGGCTTACGATATTTAAGATTAGAACAGAGAACGCTGAGAATAACTTTAATGTAATTGGTGAAATAGTGAAACACTGGATATGAAGCACATCATTACTATAATAACAACAATAAGGATACAGATGTTAGCATGCGGTATTGTGCAGCGTATTTATAATAAAGACAATATTAAGAGCATTTTAAAGGTTGAAATTACTTATTTTTGCTAACATTTGCGAGAATTTCGATGATCTTCTTCTTATTCCTTTCATGTGATAGACCTAGTGGTCTGTTACGGTCTCAACCCAACATTTGAAGGGTCTGCCCAAAGAGTAAATGCTGTATCATAATCGCGCCTGTCCAGAGGCCTAAGGTGGCAACCAAAACACTGTACTTGCTCACTTCAGGCCAGTAATCTGTTGTGACGACTAACCTAACTAAAAAGTCTCAAAGAAGAATTTCGATGATAACAATTAAAATAAGTGCATTGTTTAAAACTTTCTTTTGTTTTGATAGATTAATCATTTAATTATGCCTCGGTCACAGGGAAATATTCGTAAGACATTATTAGGTCAAGGTAAAGTGATCCCATTACAGGCCCTAGGAGTAGTACGAGGTTATGGCTCCCTCTTCTTCTAGACAATCGGCACTTGATGTCAGTCCTGCTTCTCGGCCGGCATTATCTCCAGAACAAGCGTCTGGTACTCATTCCCATTAGAGGCTGAGTCGGCCCAAGGGCCATGGTGCCACCAGAAGGTTTGAGTCAATTTAAAAGTCCTGACCCCACCGGGACTTGAAACCTCGACTTTCAGGTTTTGTGGGATATTGCCTTAACCACATCGCTATGGCGTGCTCCCAAGAAATTATTTTTTAAAAATAAAAATGATGGTTCATTTTATATTTCATTTCGCTAAATAATAATAATAATAATAATAATAATAATAATAATAATAATAATAATAATAATAATAATAATAATAATCATAATCATAATAATGTTAATAATAATCATAATAATAATGTTAATAATAAAAATAATTAATAAGTGCACATTATTTCATAATATGATAATAATAATAATAATAATAATAATAATAACAACAATGATTTATTTTAGCTGGCAGAGTTAAGGCCATAAGGCCTTCTCTTCCACTCAACCAGCGAATAGTAAAATTATACAAAAATTACGTACATATTACAATTTTAAGATATTATTAAAATACAGACTAAACAAAATACAATGATGTGATCTAATACTAGCTAATAAAAACATAGAATATAATAAAATTAAAATTATATAAAATAAGGTACTCATTCTCATTGTTATGCAGTTAAGGTTTTCATTGTGTCGAACTTAAGATATCAGTTAATTTGGATTTAAATATGATAGTGATTGACAGTCCCTGACATGACTGGGAAGTGAGTTCCATGCTCTAGTCATAGATACTGTGTAAGATTGAGAGTAAAGACAGACCCTGTGTTGTGGTATCAAAAGTAAAGAAGAGTCTTGTGATCTTGTTCCTAAATTGTGATGAGCCGATAAATTTATAAGCCCTACAACAGAAATAACAAATAGGTAGACCTTTTATTTTTAGGCTTTATCCCATAGTAGAATTGAATTTATATTACTCTGTCTTAGCATGCATACTTTCCCAACTGTTCAATGTGCTAGAGGGCAAAGCTGCATCTTTCAGGAAGAAACCGCATCTTAGCCTTTCCTTACCTTGGGGATTAATATGCCTGTAGCGGGGAAAATTTCGCTTTTACTTTTTACAGCAGTTTGGAAATTTATCTTAATTTATAATTATATAGTCATTACTAAAATTGTATAGATAAGGCATATATAATAAGTCTATATTACAAACTACATTGGAATACATGGACCAAAAATGTTTCAGAATGACAGAGTACAGTGGTGCAAACCAATATGTCTTCGTAATAATTAGTTAGGTCTGTTACATAGCCTAGATATGAAATTCCCTCAAGCAGCAATCTACTTGAAATTAGAGTTAATATACAGAGTGGAACAGAACTCTACCAATAAACTTTCATAAGTTGTTTAAGGATGTTAATGAGTGTTTTGATATAAGGAATCCATGGTGTCCGGTGACTTATTACTAGAGCCCGAATTTAATGCACTAAAAACACCTAAAATATATATGCTAAGCTGCACTAAAATATCGATTATGTGCATTAAAATAAAACAATATCTACTTATCAAAAGAAACTGTTTTATTTTAATTCGCTGATATACACGTTTCATTCATTCCAATATGACGAATAACAGAATGTTATCAAGAGTTTCTCAATGTTTTCCGAGTTAAAGATGTTCTATTGTCGGACACAATTACTGAAAATGATCGTTTCTCGTCATGATTGGGCAACGCTTATACACTGGTAGTGACTGCTCGGAACATTCCTCTGACAAAGATTGTCTGATTCCACTTATGTGGAAAGCTTGGACCAATATATTGTATGACACTGTTTTAATAACTGATACATTGATTTATAAATCATTTTTGAAAGAATAAGTAACGCTTAGGCCTACATAAACAATGCAAAATCACGACTCACGAAGTGAGGAGTGAATTTATCTAGAGAATTTGGAAATCAAGAGTGGCACTTGTTAGGACTATTTAACGAATACAATTATTAACTCACAAATCATTATTTAAATATAGTTATTTTAAAATATTTATATATTTAATGTAAACGGCGATGTTTGAAAACAATGAGAAACATTATGTTTCACTTGTTTATCACTGCAACCAGATCATATTATTTATTGCCATAGGATCGCAATATTGTAATAATGCACCATAGTGGAGCAAAAATGAAACACATCAAACTGTATGTTAATTAATTTCTGATGTCCTATGATGTAAATATGTCAATTATATTTTTCTGGAACGTTATAACCTGGGAAAAAATACGTTTAAGAAAGTTACAAACAATGGTTTCTTTTTTTTTTTTGTGTAATCAATTACTACAAATGTTTTTATACTATCTCCCGCAACCACGACAAGGTTACATTCGTGCACTATAGCACTATATAGCTATATACAATTTATTATTATCATGCAGTCTGTACAAAATATTACTATGCCCTATTCAGAACGTTAAAAAGGAGGAGCTTGATTTTACAGTGATAAAATTAAACTGATAATATCGAGGTGAAAAACGACTGTGATTGATTGTAAATAAAAATTATTGAAGTGTGATTGGTCATTGACTCCCATTTGGGGCATGAGTTAAATAGTCATAAATATTTCACATAAATGATTTCCTAACGTAATTATTTACTTGTGAAAAATATCATGAGGAGGTCAATTATTAGAGCAGATACCTTAAATATTTTATTGCAGAACTTTAAAATCGAGGGGCACGCCGTAGCGTAGTGGTTAAGGCACTGCGCTACAAGCCGGAAGGTCGAGGGTTCGAGTCCCGGTGGGTGTCAGGATTTTTAAACTGACACAAAACTTCTAGCGGCAATATGACCCTGGGGTCGACTCACCCTCTAACGGAAATGCCGTAGCGTAGTGGTTAAGGCACTGCGCTACGAGTCGGAAGGTCGAAAGTTCGAGTCCCGGTGGGGATCAGGATTTTTAAACTGACCCAAACTTTCTGGCGGCACTATGACCCTGGGGTCGACTCAGCCTCTAGCGGAAATAAGTACCAGACTCTTGTTCTGAGGGTAAAGGCCGCTGTCACGCAGTGCTGACAACCCGGCTGACATCAAGTGCCGACTGACTATAAGAAGTGGGAGCCTTAACCTCCTACTACCCCCAAGGGCCTCCTGAAGCCTGTAATGGGATCACTTTACCTTTTACTTACTTACTTACTCACTGGCACTATCGAACCCGTAGGTTCATGGCCGCACGGATACAAGCTCTCCATACATCCCTATCCTGAGCTAATGCTTTCCAATCATCCGATCCGATTGAGGGTCTTTCCACTTTTCGCGGTTGCCCTTTTACCAGCCGGCTGCTGGCCCTTCACATCCATAAGTGTCAATCACAGAGGTAGATGATCAACAGCCAGTGTAGGGGTGACATGTGGTTAGCATGTCGAGTCCCCCAGCCGTTATAGCTGGTTCCTCAACCTGGAGTCGCTACTTATTGTAGCTACCCAATTGCCTCACGATGCTGGGTGGGCACCGGTCCCATATTGGCCGAAATACCATGAGAAAATTTCTTCCCCCATGGAGACTCGAACCAGCGCAATTCCCGTAGCTCTGCGCCAAGGCTTCCTACCTTAACCGCTCGGCTACGGCGCGGGACCTTTCCAATCATTCCCTGTATAATCTACTTCCCTCAAATCATAGTTAATGTTATTCTCCCACCTCATTCCTGGTCTACCAACTGGGCGTTTTCTCTCTGGCTTTCCTACAAGAAGCTTCCATGCAAGTCTTTCATTCCCCATACGTGCAACATGTCCTGCCCATCGCAGTCTACGAGACTTAACTATCCTTATTATATCTGGCTTCCTATAAAGACCATGTAGTTCATTGTTATTGAGTCTTCTCCATTCACCTGTCTGTTCATCTCTCCTTGGTCCAAAAATTTTCCTAAGTACTTTATTCTCAAATACGTGTAATCTCCTTTCCTCCCTTAAAGTAAGAGTCCATGTTTCGCACCCATATAATATAACTGGTAGGATAATAGTTTTATATATTTTCAGTTTAACGTTTTTTGAAAGGAGTTGGGACATCAAGAGTCTCTGTAATGCATAATAGTATGCATTTCCAGAATTGAGCCTATGTTTAATTTCTTTTTGCATCTCATTCCTATTTGTGATTATTGTTCCTAGGTATTTGAATTCAGCCACTTCCTCAAAATTTCCCTCATTTGTCATTAGCTGTCCATTTCCATTATATACTGAATTTCTACGTGTGACCATATATTTAGTTTTACTGATATTTACTTCCATAATATTTATCAAATCATCAATTCAATTTACTCTTTTTATTCACTTAATGGAACAAAAGTACTTGTTAATATAGCTATTAAAATAAATCACATGTTTGTGATAGTGGAACGACCTATTATGAATGCATAAGAAATAGTGTAGTGCGCGATTTTATTATCGTACGTTCCGTTCACAGAGCTAAATGCTACCTCAGGGGAATTATTGTATTCCCTGCCGAGGGCAGTGTTCATTGTTTTCACGCGATCACGCTATGGTAAGGGTTTATGTAAATCTTTTGAATGTGTACTTTACATACAGGTGAGCACGAATATATTTTATTGATCTCGCCCTAGTGCAGAGCTGGATATAGGTCTTCAGAATTATAACGGAAGCAGGAAGTACGCTATGTTACCATATATAACGTTTTCTACAAGAAAATGTATCCAGACGAAACTGCAGTTAAATATATAGCCTACTGCAGTATATTTTCAAAAATTATTTGCACTATACAGTGATTTATTATTTAAATTGTAATTTAAAATAATATATTAATAAAATAATATTACATTAATAATAATAATAATAATAATAATAATAATTTTATTTTTTTACTATTCCGGCTTTTACAATGAATATACGATTTTCCGGTACCCATGTTCACAGTTAACTACACATTTGTTTCAACACATTTTTTAATTTCTGTCCATCCATATATCTTCTTCTATTTCCCATTCCCTCTTAGCTTCATTGATACCCTGAATCCACGTAATAGTTGGTCTACCCTTCTTCTTCCTTCCCTGTGGTTCCCAATCCATGATTATCTTAGGTAGTCTTCCTTCTTCCATTCTTCTAATGTGTCCGTACCAATTTAATTGTTTCTTCTTTATAAAATCTAATATTGAATATTGTACCTGCATTTTTTCTTTTATATATGAATTTCTGTTTTTATCCTTCCTGGATATTCTTGCAGCACGTCTCCAGTAGTCCATTTCAGTGGCGAGCAATTTTTTTTTTTTTTTTCATTTCTGCCTTTAAAGACCACACATCAGCTCCATAGGTAATAATGCTTCTGATTATTGTATTAATAATAGTTTTTTTTTTTTGTTTCTTTGAAGATATGTTTGTCCCATACTATTCCATTTAGGGCAGATATAGTATACTTTCCTATATTGATCCTGTTTCTTATCTCTGTTTCTTGTTTTCCATCTTTAGTAATTTTAATTCCCAAATACTTATATTCTTCAGTGTGTTTAATTGTCCCTAAATCTTCTTCTAGTATTAAATCTTGAGGAAGAAATAATAATAATAATAATAATAATAATAATAATAATAATAATAATAATAATAATAATAATAATAATACTAATAATAATAATAATAATGTTTATTTATTCTGGCAGAATTAAGGCCATAAGGCCTTCTCTTCCACTCAACCAACACAAACACAAATAAATATTTGACAAATCTAGATATGCACTATAATAACTATTAAGAGTTAAAAATACATTAAATGTTGCAATATAAATTTCATGTAGAAACAACATTTTATACGATAATAACAATAATAATACTTACGATAATAATAATAATTTTTATTTATTTATTTACAGAATTTTAATGTTTACACATCTTTCTGTGCCTAAAGTTTTATTTTTCTTCTCCACTCGTCTCTCTGCATCCAATCCATGTCCTCCAGTCCTCTTGCTCTCATTCCAGTTCTTATTTCGTGCATCCACGAGTTTCGAGGTCTTCCTCTCCTCCTTCTTCCAGGTGGACACCATTCCAACGTTTTCCTGGGTAATCTTTCCTCTTGCATTCGTCGTACGTGCCCATACCAATTTAATTGCTTATACCGTATATAATCTACTATTGAATAACCAATATTCATTTTTCTCTTATGACAATAATAGTCTAATAATTTAATAATAATAATAATAATAATAATAATAATAATAATAATAATAATAATAATAACCATAATAACCATAATAACCATAATAACAATAATAACGATGATGTAATAGTAATAGAAGGATAGAAATGTATACATTTGAATCTAGATCTACAGAGTGTGTATATGTTTTGAGAATACAGCCTTATTTTTCTTGGGAATGAAGTTAATACATTTTATGCTGATTTCTTCAAGTTTCTCTATAGTAAAAATAGTGTAAATTTTTCCAAGTGGCTTCAACGATGATAATAGTAAATTTTATATTTTCCAACTTTCAAATACGCATTCTTTATATTTTTCTAAAAGATAATATCCCTAAAATTAAAATATCAAAGATATATATCCTATAGTCTAGAAATAACATTACGTATATTACATGGAGAACATCTGGCTTTAGACAAGGACATTACACTTCACCTGGACGCAGTATTTGTTCATATGTCCTCCCGTGTAGCTCTGATTTCCTGAATGGAACTAAAAATATACCCATAACGAAATTGAAATCCAAAAAATATAAATAAACTTGCAAATAATAAATATACCTATTTATGTCATCATATTTTTAAATGTACACTTAGCAAAAAAATAATGAGCTGACTCTTAATCTCAAACAATTCAAGTTTTAACGCGCGATTCACACGAGTAAACTAATTGCACAGTAGAGCTACAATATGTTCCCCTTTCGCCGATGAAGATCATTCTTTTATGCCCAACAGACCAGCGAATGCTTAACTCAGCGCATTATGGCTTGCTTCGTATGCAAGAGGTCACAGGTTCGATTCCTGACGAGGTTAATCTTTGTTTAATTGTTACAACGCTTCCTATTTTATTCTGTATGTCCACTCATAAAAAAGAACTTACTACTTGGATTATTATTATTATTATTATTATTATTATTATTATTTTGTATCGGCCGCGGTGGACTAGTGGTTATGCTCCTTGCCTCTTGACCCAAGGATCGCGGGTTCAAACCCGGCCGGGGTCGATGGATTTTTTAGGACGGAAAAATCCAAGGAGCAAGTCCTCCGGGAGGGACTTTAAAGATTTTCAGGCTAGTAAAAAATCCTTAAGCCGAATGAAAAGGCCTCTAAGCAAAATTTACCGAATTTTCCCGTCCTAGTACTACCTTGGTTTCCTATATGTCAATATGAGGCGGAACACTGACCACGGACCACTCAAAAATGACATCTATACGAAAACAAGTGTAACTAAATTAGTATGGTTCAAATTCTTCCCTGTAGGGGGAGAGCGCCTAAATATCTGTAAAGGGAAAACATAGGCTTACAATACAATACAGTACAATTATTTTTGTAGCTCATATCGTTGTTTAAAAAAGGATATAGAAGAGACTGTAAAAATTGTATATAGCAGTGTGTGTGACGCCATGGACGACCACGCGTATCAGTAGAAACAGTTGCCAGTGATAGTCCGAACGTATCAACTCATCACCTCAGTAGGGAGTTAATTACCCCTCGCAATATAGTGTCGAAAATGCTACGTTTCACTCTACGAAAACGCCCATATCACGTCTGTATGATTTACGGAATCGTATCACGGAAACAGCAAGTTTTTTTAGGTTTAATGTTAAAGTCTACACTTTTTTTCACAGCTGAAAGATGGAATATGCATTTTCACCGGCGGTCATGTAGAAGTGCAGTATAATATGTGTAAAACTTCACAATAACATTGATTTTTCAATCATTGCTTTCCTTCATTGAAATGGATAGTGACTTTGGCGACATCCTGTTTATATAGTTCGGTTCTGGCTTCTGTAGCCGCATTTGATGGGTCTATGTTGTATGGTGCGGTAAGAGGGGAGGGTGAGTTGCAGGTACTGCCAGCAACTACACCCAGTTTTGAAAACATAAAAGTTACTCGTACGTTAATTTTTTTTATCTGCTAGTTCTGTGTGAGTGCATACTTGTGTTTTCTCATATGTTTAGAGAGTTAATTATAGAATAGTGTTGTTTTTATAACTATTTATTTTTATTACTATTATTAAAAGAAAATTTATCAATGGTTGCGATTATTAAGGAGTGAAATAAAAGGCTTTTCATGAGATCCACCCTAGGTTAGAGTTAATTGAATTAGGTTAAATGTGAGTTAGTTTTTAGGTTCATTACATTTTAAATGTGTCTAAATACATAAAACAATAAAAAACAATAATCAAAACAACGATAATAATTCTGTGGCACCATGCATAAAACCCATTAAACCCATTAATTAAAAAAAAGAGTTAATATTATTAATGTAATATTGGAGCTGTTATTTATCATCCCTCAAATTTTGATTGCTGTACAATTAGTTAAACAGAAGATCCAGAGATGGCAACACATTGGAGGTTCACTTCAGATAGGAAACCTCCATGCTTGAATCTTCATTTTCTCAGTACTTAAATGAGGGTTATTGGTTTCATGCATGGTGCCACAGAATTTATATATGGCTCGGTGGTGGGTTATCGCTGGCTCTATAAACTCTGGTGCATGCGCACTGTTATTCTATGGGACTCTGAAAATATATCAAGTAAGTTAAACTGGACTATCACCCTTGTTTGCTTCATAATTTATATTTTTTCTAATATGTTTATTTTACGGTTATTTTCTCTGTGTATTATTGAGAGGGATCGACCGCGGTGGACAAATGGTTATGCTCCTTGCATCTGGTCCCGAGGGTTGCGGATTCAAACCCGGTCGGGGTCGATGGAGCAAGTCCTCCGGGAGAGACTTTAAGCCGTGAGTCCCGAGTCTGAAGATTTTCAGGCTCGTAAAAGATCCTTAAGCCTGAATAAAAAGGCATCTAAGCAAAATTTACCGATTTTTCCCGTCCTAGTACTACCTTGGTTTTCTAGATGTCAGTATGAGGCGGAACGCTGACCACGGGCCACTCAAATGACATCTATACGAAAACAAGTGTAACTAAATTAGTATGGTTCAAATTCTTCCCTGTAGGGGGAGAGCGCCTAAATCTCTGTTAAGGGAAAATATGGTCAAAGTTTATGAATTCAACTATAGATGGCAGTACAGAAGATGTTGACAAAAGAATAGTTGACAGTCGAAAAGTTTCATCAGTCAGACTTATAACTTATGACTGATGATGGACAAGATGTGATCTGAAACCTTGATCTTGTGAAAAGCACGAAATTTATGAAGTGAGTTTTTAAAAATGGGTTGAAGCAAGGAGATGCACTATCTCCTCTACTATTTAATTTTGTACTAGAGCATGCCATTGAGTCTTTAGAGAATGAGGAAGGCTTACAACTCAATGGTATTAATAAGCTGTTAGTTTATGCTGATGATGTTGTACTACTGGCCGATAGCGAGGAGATACTAAAGGCTAACACGCACACACTATTGAGTAACACTAAGAAATTAGGACTGGAAGTAAATATCAGTAAAACTAAATATATGGTCACACGTAGAAATTCAGTATATAATGGAAATAGACAGCTAATGACAAATGAGGGAAATTTTGAGGAAGTGGCTGAATTCAAATACCTAGGAACAATAATCACAAATAGGAATGAGATGCAAAAAGAAATTAAACATAGGCTCAATTCTGGAAATGCATGCTATTATGCATTGCAGAGACTTTTGATGTCCCAACTCTTTTCAAAAAACGTTAAGCTGAAAATATATAAAACTATTATTCTACCAGTTATATTATATGGGTGCGAAACATGGACTCCTACTTTAAGGGAGGAAAGGAGATTACGAGTATTTGAGAATAAAGTTCTTAGGCAAATTTTTGGACCAAGGAGAGATGAACAGACAGGTGAACGGAGAAGACTACATAACAATAAACTACATGGTCTTTATAGGAAGCCAGATATAATAAGAACAGTTAAGTCTCGTAGACTGCGATGGGCAGGACATGTTGCGCGTGTGGGGAATGAAAGACGTGCGTGGAAGCTTCTTGTAAGAAAGCCAGAGGGAAAACGCCCAGTTGGTAGACCAAGAATGAGGTGGGAGAACAACATTAACTATGATTTGAGGGAAGTAGATTATACAGGGAATGATTGGAAAGCATTAGCTCAGGATAGGGATGTATGGAGAGCTTATGTCCGCGCGGCCATGAACCTTCGGGTTCGATAGTGCCAGTGAGTAAGTAAGTAAGTAAGTAAGTAAGTAAGTAATTTAAAAAGTTTAGATATACATGGTTTTATGAACTATACAAAGAGTATTAGAACACGATGTACAAAACAAATGTCCTTTCAATTTTGTAAGTTAATTGAATTGCCTTTTTTCTATTATATGGAAATGAATGTTGAATCTTAATATCAAGCTTGGTGAGACAAATTATTGCTACTACTACTTCCCTCCCCTACTCGGCAATGTTCCCTCCTGACACATTGCCTTAGGATTCAGTTACCAGAACTGGACTATACTAGTCCCATCATTTCATCATCATCATAGTACATTCACGAATTCAGGCCATTCGTTGACCCGTTTCGGCCTCAAGAGAAACACCATCCAGAAGTCTTTTGAGTGGACGTCCTGGTCTTCTTCTTCCTGCAGGTTGATATCTTAACATTAGTTTGGGTATTCTGTGATCTTCCATTCGATGAACATGTTGTATCCATCTTGACTTATAATCAGAAATTTTGTTTTCTAAAGATTCCATGTGTAATTCTTCTAAGATGTCTTCATTTTTTTTGTGATCTAGTAGTGTGTATCCTGCAGTCCTCCGAAGGTATCTCATTTCAGCAGATCTAAGTCTCTGTATATCCTTCTGTTTCAACGTCCATACTTCGCTACCATACAAAAGAGTTGGAAGAGCCAGTGTTTTATACACTTTCAGTCTTGAATGCTTTTGGACTAACTGTGGCTTGAAGATAGAATTTATTAACCCTAAAATTCTTAAAAATTTAGATATTTTTGCATTTACATCCTTTTCTTCTTCATATGAGATATTGCATCCTAGATATGTAAAATCATTTCTGTTGTTATAACTACAAAGTACTCTATATTAAATTAACAACAGCTTATCGCCAGTTTCAAAATAACAATAAAATAATTGTCTCTATGCGAGGAAGTTACACAACATCTCAGTTTCTAAGAACTTGATAGAATCTTGTTACATCTTTTCGTAATATTTTACAGATGTTTATGATTATTTGCTTCACTCTCACGTTATGTACGTGCTGATGTATTTATGTCAACAAATTCGTGACATTCTTTTATTATATATTACCGGTTGTCTTCGCTTATTTCTCCATAATTCTTGTCACTTTCACTAATTTCACTAGAATTGCGTTCTTCATCTTGTAATATGTATATTCATAGATTCAGTTTTATTACACATAATCTTAACAAAATGCAGTTATCTAAGAGAGAGGCAAAATTTTCTGCTTGTAGTTCGAGGTTCAAATATTACCTTCACTTCCTAAAGATATGACCCTACCATTGCGATCACAAAGATAGAATGAAGAACAGTAGATTAGTGAAGAAAGTACGTGACTGGACACCCCAGCAGAAAAGGCCATTATGAAGACCCACAACCACGATGGAAGGACGTCACCGTATCCCGGACCTCATGTTAATGAACATGCAACAAGCTGCCAGCTTTCATGCATAGAAGAAGAAGAAGAAGATATATCTTGGTCAGAAGTAATATAAATATCCGATTATTAATAAATTATTGGAATATTAATCCATCCATAGTAATTCTGCCCGAAGGCAGGTCCTTCACTGCAATCATAGCATTCTCATGCTATGCTTGTAGTTTTACTAGGGAATTGTAGGTGTGGTAGCTTCCCGTTGCTTTCCACACCGGTGAAGGATGATGATAAGGATGATGATGGCCATATGATTTCGGGGACCGTTTGGGTCTTAAAGTTTTCCTGATATTTGTCTTACAGGTGAGGAAAAACCCCGATAAAAACCTCACCCAGAAAAACTGCCCCGACCGGGAATCGAACCCGGGCCCGCTGCGTGACAAGGCAGCACGCTACCTCGAGACCACAGCGGTGGACTTGGAATATTAATAAACTCATGAAAATTTATGTTTTTAGACTTACATATGTGTACTCTGTGGTCCCAGAATATATATATATATTCCATTGCATAACTTACCCATGCATGGGATGCGTTCCGTTTGTGATACACAATTGTTTGACTTTAGCCATCTGCTGAGAATATGATGTAACGATTAACAATTGTTGGTCTACATAATGAAACATGTCACGAAAAGCTATTGATCTGACGCTTTATAATTAATGCTAAAAGTACATCGATAAATTCAAAACAAGACTTCCTGTTTCTGCGCAATGTTCGACATTTCTATTTATATCTTATTCCGATCTACTTTCTTGCTTTACTAAAACATATCGATTGAATCACTTAACTGAATACGCATTTTTTGTTTACGAATACAAATATAATATTCGTATATTAACGGGAATAAATGTATGTTAGCTTTCAAGATCAGATAATTAAGAATCAATAAATTTAACATAAATTCCTGTATATATAGCCTAACCAATTATTGTAAAATGCATAGCCTATAACAATATTAATAGGCTAATATCTGCAGAAACGAGGATAAATATAGACTTGAGGACTCTTTCAAAGTGAAAATAAAAATAACAAAATAATTTACAAGCTACATTTTCAAAGATCTAATCTATTATTATTATTATTTTGTTCAATGCCACCAGGTATTGCCACTCTTGGCATTGGCGGGAATTGTAATCCATTTCTTAGGTTGGAGCACCTAGATTGTGAAGCTTATATCAATTTGTTATTTAGGATTTGTTTTTTTTTAAGATTACTTAGAATTAGATTGGAGTTTCTTTACCCCGATGATATGATTGGTGATAAATGATAATGAAGCGCCAGGAGAGTCCTTAATCTACACTTAACCTAAATTACAGATCATGGTCAATTGTAAGAATAATTTCCTTTGAGGGGACCGAATGGTGAATTTCAAATTTCTTTTAGTTTTCATCTGATTGTTTTGAAATTTTTATCACATTCATTATGTACTTATAGAAGTGTTTCTGTGAAGTTTGGTGTTTATAAGTAGAATAGCTACAGAATTATGATTTTTTAAAACTATTTTTTAAAATATTTCCTAAAAATGCTCCTTAGATGCATTTTTAAATATTCTCTGTTGAATTTGAGATTCAGAGCCTTCGTGATTCCACTAAACACATTTGCTATGCAAAAAATATTCATAAAGGGAGGATACTGCTTATTTTTCATTTTTTGAAATAAAAATCATTCTTATTATTTTTTCCATCTCAATTTAAATTAACACATATGTCTTAGACAAGTAACTGCATAGCAAGTTTGAATTAGCATTCATTGGAGGGTCTAACCACAAAATTTCACTTTGATAGCAACAAAAATTGCATCGTAAGGAGCATTTTAAGTTTTGGAAAATGTGAAAAAAAAATAGAAACCGAAAAAAAACGCAGTTTAAACTTTAAGTAGGCCTAATGCTAACCACACGTGCAAGAGTATTTAAACTCTTTTATGTCACGGGATCAATTTTGCTCCTTCAATAAAAATGTTTACATGAAAATGATCCTAAAGAACCAGAGTCATTAAAACGCAAATAAACAAAAAATACATTTTTGACAATTTTTTCAATATTTTTACCATTCGGTTCCCTTAAGGAAATATTCCTGTGGTCTGACCGGGAATCGAACACTGGACCTCGTGAACTGTAGTAACAACCACTGACCACTAGCCCATGAGGCAGACCTGTAATGTATTATATTTTTCGTATAAGTGAAACAATTATCGTTCTTTTATTCATGTTGAGGACAGAATCTACAGAGCACGTGAAACTTATTTTTGGAACTATTCTGGCCTCTAGATGACATCTTGATTATATTATTCAAAAACTAGTTAAAGGGACTTTGTTTTTTTTTAATCTAGGACAAATTTTCAATGGGCTATACACACAGTTTTACGAAATATTTTCTAGAACATTCGGTAACATACATGACATTCCTAGATAAACAAATCCTATGTACCAACATGATGTGTATTCCCAAGCGATCGATATGTAGTGGCATGTAGTGTTAATTGGACATGAGTGATATCATATGATATTAATAGAGGAAGCGATTGGACGGGGGGGGGGTTTACAACAATTAATATATACCTATATATATATATATATATATATATATATATATATATATATATATACTCGTATATATCCTATAGTAATTCTGCCCGAGGCCAGGTCTTTCACTGCAGTCATAGCATTTTCATGCTATGCTTTGTAGCTTTACAAGGGAATTATAGGTGTGTAGCTTCCCGTTGCTTTCCACACCGGTGAAGGATGATAATGACCGGATGATTTTCGGGGACCGTTGATCCCTAAGCTTCTTGAAATTTGTCTTAGAGGTGAGGAAAAACTTCGAAAAAAAAGCTCATCTAGGAGCCTGTCCCGACCCATAAGCAAGGAGCTCTTTAATTGAGATCCATAAACTGTAGATAATCAACTATAATTTTTCAGATACCTTTAACTTCGTCTTGTTTAATGATTTCTAATTTTGCATTGTGTGGAATACCGGAAATCGAACCCAGGCCCGCTGCATGATAAGGCAACACGCTACCTCGACACCACAGCGGAAGACTATGTATATATATATATATATATATATATATATAGTAAAGTGATCCTACAACAGGCCCGGAGGCCCTTGGGGTAGTAGGAGGTTAAGGCTCCCACTTTTTGTAGACAATCGGCACTTTATGTCAGCCGGGTTGTCAGCCCTGCGTGACGGCCGCCTTTACCCCCAGAACAAGCGTCTGGTACTCATTTACGTTAGAGGCTGAGTCGACCCCAGGGCCATAGTGCCGCCAGAGGGTTTGGGTCAGTTTAAAAATCCTGACCCCAACGGGACTTGAACCCTCGACCCTCCGGCTTGTAGCTCAGTGCCTTAACCACTACGCTACAGCGTGCCCCCTATATATATATATATCCATCCATAGTAATTTTGCCCGAAAGCAGGTCCTTCACTGCAATCATAGCATTTTCATGCTATGCTTGCAGCTTTGCTAGGGAATTGTAGGTGTGGTAGCTTCCCGTTGCTTTCCACACCGGTGAAGGATGATGATGGCCATATGATTTCGGGGACCGTTTGGGCCTTGAAGTTTTCCTGACATTTGTCTTACAGGTGAGGAAAAACCCCGATGAAAACCTCACCCGGAAAAACTGCCCCGACCGGGGATCGAACCCGGGCCCGCTGCGTGACAAGGCAGCACGCTACCTCGAGACCACAGCGGTAGAATATATATATATATATATATATATATATATATATATATATATATAGATATTATAAATATATTTTTGACATTTGGCAATGAAGGCAAATATGATATGAAAAGAAAAATGAATGCTTGAGTCGGGATTCGAACTCGAGTCTCTAAAGTCTGTACCTTTAGCGCTCTAACCAACTGAGCTACTCAAGAATTCCAATACAAGCATACAATTTTCTTATACATGTAGTATTCTCAATTCACACAAGAGGTAGCTGAAATTGTTCCCACTGCCATCTCGCGGCTAACGTAACAGTTAAGCAAATTTTTAAAGAGAATATTTACTTTATAGCAGTAACGCTTTTTTATATATAGATATTATAAATATATTTTTGACATTTGGCAATGAAGGCAAATATGATATGAAAAGAAAAATGAATGCTTGAGTCGGGATTCGAACTCGAGTCTCTAAAGTCTGTACCTTTAGCGCTCTAACCAACTGAGCTACTCAAGAATTCCAATACAAGCATACAATTTTCTTATACATGTAGTATTCTCAATTCACACAAGAGGTAGCTGAAATTGTTCCCACTGCCATCTCGCGGCTAACGTAACAGTTAAGCAAATTTTTAAAGAGAATATTTACTTTATAGCAGTAACGCTTTTTTTATATATAGATATCATAAATATATTTTTGACATTTGGCAATGAAGGCAAATATGATATGAAAAGAAAAATGAATGCTTGAGTCGGGATTCGAACTCGAGTCTCTAAAGTCTGTACCTTTAGCGCTCTAACCAACTGAATTTGCTTAACTGTTACGTTAGCCGCGAGATGGCAGTGGGAACAATTTCAGCTACCTCTTGTGTGAATTGAGAATACTACATGTATAAGAAAATTGTATGCTTGTATTGGAATTCTTGAGTAGCTCAGTTGGTTAGAGCGCTAAAGGTACAGACTTTAGAGACTCGAGTTCGAATCCCGACTCAAGCATTCATTTTTCTTTTCATATCATATTTGCCTTCATTGCCAAATGTCAAAAATATATTTATAATATCTATATATAAAAAAATTGTATGCTTGTATTGGAATTCTTGAGTAGCTCAGTTGGTTAGAGCGCTAAAGGTACAGACTTTAGAGACTCGAGTTCGAATCCCGACTCAAGCATTCATTTTTCTTTTCATATCATATATATATATATATATATATATATATATATATATATATATATTGTGTGTGTAATTCGTTCCTTTGCAATATCATGTAAAAATCAGTTTCCATTTGTGACTGAATCTATTTTATTTAAGTAGCTTCAATTATAAGTAACTGGAGCTCACTTTGATTTCATGGAATGAATGTCACTATTGAATATTCAGAAGTAGTAGACATATTCTGTACCTAAATTACATTTTATTTGAAAGGTTCTAGAAGAACATAATATAAATGTTCATTTAATTTGGTTAAAACTTGTTTTAAGTAGCATTTTACTTTTTTTTTTCCCAATGCCCCAGGTTGTCCTTTCGACATTTTTGGTGTTCTCTCCTGGCATTGGCTTAATTGTAACCCACTTCTGAAGTTGGGGCGTTACCCCGATGATATGATGGATGATACATGATAATGAAGCGCCAGGAGAGTTCTTAACCTAAACTTAGCCTAATTAGTTATTATTTTATTGTTTTAAGGAATATCTCCTAAACAGGAGTTTCTACTCCTCCAGGGAAAGATAATTAACATTTATGATACTTTCATAGTAAAATAATAATTATATTCAAATGTGTACTTTGTGTTTATTTTTCATGTCATTGCTACATAAAAAATAATGTTTTTATACAAAATCATTGATACCTTTCAGGGACTTAAAATTGAATAAGAGAACATATTTTATCGAAACATTTTACACTAATCCACACTAACACATAAGTTCGTTAGGTTTAAAAAAATCTCTAAGAAGTATGCTTATTACATAATATTAATGTCAAAAACTAAAAAAAAATAAAGGGTTCAAAGATGTTAGTATAATATATCATCATCATCATCATCTGGTATCATGGCAGCTGCCGCCTCTTCCGGAAACCAAACGCCATTCCTCTCTGTCCATCCATTGATCTTCTTCCATTCCTCTGATATTCATAGCTGCTTGTACCCGTTCTATCCAAGTTTTCTTCGGTCTTCCGCTCTTCCTCCTTTCCATTGGGATCCATTCCATAACAATTTTTCGTAATCTTTGTTCTGGCATTCTTTTGACATGACCATTCCACTGCAATCTTTTCTTTTCTATGATGTCTATGATGTCCGACTCCTCTTGTACACCCATAATGTCCCTTATTTCTTTATTTCGTATTCTATCCATTCTATTTTTTCCCCCAAATGCCCCAGGTTTGTCTTTCGACATTCCTGGTTTCTCTCCTGGCATGGCGTACTTGTAACCCACTTTTGAGGTTGGGGCGCCTGGAAGGCGTGGTTACGTTGCCCAGATTGTTAATGGGAATTAAGTTTAATGTTTCTTGAATATAAATGGGGAAGGGGAAATTATAAAATAATAATGATAATATAGGGATTAGAATAGATGTAATTAATATTAATTTTGTAGATGGTTTAAATAATTCATTTGAGGCTAATCTTGTTACATAAATAAATAGAACAATGATGGATGATGATGATGATGATGATGATAATGGTGCGCCAGGAGAGTCCCTAATACTAAGCTTAACCTAAGATGAATATCAATGATGATGATTGCGATGGCCATATGATTTCGGGGACCGTTTGGGCCTTAAAGTTTTCCTGACATTTGTCTTACAGGTGAGGAAAAACCCCGATAAAAACCTCACCCAAAAAACCTGCCTCCACCGGGGATCGAACCCGGGCCCGCTGCGCGACAAGGCAGCACACTACCCCGAGACCACAGAGGTGGATTGTTAGTATAATATTTATGATTAAAATATTAGTAAACATGGTATCTTATATTAATTGGTTTCTTTAACAAGATATTGTAAGAAAAATACAACGGACAAATTTCTCCAGCGATCTATAAAGCTTGCCACTAAAAGAAATTAATGTTTTAAAAACCACATGCCACAAATGGAGGCAGTCGATATGTGGAACTCAGGGAATTATTTTCTTCTTCTTTTTTATATCAATTCCACGGCCAACACGATGATTTTATCAACTGTTTAACAATTAAAGCTAACCACTAGCATTGCAAGGACGCCAAACATTTTTTTGCTGAATTAGTCATCTACAATAAATGCAGTACGTAAGTTATTTACCCATATACAGATGAAGAGTTAAGCATGCATATCAAACCTCACACGATGTTTTAAATAATTGATTATAAACTATGATACAGGTTACGACTAAGTTATCATAAGTAATGCCACGAGTGATTTCCAATTTATCTAGAGAATTTGGAAATCAAGAGTGGCATTTGTTAGGACTATTTAACGACTAAAATTAAGATGTTTATTCACAAATCATTGTTTAACTATATTTATTTTAAAATATTTATGTATTTAATGTAAACGGCGATCTTTGAAAACAAATCAGAAATGTGAGGTTATGTTCATTCACTGCAACTAGATCATATTATTTATTGCCAAATAAGATCGCAGTATTGTAAGAATGTCCCCAAGTGGAGAAATAATGAAACACATCAAACTATATATCATAATCAACATTACGGGTTATTCATTTATTTTTTTTAGTAAAAAACTCAGTAAAATCAAGGAATCTTTTCATTATTTGCTATATTCAATGTATTTGTTGGAGAAAAATAATGCTTTGACCTGTTCAGAACATTAAAAAGGAGTAGCTTTCTTTACCACAAAAGCAGGAGCTGATAAAGAGAAATCGATAAAGAGCGAGGTGAAACACGACTGTCATTGGTTGTAAAACAACATTAATTGAAACGTGATTGGTCATTGACTAGCATTTATGGCATGAGTTAAATAGTCTAGATAAATTCACTCCTCACTTCGTGAGTCGTGAATTTATCGATAATTTGAAAATCAAGAGTGGCATTTATTAGGACTATTTAACGAATAAAATTAAGCTGTTTACTCACAAATCATTATTTAACTATAGTTATTTTAAAATATTTATATATTTAATGTAAACGGCGATGTTTGAAAACAAATGAGAAACGATTGGTACGCTTCATTTGCTTCTTTTGTTCGATCACTGCAACCAGATCATAATATTATTTATTGCCAAAAGATCGTAATGTTGTAAGATGCACCCTAGTGGAGAAATTTATAACCAACGTTATAGGTATTTATTAATTTCTGATGTCCTATGATGTAAATATGTCAATTATATTTTTCTGCCCCATTTCCTGGAAAATAATTCGTTTAAGAAAGTGCAAACAGTGTTTTTTTTGTATAATCAATTGTTACAAATGTTTTTATATTACCTCTCGTATGCGCTACGTGTTGACATTCATTCACTATATATATACAATCTGGTAGCCGTATTTCTTAGAGAGTCAGTCACTGCAAAATAATGCTATGACCTATTCAGAATGTTAAAAGGAGGTGCTTTCTTTATTATGATAAACTTTAGTTGGTAAATTTTAGGCGAAACCCGGCTGTGATTGGTTGTAAATAAAAAATCATTGAAATGTGATTGGTCATTGACTCCCATTTGGGGCATGAGTTAAATAGTCACTGTAATATTTAGAATTTATCAGTATTTCTCATAGTAGTGTGTAATCACATTTTATCTTAATCTTAGCAAACTAATAGGCGTATATACTTCACATAATATGTGTCATCCGAATTGGTTGTTTTGTAAGAAATTTAATTTGTCTCTCAGTATAAATAGAAATGAGACTAGTTGTTCTGCCTGATCGATCCTTCTCTACCTGGAACTGACTGGGACACATTCGTACAGGTCAAAAGTCACGCAAACTTTCATGAAGCGAATTTGCGCCATTGCCGCTTCGAATACTCTCAAAATAATTAAAACCCCCAAAAAATAATCACATAAGACTATTGTCTATTTGTTAAATTACCTTATGGTCTGGACATATATTACTCCAAATCAAATGTATACAGAGAAAAATGGAAAACGCGATTATTGTTTTTAAACAATGCTGTTAAATTTTGATGGATCAACAATGAGCAACATCCTAATTTATATCGTTCACGTTTATACAGGGTGCTCTAAAATTCCTCGTACAAACTTGTAGGAATTGTAGAGGGGACTGAGTTGATAATATTTAGAATTGGAAACCATGTCCGGAAACTTACCGTTTCCGTGCTAGAGCACTTTGAAAACAAGCATTGCCTGAACGTATGTCACGTGTCTAAAAAAGTAATAGCTCCGCGATTCGTCTAAATCGAAAATCTCCCTATCGAGAATTCCAACAGTTGGTGTTTTTTTTTTAAATGTCAAAATTTTTCGAAGTTTTGAAAACTGTAAAAAATGATTGTGGAGGGCGTATTCGGGGTTATTAATGCAAGTCATGATTCAGTTTCCATTTTGTTTCTTTGATCGCGTTAAAAACATTTTCAAACGGCTGTAACACGGAAACGGTAAGTTTTCGGACATGGTTTCCAATTCTAAATATTATCAACTCACTCCCCTCTACATGTCCTAGAAGTTTGTAAGGTAAATTTCAGAGCATTCTGTATATGTTGTAGTGCCACCCACTGCAC
Source organism: Diploptera punctata (assembly GCA_030220185.1). Taxonomy (NCBI): domain Eukaryota; kingdom Metazoa; phylum Arthropoda; class Insecta; order Blattodea; family Blaberidae; genus Diploptera; species Diploptera punctata. The sequence continues at coordinate 1,384,661 of JASPKZ010000793.1, forward strand.
TTTTCGTTCTTCGGGTTTCACATTAAGGGGATACATGGCGTTAAACTATTATATTTTTAATTTATGCACCACTTCCGCAGGTCATAATACGTAAATGATATGTCTAATATTGTGTACAGATAGTAGTGTTTACATGTCCAAGTGTGTGTTGTATAAAGGATAGTGGTGAAGAAAGGGAGAAAGTGATACCCGGTGCCGGCACATAGTTTACTCTTATCGAATATTTCCAAACTTGATATTCCCATCCGACGTACGACTCGCTATCAACAGTACTACACACCTGCTTAACATACTGTATGTAGCCTACTGCGCAGAGTTTTAGAATTTAATCCAGGACATTGGTGCACAATCTAGCGTTAAAAAAAATTGCACACCACCACCCTTTCAAGCCCCGAAATTGAAAATGTTACAATTGAAATTTACAATCCCGAGGATCTCAACTAACCTATTGAGCACCTTGCTTAAGATCACAAGGATTTGTTTTTCTTTTTATTTTTCTTGAAATACACTATTGTCCTAATAAACTAGCATTTAATAGAGTCAATCACATTTGAATAATTTTAAGTAAAAAGATAAGCAAATAAATGAAGGGGTAGGAAAATTAATCATCTTAATATATCGAAATAGACCTGCACTTGCGCGGCGAATTTTGTTTACTTTAAACAGCGATCTGGGAATTCGAAATGGGTCATCGTGCAAATAATGGATGGCAAGATAAACGCTTTCAAAATGTTTATTAGAAAACTGTTAGGAAATGATAATTGCGAAAATTTGCACGCAGATGGGAGGTAATATTAAAATAAGTGGAAATTGAATGTATGATTTGGATTCGGTTAACCGAGGAATTGAATCTTCGGGTCCCGTAAGCCGCAGAGTTGAGAATGTCACCATCTAATAGAGAAAATGATGATAGTGAATATTCTTCATAACTATGGAACACGATTACGTGCTGTATAGAATCTTCCAAACTGATTGCATTCCCAATAAATGTATGAAACAGACAAATCACTCTATAAAATTGTGAACAAGAAACTGCTGAGGAAGAACCAGGGATACCAGCTTCTCTCCACAATTAAAATATGTTCTACTTAATGATGCAGTATACTTACTTACTCACTAGTACTATCGAACCCGTAGGTTCATGGCCGCGCGGACATAAGCTCTCCATACACCCCTATCCTGAGCTAACGCTTTCCAATCATTCCCTGTATAATCTACTTCCCTCAAATCATAGTTAATGTTATACTACCACCTCATTCTCGGTCTACCAACTGGGCGTTTTCCCTCTGTTTTTTTATAAGAAGTTTCCATGCACGTCTTTCATTCCCCATTCGTGCCCATCGCAGTCTACGAGACTCAACTGTTCTTATTATATCTGGCTTCCTATAAAGACCATGTAGTTCATTGTTATGTAGTCTTCTCCATTCACTTGTCTGTTCATCTCTCTTTGGTCCAAACGTTTTCCTAAGAAACTTTACTCTCAAATACTCGTAATCTCCTTTTCTCCCTTAAAGTAAGAGTCCATGTTCGCATCCATATAATATAACTGGTAGAATAACAGTTTTATATATTTTCAGTTTAACATTTTTTTGAAAGGAGTTGGGACGTCAAGAGCAATGACGCAGTATAACTCTTACAAAATGCACAAATGTCAGTTGATTATATGTCGCATATTCATATGTTCTTTGATAAAAATTATATTTAACAAAAAATGGAAGTTAAAGCTGTGTAATAAGATAAAGGACTCTCTGATAGAGAAGATAAATGTGTTTGCAAATTTAATCCGCAGTTGAGATGAGATTTTAAGACATAGCAGGATATACTCTGCTGGATAAGAAAAGAAATGAAGATAGGAACTAAATATTTTCAAACTTACAGATCGAATAATTAAATATAGGAACGACTGGAAAGAACATGTTGATAGAATGCCAGAAGAAAGATTTCCAAAATCATTGCTAAATTGTAAACCGTGCGGATGGAGAAATGTTGGACGCCCACACAGAAGATGATCTGAACAATTTTAACAATTGTAGCTTTCATGAAACCGGAACGAGCAACAAGCTTAATCCTTGGATGATGAAGAAGAAGAAATTTAATGCGTAAAGCGTCGATTAAAAATCTCTATAGCATAAATAACTCATAGACAAATGTGATAAAAATAACGTTTGTTTTAATATCAATAATTATGAACAGACATAATGAAGAAGACTACATAACAGGGAATTACATGGCCTTTATAGGACGCCAGATACAATAAGAAAAGTTTAGTCTCGTAGACTGCGGTGGGCAGGACATATGGCACGAATGGGAAATGAAAGACGTGCCTGGAAGCTTCTTGTAGGAAAACCAGAAGGAAAACGCCTAGTTGGTAGAACAAGAATAAGGTGGGAGAATAACATTTTTGAGGGAAGTAGATTATACAGAGAATGATTGAAAAACATTAGCTCAGGATAGGAATGTATGGAGAGCTTATGTCCGCCGAGTGAGTTAGTTAATTACTGTATCCTCATTTAAACGTCTCTGAATTATCATCGAAATCTGTAAAAATTGTGAATTCTCAAAGATCCTGTGATCTATTACATGTGGTACCGATATATTGTTTAACTTTTTTTGGTAAAAAAAAAAGAGACAAACAAGAAGATGGAGACTCAATTCTGTCATTTTATGGAATGTAATCCGGCAGTTTCTCATAAAATGTTCTGCTACGTTTCGTTTCCGCACTGCTGAGCTTCTCATTGTATCATCATCCAAACCTAAATTGATTTGTTTCTGGGTCGTATACATTTCCGAACATAAACTAAAATATGATCAAATTATAACATACCGGTTATACAGTGTACTGCATTGTCACTCATGTTCTACTTTATCTCCAGAAACATTTCGGACCAATGATTTTAATAATCATATATCTTTAAAGTAAATATACTTTCTTTTTTGTATTTTTCCCCGAGTGAAAGGTAGTTATTCTTGTTCTTTTGTTTTGTTTATTCTCTCTATTGTTGAAGATAATTTTCTAACGTCTCCAATCTTATCCTTTTATGGATTATATATATTATTGTTGGTAAAATTACTGTTATTAAACCGTTATACTATTTAACTCTTGTCCCAAATGGTAGTCGATGAACAATTACGTTTCAATGAATTTTGTTTAACAACCAATCACAGTCGTGTTTCACCTCGCACTTTATCGATTTCTCTTTATCAACTCCTGCTTTTGTGATAAAGAAAGCTCCTCCTTTTTAATATTCTGAACAGCACAGAACATTATTTATCTCCAAGAAATTCATTGTAAGTAATGAACAGATTCCTTGATTTTACTGAGTTGTTTATTTCATCATCATCATCATCACTCCAAGGATTAGGCAATTGCCCGTTCCGACTTCATATTGCATCAGCCCAACGTCTTCTAGGTCTTCCAACATCACGCCTTCCTCTTGCTTGATAATTTCTGGCTAACAATGGATATCTCTCCTTGCTCATTCCATCCATGTGATCAATCCATTTCTGTCTGTAATTCGTGACTTTATCCAACAAAGGCTGTACTTTCAATTCTTCTCTTATATCCTCATTTCTTATTCTATCAAGTCTTGTACATCCTTTTACTTGTCTTAGGAACCGCATCTCTGCCGTCTGTATTCTATCCTTCTGTCTTTTCACTGGAGCCCAAGTTTCACATCCATACAATATTGTGGGAACCGCCATAACATTATACATTTTTATCTTGGTTTCTTTTCTAATTTTATTTTTGAATGTTCTCTGTATTGTTCCACACACCGTCTGAAATTTATTTATTTTGGAGTCAATATCTCTTTCCACATTGTAGCCAACATCACAGCCCAAATATTTGAAACTAGACACCTGTTCTATACTTTGATTTTCTAAAATTATTTGTTTATTTAAAAAATATATTTAATATTGATTATAACATACAATTTGATGTTTCATTATTTTTCCACTAGCGTGCATTCTTACAATATTGCGATCCTATTGGGCAATAAATAATATGATCAAGTTGCAGTGAATGAACATAACCTCACATTTCTGATTTGTTTTCAAACATCGCCATTTACATGAAATATATAAATATTTTAAAATACCGGTAACTCTATATTTAAATAATTATTTTTGAGTAAACAGCTTAATTTTATTCGTTAAATAGTCCTAACAAATGCCACTCTTGATTTCCAAATCATCTACTTAAATTCACACGTGACATTACTTATGATATATTTATAGTAGTTTGTGTTTAAGAAATGAAACCGTAAAGATATAATTTTATTATACATTTTTCATTAAAAAAAATGTTTGTATGTTTAGTTTATATTATTTGTATATCTTTGAAGACCCAATGGGGACATGAACACAAGGACACAAAGATTAAGGGCTTAAAGATTCTTACCCAGAGGTAAGAGAAGGAAACATGATGGTTAACTCCAAGCTTCGGGCGACTTCAGGCTATCTAGAGGAGAGTTATCGGTACTCATTTATAGTAATTTGAGTGCACCCTAGACCCGGTGGACTAGTGATTACCATGCTTGTCTTTAGTTACGAGGATTGTCGATCAAACTATGATGGGGTTTTCAAGGAGTAAAAACCCCTAATCATGGGTTTTAACGGGAGGAAACTATAATCGTAACTCCATGTTATAGAACCTCAAGTCTGAAAAAAGAGGCATTATCATAAGTAATGCCAAGAGTGATTTCCAATTTAACTACAGGATTTGGAAATCAAGAGTGGCGGGACTATTTAACGAATGAAATTAAGTTGTTTACTCAAAATAATTATTTAAATATAGTTACTGGTATTTTAAAATATTTAATATATCTAATGTAAACGGCGATATTTGAAAACAAATCAGAAATGTGAGGTTATGTATATTCACTGCAACTTGATCATATTATTTATTGCCAAATAGGATCGCAATATTGTAAGAATACACCCTAGTGGATAAATAATGACACATAAAACTGTATATTATAATCAACATTATAGTTATTAAGTTATGTAGATAGGAAATAACACTATGAGGTTCTTTAATATTGTTTATTTTTTATTATTTCACTCACCTCATGAAGTATGAGGTGAGTGAAATAATAAAAAATAAACAAAATTATAGTTATTAATTTATTTTTTAGTAAACAACTCAGTCAATTCACAGAATCTGTTCATTATTTGCTACATTCAATGTATTTATTGGAGAAAAATAATGCTCTGACCTGTTCATTATTATTATTATTATTATTATTATTATTATTATTATTATTATTATTATTATTATTATTATTATTATTGTTTTTTATACAATGCCCCAGGTTGTCATTTCGACATTTGTGGTATTATCTCCTGACTTTGGCTTAATTTTAACGCACTTCTTTAGTTGGGGCACCTAGAAGGCGAAGTTACGTTACCCCGATGATATTGCGGGTGATAAATGATAATGAAGCACCAGGAAAGTTCTTAATCTAAACTTAACCTAAATTGCAGACCATGGGCAACCACAGGAATTATTCCCTTTATGAAAGAATTCCTATGGTTTGACCGGAAATCGAACCCCGGACCTCATGAACAGTAGTCAGAAACGCTGACCACCAGCCCATGAGGCTGGTCATAATAATTGTTCTATTGTTCTTTCGTTTAAATATATATATATATGGTATGATAAGAAAAATAAATGCCTGGACGGGATTCGAACCCGGAACTCTGAGTCTGTACCTCAGCGTGTTATCCATTACACCACCAGGCGAATCCAATTCAAACACTTATTTTTGTTATATATGTATTATATGTATTATAAAAAAAAGTGTTTGAATTGGATTCGCCTGGTGGTGTAATGGATAACACGCTGAGGTGCAGACTCAGAGTTCCGGGTTCGAATCCCGTCCAGGCATTTATTTTTCTTATCATAACATATTAAGCTTGCATTGCTCAATGTTAAACATTTAATTATAACACACATATATATACATAAGATAAGAATCAGATACTATTATCACTTACAGATTTAGGGGACTGAAACAAAAAATTGATACTAATACGATTCTAAACGGAAAGTACAGTTCATTTATGCAGTCAAGTATATTTCAATGAATATTGATTATATACGTAATTTTAACTATGATTCCTCACACAAAGGAATGTAACTGAACATAATAGAAGGCAATTTACCAAGTTTAAATAAGTGAATTTCGTAAGTAAGAAATTTATGTAATTTCATGTTGAACGTGGGTGTTCTGTATTTCTGCAAGCTGTAACTCTCATTAACTGTATAATACAATTTTGATCTGTGAACTGAATTTGAGCAGCCAGGGATCATTGGTAACAATTGATTCGAAGGTCGACGGGTTCAATTGGTTAATTAAAATTCATTTATATCGAACGAATGCCTCTCTCAAACATAATTGAAATTCGCACTTTTGAATTAGATTTATTAAACATGGAATGAAATTGCTTTCCTCATTCTACCAGAGATTATAATATATTTAGGCATTTATTACTTGTGATTATAATTTGGTATTTTATTTAAAAACCATGACATTGCCATGTTTAAATTCCAAGTCTAGCTATCAACTGGAATAACATATATAATCATCAATTGCAGGCATGGATAAGGCCGTGGCCTGTTCCGCTTCAGGATAGAAATTGATCCCTCCATCTTTTCTTAGGTCTTCCTGGGTCTCTTCGCCCTGTGGGTCTGTAGTTCAATAGCTGCAGAGGTAGTCTATTGTTTGACATTCTAAGAAGGTGTTCATGTCAATTATTTTGGTATATTAGAATGGTTTCAGTTATTGCTGGTGTGTTGAGAGCTTTGCGGATAACTTCATTACGCATGTCGTCATAAAGTGTATAACCCGCTAAAGGTCTTAATACCTTCATTTCTGCAGCTACTATCCTATTTAATTTACCTGTAGTAAGAGTCCAGGTTTCAGAACCATAAAGTAGACTTGGAAGAGCCATTTCTAAAGGAAATAACATATAATCGATTCATTAAATGCATTTCGGCGTTTTTTCAAAACATTGAGTAGTTGTATTAAGTAATTGCTCAATTACTGAAATTGTTATTGTTGTCAATGTCATATTAAAAAAAAAGTATTTAAATTATTTATCAATTATGCGGTATTCATTTAAATAAAAATATATTATTGGTCCAGATTATGGTTAACGCGTTTCACTCTTCTTCCGAAGTTTGCAAATTCAATTCTGACCGGGGCAGATAAGTATTTTCAGGACGTAAATTATCTTGAGTATGGCTTCCTTCGGATGGGAAATAAAGTCATGGAACCCGTGCCGTAGATTTGCGGAATGTAAAATAATCATAAGTAATGCCACGAGTGATTTACAAATTATCCATAAATCCACGAGTCACGAAATGACTAGAGGATTTGGAAATCAAGAGTGGCATTTGTTAGGACTATTTAACGATTAAAATTAAGCTGTTTACTCACAAATCATTTAAATGTAGTTATTTCTATTTATATATTTAATGCAAATGGCGATGTTTGAAAACAAATGAGAAATGTTTGGTTATGTTTTATTTGTTCATCCACTGCAACTAGATCATATTATTTATTGCCAAATAGGATCGAAATATTATAATAATGCACCCTAGTGGAGAAAAAATGAAACACCAAACTGTATATTATAACCACCATTATAGGTTATTAATTATTTATAGGAAACATCTGCTTAAAATCATTGTTTAAAAACATAATTATTGAACACACAATTATCAAATGTGTGTTCACCTCTGTGGTCTCGAGGTAGCGTGCTGCCTTGTCACACAGCAGGCCCGGGTTCGATCCCCGATCAGGACAAGTTTCCTGGGGGAGGTTTTTTTTTCGTTTTTTTCCTGCCTGTAAGATAAATGTCAGGAAACTTTAAACCCCAAACGGTCCCCGAACACCATCTGAATTCCACGAGCCCGGCCCAGACTGTGTGTGTTCAAGATGTGGCGAACAGTGCGAGAAATATCATGTGTTAAACTGTAGGATGAGATCAGAATCGTTGTTGAAACTCTGCAGTGACTAAAAACAATCTTCTTTGCACGTTGTGCGCATTTCTTATTTTATTATAACACCATCTGACCATCATTATCATCAATATCATATTCGCCTAATTAGCTTAAGTTTAGTTCAAGGCCTCTCCTGGCGCATCATTACGATCCATCATCAACTCTCATATTATCGGGGCAGCGGAACCCTACCTTCTAGGCGCCCCAACTTCATAAGTGGGTTACAAATACGCCATGCCAGGAAAGAACACCAGAATTGTCAAAATGACAACCTGGAGCATTTGGAAAAAAAAAGTCAAATGTGTAGTTCGAAGGAATCTGTTCATTATTTGCTATATTGAATGTATTTGTTCGAGATTCAGCAATTGCAAAGTAATGCTCTGACATGTTCAGAATATTAAAAAAGGAGGAGCTTTCTTTAATATGATAAACAGAAGTAGATAAATATCGAGGTGAAACATGGCTGTGATTAGTTGTAAAACAAAATTCATTGAAACGTGATTGGTCATTGACTCCTATTTGGGGCATGAGTTAAATAGTCCAAATAATAGACCTCTGAGAAAACATTATCGGCCCTTTCACGCCCAGCTTGGAATTACGACGCTAATGATCTGAGTTTTTAAAGAGCATCGTTAAACAAATATTGCAACACTACTAATTATATTACTAATATTAGATATATCTTATAATCATTTCCCTTGAGTTTAACATGGCCATGCTAATAGCTTATTGTAACGAAACACAAGCCCACATATCACCCGCACGTTCGTCTCCTGTCGGATTCTTATCATTTTGACCTTTACCTTAGAAAGGTACGTTGCGGTAAATTCGTGATCATAAAGTCTAATGTAATTAAGCAAATGAGTTCGAATAGAGAACAAAACTAATTAAAATCTTGAATTTTTTTAGAACATCAGAAAGACTAAACTCACATTAATCTTGAAGATAACTAAGAAAGTCTGTTTTAAAAATATATTTTTATCTTTCATAGTATTTATCATTATAGATTAAATATAAAGTATTGGTGTGAAAGTTGTTAATCAATTCAGATAATTAGGAATTACTTTGTTACATAACATTATTGATATAACCTACTTCACTTAAAGCTGAATTTCAGATCGGCTATTTCTGCTATGAAAGTATTGCCTACGTCAGGAAATGAGTTCATAGGGCTGGGAATTTTTACAGGGATATATCCATTGCCCGTCGGAGGGTTCTCTACCATACTACAATCCTCTGCAACATGGGTATGCTTGCTTATAACTTCCCATATTTATGGAATTTTCCCCATTGACTTTGATAGGGATGAAACAATCCTCAAGAAGGAGAAAATGAGCAGGCTTGTTTTTATTTGCTTAAAGAAAATCCTTGTTTCAGCATATTTTTATTCTCCTTAACAGAAGTCTAACCTATTGTTTTAATTCTTCACAATATTATGACTTGTTGGCCATCAGGGGAAAATGAGGTAGGGCCTAATTAGAACGTATAGCATTTTAGCATTATTATTTAACGATGAACGCTAACTGGCTCAGCCTTATTTCAGACCTTACTTCTCTTCCAAAGGAAGGCATGCTCAGAATTTTTACACAATTAAAATCCTACGATCCTATCCGGGTTTGAACCTACAAACTTCGGAACCAGAGGCGAACATATAACCACTAATCCGCCAGGACCAACATAGGATTATTGTAACACAGCCTAATATTTTGCATATCCGAATTACGCCTAAATTTTTTAAAATTAGTGTTAATATTATATATTAAACATACCCTTAAGTTGCATACATACATACATACATACATACATACATACATACATACATACATACATACATACATACATACATAACTTTATATATATATATATATATATATATACAAATTATTTTTATAGATTAAAGAAATATTAGGTTTGTTCTAATAACCCCATGGTCTTAATTACCCCAGTCCCCCTAATGGTAACTAGGGTTGATTTAAATTAAGAGCTCCCTCGAATTAACATATAAAAAGTATTAAAAAGAATGCAATACATCACGGCATGTTGTAGGTCTTATAGCAGACTGCAAGAAGTTAGGCCACGGAATGGAATGTTTTAACTTTTTATTAAAGCCAGATACATCAATCATACAAAAGAAGCAGTCTTCCATATAATCTTGCTGTTCTCGCCACGACATTGCAACTCCAGAACTGGAGATTTTCTCTTTCCGTTAGTCCTCTGTCTGCGATTTTCAACACATACTTAATGCGATGCCCAGAATGTTTCCTGATCACATATTTTAACATCAAAATTTGCATAGTAAGTATAGAATACAAACTCTGATATATTTTGCTTTTGTTTTGGAGTTTTAAAACAGCCACAAATGTAGCAAAATATGTCTGGACCATTTTTCCACTTTCGACGAATGGCAAAATGTTTCAAGGGAATTTATTAAGAAGAAACTTTAATTAATTTCGTATTTTTTAAAAACAAAATTGAAAAAAAAATTATATATAGAAATTCTTGTTTCCTGAACAAACTTCATGTGATGGTGTAATCTGGCACTAACTAGTATAGGAATCTAAAAAGGGACTGATAATCGCGAGAACGTGTGGAGAAAAATAAGGAGGAGGTACTTAGATATAAACCAATCAACAAATATTTTCGTTCGGTTTTCGCCGAATGTAACGGAAAACGCTCACTGTGTTTACAAAGAGACCTACAAACGCGTTTGGGGAAAAGAATCCTATATACTCAACCTAGGATTTAAAAGAGAGATCATTGGCTTTGCTTGGTTTAGGCGTGAGAGCCATGGAAACTTTCTAAAAATTAGTCGACGATCATACGATCCATGCTAATATGATCCAACTATTGAAGACAGAGACTACATATATTAGTAAAATGTGATGATTTAGAATATCTCGGAGACGTCAGTTATTACCGGGAAGATTTCTTAATTCAACTCGGGAACGATTGGCATGCTACGAGTTTAATGGTAAACCTCCAGAAAATTTGAAGAACTTGGGTAGGCATTTGTCTTGGAGCAAAACGCGGAAAATAAGAACACACACTCATTCATGAATAAATATATGTAAGTGCAAAATGGCAATAGCATTAAATGCCTTAATAATTATAGTCATAACTTTAATTAAATGTATAAATCTATTGTTGTATTAGGTGTAATTGTAATAGGGTTATTGTGTTTTCTTTATGTAATTGTAATGTTATTGTTTTCTTTTTTTGTTTTTCTTTATACTATTGCCAATTATTACTTTATTGTAACGGACTGTCAACAACACGTACGGCTTACTGCCCGTGCGACCCATATTTCTAAATAATATTGTAAATATCTTACATTTTGTCTAATAAAGTCTTACTACTATTAGGAATCTGGAAGATAGGAAAGTATTTAAAGTCGCCATTTATGAACAAATCTGACGTGGCAGTGCAAAATGGATTTGATTTATGGATTCAGCGTTCTCAAATTTATAAAGATAAGCTGTTACCTTAAAGTCACAACATTGGTGTAGACCAGTGATTATAATCAATTTCCATATCCAGATATTAACTTTAAAAAAGTGTAGGACTATTGAATGCTTCTTAATTTGATGACGTGCAATATTTGGATATAGGCTATTACATGTCACTCTTCATCTGTTGTGTATTTAAAAACGTTTCTTCTTACTCACGAGATAGTCGTGATTTTTAATGTCGTGACTTTAATATGATTCAGCCATTAATTTCTTTTAATCGCATTCTATCACGAAATCGACCAGCCATTTTATTATGCAACATTTTCCAATGCCTTACTTTTCATACACAGGTATCAAACCATCTATATTTTTAATTAAACTTAGTATTACTAAATAGAATGAATAGGCCTACTAAACTTATTTAAAGTAAATTATTCTAGCCACATGTCCTACCCCTACGCAATCTACGAGACCTAATTGTTCTTATTACATCTGGTTTTCCATAATCATCATGTAGCTCATTGTTATATAATCTTTTTCGTTTACTTGTCTGTTTCTCTCTTTTTGGTAATTTTTACTTTATTTTCAAATACTCGTTAACTTTACTCCTCTGTTAAAGCAAGAGTTCATATTTCGCATCCATATAATATAACTGTAAGTATAACAGTTTTATATATTTTAAGTTTAACCGTTTTTTAGAGAGAGAGAGAGAGAGAGAGAGAGAGAGAGAGAGAGAGAGAGAGAGAGAGAGAGAGAGAGAGAGACAGACAGACAGACAGAAGACAGACAGACAGAAGACACAGACAGAGAGAGAGAGAGAGAGAGAGAGAGAGAGAGAGAGAGAGAGAGAGAGAGAGATTTGTACGTTTTGTAGAGCAGGTCTATGTTGAGAATTAAACAATATTTAATGCAATCGTATGAATCAATTTGACTGCAGTGACCTGTAAAAGCTGTATGTGCCAAAGTCGCACCTTCTTGCCTTGTTCAGTTCACTGCATGTGAACACAGAGCATACATTATTAAGGTGTGAATCAGCTTACCACTTATAATTTGAATTTACATACATTGCGTACGTAAAGTGAAGTGAGGAGAAAATTGTATTGGCCAGAATCCAGACTACGTAACTGTAACATTCTATGTTCAACTGTTGGAATGCTAACAATGTTTTTTTAAATATGATTTCCCTTTTAACTACAACTAACTCTATCGGTTTAATAGAAGATGTTTATTTTAATTTAATTGAAATAATTCTACTGATATTAAAAAAAAAACAGAGTAATTTATGAAATACTCCATGTTACAATTAAGGTGAGACAATAGGCCCTATCCCATCAATGTTGAAACATAATAATAATAATAATAATAATAATAATAATAATAATAATAATAATAATAGCTTTATTTTACCTGGCAGAGTTAAGGCCTTAAGGCCTTGTCTACCACTCAACCAGGTTTAAAAAAATACAAAAGAAAAGTCTTAAATCTAAATTACAATATATATATATAAACGATTACAAGTTATGAATACAATACAATTAATATTTATAATGTATTTTGATTTACTCTAAATTTAACGAATTAAATATATAATATGTACAAGATATATAAAAAAACGAGGAAAAGATTAATGACATAGTATAAAATTAAATAAATAGAGAAAAATTAATTATTAGACAACAGGTAGCTGTATAAGCGTGACTTAAAGGTGCCAAGTGTGCGGCAACCCCTGATATCTTGAGGAAGGAGATTCCAGGAGCGGGCGGAGGCTACTGTGATGGAAGTAGAATAGGAGGAAGTGCTATGAAGAGGAATTGTTAGCAGACTGCTATACATAGGAATTTGAGACCCTTTATCTCATGAACTACTAAATGGATTGTAATAAAACTTTTACAGCATATTAAATGAGATTTGTAAAGACCACTGAACCTCCGTCAAACTTGTATCTAAATATTCATGCCCTATATATATTTTTTTGCCACTAGTCTCCTTTTTTATTAAAAAAATACTTCTAAAAATCATAAGTGAGGATCTGTAAAAGAGATATCATGATTGTGGTTCCACAGCTCTAGTATAACTAGATTTACCGCCTGTAAACATTTCATATGAATGTCTCTAATAGTTCCTGAGATAATGAGGCAAATGTTCGAAAATTTTCACTTTCGAGAAAACAATGTTTAAAGTATAATGATATTACAGACTGACAACTGTCAATTGTTTAAAAAATAATTAACGCACTTATAATTGGCGTTCAGTAAAAAAAAATCATATACAGAAATGTTCAGAAAAGAACAGACTATTCAATTATGAAATTGTATTGTATTGTAAGCCCATGTTTTCCCTTTACAGAGATTTAGCCGCTCTCCCCCTACAGGGAAGAATTTAAACCATACTATTTTAGTTACACTTGTTTTCGTATAGATGTCATTTTTGGGTAAAAAACAAAAATTGATTTTTTTTTTCAAATTTTTCCTACCGTCTTAGCTTAAACAATCATTTGGATTGGGATATATATATATATATATATATATATGCAACTTAACTAATGTTTTGTTTTTTTACGGATCAACTATTTTAGATTTTGTGGGCCGGGTGCCTGATGCGGTAAGTCATCTGGCCGATTTCGGTCCCAGGTAATGCGGGAATGATTTTTTTTCACTACTCATTCATGTCGACATTGACCCAGTCTTCTCTAAAATGAGCGTAACATTAGTTTAAGGTCATCGATATTATCTCAACGGCTGGGGGACTCGACATGCTAACCACATGTCACCCCTACACTGGCTGTTGATCATCTACCTCTGTGATTGACACATGTGGATGTGAAGGGCCAGCAGCCGGCTGGTAAAAGGGCAACCGCTGAAAAGTGGAAAGACCCTCAATCGGATCGGATATTATCTCACTGTCGTGCAATTAGCTAATAATCCCGGATCATTACGTCTATGTTCCCAAGAGCTTTCATGGCCTGTTAATGGGATATCTTTACTTTATATTTTTTGCTTATTTCATATAAGCCGAAAGTTTGCGGATTAGAGCGCCGATTGGATCAGCACTTTTTAACTGACCTAAAATCTTTGGGGTACCATGGGCTTGCGATCGACTCAGCCTCTAACGGAAATGAGTACCTGGGATTGCTCTGGTGGTAAAGGCAGCTGCCATGAAGAGCTGGCAATCCGGGTCATAGAGAACCGAAGATCCGGGTGACATCTCGTGCCTATTGTCTATAATGGTAGGTGCCTTAAACCATTTCTAGGACCTCCTAATGCCGGTAGCGGGATCACTTTAGCTATAAACTATTACAAAACCATTTTTTTAAATAGGAGCTTCCTAAAATTTTACTCAGTGAATTGTGTTGGTATGTTTTTGTAAACAATGTTATGAATCTATTCTCATTCAATGTCCACCGCTGTGGTCTCGAGATAGCGTGCTGCTTTATCACGCAGAGGGCCCGGGTTCTATTCCAGGTCGGGACAGGCTTCCTGGGTGAGGTTTTTTCGAGGTTTTTCGTCATCTGTAAGACAAATGTCAAGAAGCTTAGGGCGCAACGGTCCCAGAAAATCATCTGGTCATTATCGTTAGCATCATCATTTGACCGGTGTGGAAATCAACGGGAAGCTACCACACCTATAATTCCCTAATAAAGCTGCAAAGCATAGCAAGAAAATGCTATGATTGCAGGGCAGAACACTATAATTAGATAGAGAGATAGATTTTTCATCCATGAAGCAGGATTATAGAATTTGGATATCTACTTGCCTGGGAAACACCACTGTTTGTAATGAAATTCTCTGGCGTTGTTTCTCAGTCGATTCCGACACATGTTTCAGCACATACCATGTTATTGAAGAGCTACATCATGTATCAATTAAACATGGGTATTCCTTACTCTTAATTTTGATTGATATGTAATGAAGATTCGTAGTTGGATGCATATTTACATTCACATTACACTGGTCAACATGATTTTTGTCTCATGAGTACCAATAGTTGTACTTGATGCAGTTTTTTTATCGTGTTTTCAAATATGTATTCGGAATTTCTCCATCACCCACAGTTTTTTTTATTTCAATTTCAATTAATGGATTTAAATAATTATTTTTTAATAAACGTTTTTTCGTCCATTTGTCCATTGTAAAATAAAACCAACTGAGCTAACTCAGGAGATTTCAGCTATGGAAAAGAGATATCAAGGCAAATGAAATCATAATATGCTGGCCGATTATTGTTGGACCATCAAAAGGGATGCTCCACAAGCGAAATATAGCAGAATATCGTCATTTCTTACTTTCTAGGTGAGTCCGAATGTTCGAATATTGTGTAGTTACGTATGTAGAAAACATTAAAGTGTTTGAAATTATAAATTCCTGCCTCTCGGAAACCTTGCGTGTTGGAGAAAAGTCTATATCGTATTTGAATTCAGGAGAAAAAATACTATCAGAATCACATATTTTTCTTTCCGAGACAAAAAAAAAAGTTTATTTTTTGTCGCTCAGTGTAATAAATCAATAATTCGAGTATAATTTTTAACCCTACCTATGCCTGACAAAGTGTAATAATGGTTAATGATTAACTAGTAAACCGAGCTTCCTAATAGAGAGGTGTAATCCGTTTGGCTCTTTTTGCCTAGGCATAAAAGTACTCGGAGGTCAGTATGAGGCGGAACGCTGAGCACGGGCCACTCCAATGACATCTATACCGAAACAAGTGTAACTAAATTAGTATGGTTCAGTTTCTTCTCTGTAGGGGGAGAACGCCTAAATCTCGTTGAGGGAAACAAGGGCTTGCAAGAAGATAAATATATTCACTATACGTCAATGATTACCTTTTGTCACAAACCCAGTTATGAATTACATTACTTACTACCATCTGTCATATTAAAAAAAAATGTTTTTGGAAATAGTTTAAAATGTCTCGTGTGAGGTATCACTCAAACCACGTCACAATATATATATATATATATATATATATATATTTAGAACTTTGTAGCGATATACATAGGCCAACAGTATGTTTAGGTATACATTTTAATTTCTAAGTAACTCTCCTTTCGGGTTAGTCCACCGCTGTGGTCTCGAAGTAGCGTGCTGCCTTGTCACGCAGCGGGCACGGGTTCGATCCCCGGTCGGGACAGTTTTTCTGGGTGAGGTTTTGATGGGGGTTTTTCCTCACCTGTAAGACAAATGTCAGGATACTTTAAGCCCCAAGCGGTTCCCGAACATCATCTGACCATCATTATCATTAATATCATATTCACCTCATTAGATTGAGCTTAGGTTTAAGGCCTCTCCTGGCGCTTCATCACCCATCTTATCATACCCCCGCCTTGCAGGCGCCCCATTGACAGGGGAGAATACCTGAAGTGTCGAATGACAAACAGGTGGCATTGAACAAAAAAAAACTCCTTTCAGTTTACAATAGCCAATTGTATTAACCTTCCTCGGTTTTTCTTGCAATAACAACGCTTGCTGTGGTTTCTGTAACAAAAATATTTATTTTTTTATACAAGGTTTTTAGATCATTCTCGTGTTATTGTAAAGAAATTGTGTTGAATTTTCACGACTACAACTTTCTAATAGCTTATGTCTTTCTTTGTTTTTCTTCCCTCACTAGTAGCAGGCAAACACGTACACAACTTGTACATGAAACCCTATCTTTATAACCCCTTTCTTTTTATAATATGTATTATCAGTGATATTTCTAATCCAATTAATACAAGGGAATAATTAAAGAACTAGCGACTCTCTAAATCTCGGAATTTATTTGTATGTAATCTCGATATAGGCCTACTTTCTATAAAGTGATCCCACAACAGGCCCGGAGGCCCTTGGGGTAGTAGGCTCCCACTTTTTCTAGACAATCGGCACTTTATGTCGTTTATCGGGTTGTCAGCCCTGCGTGACGGCCGCCTTTACCCCCAGAACAAGCGTCTGGTACTCATTTCAGTTAGAGGCTGAGTCGACACCAGGGCCATAGTGCCGCCAGAGGGTTTGGGTCAGTTTAAAAATCCTGACCCCAACGATACCATTTGAATCGCGTGCAATTAGGAATTTTTATAGAATCAATTACGGGTTCGATCCTCGATTCTAGAGATGAGCTGCAGTAAGCGACTCATCCATTAGAGTTTTTGTTTAAGTGAAGCATCTATATACAATTTTGAAAACATTATTTACTGTACATATGTTAAAAGCAAGAATAAAGAGAAGCAAGAAAACTGAAGTGAGGAAATAAAAGAGTCAAACTCGGTGTCAAACAACCTCAATGAAGGTGATTAAGACAAATTCTGGATTGAAATGTTATTACCTCGGTATTTTCAATTATAATTTTCGTTTCATAATGATATTGATGTTAAAATATTTCTTAAAAAACACCTGACAAATATACAATATAACAACACTACTTTTTGTTATTTCAACATTGTTAACATCCTTTTTAGGACATGAGGTGATTTGTCAATTTAAACATCTCTTTCCAGTCCACCGCTGTGGTCTCGAGGTAGCGTGCTGCCATGTCACGCAGCGGGCCCAGGTTCGATCCCCGGTCGGGACAGTTTTTCTGGATGAGGTTTTGATCGGGATTTTCCTCACCTGTAAGACAAATGTCAGGAAAACTTTAAGGCCCAAACGGTCTCCGAAATCATATGGCCATCGCAATCATCATCATTCATATTCATCATATATTAAGCTAGGATTAGGGACTCTCCTGACGCACCACTATCATCAACATCACCCATCATATCATCGGGACACGTAACCCCGCCTTCCAGGCGCCCCAACCTCAGAAGTGGGTTACAAGTACGCCATGCTAGGAGAGAACACCAGGAATGTCGAAAGACACCTGGGGCATTTGAAAAAAAATATCTTTCCATGTTATCTGGTTAAAATACTCTGTGTTCTCTTTCGCGTTTAATTCTAGATTTTTTTTAAAGCACAGATAACCTTTTAGAGATCAAAATCTGATCAGTACCAAGATCTGATCAGTACGCGTACTTGTTTTGTTCGGTTGCAATTTGTTTTTTTTTTTATATCTTTCAGTTACGTATGTTGTCTTATACAACTTTTTTTTTAATAGGCCTACTGGTTTTCCTTCTTGTTTTTACATATTTCCTTTTGTTTTTGTTTTACCTGTTTGTTCATCATCATCATCCTGCCAGGTAGAAGAACTGTTACGGCCTGAGAAAGCGGTTTTCGTGCCATCTTTCCATAGGTCGACCAAGTGAACGTTTCCCATTTGGACAGTAGTTCATTATTGCCTTGGGGATCCTGGATCTAGCCATTCTTGAGACATGTTCCTTCCAGTTTAGCTGATATCTGGAGATGTAGTCCAGTATTGGTGACACCTTAAGTTCTTGAAGGATTTCTACATTTTTCTTTCGATTCCATTTGGTGTAGCCAGCTGTTCGGCGCATAAATTTCATCTCATAAGCTGTTAGTCTGCTTTCATCTCTCGTCCTTATAGTCCACGCTTCGCTCCCTGTTTGTTAACTTTCTTTAATTCTCACATAGACACAAGAACAGGACACACACACCCAGACCCAAGGTGGAGATTTAAAATCCCCTACCTCGCCAGGAATCGAACCCAGGTCGCCGGAGTGGAACATAGGGACTCTATCGACTACGCCACGGCGATGGACTACTGAATAACTTAAATATCATAGGCGCGATTTGATTTTTTATGTTAAACCATCTATAAATAAGAATTTAATGACACATGGGAAAATTAATGAGTGCATTGTTGACTTGAATATTGTGGGTGCACACAATACAAACTGATTAGGTTTGTGCAATAGATCTATTGTAGTGGATTTTATGATTCATAATGACTTGTTCGTTTCGTAATGGCTTGCAGCTTTTACCTGACATTTACCAAGGTGAACCATTTCATTAAGCCAACAAAACTGGATAAGAAATAAAAGCATTGTGATGCAGTTAATTATTACATTAATAACGTCTTGCAATATTCGAGTTTATCTACAGCTGTAGAGAAACATTATACTCATCACTGACACTATAGCCATTCTTATAGCTATATTCTTAGGGGTAGTTTAAATCTATCGAATGTAAGTTATTATGATTAATATGTGAGATACAAAATATTTTAAATATTTGGATCTGGTTCTTCATTATTCAGAAATCAGTTATCTCTACTCTTTGTCGAAACAGTCCAATTCATGACATGACATATAGTATTTAATTTAAAAAAAAATATACTCTACATACATTTGGTAAAAGAATCCAAGCATATCGCAAACAGTTTTAAAATATAATAATACTACTACTACTACTACTACTACTACTACTACTACTACTACTACTACTATACTAATAATAATAATAATAATAATAATAATAATAATAATAATAATAATAATAATAATAATAATAATAATAATAATAATCATCATCAACAACAACAAGAATTAAGCCCAATGACCTGTTCGGATCTCATTATAGGTCGAACTGGTCCTTCCATCTCTTCAATGGTCTTCCCAACAATCTTCTCCCCTTTGGTTTATAATTATACATTCTTCTTGGTATGCGCTGTTCATTCATTCGTAATACGTGCTGAAGGTAAGCATTTTGATAGTATTTTATTCTTTCACAGAGATTAAATATGTTAAGTTCTGTTCTTATATCTTCGTTTTTCTTTTTATTGATCCTTCGATATCCTGCTATTGCTCTCAACATCTTCATTTCTGCAGCCTCTATTTGTTAATGTCCAGGTTTCACATCCATAGATAAGAGATGGAACTGCCAATACTTTGTAAAATTTTAAAATAGTTTTATAGTTTTATTCAATAAAGTACGTTTAAATGTGCCACATAGATAATTGAATCGTTGTATTTTAGTGTGTTTATCTAAATTTCTGTCATTACCTAAATGACATCAGAAATAATTAAAATTCTGAACTTGGTCTATAATTACATTGTTTATCACTATTTTTGTTCTTATTGCACATTTTCCTTTCAGAGCTAATATTTTTGTTTTAGATGTAGATAATCTTTAAAATTTAATTAGGAGATAAAACATGTTTAGATACAAATGAGGGAAATTTTGAGGAAGTGGCTGAATTCAAATACCTAGGAACAATAATCACAAATAGGAATGAGATGCACAAAGAAATTAAACATAGGCTCAATTCTGGAAATGCATGTTATTATGCATTGCAGAGACTTTTGATGTCCCAACTCCTTTCAAAAAACGTTAAGCTGAAAATATATAAAACTATTATTCTACCAGTTATATTATATGGGTGCGAAACATGGACTCTTACTTTAAGGGAGGAAAGGAGATTACGAGTATTTGAGAATAAAGTTCTTAGGAAAATTTTTGGACCAAAGAGAGATGAACAGACAGGTGAATGGAGAAGACTACATAACAATGAACTACATGGTCTTTATAGGAAGCCACATATAATAAGAACAGTTAAGTCTCGTAGACTGCGATGGGTAGGACATGTTGCACGTATGGGGAATGAAAGACGTGCATGGAAACTTCTTGTAGGAAAGCCAGGGAAAACGCCCAATTGGTAGACCAAGAATGAGGTGGGAAAACAACATTAACTATGATTCGAGGGAAGTAGATTATACAGGGAATGATTGGAAAGCATTGGCTCAGGATAGGGATGTATGGAGAGCTTATGTCCGCGCGGCCATGAACCTACGGGTTCGATAGTGCCAGTGAGTAAGTAAGTAAGTAAGTAAGTAACATGTTTAGATAATTTGGAGCGCTGTCCCATCTCTGCAACCTGGGTGGAAAAGATGACGCACTTCAAAATATTTAAACTTTATTTTTTCCTGGTCTCTTATATTTCTCTTTTCCTTCCTAACACATAGGAAACATAAATTAGCGTGTATGCGACACGTTTTATACAACCATTTGGAGAATATAAATGCATTTAATCTAATCTGCTCTCTGTGTGGTTTCTTCGTAGCGATCAAGACCATATCAAGACAGTTGACACTCGACACTCTGGTTTTCACTCTCTGAGATATCACGTGATGAGTCAGATGCAAGCCTAGTTTTGAGGTTTTTGCTGTCTTTGCGAGTAACCGCTTTATCTCTTTATATTACGTCTAATTACTCTTGCTTGGCAACTTTAGAATTTTGAATATATTTTTGGAATGCCTTATTGGAGGTTAGGGGCAAATGAAAAGGTTGGCTAATTTCATCGCAAATCAGGGTCTCTGACTTTTGAAGTAGAAGTTGAGGACTTGGAGCTTCAGGTTGCAGATAACGATTTGATCCTGAAAATTGTGGCATGGTAAATGTCACTGCTGACCTCACATCCATGTGTATTAACATGGAGTAGGAGGATAATCCAGCCAGCATAGGGGTGACATCTGTTTAGCATGTCGGGTCCCCCCAGCCATCACAGTTGGTTTTCTCAATCTGACGCCAAATTCATCACGATGCTAGGTAGGCACCAATCACTTACTGTCCGAAAATGTATTCCCCTATAGGGACTCGAACCAGCTCTGCACCAAGGCATGATATTTTTTAACCATTCAGCTATGGCGCTGGACTTATAATTTCAAGCATGTAGGCTTAATTGATTAGGGATAAGGCTAAATATATAGAAAATATTGGGCTTATCTTAATACGAGGGATATTTTTTTTATAGAAAACAAGAATAAAATGAAAAATAAATATTTGAATTTCGGAGCAGATTGATTATGTTACGTTTAATATTGTATGTAATGGATTAATATTATTAATTCTACTTTATTGTATATAGTTCTACTCTAGGGTAGATCTTTCACTGCAATCATAGCATTTTCATGCTGTGCTTTGCAGATTTACTAGGGAATTATAGGTGTGGTAGCTTCCCGTTGCTTTCCACACCAGCGGATGATGATGATGGCATGATGATGTTCGGAGACCGTTTGGGTCTCAAAGCTTCCTGGCATTTGTCCTACAGGAGAGGAAAAACCCCGTAAGAAACCTTACCCAGGAAGCTTGTACCGACCGGGAATCGAACCCGGGCCCTTTGCGTGACAAGACAGCACACTACCTGGAGACCGCAGTGGTGGACAATAATATTAATAAATTTGTATTGTATTGTAAGCCTATGTTTTCCCTTTACAGAGATTTAGGCGCTCTCCCCCTACAGGGAAGAATTTGAACCATACTAATTTAGTTACACTTGTTTTCGTATAGATGTCATTTTTGAGTGGTCCGTGGTCAGCGTTCCGCCTCATACTGACATCTAGGAAACCAAGGTAGTACTAGGACGGGAAATTCGGTAAATTTTGCTTAGAGGCCTTTTCATTCAGGCTTAAGGATTTTTTACGAACCTGAAAATCTTCAGACTCGGGACCCACGGCTTAAAGTCCCTCCCGGAGGACTTGCTCCTTGGATTTTTCCGTCCTAAAAATCCATCGACCCCGGCCGGGATTGAACCCGCGACCCTTGGGACCAGAGGCAAGGAGCATAACCAACCAAATAATAATAATATTTTTAAAAAGTTAATGATTATATATTTACTGTTTAACTACAATAATTCATGTACCTTTGAATTTTTGTCTAGATCAGGAGAGTGAATGAATCTATACAAATTCTATGGAGAGAATCCATAATCCGATTTTCTATGTTCATACGTAATTTAAATATTTCGTGTTAATTTATTTACGTGTGTATATTATTGAAAAACGCTTCATCACTAGATCTTTCGAGTTAAAGTGGGCCCAGCGGCTCGAGAATTCTTTTTTCGCTTTCCACTGAAATCTCTCGGCCTTTTTGATTTACATAAACTATCGATGAATAATCAGTTTCGTTTAACAGACTTTAACAGACTTTAATGACCGACTGAGCCTTAGTAAATGTAGAATTGAAGGAGCTGGTTCCATGGGCCATAGAGTTAATAGTGATACAATTATGCCATCATTTTATTGGATATTAATAATTAGGCCTACATCCTTTATATGAAACGAAATGTAAAGGAAAGAAATCGTACATGTAGGCCGATTCGGTCACCCAGAAATAAATATTTAGGATCTCAAATACTTGATATAAAAATAAGATAATGCCTACTATTTTTAAACCTTTTTAATAGCTATATTTAAAATGGCATAATGCACTGGCATAAGTATTTTAACATGATATTGCTTTAAAAGGCTTTGAGCAGGCTATTAGTCCTTATTGTTGTTGGGATTATATGCGATGCTCTATTTAAATTTGCCAGTAAGAGAATTAATTGTCATCGGGAGGCATTTGGGTAGCTACAATAGGCCTAAGTAGCGGTTCCAGGTTGAGAAAATCAGATATAACGGTTGGGGGACTCGACATGCTGACCACATGTCACCCCTACACTGGCTAGATGATCATCTACCTCTGTGATGGACACATGTGGATGTGAGGCCAGCAGCCGGCTGGTAGGCTAAGGGCCTTCTTGGCCTGTCGCGCCATGGAAGAAAAAGAAGAAAGAAGAATTAATTGTGAAGGAAATATAATGTAAGGAAATGGAGAAGAAGGGCAATGAACTGAACGGAATACATAACAAAAAGTTTAAAAAAGTTTTGGAATAATTTATGGCTTTCTCTCTCTCGCTCGTTCTCTCTCTCTCTCTCTCTCTCTCTCTCTCTCTCTCTCTCTCTCTCTCTCTCTCTCTGTATTTTATTTAGTTATATATCTCCCGTCCACCGCTGTGGTCTCGAGGTAGCGTGCTGCCTTGTCACGCAGCAGGCCCGGGTTCGATTCCCGGTCGGGACAGGCTCCTGGGTGAGGATTTTTCGGGATTTTTCATAACCTGTAAGACAACTGTCATGAAGCTTAGGGCCCAACGGTCCCCGAAAATCATCCGGCCACCATCATCATCGTCCTTATCATTATCATCATCAACCTTCACCGGTGTGGAAAGCAACGGGAAGCTACCACACCTACAATTCCCTAGTAAAGCTGCAAAGCATAGCATGAACATACTATGTTTGCAGTGAAAGACCTGCCCTCGGGCGGAATTACTAGATAGATAGACCTATATCTTCCTTTATAGGTACATTTTGAGTCTTATGTCTTCCGGATCTTTCTAGGATGCAACCTCCCGGGTGAGGATTTTTAATTCTGAATCACGAATTTTTTTACCGCACAAGAACATAGAATGCCTCTCAGGATGAGAGGCTGGGCTCACTCCGAGACATAACATTCACTTAGAGATTCATAGGCCTACTAAACAAGAACAAATTTGATATGGGTGATTGTTATGGCCAGATTGTGTTCGTAACTGTTTGGGCCTTAAAATTTCCCGACATTTGTCTTACAGATGAGGAAATATTCCGAAAAAATCTTGTACAGGTACCTTGTTCCAACCAGGGATCGAATTGTTACAAACATTTTCAAACTGAAAAATATAATTACTTCATAAAAATAAAAGGAGCAATTATATTTTAATTGTCAATTTTACTTGATATATTATATATTTAAGGAGAATCGTACTAAGTTGTGAATAGATTTAAGTGTCTGATGACAGTTTCCTTTTCAAACTAAGTAATGTATAATTGAATAGCAATATTTTAGTGATCCCATTTTCGTTTAAAAATAAAACTGGAAAAAAAAAAAAAAATCAAAAGCGATTTTTAGCAATTAAATTGTCAACATGTTCTTGTGAGGATGATTTCCTAGAAACCTCAATTTAAGAAGTCCATTAGTGTAATTTTGAAACCGGATTGGAAGGTACATATTATTTACGTAGGTAGTATTTGACACGGTTATTATCACATAATCTATATTAACTGCAAAATAGTACTATCATATTATATCTTAGAGCAAGGCGGCTCCGTGGCGCAAGCGGTTAGACGCTCGCCTCTCACCGCTGGGGTCCCGATATTGAGTCTCGGTCACTCCAAGTGGGTTTCGTGGTGGACGAAACTGAGCTTGGGTAGGTTTTTCTCGACGTTTCTCCTGCCACCGATTTCATTCCACTATTTCTTCACACTCATCTCATCCATTTCGTTTCATTTCATTCATGTACCCCGGTGGCGGTGCGTCAGGAGTTGTCGGCCGACATCCTTGTCGTTCACAGACCACTATAAATATAACTAACTAAATCACTGGCACTATCGAACTCGTAGGTTCATGGCCGCGCGGAAATAAGCTCTCCATATATCCCTAACCTGAGCTAATGTTTTCCAATCATCCTCTGTATGATCTACTTCCCTCAAATCATGGTTAATGTTATTCCCCCACCTCATTCTTGGTCTACCAACTGGGCGTTTTCCCTCTGCCTTTCCTACAAGGAGCTTCCATGCAAGTCTTTCATTCCCCATACGTGCAATATGTCCTGTCCATCACAGTCTACGAGACTTAACTGTTCTTATTATATATGACTTCCTATAAAGACCATGTAGTTCATTGCTATGTAGTCTTCTCCATTCACCTGTCTGTTCATCTCTCTTTGGTCCAAAAATTTTCCTAAGTACTTTATTCTCAAATACTTCTAATCTCCTATCTTCCCTTAAAGTAAGAGTCCATGTTTCGCACCCATATAATATAACTGGTAGAATAATAGTCTTATATATTTTCAGTTTAACGTTTTTTGAAAGGAGTTGGGACATCAAGAGCCTCTGCAATGCATAATAGCACGCATTTCTAGAATTGAGCCTATGTTTAACTTCTTTGTGCATCTCATTCCTATTTGTGATCATTGTTCCTAGGTATTTGAATTCAGCCACTTCCTCAAAATTTCCCTCATTTGTCATTAGCTGTCCATTTCCATCATATAATGTATTTCTACGTGTGACCATATATTTAGTTTTATTGATATTTACTTCCAGTCCTAATTCCTTAGTGTTATTCAATAGTGTGTGCGTGTTGTCCTTTAGTATCTCCTCGCTATCGCCCAATAGTACTACACCATCAGCATAAACTAACAGCTTATTAATACCATTGAGTTGTAAGCCTTCTTCATCCTCTAAGGATTTGATGGCATGCTCTAGTATAAAATTAAATAGTAGAGGAGATAGTGCATCTCCTTGCTTCAACCCATTGTGGATTTCAAAAGTATCCGAAAACTGCCTGCACGCACCCTTCTCTTTGTGCCATTTGGACACATTCGTATAAGACTAACTAATTTTTAGGAATTCCGAACTCCAGGAACTTCAAATCATCTCATTCCTCGACCTGACCCTGAGCTGGACACGATTTGAATTTATTTATTCATTCATTTATTTATTTATTTTTATATCTTAGATTAGTTCAACTTTAATATACTTATTAAAGTCTGAATATCCAATTCAGTATGAAATCAATTAATTATTTATTACCCTTTCATATTTTTGTTTTATATAAATATTAAACTTTTTATTGCAAAATAAGGCAGTATTTTACTGAATGGAGCTATTTTCAATAACTTAATCTAATATGCTAACTTATGAGATCTCTCTTATATCTAACAGTAACTGGATACAATATAATTACATTTTAGGAAATAAGAAAGATATCTCATACATTCAAGCCACTGAAATTAATTTTTTTAAATCCGTAAAAGGATGTACACGCACGGATAGATTACATAATGAATTAATAAGAAGTGAACTGGAGATATTTTCAATATTCGATAAACTAGAAGAGCACAAATACCGATTGAAAGAACATTTAGACAGAATGGACAATACAAGTTTACCCAAAAGATCAACACCTACAAACCGCATGGAAAAAAATGTTTGGGACGGCCAAGGAAACGATGGACTTGAGACCGGAACAGGTCGCATTGACCTAATCCTGGAAAGGAAGAAGAAGAAGAAGAAGGAAATAATTTCCTTCTTTATAAATAATCATTTTAAAATAGTACAATATGTTATTGGCCCTTTAAATTGCAATAAGACAGTCATAATTAAATTGACAGTATTTGGAATAAATTTAAATTTCTTAGGGACACAGCTTTGTTCAGTAGATACACTTCAGTAAATTGGTGTACTTATACCTTTGTTGTACAAATTTCTAGAGGTTGGACAATTTGTTCCACTAACAGGAAACCAGCGGAGAGCTATAGAGATATAAGTGACTACGTTTTAAGGAACCATATTGTGACAGCCATCAAAATTTCTCCTTCCTGTATCTTTTTACTGAAGTCTTCTATGGTTGTTGGTTTTGCTCTGAATACGAAAGATGCGCATGCCATGTCATATATGGAACAACTCATCATCGTGGTGTATGTTTGCTTTGTTAGAATTGGATCGTCCAACGGTCCTCAGATTTGACTTTATTTTCCACGTTTTACAATTTCTCGCATATCATTCATTTGGTTACTTTCATTTGTTTATAATTAATTGGTTTTTACAAACAAAATAAGTGAATTATATCTTAATAAATACTGAATTATATCTTAATAAATATGAAAATCAAATAAAACCAAGTTTTATTTTTATTTAATTAAAAAATAAGTGATGTTAGAAAAATAGAGTAACGCTCAAAAGTTTAATTACAGAACGTAAGAATTATGTGAGTAAATTTGAATTAAATCTTCTGTGAACAATTTAAGTGAATAGAGAACCGATCTAGGGAAATAATCCAGGGAAAAATTTGTACAATAGTATAATACAATACGAGGTTGGGAAGTGGTATTTACAGAATCGATGAAAATATTTAAAAACCGAGCGATAGCGAGGTTTTTAATTTCCGAGATTTTGTAAAACACTCCACAAACGTGCGTTGTACATTATTTTTTGTGCGATGGGGTTTTCAAGATAATAAATAATAGTAAAATAATAACATCTTTGTTACAATTTTTGCGTTCATTATAAACAATTGACTGATATTAGCAGTCTGGCTAATGTATATATGCTAAATGCCGAAAATAATTGTTGAGATTACAGCAGGCCTTGATATTAATCTCGCATAATATGGCTGCAAGTATGAATGATTGTAATCAAAACGACGAAATTGAAGAAGCCTGGGAAGTTGGGTGTGCTTCTTTAGTGCCAGAGAAATCTAAATTAAGATATGAAAAAACATACATTTCATTCAGAAAATGGCTGGAGGAAAAAGAATTGTAGTGTAAGTGAAAAAAGTATGGTTGCTTATTTCGTGCTTAGGAGTGAAACATTAAAGTCTCTAGCGAGTTTGTCGTCAGAATATTCAATGCTGATGACATGATAAATTTAAAAGAAGGTATCAGTATTGCAGATTTTGTTACCCTAGTTAGTTTCCTCAAGAAGAAGAATGTTGGACGTAAAGCTAAAAAGTCTATAAAAGTTTTTAGTAGAATTTTGTTAAGTCAACTTTCAATATTGTTTCAAATAAAGTTCAGTTCATTTAAAATGCAGTGATTTCTTTCATATAATGTGTATTAACATTACCTTTTAGATATATTTTTGTATATATATAGAGGGCAGTGGTTTTACTTCCCGCACGTGGGTTGTAATATGTAATATTACAGGATAATTTTTTTAGGTTGGCAACCCCGAAATGTAGGAAGTTGAACATTCAATCATGGTCGCCATTTGCTGTAAGTACGACAAAACGCACTATCGCGCAAAAAACTATGTTTTATATTGTAATTTATATGAAGATAGTGCTAGATAAACAAATGCAAAGATGAATATAGACCCATATCTCCTTCATACATTTAGTAAGAGCTTATGACAGTGTGCCTTTTAAGAATCTTTGGATAAAGTTGGGGGATACAGAAATAAGAATAAAGCTAGTAGGTAATCAATTGAGTTGGTGTTTACTTGATGAAAATCCATATTTATTAATTAAATAAAAATAAAACGTAGTTTTATTTGATTTTCATATTTATTATATAATTCAGTGACAGCTGTTTCAGTACAGTGTACCTTCTTCAGACATGTTAAATTATGAATTGTAGTGTGGCACAGGTGACAATGTTTATGTAGGAGAAACTGGTAGACCTTTTATCTCTCGGATAAAGGAACACATGAGAGCATATCACAGAAATTTATAATATTCAAATATGCTAACCACCTATTCCAATTTAACCATTGTTTCGATCCAAATTTTGAAATTTTACATATTTGTGATAAGGGTAATAAGTTAGATCTTTTGGAGGCTGTAGAAATTAATAAATTTAAAAGTAGTAAAAAACTGTTAAATTCTCAACTTGATTTGAATGAATCCCCTTTGTTAAATTAAAAAAATTAAATAAATATTGTTGTATTGTTGCTTAGATCAGTTGGAACACAATTCATAATTTGTTAACATGTCTGAAGAAGGTACAGTGTACCGAAACAGCTGTCACTGAATTATATAATAAATATGAAAATCAAATAAAACTTCCTTTTTATTTTTATTTAATTAATAAAACTAGTAGGTATTAATGAAGGCGATTATGAAGTTGACGAGAAAAATAGAGCAAAGGTCAAAATAGGAAGCCGATTAACAGAGGAATTTCAGGAAACAAAGGATTACGCCAAGGTTATCGTATTCACCCACACTTTCGAACTGTATCTTGGAGCACCCTTACAGGATTAGCACAAGAAACATGAACCCATGGAAGTGTCAATAACACAAAGTAGTTTGTTTACTATTAATTGCGTAGAAGACTGGATGATGTAGGCTACATCATCATCATCATCATCATCATCATCATCTGCATTCATGGATTAGGTCTGTTGACCCGTTCTGACTTCAGCCCATCTCTTTCTAGGTCTGCCCACATCTCGGGTGCCTTTAGGTTTGTATTTTGTTATTTGTTTTGGATGTAGGCTACATTATATGGTACAAATAATAAAGAAGAATGCGAGAAGACTGGATTAAATATTATTACGGGAAAGTATGAAAGTAATAATGGAGAATGATAAAATTGAGAATTTAGCTGCAGAAGGTAAACAAATTGAAGGTGTTAAAACGGCGAAGTATTTGGTGTTATTTTTAACAAACAAGGGTATATTAGTGATTATTTTATAACGAAAATAAATAGAGAAAGGGCACTAATAAAGATATTATCTTATCATTTATGGACTAAAAATATAAATAAAAACAAAAAAGAGGATGTTCAGTACTCCAGTTCAAAGTTTTATGTTGTATCGGTCAGAGGTGAGGGATATATGCAGTGGAAATAAAATAAGATCTTGAGCACCTACATAGATTTCTTGAGACGGAGTTCCTGTAACACATGTCTGGATAAAATACGGATATCGGATATTGCAGTATCCGTCGATATTTTATATTTTTATCATCATCATCTTCAAGGTATGGTCCTGTTGGCCCGTCCCGATGCACAATATGCTACAGATCGTCCTACCAACATTGTTTTGGTCTTCCTACATTTCTTCGACCTTGAGGTTTATAATGAAGCATCTATTTTGATAAAAGATTATTTTCTTTGTACATGTTCAAAATAATTACATTTATTTCTGTATATTCTCTCGTTTATATTATATATTTGTAATTCATCTCTGATTTCTTGACTTCTCTTTTGAGAAGACTTCTCTTTTATATTTTTAAAAGATGGCAAATCAATCGTACACTAATAGCAATCATCAGGCGGTTCAGAACTACAAACGGCATGCATTTCCGAGATCCGCGTAGCCATCCCTCCAAAGTTGATTTATAATAACTGCAGCAGATGTATGGAGTTTATGATTTGTCCTGGTCACCTATTGCGCTCCAAAGCAAACAGCTACGTAATATTTAGTCCCTGGAATTATTTTGTACTTTTTTCTGCTTTTAAAGTACGTAATACCAACAGACATAGTAGAAAGAATCTGAATAATTCATGCAGTTACTTCTGGAAGCCTTAGGCCTGGTCTACACATAGCGTTTTGTCGTCAGTCTTGCATGATCAAATAAGACAGACACAAAAATCGTGCGGCTACACTACTCAAACTTGTTTTCAGTCTTTGGGTCAGTCATTACCCCTTACCGACTGCATCAGACCTTACTACTGCACCAGAAGACTGGTATGCAAACTGAACACTTTGACGCTTTTATTTTCGCACACTCTTTACGGTAAACTGTTCGAAATGAGTTGATTTTTTTTTGACGGACTCTTTTACTTGCTTTACTACCTACTTCTTTATATTTACTAACCAGAGCGGTGTAAGCTTGGTTTTCCTTATCTCTATTGCTGTACTCCTTCGATTTCACGTGCCAGAGGCAAGGAAAACTGTCGTACAGTTCTATGAATTCCGTGAAAAATTCATGAGGCCAGTGTCGTAAATCTGATCCATTTTTTCGTCACTATACACAGTAGAAACTCTAGTTAAAACCTCCAGAATCGCTATGAAAAGACTGGCAGAAGAGCGAAGTTTGACCGATTAGACTGACATGCGTCTACATGCACCAACTTGTACACCGTCTTGCTTATAAATAAAGCTCCAGCCCATCAGTCTTTTGCGAGTTTGTCAAACCTCATTCAGTTCATACAAAACGTTCAATTTGCCGTACACACGGAACCTTTTGTTTGACAAACTTGACATGATCAAGCAAGACTGACGACAAAACGTTACGTGTAGACCAGGCCTTACTCATTCATTAAACTAGTCTGAAACCGAAATATATATATATATATATATATATATATATATATATATATATATACCAGTCCCGGCCACGCGTTGCTATGACTAAAGTATACGTTAAAAATTTAAATTACGTTGTTGTCTTTTAGCCAGATTACTTAAAACTAATACTTACACACGAAATTAATAATATTGAAAATAAAATAAACACTGAACACACTTAAATTATGAAATAATCAATATTTGTAATTCAATTGAAATTCGCGGTTGCAACAAATAGCACAGCCATCTGGATTCTGTCTGTTAAATAATAAACCAATTACCTTACCAAATTACCTTACACCGCCATCTGTTAGAATCGTATGGAACTCACAGATAATTATAACTCTTTGTTAAATAATAATGCGGCTATAAATTTAGTTATAAACTACCCTAAGTCTCAAGTTGGATCAAACTGCACACAGTATGCACAATTTTATTAAAATCGGTTCAGTAGTATAGGATTCCATCGCGGACAAACAACGTGACACGAAATTTTTATATATTAACAAGACATTCCGATCGAACCATTACCATTTAGAGAAAAGTAATAAGACCGCAATAACATGTTTTAAATCAGTGCAAAAGAAGAAAAAAAAATAAAGAAAAAGAAAAACTGAATTGTAAATGCGTAAAATATCGAGAGGAACACATATATTGTTTCCCAGTGTTATTGTTTTGTTAATTTGAAGACAAATGTGTTAATCGTAAACATTTCGCTGGTATGTGAGGCAATACTCTTATAAAAGTCCTCATAAATTTAAAAACGCGTAAAATGTGACGTGATAATCTATATTCCAATGTTTACAATATTGTTCATTGCGTTCCGTCTGATATGAGGCACATAACATTTATCTTGTTGATAACCTGTTACTGCGATAAGTATACCTTGAAATGATTCATCTTAAAACAATGTAATGGAGCAAATTTCAAAATTGGTCTTTAATTCATATCTCAGAGCGTGACTTTTCAGAGTAAATATTTTAGGTCACTGGTTGCAACCTAGGAAAGTATTAATTCCAATGCATTACACGGGAAGAGAAATTATTATAAAATGTTTGAATAGTTATAGGAAAATAGTTTCATTTGACAATTCACTGTAGTTTGAAATCGTAATGTATAATTTATTACAATTAAAGAAACATTTCAAATAATAATTAAAAGTGATCCCACAACAGACCCGGAGGTCCTTGGTGTAGTAGGAGGTTAAGGTTCCCACTTTTTTCTAGACAATCGGCACTTTATGTCAGCCGGGTTGTCAGCCCTGCGTGACGGCCGCCTTTACCCCCAGAACAAGCGTCTGGTACTCATTTCCGTTAGAGGCTGAGTCGAACCCAGGGCCATAGTGCCGCCAGAGGGTTTGGGTCAGTTTAAAAATCCTGACCCCAACGGGACTTGAACCCTCGACCCTCCGGCTTGTAGCTCAGTGCCTTAACCACTACGCTACGGCGTGCCCCCCAAATAATAATTACAGATCTTATAATTTCGCAAAATAACAAAAATCTATTCACTAGTAATTTCTGCAAGTTGGATTTAAATATAACATTTGAGTTGCATTCAGAAAGTATTGGATAAACAATCTATCGTATAGTGGAATTAGTAATGTATTCCAAATGGACTAACATAAAGTCTTGTTTATTTTCTATCTCCAATAATTTTAATCCCAATGCAGTCATGTATTACTACATTTCTGGCATTCTCTAATGGCACTGACGGAATTGTAACCCATTTTTGAGGTTGGGGTGCCTGGAAGGCGGAGATACTGAGATGATTACGATAACGAAGCGCCAGGAGAGTTCTTAAATCTAAATATACTAAATATAATATAAATTCCAGACCATGGACAACCCTTTAAGTAAGCATTCCTGTGATCTGAACTGGAATTGAACTCCGAACCTCATTAACTGTAGTCAGAAGCTGTGGCCACAAGATAATGGGGCTGGTCCCAATAAAACATATAAGATGCACAATTATCCAGTATTTTTTTTAGGATTTTTTTAATGAATGAAGTTTTCTATTGTGTGGACAATAAAGAAAAGAACAGTGACACACTACTATATGGATCGGAACACTGGGTCTTAACGAAAAGCCAGGAACGAAGAATAGAAACGTCAGAAATGAGGTTTCTGAGGAGTGTGGCTGGCTATACAATAACAGTTCGAAAACGAAATGAAAATATACGAAGAGAACTAAATATATTCAAACTATTAGATAGAATTACACAATACAGAGATGAATGGATGGACCACATCAATAGAATGGATAACAATAGAATTCCGAAACAGATTCTTCATTACAAACCACTAGGACGAAGAAAAGTTGGAAGACCCAGTAAAAGATAGACCAATTCTAACATGACATCGGAACAGACCAGCAGGTCTAATCCTTGATGCTGCTGATGATGAAAAAAGTAGACAACTCATTTGTGTTACGTGGGTATTAGACTATTATATGGAAAATGTTTTTTATTAAATTAAATATATTAAATTATCATAATTATAAAAAAATACAAATGTAATTGTACATATATTTTGTCAAAACATATAAATAAATCCCTCTGAAATGTAGCATTAATATATCATTAAAATATATAGATTATAGAGAATCAGATATGTTTAAAGATATTTCATTTATCGACTCTTACTTTCGCAGTTAAATACATTTTCATTTTAGATAGAATTTAATAGTAGTCTGTTTCATACAATATTATCTTTATTAAAATATTTATGCTTTGTGTTGTTTTATAACCTGAATATTAAAATATGAATATCATGTAATAAAATTTAAGACTATAAGTTTGGTAGCATAGTTATCTTGTACTTTCAAGGTTAAAAAAAGACATGCGAATTGAAGTAGGTGTTTTGGAGTTGCTGATTTAGTTATCAGTGAGTTGTGTTTTACTTTTTTTCACTGCTGCTTAATGTATTTTTCATGTAAGCGAATTCCTCCGTCCAGTTAATACCTGAATTTTATTCTAGATTTTTTAAAAATTGGTTATTTTTATTCCTTACTAGCTAATACCGGGCGTGCGCTGCTACACCTAAATAAATGATATGTTTTTTTTTCCATTTAGTTGAATAAGTAAAAGGAAAAATGAATAAAAATATATATCGTTATTATTTTTAGATACCGCGTGCTGATTACCCGGCGTTGCCCGGGAATCTAGGCATCCCGATGTACTTGGCGTAAATGAGCTGAAAGACAAAATTCATTATTTTGAGTTATCCATAAAAGAAATCCCGCCATGCGCTGCTATGCTTGCCCGGGAATCTACTTATCCCGACCTTCTTGGCGTCAATGAAAGACAAAAATGATTATTGTGAGTTTTCCTTAAAAGATAAATATGCTGTCGCGGACTTTTCTGTAGAGTTTTTTTTTTTTTTGAGATATTCAATTCTGTGTACATTAATTTTGTGTATGTCTTATGGTTTAGGCAGCATAAGCCATTTAAGAGTGAAAAAGCTACTTTTTTCACGTTTTTCACTACAAAAGACGATTTTTAAGGGTGTAGGAGTTGAGTTCTCTTATAGCCTATGTTCATCCCGGAATCTCCTGAACATTTTGCAAAAACTCCATCACAATCGGATCAACGGTATGGCCGCGCATAAAGTACGAACAAACAAACATTTTTATATATTTAGATTTCCATTATAGGACAGCATGTATTTTTCCAAACACAACATCGTAACACCAAGACTTCACGTGCGCTATCGGTCAGTGAGGAAGTGGTGTAAACATAATGTTTATTAGTTATATGTATTGTTCCACACACCTGCTTCTCTCACGGATCGATAAGGGTTCCTGCATATCACATGTTTTCCAAGTTTGTTGTATAGCCAGTTAAATGTCATATTTCTGCTATGAGAATAACAGTTACGCGACTTGCTTCTAAATCTAGAATCAAATTCCGGTTCAAATACAACTTTTGTCTAGGATAATTGATAAATTTACGAATAGGTCAATTTACCTATAAAATTCTAAATGCTTTATAAGAATCTGTTAATACATATTGATTTTTTTTTTGGACTGAATATTAGGAGATTTCTCGAGAGAGAGAGCGAGATGAGAGAGATAGAGAGCTAGAGAGCTACTGAGAGCGCTCGGCTAGATAAGAAAATTAGGATATCCTACGAGAAAGAGACAGAGAGAGATAGCAGAGTGAGCTAGATAGATCGAAAGAGAGAGAAAGAGAGAAAGAGAGAAACAGAGAGAAAGAGAGTTAATAAATGAGGTATGAATGTCAAAATTAAAATAATTGCGAAATTTCTGTAAATTAAAGGATCATATACATTGAAAAATCTTATTTCATCTTCTCCTTCTTCCTCTACGCATGAAAGCTGGCAGCTTGTTGCGTGTTCATTCACTGACGTCCTTCCATCGTAGTTGTGGTCTTCCTAAATGCCTTTTCTACTGAGGTGTCCAGTCTCGTATTTTCTTCACTAATCTACTGTTCTCCATTCTATCTATGTGATCGTTCCAATTTAGTCTTCTATCATTTATCCGTCCACCGCTGTGGTCTCGAGGTAGCGTGCTGCTTGTCACGCAGCGGGCCCGGGTTCGATTCCCGGTCGGGACAGGCTCCTGGGTGAGGTTTTTTCGGGGGTTTTCCTCACCTGTAAGACAAATGTCAGGAAGCTTAGGGCCCAACGTTCCCCGAAAATCATCCGGCCATCATCATCATCCTTATCATTATCATCATCATGTGGAAAGCAACGTGAAGCTACCACACCTATAATTCCCTAGTAACGCTGCAAAGCATAGCATGAAAATGCTATGATTGCAGTGAAAGACCTGCCCTCGGGCAGAATTACTATGGATGCATGGATGGATCATTTATCCAGAGGTTTATAGGTTCAATTTCACATTCTTGTCTAGTAGCAGAGCTGCGAATTTTCTCTCTCAGCGATTTTCCTACGATTTTCCTTAAAACTTTCATTTCAGTTGTTTGTCACATTGAAAAATAATTATAATTATTGTATGTGGACGCGCTGTAGCGTAGTGGTTAAGGCACTGCGCTACAAGCCGGAAGGTCGAGGATTCGAGTCCGTGAGAGTCAGGATTTTTAAACTGACCCAAACCTTCCGGCAACACTATGGTCCTGGAGTCGACTCAGCCTCTAACGGAAATGAGTACCAGACGCTTGTTCTGGGGGTAAAGGCGGCCGTCACGCAGAGCTGACAACCCGGCTGACATCAAGTGCCGATTGTCTAGAAACAGTGGGAGCCTTAACCTCCTACTACCCCAAGGGCCTCCTGAGGCCTGTAGTGGGATCACTTTACTTACTTTTACCACACATCACATGATGTCATTCACATCTGCAGGGCATAACTAAATCAAATGTTGCCAAGAAACGACAAAGGGCGGCTAAGACTAGACTCAAAGGCCTATGAAGCCAAAGAGGAGGAGGAGGGTTATGGTACTTTGCAATAAAAGTTAGAGTATCGCAATAGAAATTAAAAAAAAAATAAAGGTACAATGAACGTAAGCAATTATATAGTTCACGCCTCTTGTAACAGGAAGAAACTTTGGAAGATTTATAGTATATTTTTTTTTAATGAGAGACCCTATTAAGAACTGAAGTATAATTCTGGATATAGGGTATGAAAATGAGTAAATAATTGTGCAGGAAGTAAAAAAAAATGAGATTGTCATTATTTCATTAATAATTTGTTCATTTTAAACGAACTACTGGGAAAACACGAATACAATTTACATGTTCCCTAATAAGAAGTGATTAAAAAGTTACAAATTGTGGGTATCGAAACAAGTCTGATGTATCTAATTAACTGGTGTCTTATTCATATTTATAATAAAATTCTGTTTAACTTGTATTCGTCATAGTGGGATATGTTTTATCTCTAGGAAAGTGATCCGCACATTGCTAAAGGAGACTAACGGGCTAACACAAGTTTAGCGTCTTCGTATTCACTTCCAAAATATTAATAAAATGGAAATATTAGTTCTTTTGTACTCTCATGTAGGTCTAAGTGTTTACTTCTATCTGGTCCATCGCCGTGGCGTAGTTGGTAGAGTCCCTACCTTCCATTCCGGCGACCCGGGTTCGATTCCCGGCGGCGTAGGGGGATTTTAAATCACCACCGTGGGTCTGGGTATGTGTCCTGTCCTTGTGTCTGTATGAGAGAATAAAATAAAGTTAACAAAAAAGGTAATACAAGAAGGAAAGAAAAATTGCAATTTTGTCCGTCGCCGTGGCGTAGTTGGTAGAGTCCCTACCTTCCATTCCGGCGACCCGGGTTCGATTCCCGGCGGCGTAGGGGGTTTTAAATCACCACCGTGGGTCTGGGTATGTGTCCTGTCCTTGTGTCTGTATGAGAGAATAAAATAAAGTTAACAAAAAAGGTAATACAAGAAGGAAAGAAAAATTGCAATTTTGTCCGTCGCCGTGGCGTAGTTGGTAGAGCCCCTACCTTCCATTCCGGCGACCCGGGTCCGATTCCCGGCGGGGTAGGGGATGTTTAATCTCAACCTTGGGTCTGGGTGTGTGTCTTGTCCTTGTGTCTATATGTGAGAATAACAGAAAGTTAACTAAAAGGTAAAACAACAAGGAAAATAAATAAAACGAAAAGAAGGGGAAAAAATCTATAAGTAAACAAACAATAAGAATTAAACAAAACAAAAACAACACTGAGATTAGTGGATCCATTTTGCCACACTTTATCTTTATAACACGTTAATAAACAATGGGACTAAACCCTTTTGAGTTTTGACTTTATAATGAGAAAACAATATATGGCAATAAAGAACTGTAACAACTGAGAGAAACTGAAGGATTTCCAACGTCTAAAGATGTTAAATAATTGTGTATATCCCTGTAATAGTACTATGAAGTTAGGGAATGCCCCCCCCTTTCCACGAAAAGAAAAGTTAATAATTTGGCGGACGTAGTCCATTAACTGGCCAAACGCACAATATATTTCTAACGTTTCCTGCCATTTGTCTTTAAGGTGAGGAAACCCCCCCCCCCCACAAAAAAAAACTCAGAAAATGTGTCCCCACTGGGGATCAATCCAGGGTCCGCTTCGTCTGAAGCAACCTCACAGAGGTGGACAAAAAAATCCTTTGTTTTACAAATACTAGCATTTTATAGGCTATTTATAAACTTCCAATTTTTTAATTAATAACAATTCTGGATTTTTTGTTTATTTTAGCACATTTTCTTCTTCCTTTTTTTATCTTGAAAATGTCAGCTAAAATCCTAAGCTTAACTACTAATATAATGTAATTGAATAGGGATTTTGGCTATTCTTTACAATCTGTGACGCAACTTTTTTAATTCCTTCATAACTCCTGTCAAAATTTATTCTTAGGGTTTCATTTTTCAAATTATTTCCCACTATTTACAATAATTTTTTATATCTTTTCCAACGATTATTTCAATATATTTTTCTATGATATTTAACTGCATATGTTTATGTAGCATGAAGACGTAGCAGCCATATTGATTTTATCGAATATTCTATACAACAACAAACACTGTTCTAGTGCAGCCAACATAGAGTACGTACTAATTTACCGTACACTTATACTTCGGAATTCCAAAACTTACTATTTAATTTTGGACGTTACATTCTTTCACAGGTTAGAGTGCTTAAATTCCTTTAGGTTAGCTTTTGCTTCGTTAAATATCGTGTATACGAGTGGCTGCATGCCGTGATTCCATAGTGTAAACCGCTTCGCGTTTGTTGGTTTATGCGCATGGTGTATGATTCGAAGTTATATTTTTTTTTTCTCTAGTCACATGTTGTAAAGAATCCCCGGGATTTTATATTTTTTTTGTAAGCCCATGTTTTCCCTTTACAGAGATTTAGGCGCTCTCCCCCTACAGGGAAGAATTTGAACTTTTACACTTGTTTTCTTATATATGTCATTTCGAGTGGCCCGTGGTCAGCGTTCCGCCTCATATTGACATCTAGGAAACCAAGGTAGTACTAGGACGGGAAAATTCGGGCTAAGGATTTTTTACGAGCCTGAAAATCTTAAGACTCGGGATCCACGGCTTAAAGTACCTCCCGGAGGACTTGCTCCTTGGATTTTTCCATCCTAAAAAATCCAACGACCGCGGCCGGGATTGAACCCGCGACCCTCGGGACCAGAGGTAAGGAGCATAACCACTAGTCCACCGCGGCCGACTGATTTTATATGATAATGACAATATCATAAAGGTTGATTGTTATAATAAATTAATGTTTTTACCTGCGTAAATTACGTAAGGCAGGAAAACTGTATTGCGAAAAAAATTGAAAGTTATTTTTTAATTGGCTAAGCTTTCATCCTCTCGTATTTCCTAAATTAATCCTCAATAGAATTAAACAAATCGCAACAGGATTGCCAAACAGAAGTTGGTTAAAGCATCCTATATCAACAATAGAGTCGTTATGGAGACAGGATATTTTGTAACTCGCAGCAGTTTCATAACAAAAACAGAGATGGGACTGTTTTCTAAAAAGAGGTGCGAACTTCTCTCTCTGTGAACTCTCGTTCACTTATAGAATGAGTTCATTTGTTTATTATAAGGTCGCCATTTGCATCTCGTTACTTGAAAGAATGTAATTCCTTGTTTGTTTTCTAGAGAGCAGCCCAATTACTAACATAAACAAATTTCAATGTGAACTAGATTTTTATTATATGAACGAAGAGAAAAGCATAGTAAAACTTTCTTGTAGGTAATAGAAACAACATACATCCTTTTCAAAGACATGAAGGTAAATATATTTTGTCTTTCTAATTTAATTTAAAGCGCTGAGTTTCGTAAAATGCCAACATAAAAGAGTTAAGTAACCCAGTAGAAGAGACAAATTTTAGGATCTGTCACTTTTTTTTAATGAAATTCACTGAAGTCTGACTTGTGTGGAGATGGAACACAATATTAAACGCCGAATATCCTGATATGACCATCCAAAGGATGTCAGTTTAATCGTCTGACATATCAAGACAAATTATAATGTATTACACTTTTAGATAACATAAATTGTTTATAACAAAATTCTCATCAACTAACTTCTAAAAATCTGTTGGTAGAATTCATTTTCCACTCTGTATTATCACGTAATTTAGTGTAAAGATTTTATTCTCATTGAATAGTGCATCATTTATAACACAATTAATGAAACTAGTACCCACAATTATCGTAATAAAACATATACAATCATTTATCATATGGCTTAACACTTGTAAATTATAGGAATCCATCCATAGTAATTCTGCTTAAGGCAGGTCTTTCATTCCTTTTCATGCTATGCTTTGCAGCTTTACTAGGGAATTATAGGCGCGGTACGAGGTAACTTCCCGTTGCTTTTCACAACGGTGAAGAATGATGATGATAATGATGATGGTCGGATGATTTTCGGGGACCGTAGGGCCCTAAGCTTCCTGACATTTGTCTTACAGGTGAGGAAAAACCCCGAGAAGAACCTCATCCAGGAGCCTCTCCCGACCGGGAATCAAACCCGGCCCCTGCGTGACAAGGCAGCACGCTAGCTCGAAACTACAGTGTTGGACTTTTTATAGGAATAGCTATCAAAATTATTATTTTTTTTTTAATCCAGCTACCTCGATTTTTCCTCACAATTTCTTAGCTAATGCCTACACCGAAATCAATTGTAAAGATTTATGGATATAATTTAAACTTCTACAGCTTTACATATTTCATTCTCTTTTACAAATGCTTCAACATATAAGTTCTTATCGCTTCTAGAATATTTAGTTGGATCTAGTAAGCTGTGAATTTCTTTTGTGTTTATCATGCGTTAAGAATACTAATTTAATTTTAATGTTGTTATGGAATGGTAATCATGATGAAATAAGTGCTCTAAAATAAAATTCAAACCAAGAATTTGCCTTGAAGATAGAGAAAAATCCGTCGGGTTCGTCAGAATAGGAATTATCTTGAAACGCGTCTGGAAAACTACCCACCTGAGCCAACTCGCTCGATATATGTATCATTGTTTATCTCGCTGCCATAAAGATGAAGAGAAGGTGAATCATTTTTGTAGGCGTTGTTGTTTAAGAGAAATGGAAGTTTCTCAGCGAGATCCGGGTAACATGTCATCCAACAGGTCGTGATGTCTGCCTAAAACAAGTCTACATTTTGCAGGAAGTTGTGACCAACAAATACAAACTTATAACTTTTAAACTATCAGAAAACAAATCAACACGATTTATATGCAAATTTATAAGATCAGTCATATATTAAAGTCGGCATCGGAAATAATAATAATAATAATAATAATAATAATAATAATAATAATAATAATAATAATAATAATAATAATAATAATAATAATAAATTTAATCCATTTTGAGAATTTTTCTCATCATTGAGGGGTTTTCTCCAACCAATTTTAGTAATTAACATGATTTTTTAATACATAAATGACTACGGACTTACAGACTAACAGTTTGCAACAAACATTCACAGATTCCCCTTAATTAAAGTTTTCCATCGTTTTCTGTCCTCTGTGTCTCCATCTGTTACACCAAATTGCCTTATTGAATTATGAATGTTATTCTTCCAGGTTGTTCTTGGTCTTCCTTTTCTGCTCCTTCTTCCAATTTTCCATGCATGTACAGCCTTTGGTAGTAGTAGTAGTAATAATAATAATAATAATAATAATAATAATAATAATAATAATAATAATAATAATAATAATAATAATAATAGTAATAATAGTAATAATAATGCATCACTTAAGCCGGCAGAATTAAGGCCCTAAAGCCTTTATTTCACTCGACCAGCGAATAGTAAAATCATGCAGAAATTAAATAATTATTACAATTTTAAAACATTATTAAAATATAGACTGAACTAAGCACATTGGTATGTAGTCTAATAATAGTTAACATTAAAAAAACATGAAATAGTTATAAAACGAAATAAAGTAAGAAAAGCTTCCCAAATGAATATTATTTATAGGTATAAACGAAATGCTGAATATACATAGTTGTTATGCAGGCCGTATTTTCATTGTGTGGAACTTAAAATATCGGTTAATTTGGATTTAAATAATGATAGTGATTGATAATCCCTG
This sequence comes from Diploptera punctata, assembly GCA_030220185.1. Classification (NCBI taxonomy): domain Eukaryota; kingdom Metazoa; phylum Arthropoda; class Insecta; order Blattodea; family Blaberidae; genus Diploptera; species Diploptera punctata. The sequence goes on from JASPKZ010000793.1 coordinate 1,427,615, forward strand.
ACATGACTGGGAAGTGAGTTCCATGTTCTAGTCATAGATATTGTTTAAAATTCAGAATAGCCTATAAACATGTCCTGTTCTGTGGTATCGATAATAATCTTGATATCTTGTGATCTTGTTCCTAAATTGTGATGAGCCGATACATTTTGAAAATTCCTTGATAAATAACTTGGTACATATGTGTGCAAAATTTGGAATAGCAAAACATGTGAATGTAGAGTTCTTGTGTCATTTAGACGTAACCATTGTAAGGCCTGAAATGAAGAAGACACGTGGTCATAACGACGGAGATTGATTTCACGCATTATGAGCACGCTGATATATATAGTTGTAAAAAAATATGGATAAATAATTATTAAATTTGTTAATAATTCACATATGTGTACGAATATTACTATTAATTTATTATTATTATTACTATTATTATTATTATCATTATTATTATTATTATCATTATTATTATTACTATTACTATTATTATTATTATTATTATTATCATTATTATCATTATTATTATCATTATTATTATTATTATTATTTATTATTATTATTATTATTATTATTATTATTATTATTATTATTATTATTATTATTATTATTATTATTGTCTGTCATGTCCACCGCTGTGGTCTCGAGGTAGCGAGCTGCCTTGTCACGCAGCGGGCCGGGATTCGATTCCCGGTCGGGACAGGCTCTTGGGTGAGGTATTTTTCGGGGTTTTTCCTCACCTGTAACACAAATGTCAGGAAGTTTAGAGCCAACGGTCCCCGAAAATCATCCGGCCATCATCATCCTTATCATTATTATCATCCTTCACCGGTGTGGAAAGCAACGAGAAGCTACCCTCTGTTCGTAGGAGACACTGGCTTAGCCCGTAAGTCTGTAGTAACTTCCTGGGTTGAATTAGAGTGTAGACGACCAAATAGAAGATAGATGGACCGGTCTCATCTTGAGAGAGGGAGAGAGCAACATGTTTAATAGAACATAACCCCGAAACGCTTACGATGATATATATATATATATATTTACTAGAAGTCCCGGCCACGCGTTGCTGTGGCTAAGGTATACGTTAAAATTTAAATTAAGTTGCTGTCTTTCAGCCAGATTACTTGAACTAATACTTACGCACGAAATTAATATTGAAAATAAAATAAACACTGAACACACTTAAATTATCAAATAATCAATATTTGTAATTCAAGTGAAATTCGCGGTTGCAACAAAAACACAGCCATCTGGATCTCTCTTTGTTAAATAATAAACCAATTACCTTACCAAATTACCTTACACCGCCATCTGTTAGAATCGTATGGAACTCACAGATAATTATACCTCTTTTTTAAATAATAAACAAATAATTTGCAATAAAAAATAATGCGACTATAAATTTAGTTATAAACTACCCTAAGTCTCAAGTTGGATCAAACTGCACACAGTGTGCAAAATTTTATTAAAATCGATTCAGTAGTTTAGGATTGCATCGCGAACAAACAACGTGACACGAAATTTTTATATATTAAGATAAAGGTCTATTGTATGTACATATAAATCATATATACGTATATACATGCTGTGTATGACAGGGATGCCTCGTGGAACCAGATAATGGTAGTTGCACTTTGAAACAACGATAATAATTCATATTATGTTTCTTCAAAAAATACACGTGTTCTGATTTACTTGTTCATTATGCAAAGCGATTCTCCTCTTGAACCTTATATTAATTGTTGAACTGTATTCGTAGACCGAAAAATGAAAGATTAAAAACATTTAGATATGTTACGAAATTTCGTACATTTTAACTTTTCTGCCAGATAATTAAATCTTTCATTCGAGAATATGTCCACAGATTTTATCTAGTAAAGATAATGCAAGGGAAACAAAAGAGTGCATTTATTACTTCATAAGCACAGACCCGGTATGCATTACAATAATTATATACCGGTGCACGTCTCGCCTGAAAATTCGTGTGTATTGTCCGTTTTTTACATTGACCAGCCTCATGCACTAGTGGTCAGCGTTCCTGACTACTGTTCATGAGGTCCCGGGTTCGATTCCGGTCAAACCATAGGAATTTTTCCTTAAAGGGTTGCCCATGGTCTGGAATTTAAGTTTAGATTAAAAACTCTCCTGGTGCTTCGTTATCATCTATCACCCATCATATCATCGGGGTAACGCAACTCCGCCTTCCAGGTGCCCCAACCTAAGAAATGGATTACAATTCTGCCAATGCTAGGGGAGAAAGCCAACTTCGTGGCATTAGAAAAAAAAACATTGAACTGTCCGTTTTATATTCAGATCTGACGCGGGTTTTCCTAAAGTTTTTATTTCCAATTTTTCTTCAAATGGAAAGTAATGAAAATGGCTTATATTGTACAATATTAATTATTTTAAGTTATTAGAGAAAGAAATAATACAGTCCACACACGTCGGAACAATGCGTCATTTTCTGTGAGTCCAGATCGCTGCTAACAGTCAAGTTTTACGAAGACTCATGCCCCAAATGGTAGTCAATGACCAATTAAGTTTCAATTAATTTTGTTTTACAACCAATGATAGTCGTGTTACACCTCGCTCTTTATCGATTTCCCTTTATCTGCTCCTGCTTTTGTGATAATGAAAGATCCTCCTTTTTAATTTTCTGAACATCACAGAGCATTATTTTTCTGCAACAAATACATTGAATATAGCAAATAACGAACAGATTCCTTGATTTTACTGAGTTGTTTACAAAAAATAAATCAATAACCTATAATGTTGATTATAATATACAGTTTGATGTGTTTTATTATTTCTCCACTATTGCGATTCTAGTTGACCATAAATATGATCAAGTTGGAGTGAATATACATAACTTCACATTTCAGATTTGTTTTCAAACATCGCCGTTTACATTAAACATATAAATATTTTAAAATACTGGTAACAGTATATTTTTTTGAGTAAACAGCTTAATTGTATTCGTTAAATAGTCCTAACAAATGTCATTCTTGATTTCCAAATCCTCTAGATAAATTTGGAAATCACTCGTAGCATTACGATCAGATTTATTTGGAATACCCATGTTGCAGCACATATGCAACCAGCCCACTTAATAGCCCTAATGTTGTAATTAGATACAACATTTTAAGAGCTCGTTTATATTTAAAGCATACTTTTTTAAAATTTAAATAAGGGATGAATATGTTATTTGAAAACTGATGGTAATGCAAACCCTGGTATAAGGTCTATATAATTGCTTTTTGGATGAATTCTGAATCTTAACTGTTTCACGATATGATTGGGTAAGTTTTAAATTGTTAGTGGTGTTTACATTTAGGATTATTTGTTAACATGACTGCTATGATTAGTGCTAGGACTTTTATGTCCTAAAAGGTAAGATTGCAACATAGTATAATGAGAAACTATACTTCTGTCTTTTATCTTGGTTTCACACACAAACAGTTGAATAGTAAAAAGTTAGACTTCTGTCTTTATCACACACAAACAGTTGAATAATATATACTAACTATATTGCAAACTTATATGTTATTATATAAAAATTAGTCCACCGCTGTGGTCTCGAGGTAGCGTGCTGCTTTGTCACGCAGCGGGCTCGGGTTCGATCCCCGGTCGGGACAGTTTTTCGGTGAGGTTTTTATCGGGGTTTTTCCTCACCTATAAGACAAATGTCAGGAAAACTTTAAGGCCCAAAGGGGCCCCGAAATCATATGGCCATCATCATCCTTCACCGATGTGGAAAGCAACGGGAAGCTACCACACCTACAATTCCCTAGTAAAGCTGCAAGCATAGCATGAAAATGCTATGATTGCAGTGAAAAGACCTGTCCTCGGGCAGAATTCTATGGATAGATATAAAAATCCTAGGCTTAGGGTCAGTTTCACCAACAGAGGTAACTGTATTACGCCAGTTTTCCCCATACATAATACAGAGCTTAAACTGGCGTAATACATTTACCTTTGTTGGTGAAACCGACCCTTAGTTATGATAGTAAGTTCACACGTAACGCCTATAATTTAGCACAGGCTGCTGAGCTGTCATTTATTGGAGTGTGCCTTTGTTATGAAACGCAAGATTCCATATAAAAACATTTTTAACTGTTACCCACTTCTTTAGCGAATCAGGTCAAAATGCAGGCAAATAACGGGACAAATTATTATTAGTTAACAGAAACTAAACAATCGCAGAGAAGTTTTATGTTAATTATCAATCTTCTAAATTGCGTGATCCATGTTAAAACATACGTCTCAGATTTGGGACATTTCGATACGATTCAATCTGACTATAATTTTCTGTGGATTGTCACAAAAGCGAATATTGATTAGAATTATGCCGAACATTCCTGTCTTTTGTACAGTATTGAGTGTCTGAGACGCCTTTAGGAGAAGACATGTGCGTAAGGCTAACTACATACATACATAAGGACTTTATTAAACTAAAAGTAAGATACATATAATGTTATTTACAAATATGACAGTAAGCCGTACGTGCTGCTGACAGTCCGTTACAATAAGTTGATGTTTAAAAACAACAAAAAGAAAACACAATAACATTACAATTAGATATTAATACAATTACATTATACATTAACTTAGTTATGTAGAATTATTAAGAATTAATGGCATTGCAATTTGCTAACATACACTGCTCAAAACAATTAGAGGAACACTTGTAATAAATTGAATAAGTAATTGTTTTTTAAAGCTGTGATGCTGAAAGTTGGACAATATGTAAATTGAATTATTAATTTTATCATTTGATACAAATTTTAAAGATCCATGGCCTAAATACAGATAGATTACCTCAAATAACAAATATAGAGATTTTTCTTTTATTTTGGAAGGCACTGGCCACTTCTAATTGGTAAGCTTCCTGATGTTGCTATAGTGACGAATGTTGATTATTGCCTTGTTTATTGAAGTCTCTGACAAAATGAGGCATTTAAATGAGTTTGAAGTGTATCATGCTCTACATCTTTTACGACAAGGTCAATCTCTGCGACAAGTGGCTAGAGAGCTTGGGGTTTCTCCTTCCGTGGTGTCCAGGTTACGCAACAGGCACAGAGAGACAGGTCAGTATTGTAGAAGACGTGGCTAGGGCCGTAAATTTAAAACAAGCCCCCAGGATGACAGATACGTTGTTCTTTCTGCTCTTCGACAGCGTACAAAAACTGCAAAAGACCTGCAGTATGACCTTCATATGGCTTCCGGAATCCGGGTTTCAGACCAAACCATAAGGAACAGATTAAGGAAAGAGAATATTCGTCCAAAAAGGCCCGTTAACAAAACCACGCTTAACAAATGGGCATAAGGCAGCAAGACGTACATATGCTGAAAACCATGATGATTGGAATCTGAACCAGCGGGAGTCTGTGCTCTTCTCGGACGAATCCAGGTATCGTCTTACACGTTGTGATGGTCGATTGAGGGTGTGGGGACGGCCAGGAGAAAGATTTTCTGCAGAGGCTGTACAGGAAATTGATAGATTCGGAGGAGGTTCCATAATGGTGTGGGCCGGAGTTATGCACAACAATCGTACGGACCTTGTACTTGTTCCCCAGCGACTGAATGCTGTCCGGTATATCGAGCACGTTCTGGAAGAGCATGTAGTACCTGCTGCCATTGGAGTAGGCCCGGGATTTCTGTTTATGCAGGACAATGCCAGGGCACATTCTGCGGCTGTTACCAGGGATTTCCTGAGGAGGAATGAAGTTGAGGTAATAGAGTGGCCAGCGGTCAGCCCAGATCTCAACCCTATTGAACACTTGTTGGATCTTCTAGACAGGAAGGTCAGGAACCGAATCAAGCTCCACAAACTCTACAGCAACTTGGAGATGCTCTGAAGGAGGAATGGGAGAATATCCCGCAAGAGGAAATCCAGAATCTTATTGGGAGCATGCCACGAAGGTGCCAGAATGTCGTGGAGGCCATACACGATACTAACTCTATATAACGAGTGTTTAACTTTGAAAAATAAGCACAAGATTCAATTGCTTACATAGCGGAATTATTTGAAAAGTTGTCAGCGTTATTAATTTTTTTTACTGACATGAGCAATAAATACATAAATAAATAACCACAAATAATGTACTTTATTAATTTCATGTTTGTACCTTTATCCAATGAAAAAATATCTGCATATTTCATAGTGTTCATCTAATTGTTTTGAGCAGTGTATTTATTTATTCATGAATAAGTGTTGTTCTTACTTTCGCGTTTTGTCCAGAAATCTACCCAGGTTTATCCAATTTTCTGGGTTTACCAGTTACTCGTAGCATGCCAATCTTCCACGATTTTAATTTAGAAATATTTCCGGTAATAACTGATGCATCCAATATTCTAAATCGTTACATTTTTCTAATATATGTATCTCGTCTTCAAAGCTCCCGCACGTTTGGCATATTCGCATATCGTGATCGTCGCTAATTTTTAAAAATTTCCATGCCGCTAACCTGAACCAAGCAAGCCCTGATCTCTCTATAAATCCTAGATTGTGTATACAAATACAAGTGTGATCGTTAGACTGTTTGGTTTTATACATCAAATAAAACTGAAAAAAAAGAATAAATACATCGTGTTAATAAGGGTTTTTTATAAAATTTGGTTTTTAGCTTTTGGATCTATAATTCCAACAGACAGGATTTTTTTCACTCCTGCGTTGAAACTTCCAGCTAGAATATAATCGTAATTTTTGTTAATGCAAAGTATTTGATGTTGAATAATTTATAAAATGCATTAGTTTCATATTCATTTAATTACTTTTTTTAAAGCGATCCCACTACATGCCTTAGGAGGCCCATGGGGTAGTAGGAGGTTAAGGCTCCCACTTTTTCTAGACAATCGGCACTTGATATCAGCCGGGTTGTCAGCCCTGCGTGACGGCCGTCTGTACCCCCAGAACAAGCGTCTGGTACTCATTTCCGTTAGAAGCTGAGTCGATCCCAGGGCCATGATGCCGCCAGAAGGCGGGTCAGTTTAAAAATCCTGAACCCACCGGGACCCGAACCCTCGACCTTCCGGCTTGTAGTGCAGTGCCTTAACCACTACGCTACGGCGTGCCCCTTTAATTACTTTAAATAATTCTAATTATGGATAGATGGAAAATGAAATTATTTTATTATAGATATTCACAAATTGACTTAGTTTTATAATAACAGTTATGATTTATAGAAAGTAGGATTTAAAGGTTGTTGTACAGTTCGGTAGATTCACCCACGTATTGGAAAGCAGAACCTACGTAATGACCGATATGACAGCCTCTCACGTCCCACAGTGTGCCAACACATCCACACATATTTCAAGTACAACCTTCGCAATATTCAAACGTGCCCTATTTTGGTTCATTATTAACTTCACTCCATGTATATAACATATTTAACACCAAGATAAACATTTTAAAAAATAACTATTGAATGTTATAGTATTATGGTTTTGTTTTAAATTTTGGAACGTGCGGATTTCTAAATCTATAATTATCCTTTTTTAAAATGTAAATAAAAATCTTAAAAATCTCAACTCTTTATATTTAACTTTTGTTTCATGAAATTATGTATGATATAATTATGTAAATCTCATTTTATCCTACCTAACAAATGGCACTGTAGAACACGTAGGTTCATTACCAGGCGGACATAAGCTCTCCTTACATCCCTATCATGACTTAAAGCTTTTCAATCATCCCCTGTATAATCTACTTCCCTCAAATCAAAGTTATTGTTATTCTCTCACTTCGTTCTTGTCCTACCAATTGGGTGCTTTCCTCCTGGTTTTCCTACAAGAAGTTCCTACGGGCCTATCCTTATTTTGCGCCACATGTCCTGTATTTTAGTTTAAGAGACTTAACTGTTCTTATAATATCTGGTTTTCTATAAAGATAATGTATGTCACTGTTATGTGGTCTTCTCCGTTTGCCAGTCTGTTCATCTCTTTTTAGTCTAAATTTTTTTGTATGAACTTTTATTCCTCCCTTAAATTAAGAGTAACAGTAAGAGTGTGTTTCACATCCGTATAATTTTAATTGGAAGAATAGCAATATTATCAGTTTAACATGTTTTGAGAAGAGTTGGGTTGACATGAGTCCCTGTAATGCATAACAGCATGCAGCTTTAGAATTGAGCCCATATTTAAATTTATTTATGCATCTCATTCCTGTTTGTAATTATTGTTCCTAGGTATTTAAATTCAGCCACTACTTCAAAATTTCCCTCATTTGTCATTAATGTCAATTTTTAGTATATAATGGATTTCTGTGTGTGATAATCTTTAAATATTTGATTTTATTGATGTTTACTTCCAGTCCCAGTTTCTTATTAGGAGTGTGCGTGTTGGCCCTTAGTATTTCCTCACTATCGCCCAATAATACTATATCATTAGCATATACTAACAGCTTATTAATACTATTGAGTTGTAGGCATTCTTCTTCCTTCAAATATTTAATAGAATACTCTGGTACAAAATTGAATAGTAGAGGAGAGAGTGCATCTCCTTGTTTTAACCCATTGTGAATTTAAAGAGTATCTGCAAACTGTTTGCTTACCCACACCCATGTGCCATTTAGACACATTCGAATAAGTATAACTTTTTTTAGAAATTTCGAACTCCATCAGGATACTATATAACTTCTCCCTCTTAATTGAATTGTATACCTTTTTGAAGTCTACGAAGAGTTGATGAACAGTGCCATTATATTCCCATCTATTTTCTAAAATGCAGATTATACTAAAAAGCTGATCTATTGTAGATCTATTTCTTCTAAACCCACATTTGTGATCACATTTTACTGGTCAATGTACAGAGTAAGTCTGGATGCTACTAATAATACTATATGTTAGAAATTTGTACGAGGTTGAAAGTAATGAGATGTCCTGTAATTGTTGCAATCGGTTTTATCTGATTTCTACCTACATTAATATATTTTTACTTATATGTCAATGAGCCCTTTATGAACCAATAAATGATATAATTTTTATTCCATTTTCCATTCTACTGATTTTAACCTTTCACTTTATAGGTACTTTTTACGTATCACACGCCACTTGTTCTTACAGTTACACGACCTGTCGGGAGAGGGATTTTTAAATTATGGATAACACATCTACTTTTTTTGACTACACAAAACATGGAGGGCCTCCTCGAATTATTGATCAGCTCAATATCAGGACTTCTACGATACAACACGAAGACGAAAAACACCATTCGCATGAATATGCGAATATGATACCCGTATTGATGATTATGAGCCCAGATGAGGTTTTCCGAAATTTGTCCTACAGGTGAGGAAAAACCCCGGAAAAAAGAATTACCTAAGAAACCTGTTCCGACTGGATATCGTACCAAGACCCGCAGCGCACGAGGCAGTGACGCTACCCGTGACCACAGCGGTGTTCGATAATTTTTATATACGGCTGATTTAAATATAAATTACATGTTTATATGTATGTGTGAAAATGTATAATACTGTAAGGTATAACGTTTTAAAAATATAAATATTTTATGACGGTTGACTATCCCATCTATTTATAGAATATTACGATGCGAGGTTGGGAAGTGATTTTTACAGAAGCGAGGAAAATGTTTAAAAACCGAGCGATAGCGAGGTTTTCAATTTCCGAGGTTCTGTAAATCACTTCACAAACGTGCGTTGTTATTATTTTTTGCTCGATGGTGTTTTCAAAATAATAAATATTAGTAAAATAATAGCATCTGTGTTGGAAATATTTGCGTTTATTATAAACAACTGACTAAGGTTAACAGTGTGGGCAATGTTTATTAGCTGAAACTACAGCAGGCCGTGAGACCAATCAGTGATAAAATGGCGGCAAGTACGTATTTATTGTTTTATAGTGTTTCAAATAAAGTTCAGTTCAATTAAAATGCAGTAATTTGTTTCTTATAATGTAGGCCTATATTAACACTACATTTTGGATATATTTTTGTATGTACTTTGTAAGTATACATAGAGGGCAGTGGTTTGTTCTTCTCACACGTGCTTTGTAATACGTAGTATTACAGTATTGTTATTTAGGTTGGCAACCACGAAATGTAGGAAGTTGAACTTTCAATAATGGTCGTCATTGCTGTAAGTACGACAAAACGTACTATCGCGCGAAAAAATATTATATTGTATTATTGCTATGTTTTTCAGAAGAGGCAACAATACAATTTTTTTTTTACAGAAAGAAGAAACCCAACCTAAAACAAGATTGATTATATTCGCTAAACTGCTGAATCAGTAACAATATTTGTGAAAATAGGAAGTTTAGAGAACTATAAAATGTAAAAATATATATACAGTCAATATGCCCATTTCACCAATTAATGTTTTAAAATGGTCAACAAGTTTCCACAGCCAAGCTGTCATTCTCAAGACCAGATATTGACTGAAGACAAAATTGATAATAAATAAATAAACAAATTCAGTTAAAAACAAACTACGTCATGTGGTCAATATCTGGTCTTGAGAATGACAGCTTGGCTGTGGAAACTTGTTGACCATTTTAAAACATTAATTGGTGAAATGGGCATATTGACTGTATATATATATTTTAATATTTTATCACCAAGAAGATCACTTGTGTATTAAATATAAAATGTAGATCTAAACATTTCCCAGTGTTAATTAACTCTCGAAATACAGCGTGCCCATAAAGTAACTATCAATTTTGCGGAAAACGTACAGGTGGATTATTTTTGTTACAGGTACAGTGAAAATAGGCCCGAACGTCATAATGTTTACAATAAACGAAAGAATCGCACTTATTGAAAATCGTTTAAATGGCAAACCCTATGATGAAGTCCAGAGCCTGTTTCACAAAGACCCCCTACAAGGATTGTGAACAGGTTCTGTAGCTGATGAGGGCCGCTCTGAACAACCACCGGCCAGCTCACAATCTGTTCTGAGTGTGAGGGAAGCTATCGAACGAAGTCCAAGAGAATCCACAAGCTAGCGGATGGAGACTATACGGCATGCAGCCATGTGTTATCATCTGTTGAATACTGTAGACGAGGAGAACCTCTATTCAGTGAAGAAGCGACATTTCATGTATCTGGCGTCAAAAGACACAATTGCCGATGGGCAATCCTTGTGAAACAGACTCTGGACTTCATCGTAGGGTTTGCCATTTAAACGATATTGAACAATTGCGATTCTTTCGTTTATTGTAAACATTATGATGTATCTTCACTGTACCTGCAACAAAAATGATCCAGATATATTTTTTCCGCAAAATGAATAGTTACTTTATGGGCACTTGTATATATTATTGCCTCACTATGATGCTTAACAAGCGGCTCGCTTTGTTTCCCCGCTGCTGTTGTATGTTATTAAAGTACAAAGATCTCGACTCCCGCGACTACCATGATGTTGCCACATTGAGCTTCTTCCCTCAGTTTCAATTAAAACTCTGAACGTGGATCAGTCGATCCAGTTATACAATTGTATACCATAATTAATTGTTATAATTATCAGTGATTTATTGTGATATGTAGCTCGAATAATAATACAATATCTACATATTAAAGTAAAGTAAAGTGATCCCGCAACAGGCCCGGAGGCCCTTGGGGTAGTAGGAGGTTAAGGCTCCCACTTTTTCTAGACAATCGGCACTTTATGTCAGCCGGGTTGTCAGCCCTGCGTGACGGCCGCCTTTACCCCAGAACAAGCGTCTGGTACTCATTTACGTTAGAGGCTGAGTCGACCCCAGGGCCATAGTGCCGCCAGAGAGTTTGGGTCAGTTTAAAAATCCTGACCCCAACGGGACTTGAACCCTCGACCCTCCGGCTTGTAGCTCAGTGCCTTAACCACTACGCTACGGCGTGCCCCCCACAATATCTACATATTATATTAGTTAAATATATAAGTGATTACATCTGGCGACCATGGGAAAATATTTCAGACCGAGCAGTTAATAATAATAATAATAATAATAATAATAATAATAATAATAATAATAATAATAATAATAATAATAATAATAATAATAATAATAAATATTTTCAGCATGATGTTCACACTGTTGGGCTTGTAGCCCTAGCCGGTCTCACAACGGCTGCAGGACACGTCCCTGGAGGCAGAACAGGGGAATGGTCGGTGGATCTGCGACAGCAGTCCTCCCGGCTAGGCTCATGGAGCCCGTGGACCAACTGTGGGGTCGTCAGGATTGAGCGACCTGATGTACTATGTAGCTCAGCAATTCCCAGAACTGCAAACTCCAACACTCTCTCCCTAGGGTGTTGGTGTAAGGACCGTGAACTTGAACGTGGACGTGAACATAGAATAGGGAGGACTAGAACTAGGACTTGGGAGTATGGTCAGGACGACCGAGGTATCCCAAGGGGTGGATGGATGGGCCTAGATGTTGTATGAATATTAAATTTATGTAGACCTACAAGCTATGTAATGTTGGAATTAAGTTATTTAATAAAAAAGTGCATAATTTTAATTATAAAAGTTAAACAATACAAATAATAACATAAAAATTAAATAATAACATAAATAATCAATGTCTTCTGTCCTTGTTTAATAAACGCCCATAGCGTTATGAGAAACGTGACAACACCGCATGTCAACCATCGCCGCGCGGCACCCGCTTTTATATACACGGTTAACCATCAGAGTGAGGCAATAATACCAGGTGTTATTTATACTCTAAACGTTCTGTAAGAATTTGTACTCAGAGATAGAGAATAAAAAGTCGGATATTGAACATTTATTCTGCTGTTAGCCCATGAAAAATTTCTAGTTGTTTTAAAACTTTTTTTCACAGATTAATGGAGGATCTTAATTCTCCTTTCACTGCAAAAAACAAAAAGTTATCACACATTCTTCAAAATATATTGACACTGTGTGACATTTTAAAATGAAAACTTAGCTTTCATATGTATTTTATTGACATATTTCTTGAGAAAACGAATGAAATTTGTTCTTTGAGAGGTAATTAACACGTTCTACTCCATGTACTCTTATAATCTGTAATGAAGGTACATTTCCTGTTCCGAAATGTGACATTTCTCTCAAAACCCATGTTGATTACTGCAATTTCTATGCAAAGCCAGTGAAGCGCTCATGAGTTACTCCACTTTCTTATATTATCGCAGAAACTTACAAAACATCTTGTTGCGTTATCCTTAGATCGTAAGTCGCCATCATGAGAACCAAGAAAGGGAAATCAATTTTTGTTTTGACATGATAGGACATAATTATCATGGAATTTTCTGAGCGTTTGCATAAATTTTAACACCAATTTTCTGCACGTCAATAGTACTTGAATCAAGAAGCGTAAATACATATTGAAAATTAGTTTGTCTTGAAATAATAAAAACATTAACTGTTGTTTTATAGATTTCAAGTAAACATCCTCCACTTCTAACGGTCGGATTTATCTGATTTTTGGATAGTGCATACCTCGGTTTATTTTAATAGGACATCCCGTTTTTTTGTGAAACATCGAAAATTACGATCGCTAGAGCGACTTTTAGATTTTCGTTTCAGGTGAACTCCTACAACTAAAGATTTTAGAACACGGTAGATAACGGCTAAACACTCACCGCATCTGAAACCCTGTATATACACATTTTTACGAAGATCGGTTGAACGGTTTAGAAGTCTATAAAGGGCTTACATACATACATTCATATATATATATATATATATATATATATATATATATATATATCTCCATCCATAGTAATTCTGCCCGAGGGCAGGTCTTTCATGTCATGCTTTGCAGCTTTACTAGGGAATTATAGGTATGGTAGCTTGCCGTTGCTTTCCACGTCGGTGAAGGTTGATGATGATAATGATACGGATGATTATGATGATGATGGCCGAATGATTTTCGGGAACCGTTGGGCCCTAAGCTTCCTGACATTTGTCTTACAGGTGAGGAAAAACCCCGAAAAAAACCTCACCCAGGAGTCTGTCCCGACCGGGAATCGAACCCGTGCCCACTGCGTGACAAGGCAGCACGCTATCTCGAGACCGCGGCGGTAGATTATATGCATAGCATCGGCCGCGGTGGTCTAGCGGTTATGTTCCTTGTTTTTAGCCCTGAAGGTCACGGGTTCAAACCCGTGAATAGATTTTTAGAATGGGAAAATTCAAGGGAGATGTCCTCCGGAACGGACTTCAATACGTAGATTCCGAGTTTGAAGATTTTCGGCTTCTTAAAAGAACCTCATATCTGAATAAAATGCCCTCTGGGCAAAATTGAACCGACCTTCATCCATCCAAATAATACCTCAGTTTCCTGCTAGATGTCGCCTTGAGGCGATATATTATACTAACCCATATGTCCCTCGCTACCATCTATAGGAGAATAAGCTTAACTAAATTCATCTTGTTAAGAAACTTCCATTTAGGGAAGCAGCCATGTCTCCACAGTGGGATGAACGTTATCAGTCATAAGCATACATTATTATAGATTCAACATATTGATCCATGGTTTTGTATTATTTGAACACATGAAATGGAGTTGCGTATCACTAGTTGCAAAGCAAACACTGGGTAATGAGACTGCCTCATCTTGACATTACCGTCAAGTTATCTGATGACGTAAAACAGGTATATTCCCACAAGGTTGTTTGACAGGGAAATATGATTCACTAATTTTCATACACAATGACATCACCTTAAATTTACGTAGACAAATTATCATCGTGTTATATGAAGTCAGCGCAATATTTATAAATTTAAGGAAGTAAACGTGAAAATGTAGGTAGTTTAGTTGGAATAAGCTGTGAAGCCGATTGGAATCATCGTAATTCATCAAATTCTCATTCCGTTATACAATATTATGGAAATAAACATGTTTATCGTACGAGACAAAATAACAAGATATATTACCATTCTTCTAATTCAATTTTAATGGAATTAAAGGTCTCAGAAATGTTTAAATTAAAATTTATAATGACTTAATTCCAGACACTATTTCATTTAAATATAGTAACAGCCTTAAGAAACAATTAAAACAGTTATTATATGAGTTGTGTCAAAATTCATAATAACCACTAATTACTAACTAACTAACTCACTGACATTATCGTACCCCTAGGTTCATGGCCGCGCGTACATAAGCTTTCCATACATCCCTATCCTGAGCTAATGTTTTCCAATCATTCCCTGTATCATCTACTTCCTTTAAATCGTAATTAATGTTATTTTCCCACCTCATTCTTGGTCTACCAACTGGGCATTTTCCCTCTGGTTTTCCTACAAGAAGCTTCCATGCACGCCTTTCATTCCCCATCGTACCACATGCCCTACCCATCGCAGTCTACGAGACTTAACTGTTCTTATTATATCTGGCTTCTTATAAAGACCAAGACCATGTAGTTGACTGTTCTGTAGTCTTCTCCATTCACCTGCGCGTTCATCTCCCTTTGGTCCAAAAGATTTCCTAAGAACTTTATTATACTCGTAATCTCCTTTCCTCTTTAAAGTAAGAATCCACGTTTCGCATCCATATAATATATCTGGTAGAATAACAGTTTTATATATTTTCAGTTTAACGTTTTTTGAAAGGAGTTTGGGACAACAGGAGTCTCTGTAATAGCACGCATTTCCAGAATTGAGCCTATGTTAATTTCTTTGTGCATATTATTAGTATTATTATTATTATTATTATTATTATTATTACTCATAATTATAAGTTTTTTTTTTTGCTCCTTTAAGTGAGCTCAGCTCGTTAGGGTCTTTGATGCAAAATTAAATAAAAAATAAACAAAATTAAATAAAAATAAACATATATTATGTTTGGAATTATATGGACTTTCCAACACGAGTACAGAAGTGCGAGTCGACAACAGTGTACAATAATAATATATCATCCAGATATCTGCAGCCATTGCATGATAAAGAGCGAGTTGGGTACATCATTAAGTGCAAATGTATAAAATACCTTACATAGGATAATTATATTGATTTTAATCAAAGTTTTAATATTTAAAATGTCAAATAGGTCTACCTAGTTTTCTTGTCTGTAATTCCATATATTTAAATCGATTTAATAATTTGAGAATGGAGCAAAGAGGTAAAATGAAGATTGAATGGCTACGAGAATGAAGAAAATACACATTTGGATGGAAAGAGACGATAAGTTAGCCCTCTAAGGAATGGGCATATAAATATATGGAGAATGGGTATATAAATATATGGAGAATGGGCATATAAATATATGGAGAATGGGCATATAAATATATGGAGAATGGGCATATAAATATATGGAGAATGGGCATATAAATATATGGAGAATGGGTATATAAATATATGGAGAATGGGCATATAAATATATGGAGAATGGGCATATAAATATATGGAGAATGGGCATATAAATATATGGAGAATGGGCATATAAATATATGGAGAATGGGCATATAAATATATGGAGAATGGGCATATAAATATATGGAGAATGGGCATATAAATATATGGAGAATGGGCATATAAATTCAGATAAAGAAACTTGATTGGGATTTAAAAAATATGAACATATGTTAATTATAATTAGAAGAATAAAAAGTATTTTCACTAGATTTTGTCGAAGAAAATAGTATATTTTTGTAGTTAAATCATCCACGGTACTAGTCACTTAGGCCTCGACTATCCTCAGATATCTATCTGCCTTCTCCATTTCGCGTGCCCATTATCTTCAATCTTTATTTCCTTGGGCAGCAGCTTTTGTCTTACCATTTTTCCATTGTAACATGTAAATACATTAATATATCCTAATGATAACTGTTTGCTTTATAGAAATACATTAATGAAATTGAAAGTTATAAAATGAGAAATTCTCTCTAATGGACAATGGGAAAAACAGAATACCTTAAAGGGGTAACCAAAAAAGTACAAATGTTGTCTATCTCGATTGTGGGTACTTCTGTTTAAGGCTATGTACTATTACGTCGAATTCCAAATAAAATATTTCATCTCATAGAAGTCCGTCGCAGTGGCGTAGTCGGTAGAGTCCCTACGTTCCACTCCAGCGACCCGGGTTCGGTTCCCGGCGGGGTAGGGGATTTTTAATCTCCACCTTGGGTCTGGGTGTGTGTCCTGTCCTTGTGTCTATATGTCAGAATAACAGAAAGTTAACAAAAAGGTAAACAAGAAGGAAAACGGTGTAAACGAAAAGAGGGGGAAAAAAATGTATCTTCGCATTTTTTATACTACATGCTGACCTTTAAACTCGTCTTATTACACTTTTTTTTTGTTTATTCTGCTTTTCCTTCTTGTTTTACATTTTTTCTCTTTTTGTTTTACCTGTTTTGTTAACTTTCTTTTATTCTCACATAGACATAAGGACAGGACACACACGCCCATACCCAAGGTGGAGATTTAAAATCCCCTACCCCGCCAGGAATCGAACCCGGATCGCCGGAGTGGAAGGTAGGAACTCTGCCGACTACGCCAGGGCGACGGACATCTCATCTGGATATAAAATTTTCTTTCGAAGTTCATGTACCCACCACTAGATGGATAGAAACAAGCTGAGAATGGAGGTCCAGATAAATTGATGTGGGGACCCAGTAATTAATTCATTACTAAATTTATCGAAGTTCTTGAATAACTCAGAATAGTAAATTTCAGCACTCAATTACTATAAAGAATCCTGATAGCTATTAAAGTACTTAGGTTTGTTTCTGGGACATTTTTGCCGCGCGAACCACAGCTTATAAACCACATATTCAGTGCATGTCGACCTAGGTGGCCTGTAGATGCATTATATAAAAGTGTAGATCCTCTAAGAATCGGACTTACGCTTTCCAACTCTGTTGAAGGACCTCCCTCATCCTATTGTACTGGAGCAGAAAACACCATAAGTAGATAATTGTCAACGGATTTTCAAAAAATATATAACCACAATAAATAACTTTAAATCACTTCGCACAGTGAGAGATATTAGTGAAAATAGAGAAGTCAATGAACACATTTTCTAGGGAAGCACTTTTCCTTATTACATACACAACGTAAATTGAATTACTATTAGGCCCTATAAATGATACAATGCATTGATTAACAACAATTGAGTGATCTGTGTTACCTTACTGGAACATGTTTTTTTACTGTACATTTCAGACAAATATGCTGTTAAAATAAGATGAATACAAAAAGGGTATTTTATAGGCCTAATGCAACATTCTTTTATTTATATGCAGATTTTTAATGCTTACACATCTTTCTGTACCTAAAGTTTTAATTCCTTCTCCATTCGTCTCTATCCATCCACTCCATGTCCTCCAGTTCTCTTGTTCTCATTCCAGTTCTTATTTCTTGCACAAGTTTCGAGGTCTTCCTTTCCTTCTTCTTCCAGGTGGACACTATTCCATTGTTCTCCTGGGTAACATTTCTTCTTGCATTCGTCGTACGTGCCCACACCTATTAAACATATTTCATAAAAAAAATGCTTTTCTTTGATCTTTAGTTCTTATTCTTAGTATAACCTCTGCTTTTAGGCACTTTTATGTGACCCAAGCAACTCACGACGTGACAAAAAAGGATTAACTCTTGATCAACATAATTTTGTTCCGAACTGGATCCCAGGGCCTTAATGATACACTTCCATTTGGTTCTAACTCTTAACCTAAGCCTTCGTCTGTTTTCTATTGCTTCATTTTTGTTTTTCTAATTATACAATTTTGTGTCTGCGAGGAATTGTCGCACATCTCTAGCTGAAGGCTGGCCTCAAGGCCTTCAAACCTGCCTCAATATATTCTACCGAGGTTCACTCGCCTAGCTTTTGGAGATGCCTCTCCTCCGTAAGGCAGCAGTTTTCCTCTAAATTCATCCAAAGAGAGAATGGGCTGCATCTTCCGATAAATGTACGCTATCGTAGGATATCTTCTCCGCCACTTACCCTGGTAAGGGACCCTTACAAGGTACTATTAGTCGCAGCCAGCTGAGGTGTTAATCCTCATTGATTCGTGCTTGGAATCGGCATTGGCAGAGTTAAACTCATGATTACATGATACTTTTTTTTTGACCACACAAGGACATGGAGGATCTCCCTGGATAAGAGATCAGCTCTGAGAAAGCACGAATGTTTAAGACAAGACTCACTATTCGCTCAAACATTCTTACTAAAGTAAACAAATATGATGGGATGATTATGGTGGCCAAATAGCGGTCGGGTCAATTGGGCACTTAGCATTTCCTCAAATTAGTTTTACAGTTGAGAAAAAAGCGCGGAAAACGTAACTCAGTAAACTAGTTGCAACCGGGAATCGAATCCGGGTCCGCTGCGTGCGAAGCAACGAGGTTATCCCAAGACCTCTGCACTGAACTTTTTTGATCACAATTCTCGAAACACAAAAATAAATAAAAATATTTATAATGTTAAATTAACTTTAAAATTGTATTGTATATTTTGAATTAATGTTATAATAATAATAATAATAATGATAATAATAATGATGATAATAATAATAATAATTCATCCATAGTGATTCTGCCCGAGGGTAGGTCTTGCACTGCAATCGTAGCATTTTCATGCTATACTTTGCAGCTTTACTAGGGAATTATAGGTTTGGTAGCTTCCCGTTACATTCCACGCCGGTAAAGGATAATGATAAGGATGATGATGATGGCCGGATGATTTTCGGGGACCGTTGGGCCCTAAGCTTCCTGACATTTGTCTTACAGGTGAGGAAAAACCCCGAAAAAATCTCACCCAGGAGCCTGTCCCGACCGGGAATCGAACCCGGGTCCGCTGCGTGACAAGGCAGCACGCTACCTCGGGACCACAGCGGTGGGCATAATAATAATAATAATAATAATAATAATAATAATAATAATAATAATAATAATAAATAATGGTAATAATAATTGAATTAAAATATTTTATTATTCTATTAATTGTTGAAGTTGTTTAAAACGGATGTATGTGGAACTTCTTGTTTTCAAAACTGAAGTAGAAGAATTATGAATCTAATATATAAAAATAAATGTTTGTTTGTTTGTTCGTATTTTATGCGATGCCATATCGTTCATTCGATTGTGATAGGACTTATTGTCAAAATGTTCAGGAGATTCCCGGGATGAACATAGGATATAAGAGAGTTGTGATACTCAACTCCTACAACCCTTAAATATCATCCTTTGTAGTGAAAATCGAGAAAAAAGTGGATTTTTGGACGCTTAAATGGCTTATGCTACCTAAACCAAAACAAATAGGCTATACAAAATTAATGTACACAGAAATGATCATCTAAACAAACTCTACAAAAAAAAAGTCTGCGTGAACATATGTTTATCTTTTACGGAAAACTCACAATAACCATTTTTGTCTTTCATTGATACCAAGAAGAATGGGATAAGTAGATTCCTGGACAAGCGCAGCAGCGAACGGCGGATATTCTTTTACGGATAACTCACAATAACTACTTTTTTTTCTCTCAGCTCAAAAATGCCAAGAAGATCGGAATAAGTAGATTTCCGGGCAATGTCGGATAATCAGAAGGGGGGTATCTAGAAATAACGATGATATAATTTTTTCTCTTTTACTTAAACATAAAAACACATTAATTTTCATATTTCAGCTCATTTATGCCAAGAAGATCGGGGTAAGTAGGTTCCCGGGGAAGTCCAGGTAATCAGCACGGGGTATATAAAATAATTCCGATATAAATTGTTCCTCCTACTTATTCAACTATACATAAAGACACTTTAATTTTCACCCTTCAGCTCATTTTTGACCAAGAAGATCGGGAAAAGTAGAATCCGGGGCAATGCCGGTTAATCAGCACGGGGTGTCTGAAAATAATTACCATATATATTTTCCTATTACTTATTCATCTAAACATAAAAACACATTAATTTTCGTCTTTCAGCTTATTTATGCTAAGTAGAACGGGATAAATAGATTCCCGGTCAACGATGAGTTAATCAGCACGGGGTATCTGAAAATAATTACGATATATTTTTTTTCCGTCTACTTATTCAACTAAGCATAAAAACACATTAATTTTCGTGTTTCAGCTCATATATGCCAAGAAGATCGGGAAAAGTAGATTCCCGGGCAATGCCGGTTAATCTGCTCGGGGTATCTAAAAATAATTAACTTAAAAATTTGCCCTTTTACTTGTTCAACTAAACATAAAAACATTAATTTTCGTCTTTCACCTCATGTATGGCAAGAAGATAGGGATAAGTAGATTCCCGGGCATCGCCAGTTAATCAGCACGGGGTATCGAAAAATAATTACGATATAAATTTATAATTATTTTTCCTTTCGCTTATTCAATTAAACATAAGAACATATTATTTTTTATTTTTTTTTTCGGCGCAGCAGCGCACGCCGGGTGTTTGCTAGGGTTTTATACAATCTGGATTTTGTTTCACGTGTCGATAATTTTGAATTTAATTACTTTGTTTCTTGATAAAAATAACATTTATTAGTATTTTGTATTCTTTCATTTATGTCCTCTTGGATACTATTATGTTTATATTGTCCATTTAAACAGGAGTCCATATTTTTTTTCAGTTATTGAAATAATGTCAATTTTACTTTTTGGGGCTTGTTGATAGTATGTGTCAATTCTAACAAAACCATCACAGTCTTATTCAAATAAATTGAGAAGATTAAGCAAAATGATTATCCTAAACTTAAATTGGTGAAGCAGTAATTCATTCTGCCATTTATTTATATGTTCCGGACCGCAAAGAAAACAAAATCACATAATAGTATATTACGATGTAAGGTTGGGAAGTGACATCCTTTTGAGACATTCGTGTCATCTTAATCGTCTTTCTTCAATTGTCTGTAACACATTTCTTTAACTTTCGTTATTTTCATAATTTCAATGTTTCTGATTTTTTATAATCTGGAATTCTGCTATGATCTCCTCCAGTAATCAATCTCTATTGCTAATAACTTGTTAACTTGGCACCTTTTAATTTATTTACTTATCTGATCCATATAATATAGGCCTAATACTCTCTACAATAGCCTTTCAGATGAATTTGTTCAATTAAAAAATACATACGTAAATATGAAACAGTCAAGATTTCAAATTATATGTTGAACTATACATACAACATTAAAGAACAAAACAACAAGAGATACTAGATTGAAGTTTTATAAAATTGGCAGTTTCTGCATTAATTTATGGGAGTGAAACTCGGGTAATGACCAAAAAATTACAAAGTAGAATACAAAGCGAAGAAATGAACTTATTAGAAGAACAAAAGGCTGCACAAGAATGGATCGGATAAAGAATGAAGATATAAGAACAGATTAAATATGTATCCATTGAATGATAAAATCAAAGAATATAGAAAAAAATGGTTTAGACATGTAAAAAGAATTAATGTAACAAGATTACCAAAACCAGCATTTAATTACAAGCCAAGAGGTCAAGAAATGTAGGAAGGCCAGTGAAAAGATGGACAGAACAACTGTGAGGCGGAACAGGCAATTGACTAGCCCGTGAAGTGAAGAAGAAGAAGAAGAAGAAGAAGAAGAAGAAGAAGAAAAATACAATTTTAGATATTATTTATATATTTAAAATAGTATGCCTATCAAATACAACAGTTTGGTAGAAATGTTAAGGTGATTTAGTGTCATACAGCAAATACAAAATCACAAGATTTTTTATATAGATGCAATTCAATATAACTTACGGCTTGGGACACTGGGCGTGCAGTTGAAATAACACATCGGTTTTCTCCATTCTGCAGATTCCACATTAATAAACGACTCTTTCCACAAATAGGAAGCAATGCTATAACTGTTTGCACCAAAATAATCCATAGAGATTATAAATTTTGGATATGTACTTATTTCAAACAAGTTCCGAACATACATTTTGCTATGAGTGAAAATTGTGAAATGAGGTTTTGATACAAAGTTGCTATAAAGAAAAGTAAAGTAAAGAGATCCCACGACAGGCCTCAGGAGGCCCTTGGGGTAGTAGAAGGTTAAGGCCCCACTTTTTCTAGACAATCGGCACTTGATGTCAGCCGGGTTGTCAGCCCTTCGTGACGGCCGCCTGTACCCCCAGAACAAGTGTCTGGTACGCATTTCCGTTAGAGGCTGAGTCGACCGCAGGACCATAGTGCCGCCAGAGGGTTTGGGTCAGTTTAAAATGCCTGACCCCCACGGGGCTCGAACCCTCGACCTTCCGGCTTGCAGTGCAGTGCCTTTACCACTACGCTACGGCGCGTCCCACAAAGTTACCATGACCTGTACAAAGTTACCCCAAATGACTGTACTGTACTTGTAACTTGTGAAAATAACCTCTGAAACTGTTTATGCTACATAAAACTCCGTAGTAATTTCCCAGAAAGCTTAAGTAAAACTCATTGTGACATATTTTAGAATTACACGTAGTCTATGAAAGCTTCAGAATGTTCAGAAATGCTACTTTTTCTATTTGCACAGTAATGCATTTTTAATGAAAGGTACTAGCACTGTCTAGAACTGAATAGCATTATATTAAGAGAAGAAATCACGCCAGAATTCCCATTGAATCAGCCCGGAGCGTTGACCAGTATTGACCCCAATAAAACACGCTAGTCCATGATGTTGGAAAACCTAGATAGATTCCAGTATTAGTTTCCGTCATGTTACTATTGTTTGTCATTAAAATACATTTCATGGCAGTCAAGTATAAAATAAGTCATTACATCATGATGTAAGAAAAGCAAACTATGAAATCTCTACTTTTAACCAATGTTGCAAAAAAAAAAAAAATAGAGACGCTTCAAAATTATTATTTTATTAATATTTTATGGTTTTAATTTTTTTTCATGGCGCGACAGGCCTAGAAGGCCCTTGGCCTATGAGCCGGCTGCTGGCCTTACATCTAAATGTGTTAATCACAGAGGTAGACGATAATCCTGCCAGTATAGGGGTGACATGTGGTCAGCATGTCGGGTGCCTCATCCGTTATACCTAGTGTTCTCAACCTGGAGCCGCTACTTATTGTAGCTACCCAAATGCCTGACGATGCTGGTTGGGCACCGGTTCCATACTGGCCGAAATCTCATGAGAAAATTTCTTAAAAATCATCATAAAGATATTCTAGGTATAAAATTCAATAATCCCCTATTAATCATTAATCTACGACTACCCAATCGTTCATATTCTCCTATGGAGGCTCGAACCAGCGCAAGTCCCCTAGCTATGTCCAAGTATCTTGCCTTAACCACTCGGATACGGCGCAGGATAATTTTCATGTACAGTATACCACATGAAAATAATTTTAACAGTGATAATATTTCACAGGTGTAAATAATAATATTACTTAGGCCTACTACATTTTATTGTCAGATGCAAGTTTTATTTCGATAAATATAGCATTCAAAGTTATTTCAAAATGAAGACATTTTAGTTTTATTTTTTATTTTTATAATCTGAAATACTATTGTACGCGTGTCTTCATGTATTTGGACTGAACTCCAGAATGAACAATTCCTCATTCGGTTACCATTTGGACAAGCATTTATAATTACTAAGTAACCTATAAACAATAAATACTGTATATAAATAAATATTTTAATAACAATCACATTTTTCTCTAATAATAATGAGAAATCATAGAAGTAAATATACACTACATTTTAAAATAGGCCTATATTGTTTTTCTTTTTCAATGCCCCAGGTTTCATTTCGAAATTTCTGGTGTTCTCCCCTGGCATTGACTTATTTGTAACCCACTTCTGAATTTGGGGTGCCTAGAAAGCGGAGTTACGTTACTCCGATGATACAATGGGTGAAAAATGATTATGAAGCGCCAGGAGAGTTCCAGACCATGAGCAACCACAGGAATAATTCCCTATATGGATAAATTCCTATGGTTTGACCGGGAATCGAACCCGGGACCACATGAAAAGTAGTCAAAAACGCTGACCACTAGCCCATGAGGCTGGTCAAATATATTATTGTTACTGTATGGATTCTACAATAATTAAACTGCTAATAGTTGTAATGGAATTGTTAATTTTGTTAAACATTAAATCCTCTAAGGGGATGTCAACGATATGGATATTAGGAAAGCAACGTCTTGCCTTGGCCCAAAGTTAAAGGTTTTGCATTTTTCCGAATCACCAGACATTTTTTTGGAAATTCGGGCAGTTTATGAAACCGGTGCGGTAGTGAAAAATTTGGGTAGGTATATAGCGATTGGAAATTGCGAAAACCGGACATAACACCTGGGAACCCGAAATAGACCACGAATGATTGTCCACTTCTGTGGTTGATACACTTGAATCTGTCTCGACTTCAAATTTTAATAACAAACCAGAAATAACCTGTGTTTCAAAAACTATAACAGAAGATAGTTATAAAAAATTAGAAATACAAGAAGCATGTCAGGTAACTCTGTGGCGTAACCTTGCCGCAAGGCACAAATCTTGCCTTGAATAAGTTCCACACTTTACCTTGCTACATTCCCGTCTGTCGTTCCTAAAATATTGTTTGGTCCAAGCCAATATATTTTCAAGGCAAAATAGAACGGATTATTTT
This sequence comes from Diploptera punctata, assembly GCA_030220185.1. NCBI lineage: Eukaryota > Metazoa > Arthropoda > Insecta > Blattodea > Blaberidae > Diploptera > Diploptera punctata. The sequence goes on from JASPKZ010000793.1 coordinate 1,453,072, forward strand.
ATATTGTCTGATCATTATAAATTTCGCTCATTATTTACTAAGACGTGATATTATAGGATCCTCATTAAGCCCCAATATTTAGTGTTTGTCTCTTAAAGAATGTATTCTTACTCCGATAATATATATTAGGTTAAATATGATTTCGAAAAAAGTATATGGAACCATTTCATATCGTCTATTTCTGCTTTGAGGCCAAATGCCGAGTTGATAGCTCCAACTTCACTGCCGTGAATTACATAAAATATCCTTTGCCCTACCAGTCGGCTGCTGGTTTCACATCCACGTGCGTCAGTTACAAAGATCGACATTCAAGTCTATCATCCAGCTTGATCGATCAATCAATCTGACATGTGGTCAGCATGCCTGTTCCCCCAGCTGTTAAACGGGTTTGAATGCGAATTTAATAGTATTTTTATAAATATTGTTAATTTGACTATGTATACACATCGCATGTCACTCTCATATGTTGATATATATCAAGTTATTATACAATAACTTGGTTTAAGTTAAATAATTATTTATTATTAACTAGTATTAATCATTCTTAATACTCAAACATGTAATGGTAATATATATATATATATATATATCCTCAACTCGTGTCCACTTCAGGGTCAGGTCGAGGGATGAGATGAGATGAAGCCCCTTATATAGAGGTCTGTGAATGACAACGGTTCCGACCGACCAGACCTGATGCACCATCACGGGGGCAGATGAACGAAATGAAACAAGGATATTTATTGGAAGAAAAGTAACTTCAAATGTTTAATATTACATAAACTCGCGTATTAAAAAATCGACACATCCAATTGTTGAAATAAAACATTTCTGAAGTTTGCTTTTTTGGTAAAAATTTACATTTTCATTGTTTTTTTTTTAAATCACTGCGACAGATTTCAAAAGTTGAACACGTGCTTGCCCTATAATATATATATATATATATATATATATATATATATTTATTTATTTATAAACCCGAGAAATGTCTTTTATTCCTGCCTGGCCCACTGCACCACGTCCTGGTCGTGGGTCCTGGTTAATACTAAGAAGTGCAGGGGCGAAAAAGCAAGTTACCAACGCTTAAAAATTTGGACATACCAGCTAAGGGAGAAAACCCCAACAGAAAATCATCGTCTCCCCAGGATCGCTGGAGGTTGGGCGTAGGGTTGACATCCCCATCCCGTAGAAACAAATACGTTCAGAAACCCAACATGCCTCGGAATGTTAGTCTACAACTACGACGACTAAATCAGAGGAAAATGAACTCATGAGGAATAGACGAGTTGGAAGATCGAAAAACCGATGGGAGGATGGTATCAAGGAAGATGGTGCATACCCACAACTGGAGGCTTGCCGCACAAAATAGAAGTGATTGGAGGCAGAAGTTAAGGGAGGCCAAAGCTCGAATTTCAGCCAATCAGCCATTTGATGGATGGATGGACGGATATATATTTTGTCCACCGCTGTGTCTGGAGGTAGCGTGCTGCCTTGTCACGCAGCGAGCCTGGGTTTGATTCCCGGTCGGGACAGGCTCCTGGGTGAGGTTTTTTCCGGTTTTTTTCCTCACCTGTAAGACATTTGTCAGGAAGCTTAGGGCCCAAAAAATCATCCGGCTATTATCATCATCCTAATCATTATCATCATTCTTCACCGGTGTGGAAATCAACGGGAAGCTACTACACCTACAATTCCCTAGTAAAGCTGCAAAGCATAGCATGAAAATGCTATGATTTCAGTGAAAGACCTGCCCTCGATCAGAATTACCATGGATTATATATACAGGGTGTACCATTCACATCTCCCACATTTTAATTAATCATAACTAACAAAGTATGAGGAATTATGAAATGAGACCTGTATTAAACGAAACAGAAACCCAAAGAATTTCCATTGCCACACATTACTACACACTAAAACACCTCTATGTGCACCATTAGTAGCACGAACAATAATAAATCTGTATTCGATTTCGTGCCACGTCCTGTCCAACATGTCCATTCGTACTGTTGCAACTGTGCCAAGGATACGGCTTCGTAAATCATGAAGATCTTGTACTGGAGTCGCTAACACACGCTCTTTTACATACCCCCAGAGGAAGAAGTCCAGTGGAGTGATATCTTTATTGTCATTATTATGTCATTATTGTCCAACATGTAACAGATGAATTAACTGCAACAATGAAAACAAAAAAAATTCTTTGAGTTTCTCTTTCTTTTAATACCAACCTCATTTCATAATTCCACATACTTTGAGAGCTATGATTAATTAAAATGTGGGAGGTTTGAATGGGACACGGTGTATATATATATATATATATATATATATAGGCCTATATGAAATTTATCCTAGATATAATCCCTCAAGGTCTATCTAATAATTTTGGGAGGGTAGCGTGAATCATTCCGTCGATTCCTGGTATTTCGTGTCCTCATGGTATTTATAGAGTTAAGAAGGTCTTTGCTTACTTTCATGCTATGTGCCCTGGCTTGAAGTTTGCATCAGAAGGTAGTGCTCTACATTTAATTGATTCCGCCCACATTCTAACCAACACGTGAGATATGTATATTACAACAGAGGTCGCCAGAAATTGTTTTTTTTTTTTTTTTTACCTCGCACGCCATTTTACAAGTGTCAGAAAAGTTTAACAAGATGTAATCGTATAGGGGTTTTACATCCCAACTAAGAAATAAATTTTGTTTGTAAGCACGAGTAGGCCTATATAAGCTATTCAGAATATATATATATATATATATGTATATACATACAATCGAGTATATATCGATGATCCAGAACCATACTGTTCTAAGTCCATTTTCAACTTTTATAAGATTCATGATGTGTTCCGTTGAGGTATTATTCAAAATTATTCTTCTTCTTCTTCTTCCTTCCAAGTATTAGGCCAAGGCCTGTTACGATCCTATAGAAAATTTTCCCTCCAGCGTTTGAGGGAAATTCTCGTACAAGACTTGAAAGCATAATAATAGTCCCTTCGATTGGTTGCTGGCCAAAGGAAGGCAGGACCAGTGATGGGGCTGCCATCTTATAGCCTCTGGTCAGGCTTTTCTGGAGAAGAAAAGAAAATAAAGGAAAGAAGAAGTGGAAGAAAGGAAAGACTCCCTAGCCCTCGGATGCCCTAATAGCATCGGCGTCGAAAACAAGAGTTAACCAAGAGAGGTTATATAGTAAAGTTAAAAGAGTGCAAAACACAAGTAAGTGGAAGAAATGTTTTGCACAGCTTGGGCACCTTGTGGTCGCCATCCACATATCCCCTAGATGAGGACCCCTGAGGGTATTATTCAAAATTAAAATATAAAATTATGGAATATTCACTTGAAAGGTCCTACTCCTCAACTTATTAATTATGTAACTGTAACGCGTTCGAGACTTGTCCCATCATCGGCAAGTTTCTTACGTTTAATGTCCCATGTCCATGTGCATTGTGAAAATGAACAGAAATACATCATCGGCAAATTTCTTACGTCCCGTGTCCATGTGCATTGTGAAAATGAACAGAAATACATTTCGGTTAAAAATGCTGTACACTATATCGTATTCCTGTTTTCTACTCACAATGCACAGGGACACGGGACATAAAATATTCATTTCATCATCATCATCATCACTCCAGGGATTAGGCAATTGCCCGTTCCGACTTCATAATGCATCAGCCCAACGTCTTCTAGGTCTTCCAACATCACGCCTTCCTCTTGCTTGATAATCTTGCTAACAATGAATATCTCTCCTTACTCATTCCATCCATGTGATCAATCCATTTCTGTCTGTAATTCGTGACTTTATCCAATAAAGGCTGTACTTCCAATTCTTCTCTTATATCCTCATTTCTTATTCTTCCAGTCGTGTACATCCTTTTACTTGTCTTAGGAAGCTCATCTCCGCCGTCTGTATTCTATCCTTCTGTCTTTTCACTGGAGCCCAAGTTTCACATCCATACAATATTGTGGGAACCGCCATAACATTATACATTTTTATCTTGGTTTCTTTTCTAATTTTATTTTTGAATGTTCTCTGTATTGTTCCACACACGTCTGAAATTTATTTATTTTGGAGTCAATATCTCTTTCCACATTGTAGCCAACATCACAGCCCAAATATTTGAAACTAGACACCTGTTCTATACTTTGATTTTCTATTCATTTCATAACAAGAATAATTATTATATGAGATGGAGTTAGAACAATATGGTTGTACAGCTTTACGTGGAATCCGAACCACGGTAGAGATCTGCTTCACAACTAGGAAAAAAAGTCCTTAAATATGGTTTATCTGTTTGCCTAATTTCTATTCTACCTTCTAATGTGAGCTCTTCGACAGTAAAAAAAAAAAAAAAAACTCAGGCGTTCATCATTTGTTTCATTCACACGAATGTTTAATGTATTTCAGGATCCCCAACAAGAACCATATGATGTTGCAAACAGTGCGTGATTTCCTCTATATAAGGGCTTCATCTCGTCGCTCGACCCGACCCTGAGTTGGACAAGAGTTGAGGATATTTATTCACTTTAATATTTTTCTTTTATATCGAGTGTTACTAGACTGAACAATAAAATAATGAATTTAAGATTAAAAAAGTGATCCCTCTAGAAGGGCTCGGGGTAGTAGGAGGTTAAGGCTTCCATATTCCTAGACGATGGGTACGGAATGTCAACCCTGCATGGCGATCGCCTTTACTCCCAGAAGAAGCGTCTGGTAGTCATTTCCGATGGAAGCTGAATCGGCCCCAAGGCCGAGTGGTGTCTGAGGATTTAGGCCAATTTAAAAATCCTGATGTCGCCGGGATTCGATCCCCCCGACTATGCAGCCTGCAACGTTTGTCTTCACCACGCTATAGGATGCCCCCTTAAGATAATTGCTTCAGGGATACGTATATTGTGAAAATTCTTATAGAATAACAAAGAGTAGTTATCATTTCTACATTTTAACTGTACTCCAATGTTGAATAGTCTGATTAAAATGGAATGTTTTAGACGCTTTTTCTAGGCTCCTATCATATTAGAACAAAAATGAAAGAGTATCCAGACCTGTTAATACTGGATAATCGATAGTTTTAGTTCTAAGATCAAATTTCAAATAAAAAGAAAAAAGTATTTTCTCCAATGCAAGATATTATCGTTTATTAAAAGAAATGTAATGCTTGTGTTAGATAAAAAAAAACATGTAACATTCAAATATCCATCCACAGTAATTCTGCCCGTAGGCAGGTCCTTCACTGCAATTATAGCATTTTCATGTTATGCTTGCAGGTTTACTAAGAATTGTAGGTGTGGTAGCTTCCCACACCGGTGAAGGATGATGGCCATGTGATTTCGGGACCGTTTGGGCCTTAAAGTTTTCCTTTGTCTTACAGGTGAGCAAAAACTCCGATAAAAACCTCACCCAGAAAAACTGCCCCGACCGGGGATCGAACCGGGCCCGCTGCTTGACAAGGCAGCACGCTACCTCGAAACCACAGCGGTGGACCATTCAAGTATGCTGTGTGAAATTTGTCTTAACGAAACAAATTAATTTCTCTTAATGGAAGACCCAGAATAGAGAAAACAAAATAACTCAAAATATTATTGGGCATAACGATTGTAGAAAACATTTTAAAGTCTAAGCAGAGTACCGGTACTCTAAAAAACTGAAAAATAATAACTCTTTAATGAGAGTGCCCCAATGTATTTTATAAAATTATAATTTCTCGTAAAAAATCCTTAAGCCTGAATGGAAGGCCTCTAAGCAAAATTTACCGAAATTTCCCGTCCTAGTACTACCTTGGTTTCCTATATGTCAGTATGAGGCGGAACGCTGACCACGGGCCACTCAAAATGACATATATACGAAAACAAGTGTAACTAAATTAGTATGGTTCAAATTCTTCCCTGTAGGGGGAGAGCGCCTAAATCTCTGTCAAGGGAAAACATGGGCTTACAATAACAACATAATTGCATATCACTTTTCTTTTAACTTCACTAATAAAATGAAAACAATGTGGTTTCTCTGTATTTCAGCCGCATTTCTTCTGTTTCGTGAAGATATTTCTCAGGAATAAAAAGTGAAATTTAAAATAATGCATAAGAGCGAGGTAGGAAGTTCGTAAATAATACTATAAAACAAGAGACAAATTCCGGTTGTTAAAATGTCTGACAATTGGTTTATTCACTTTTAATTTCTTTGCAATCCCACAGTCTCCTTTCAATAGAGATTCTCATCAACTTTCAATATTGTTGATTTGAAATTATAAAGATAACATTTATTGGTGTAGTGACATCATTTGGATTATTATCGCACATTTTAACTTTCATTATCGTACTTGCTTTCATGTGTTTGCATTTACCATAATATGAAATCCATTATGCCTCTGCAATTACCCACGTTTGCAAATATCCTACAAAAAATTCTTCAACTAATATATGGTCTATATTCTACATGTTCTATGTTATTATTTTTAATTTAATTTAAATAATTTTTATTTTTTTCTCTCTTTCCTAGTTCATGAAATACCTTCAGAAAGATGAACTCCATAATTTATCTTCTTCTTCACTTCACGGACTAGGCAAATTGCCCGTTTCTCCTCATAGTTGTTCTGTCCATCTTTTCACTGGCCTTCCTATATTGCTTGAACCTCTTGGCTTGTTGTTAATGCTGCTCTTGGTAATCTTGTTACATTCATTCTTTCTACGTGTCTAAACAATTTTTCTCTATATTTTATCATTCAATGGATATATATATAACTCTGTTCTTACATCTTCATTCTTTATCCGATCCAATCTTGTGCAGCCTTTTGTTCTTCTAAAGAAGTTCATTTCTACTTTGTATTTTTTTTGGTCATTACCAAAGCTTCACTCTCATAGATGCAGGAACTGGCAATGTTTTATAAAACTTCAATCTACCTAGTATCTCTTCTTGTTTTGTTCTTTAATGTTTTATGTACAGTTCCGCGTATCATTTGAAATTTCGACAGTTTCAAATTTATGTCTCTTTCAGTTTTTGTGTCGTTAGTAAAATTACAACCCAAATAGTTAAATGTTGTTACTTGTTCCAGAGGTTTGTTGTCTATTACGATTTTTGATCTTCTATGTTCCTTTCCCCAACATTCCATTATTTTCCTTTTTTCCTTCTGATATTTTGAAATTATATTCTTGGCGTAACTGATTTAATTGATGTAAATATTACTGCAAATTATTTTCATTTTCTTGAATAATAGCCACATTATCAGCATACATTAAAGAGTTTAATATTTTAAAACTGTTAATTCTTATACCTATATTAACATTTCTTTTCCAATTTTGGATGATGTCATTAATATATAAATTAAAAAGAGTAGGTGATAAACTACACCCTTGTTTTACACCTCTATTCATTAAAATAGCTTCGGTCTTTGTTGTGCCTATTCCATAATTTATATTGTAGTCAAATGACGTCAGGGCCATTTAAATAAAGGAGATTGAGATAGCGAGTTCCTGTGGTCATAACACTCTACAAGGTACTGATTCACAGCATTGTTAGATATTGAAGTGAAACATTGACATTTTACAGAAGGAAAGAGAGACGATTGATTATTTAAATTTATCTCAAATTATGCAAAATGTATAATAATAACTTACAGTTTTACATGAATTTATTTTCCTTGCGGTCCGGAACATTTAAATAACTGGCACGAGAAAATATTGTATTCACAATTTAAGGGTTAAAACATAGCAATCAAAACTTATTTATGGACAACATTAACAGTCCCAAACATTATAAACGACATGCACACGTATCAAAATAATTAACACATCATTTGCAGTGAATGGACCCAAACTAACAACAACAAAATTATTTATTAATTAAATAAAAATAAAACTTATTTTTATTTTATTTTCATATTTATTAAGATATATTCAGTGACAGCTGTTTCGGTACACTGTAGCTTCTTCAGACATGTTAACAACTTATGAATTGTGGTATTATAGTGACTATTTAACTCATGCCCCAAATGGGACTCAATGGCCAATCACGTTTCAATGATTTCTGTTTTACAACCAATCAGAGTCGTGTTTCACGAAATATTTATCAGTGTTATAATTACCATATTAAAGAAAGCTCCTCCTTTTTAATATTCTGAACAGGTCTGACCATTATTTTGCAGTGACTGAGCCCACAAGAAATACGGCTACCAGATTGTATATATAGTGCATGATTGTCAACACATGCCGCATGCGGGAGTTAATAAAAAAAACATTTGTAGCAATTGATTATACCAACAAAAAAAGAAACCACTGTTTGCACTTTCTTAAATGTATTTTTTCCCAGCTAACAATCCAGAAAAATATAATTGTCATATTTACATCATACGACATCAGAAATGAATTAATATACAGTTTGATGTGTTTCATTTTTTCTCCACTAGAGAGCATTCATACAATATTGCGTTCCTTTCTTTGGCAATAATTAATATGATCAGGTTGCAGTGATAAACAAAAGAAGCACATGAACCGTAGGCGTACCTATCGTTTCTCATTTGTTTTTCAAACATCGCCGTTTACATTAAATATATAAATATTTTAAAATAACTATAGTTAAATAATGATTTGTGAGTAAACAGCTTAATTTTATTCGTTAAATAGTCCTAACAAATGCCACTCTTGATTTCCAAATTCTCTAGATAAATTCACTCCTCACTTCGTGAGTCGTGAATTTATCGATAATCTGGAAATCACTCGTGGCATTACTTACGATAACATGTCTGAAGGTACAGTGTACCGAAACATCTGTCACTGAATATATCTTAATAAATCTACATCAGTTAGCAAAAACCAGGTAAGTCTTCAAAGTGATTTTTTACAGGAGAGCAAAAACTAGTTCAATGACTTACATCAAAGAGTGCATACATCGAAAATTCAATGCTTAATAACACCGTCTCTATTCGCTTGACGACTTACCCGTTTTTACCGAACGTGCATCGGACCAAAAGCTATCGGGAGATGTTAATAACTCATTTTCGACCAAAAGTTGACTCACCCGGTTTTTCCTAACTGATGTAGAAATATGAAAATCAAATAAAAATAAGTTTTATTTTTATTTAATTAATGAATATGGATTTTCATCAAGTAAACACCAACTCAATTGATTAAAAAAGTTATTGTATTAAAATATTTACAAGCAGAGGAAGACCAAACAACGGTGTGCCTGTCGAGGGCATCTTGATAGTTAAGAACAAGTTCAGAAAAAGAACGCAAAGTTTATATATCCATGATGATGTGTGCGTGTATGATCCTGTTCGTAAAATTTTAGGAATTAATACATAGGGCCTATAAGTCTATATTAAACATCACTTCTTTATCATTCCCTACATTAAGGCCTATTGTTTCATAACTTACTTAACCAATTGGTCGTTTTATGTTTTGAAGAATATATCTTCAGAGTTTTTATTTTGAGTACAAATTGTTCATTTTGAAAAGGAACTCTTACACTTTTCTCAATCTTATAAAATTCTTAGTCTTATTCTAGTTTCGTTTATCTAAAAAATATAACAATTTGTTACACTTGTTTGTCCAAATTTTAATACGTTGGTGTACATTGTAGGAATGTATGTAGCATATAGAAACTAGAATCTAGAATCTAGATTCTAGATGATAGAATAGATGGAAACTAAAATCTTATTTTTATCTTGCATATAAAGTTTATCAGTGAACTGATAAAATGAGCTCTTATATAAACATATAACTACCTTCATACATGAATGATATAAGATATGAAATATCATATGATTACTGATATTGAATATGAAAAATATGATTACTGCTATTGCGATAAGATTCATGTGCCGAACAGCGTTCTGCACCAGGTGGGATCACAAAAAAAAAAGAAAACATCCTTTAGGAATTGAATATTGTGACCGTATCTATCAGTATCAATAAAACTGACGTCAGCATATGGACCATATGTCTAGATTCAGGATTCCCTGGACAAAAGGTAAAAGTTAATTGGGTTGACCTATAGATCGTAGTAATTATTTCAGGATAACAACATCAAAATGAGAAAAGGCTACCCACTTTTTATCATCTGTGCGGTGTGATATGTAATAATGGTACTTCAATAGTATTTATACTAAACTAACTAACTCACTGGCACTATCGAACCCTAGGTTAATGGCCGCGCGGACATAAGCTCTCCATACATACCTATCCTGAGCTAATGTTTTCAGATAATTCCCTGTATAATCTACTTCCCTCAAATTGTAGTTAATGTTATTCTCCCACCTCATTCTTGGTCTACCAACTGGGCGTTTTACCTCTGGTTTTCCATGCACGTCTTTCATTCCCTATTCGTGCCACATGTCCTTCCCATCGCAGTCTACAAGACTTAACTTTTCTTATTATATCTGGCTTCCTATAAAGACCATGTAGTTCACTGTTATGTACCTTCTCCATTCACCTGTCTGTTCATCTTTCTTTGGTCCAAAAATTTTCCTAATAACTTTATTCTCAAATAATCGTAATCTCCTTTCCTCCCTTAAAGTAAGAGTCCATGTTTCGCATCCATGTAATATAACTGGAAGAATAATAGTTTTATATATTTTCATTTAACGATTTTTTTAAAGGAGTTGGAATGTCAAGAGTCCCTGTAATGCATAATAGCACGTATTTCCAGAATTGAGTCTATGTTTAATTTCTTAGTGCATCTCATTTATATTTGTGATTATTATTCCTAGGTATTTGAATTCAGCCACTTCCTAAAAATTTCCCTCGTTTGTTTACTACGGTATTAAAATGAATGTGGATAAGTTTCATTGTTTACAGTGTCTACTAGTTCACCACATAAAACGTAAGCAGATATTACAAAATATTAAGGCAATAAAACGATATTTACGGAAAAAGAAGATATCCTGGATCCTGTAAGGAAGTTTGAATTACTTTGCCGTAATATAACAGTTTTCTCTTGGCAAGCTCCGCTCTTAATCCACGAACAGCGTTTAAAATAGAGAAAGTTTGCCTAACTATATTGTTTAGATTTTTCGTCACACCGTGAGACTCTAATTCTTACTTCTTTTGTTACGCGTTGTTTTGTAGTTACAACTATTGTATTGTATTCTACCAAAATTCCTGGACTGTTTTATTTTAAACGGGATTTTTTAAGGAAATATTTTAAGAAAATTTTGCTTGAAGAAATCTAGATTGATTTACAATACTTTAAACGTATCGCTTATTATTATTATTATTATTATTATTATTATTATTATTATTATTATTATTATTATTATTATTATTATTATTATTATTATTATTATTATTATTATTATTATTATTATTATTATTATTATTATACTATTTAACTCATGCCCCAAATGGTGTCAATGACCAATCATGTTTCAATGAATTCTGTTTTACAACCAATGGCAGTCGTGTTTCACCTCGCTCTTTATTGTTTCTCTTTATCAGCTCCTGCTTTTGTGATAAAGAAAGCTCCTCCTTTTTTAATATTCTGAACAGCTCAGAGCATTATTTTTCTGCAACAAATACATCGAATATAGCAAATAATGAACATAATCCTTGATTTTACTGAGTTGTTTACTAAAAAAATAATTGACCTATAGTGTTGATTATAATATGCACTTTGATGTGTTTCATTATTTCTCCACTAGGGTGCATTCTTACAATATTGCGATCCTGTTGGCAATAAATAATATGTATGATCAAGTAGCAGTGAATATACATAACCTCACATTTCTGAATTGTTTTCAAACGTCGCCGTTTACATTAAATATATAAATATTTTAAAATATCGCTAACTATATATATATATATATATATATATATATATATATATATAATATATATATTGTAAACAGCTTAATTGTATTTATTAAACAGTCCTAACAAATGCCACTCTTGATTTCCAAATCCTCTAGATAAATTGGAAATCACTCGTGGCATTACTTATGATAATGATATGAGATGATTAAATGTTATATAAAAATTAACCGGGTAAAATGAAGTCCAAGTGATATTCTTTATGTATCTTCCTGAAATAATATTAAATAAGATCCTAAAAATACCTAAATCACATATTTATTATTACTTTACTTTGTATTCTTGTAATGAACAAAGGTTGAAGATGGAAAAAGAGAATAGTAAATCATTTTGAAGGAAGTTTAGGACAAACGACCTTAGTGGTAGGGTAGCCCTGCATCAGTCACGAACTTCCGTGACTAGGAGATATCAATTCCTGATGGTCATGAACTTCGGGAAATCGATAATGAATCCTTGTAATTTGTATGGTCAATATTTAACATTTTCTCTGTGTCTGTATTTCCTGCCAAGGTGACCGATTGTTGTACTTTTTATTAATTTACTAATATTTATATATGATTTTATCATTAGGAATAATAGTGCAATAGAGGTAAAAAACAAAATAAATTGTAAATGGATAAACTGAAATAATAGGCTTCTATGATCATAACATCAATGTAGATACTAATTTATTGCTAATAAATAATGTTTAGCTGTGTGTAAAAAATACTACTAGGGTAATAAATACTACTAAACAGTTGTATATGGTTGCTATAAGGCGGCGGTCTAGTGTTAATGTTCGTTGCCTTTAGTCCCGTGGGTTGCGGGTTTAGTGGGATTATAGGATGGAGAAATCCAAGGCAGAAGTCCTGCTGGAGGGGCTTTAAGTCGTGGGTCCCGTATCTGAAGATTTTCGACCTTGTAAAAAAATCTCAAGAGTGAATAAAAATACCTCTGAGCAAAATTTAACCGACCTTCAACCATCCAAGCAATATCTTGTTTCCTACTGGTTGTCTTCTAGAAGCGATGTACTAACCACATGTCTCTCGCTGTCATCTGTAGGGAGAAAAAAACTTAACTAGTCTAGTTAAGAATCTTCCCACTAGGAGAGCAACCGTATCCTGAGCGGCATATACGGCGATCATTCTGAAATTCACAACAATGAAACTACTCATGCAATATAAACTCTGTTCAAAGTACTTGGGGAAAAAAAAAAATATATATATATTATATATATATATATATATATATGGAATGATAAGAAAAATAAATGCCTGGACGGGATTCGAACCCGGATCTCTGAGTCTGTACCTCAGCGTGATATCCATTACACTACCAGGCGAATCCAATTCAAACACTTATTTTTCTTATATATGTATTATACTCTCCATTATTACTAGATGTCGCGAGAACTCGGTCTTCACCGCCATCTAGCAGCTGACTATATCAAGTAAGCAAATTAAAGAGAATATTTTTACCTTATAGCAGTGACGCTTTATAGATGTTATAATTAAATGTTTAACATTGAGCAATGCAAGCTTAATATGGAATGATAAGAAAAATAAATGCCTGGACGGGATTCGTATATATATATATATATATATATATATATATTGGAATATCGTTAAAACTCTATAAATTGATATATGATGATTTACAAAAAATGTATAATTTTAACACAAATATTATACAGAGTTATAATGTTGAGTGATTCCGGGCTTTGTGGCCGTGGTCCATTACTGGTGTTCCTACCAGACGTTTCTCCCTCAACTGCGGAGGGCATCTTCAGTGGCGAGTGCTTCTAGGTGTGTTTTCTGGTTGGATGCTCGACTGTGAATGAGCGGTGGGCTGCTGGAATATAAAACACGGCTTCCAGAAGCGGTCTTTCAACGACAGGGCATTGGCGAAAGCGGGCTAAATCACTCTAAACTACTCGGTATCCTTGGACAAATATATGATTTAACAGGGCTGAAGAGGGCATGATAAGTCCCTAAAACAGCCAGGATAGGGACAGACTCCGGGTCCGTCCTCTTCTGACCTCGGTCAGGGAATAGCCTGACTGGGACCCAACTGGGATCTGGGTTGCAGTGGTGGACTGAGAGATACTTAAAAAGAAGTAGAGCTTAGTCCAGCCGCGGGCCTGGTCACGGGGGAGGAAGATGGACTGGATACATAAATGGGAGACCCTGTCCTTCCACTCACTCACACGCCACCGCTCATTCATAGTCGAGCATCGGACCAGAAAACACACCTAGAAGTACTCGCCACTGAAGATGCCCTCCGCAGTTGAGGGAGAAACGTCTGGTACGAACACCAGTAATGGATCACGGCCAAATAACCCGGAATCACTCAACATTATGAAATCCTGCATTCAACTATTATACAGAGTTGTTTAGAATTCATATTACAAACTTTTGATGACTTATTATGATGACTCATATATACAATTTTGATGAATCCACGTCTGGAAATACACTGTTTTGGAGGTACAATGATGAAAATGTCCACCGCTGTGGTCTCAAGGTAGCGTGCTGCCTTGTCACGCAGTGGGCCCGGGTTCGTTCCCGGTCGGGACAAGCTCCTGGGTGAGGTTTTTCCTCGCCTGCAAGACAAATGTCAGGAAGCTTAGGACCCAACGGTCCCCGGAAATCATCCGGCTATCATCATCACTCTTATCACTATCATCACCATCCTTCACCGATATGGAAAGCAACGGGGAAGTACCACACCTACAATTCCCTAGTAAGGCTGCAAAACATAGCATGAAAATGCTATGATTGCAGTGAATGACCTGACCTCGGGCAGAATTACTATGGATGGATGATGAAAATAATCAATATATATAAAATTTCCTTCTTAACTGTAGATAATCTATATCGACAAAGGACTACAACTAAAGTCACCTAAAATCATGTACTTTATTTACAATCTGACGTGCCATTTAATGGGTCCCAGATACTTGAATTCTTTACCGGTATTGGTAGAATGTAAAATGTCTCATCTTTAGCAAATGTGATTGCATCATATCTCTTTTTTTCTGGCCCTTAGATAAAATCTCGCTTGAACATTTGGGTATGCTCGAATAGACAGTTCTTTATATGATTAATATCAGTGAGGCAGCACATTTGGTTTTATCAAATGTTAGTTCTAGACAGTACATTTTCGGACACGGGTTCATCAAAACATTTTCTAAATATCCCCTACAACTTCTGAAACTTGTAATAGGAAATAATTTAATATCTCCAATAACCAGTTCTCATCCATTCGAATATTAGGTTACCTCTCAACTACACCTATAGGCCTTCCTAATAGTCCATCCCCAAGGATTTTCAAATAAAAAATTAGAAAGAACATGTACTGTCCCATTCGACCTATATGATCTTCTCATCTCATTTTCCTTGACTTAATAAATTTGACAATATTATGACAACGCCACCACTGTGGTCTCGAGGTAGCGTGCTGCCTTGTCACGCAGCGGGCCTGGGTTCGATCACCGGTCGGGCAGTTTTTCTGGGTGAGGTTTTTATCGGGGTTTTCCCTCACCTGTAAGACAAATATCAGGAAAACTTTAAGGCCCAAACGGTCCCCGAAATCATATGGCCATCATCATCATCTTTACCATTATCATCATCAGCATGAAAATGCTATGATTGCAGTAAAGGACCTGCCTTCGGGCAGAATTACTATGGATGGATGGATATAAATTACGGAATTTGTTGTTGTGAAGCATCCTCCAATCTTCCATTCTCATCTCTTTATGGGACTGAATACTCGCTTTTCTTAATATAATACACCATTCCGCCTATTATTATTATTATTATTATTTATTATTATTATTATTATTATTATTATTATTATTACTATTACTACTATTACTACTACTACTACTATTACTATTACTACTACTACTACTATTACTATTGGAATGGTGTCCACCTGGAAGAAAAAGGAAAGTAAGACCTCAAACTCGTGGATGCAAGAAAAAGAACTGGAATCAGAACAAGAGGACTGGAGGACATGGAGTGGATGGATAGAGACGAGTGGAGAAGGAAAATAAAACTTTAGGCACAGAAAGATGTGTAAACATTAAAAATCTGTATAGAAATTATTATTATTATTATTGTTATTATTATTATTATTATTATTATTATTATTATTATTATTATTATTATTATTATTATTATTGTATAACTTAATTTATTGTGACGTACGTACCGCATATTAACATAAGTGATATTACTGACCGTAACAAATCGATCTTGCGTGGGTGTTTTAGTTTCGCGTTGCCAGTAGCAACCACAGCGTCGTCAAGGTTTTTCACCTTCACACAACAATCGAATTCAATGCAGAAATTAAATGCCGGTAAAGAAGCCAGCTATTTTAACATACCTCAACTTATTTTAGTTTCATTTATATACGCTTTAACATCTAAAATCATACCGAGTCTAGGATCTTTATGTGAATTCACAAATATGTTTTGTTTATTGCATTTGTCATTATTATCTTAAGACATTCACTGATTTAATAAATTCGATCTTATTTCTTTTATTTATTGATAAAAATATATCTGACTTTTGTTTCGATTTCCATGTTAAATGTACTGTTTTCGAGAGATCATCCGGGATATAATAAAAAAATCTCTTTTTCCGTATGCCCATTACTTAGCCTACATTATATTTTTTCCGAGAATTTTTTACAATAATTTTAGTTGTAAACAAAATCATATAATTGCCTATGAGTAAAAAGAGTAACACTAAGAAATTGGGACTGGAAGGAATATCAATAAAACTAAACATATGGTCACACATATAAATACATTATGTATAAAGAAATGGGAATATAATGGTACTGTACATCAACTATATGTAGACTTAAAAAAAAGCATATGATTCAATTAAGAAAGAGAAGTTATATAGTATCCTGCTGGAGTTCGGAATTCCTAAAAAGTTAGTTAGACTTATACGAATGTGTCTAAACGGCACACTGAGTAGGGTGCGTGTAGGCAAACAGTTTTCGGACACTTTTGAAATCCAGAATGGGTTGAAGCAAGGAGATACACTATCTCATCTACTATTTAATTTTTACCATCAAATCTTTAGAGGATGAAGAAGGCCTACAACTCAATGGTATTAATAAGCTGTTAGTTTATGCTGATGATGTAGTACTATTGGCCGATAGCGAGGAGATACTAAAGGACAACACGCATACACTATTGAGTAACAGTAAGGTATTAGGACTGGAAGTAAATATCAATAAAACTAAATATTTGGTCACACGTAGAAATGCACTATATAATGGAAATGGACAGCTAATGACATATGAGGGAAATTTTGAGGAAATGGCTGAATTCAAATACCTAGGAATAATAATCACAAATAGAAAATGAGATGCACAAATAAATTAAACATAGGCTCAATTCTGGAAATGCATGCTATTATGCATTACAGGGACTCTTGAAGTTCCAATATTCTATCAGTTATATTATATGGATGCGAAACATGGACTCTTACTTTAAGGAAGGAAAGAAGACTACGAGTATTTGAGAATAAAGTTCTTAGCAACATTTTTGGACCATAAACAGATGAACAGACAGGTGAATGGAGAAGACTACATAACAGTGAACTACATGATCTTTATAGGAAGTCAGATATAATACGAACAGTTAAATCTTGTAGACTGCGATTGGCAGGACATTTTGCACGTATGGGGAATGAGACATATGTGCATGGAAGCTTCTTGTAGGAAAATCAGAGGGAAAACGCCCAGTTGGTAGACCAAGAATAAGGTGGGAGAATAACATTAACTATGACTTGAGCGAAATAGATTATACAGGGAATGATTGGAAAACATTAGCTCAGGATAGGGATGTATGGAGAGTTATGTCCGCGCGGCCATGAACCTACGGGTTTGATAGTGCCAGTGAGTTAGAGTTAAAAAAAAATTATGGGACCGGTTCTTAAAAGCCTTACTGTATTTTAAAATAATTAAGAAGTCGAGGAGACTGAACCTTAAAGGTCCCACTCAATGTTATAATTTTATTTTAAAAATTTATATTTAAATAAATAAATACAATTTCTACGTGACACTGAACATAGATAAACTAGAAAAAATATTACTTCACACAAATGTGTTCGTAGAATGAAAATATCGTGGAATATTGGTTTTTGCGTACTTGAAAATATTGACTGTCCCGCGCCGTAGCCGAGCGGTTAAGATAGGAAGCCTTGGCGCAGAGCTACGGGACTTGCGCTGGTTCGAGTCTCCATGGGAGAAGAAATTTTCTCATGGTATTTCGGCCAGTGTGGGACCGGTGCTCACCCAGCATCGTGAGGCAATTGGGTAGCTACAATAAGTAGCGGCTCCAGGTTGAGGAACCAGCTATAACGGCTGGGGGACTCGACATGCTAACCACATGTCACCCCATCACTGCTGTTGATCATCTACCTCTGTGATTGACATATGTGGATGTGAAGGGCCAGCAGCCGGCTGGTAAAAGGGCAACCGCTAAAAAGTGGAAAGACCCTCAATCGGAATCGGATAATATTGACTGAGAAAACCGTAGTACTTACAAGGTCATATACGTTCAATAGTAGGGCCCGGTAGGTACCAGTCTTACTGGTGGAATGCTGATTTTTATTTCGGAATTATTCACAATACAGTGATTTTTCGTCACGCTCAAGACATTCGCATTCTCCAGTTGTATCGGTCCTGAACATTCTCATCTGTAATTCCCAGTTCACCCATACTTCTTCTCATACCGTCCATCCAACCTTTTTAGGTCTTTCCTTTGTTCTTTTTATATTTTCCACTCCAAGATCTTCTATGAGATGTCATACTCTTGAGATGTCATACTCTTGAGATGTCATACTCTTGAGATGTCATACTCTTGAGATGCCCGTACCATATTAATCGTCTCTCTTCCATTGTGTGTATTCAATAACACATTTCTTTCTACTTTCATAATTTTTCTAATTTCAACGTTTATACTTTTTTAGTAGGGAATTATAGGTGTGGTAGCTTCCCGTTGCTTTCCACACCGGTAAAGGATGATGATAATGATAAGGATAATGATGGCCGGATGATTTTCGGGGATCGTTGGGCCCTAAGCTTCCTGACATTTGCCGTACAGGTGAGGAAAAACCCAGAAAAAACTTCACCCAGGAGCCTGTCCCGACAGGGGAATCGAACCCGGGTCCGCTGAGTGACAAGTCAGCACGCTACCTCGTGACCACAGCGGTGGACATTTTCAAGTATACTTACTTACTTACTCACTGGCACTATCGAACCCGTAGGTTCATGGCCGCACGGACATAAGCTCTCCATACATCCCTATCCTGAGCTAATGCTTTCCAATCATTCCCTGTATAATCTACTTCCCTCAAATCATAGTTAATGTTGTTCTCCCACCTCATTCTTGGTCTACCAACTGGGCGTTTTCCTTCTGGCTTTCCTACAAGAAGTTTCCATGCACGTCTTTCATTCCACATACGTGCAACATGTCCTGCCCATCGCAGTCTACGAGACTTAACTGTTCTTATTATATCTGGCTTCCTATAAAGACCATGTAGTTCACTGTTATGTAGTCTTCTCCATTCACCTGTCTGTTCATCTCTCTTTGGTCCAAAAATGTTCCTAAGAACTTTATTCTCAAATACTCGTAATCTCCTTTCCTCCCTTAAAGTAAGAGTCCATGTTTCGCACCCATATAATATAACTGGTAGAATAATAGTTTTATATATTTTCAGCTTAACGTTTTTTGAAAGGAGTTGGGACATCAAAAGTCTCTGCAATGCATAATAGCATGCATTTCGAGAAATAACGATTTTTAATATTTTAAAAGCTATACCAATCTTAATTCGTTTTAAGAAAATGAAACTTTAAATATTATTATCATTAGAGTAATTTGAAGCTGGAGAAAGCTACTTTGCAATTGTTGATTAATTTTTTATCATTTTTCCCATAAAAGTTTGACCTTAAATATTGCTATAAATAAAGCATTATGACATATCCAAAAAATTGTCCACTTGCTTTCTTCAACCTCCTCCTCCTTTATATCACCTTTTCTTAATTTCTTATCCATGCAACGTTTTATATTATGTCTAAAAATACTATAGACCTATATTTAATGAAAGTTAAAAAAAAATAATTATCGGTAAAAGCAACTATATCCTAAATAACAATAACGCTTATTAATTTTGTTGATGAGTATCTTTTTTATAGATATTAAGTTATTTATTACATTTCAAGTTCAAGGTTAACTGATAATCGATATGATGTTTTGAATTAATCTTTCATCAAATGAATACATCACAAGTTTATATTTTTAGTAGGTCACTTAAATATGCATTGTAATTATATTGACTTCTGCATTCCCATAGAAAAGTTTGTTTACAAAAACATTGTTCAGTTGCCTAGCAACGCCATATGATTGAAATATGTGGAATAAAATTAAATTACCTACCGTAAAGATAGCTGAACTAATAGATGACAACTGTTCAATGGTTTACAATATTATTTTAATCATTATTTGTAGATGTTTTAACACCTATAGCCATTTTAGTCGATTGCAGAAACACTCTGAATCATTACTCGGCTTCATAATTTTTATTGTTTCTATAACACCTGTAAGAAATATGAAAATCCACGGCAGTTAATTATTTAAGAAAGAAGGTCTGAACTCAGACGGTGGTTTTGTAATTACGCCGTGGTTTTTCAGTTTTTTTTTAAGTTGTTACAGAAACAACATTATCCTAAATATTAAAGCGTCAATAAATAATTTTAATTATATCGTAAGAATGAAATTACTACCCTCCATTTGATTTGAGGACCGAGTAAAATCAGACAAAAAAATATCAGTCAGGTTTCTTAAACTACAAGAGGAAGAACAAGAAGAAAACATATATAAATATTATTTATTTATTTATTCAATGTCCCAGGTTGCCATTTCGACATTTCTGGTGTTCTCTCCTGGCATTGTAATCCACTTCTGAAGTCCCAACTTCTAGAAGGCGGAGTTACGTTACCCCGATGATATGATGGGTGATAAATGATAATGAAGCGCCAGGAGAGTTCTTAACCTAAATTCCAGATGATGGGAAACCACAGGAATAATTTCCTTTAAGGAAAAATTCCTATGGTTTGACCGGGAATCGAACCCGGTACCTCATGAACATTAGTCAGAAACGCTGACCACTAGCCCACGAGGCTGGTATATATATATATAGTAATAGTCCACCGCTGTTATCTCGAGGTAGCGTGCTGCCTTTTCACGCAGCTGGCCCGGGTTCGAACAGGCTCCTGGGTGAGGTAAGGCCCAACGGTCCCCGAAAATCATCGGGCCCATTGCTCTTATCATTATCATTATCATCCTTCATCGGTGTGGAAAGCAACAGGAAGCTACCACATCTCTAATTCCCTAGTAAAGGTGCAAAGCATAGCATGAAAATTCTATGATTGCGGTGAAAGACCTACCTTCGGCAGAATTACTATGGATGGATATAGTCATTTTATTATATTTGACTATTTAACTCATGCCCCAAATGGGACTCAATGGCCAATCACGTTTCAATGATTTCTGTTTTACAACCAATCAGAGTCGTGTTTCACGAAATATTTATCAGTTTTATAATTACCATATTAAAGAAAGCTCCTCCTTTTGTTCCTTTGGCAATAAATAGTATGATTTGGTTGCAGTAATAAACAAAAGAAGCAGTAGAAGCGTACCTATCGCTTCTCATTTGTTTTCAAACATCGCCGTTTACATTAAATATATAAATATCTTAAAATAACTATAGTTAAATAATGATTTGTGAGTAAACAGCTTAATTTTATTCGTTAAATAGTCCTAACAAATGCCACTCTAGATTTCCAAATTCTCTAGATAGATTGGAAATCACTCGTGGCATTACTTATGATTATTTTTGTGTTGAGATTGCGTTTTATCTACTAAAGCTAATACTACTACTACTACTACTACTACTACTACTACTACTACTACTACTACTACTACTACTACTACTACTACTACTACTACTACTACACTACTACTACTGTACTACTGTTACTACTGTTACTACTCAACTAGCTCATCGTCTAATAACCGTGAATAGAACAACTGTTAGAAAAGCAGAATCCTAGATCGTGAACTTTGCCATTTTTATGGCAGAATAATGGTTCTCCAGTTTCAACGCCTTATGTTCAAGAAAATTACATCACGATATAAAATCACAGTATGGTCTGGTGACTGTACAAAATACTGGCACACTTTGGAGTGTGCCATATTGGAATCAGTCATCTTATAGTGCGTGAATTATTACCTTACATTGTCAAGGTGACGCAATTACAACGGAAGAGTCATTCTATTTAATAATTTGTGTAATATAAACATATATTTAACAGTTATATCCTCACCTGTTTCCAAAACCTCGAGACACGGTCGAGATCATTTCCAAGTAGAGACTAAGGAGGCCACTTGTTGGGTACAACTGAATTTCATTTTTTTTTTTTTTTCCTGTTTACTTTTACCACTTTTTTGTATGGGTATCAAATTTTAATATATCCTCTTCTTTCGTATTCAAGCTGATCCCTTGGGCCCCCACAACTTCCTTTTAAATGAATTCTTAAAGTCGACCGGAACTTGGGAATATGCCACTTATATCCTTCTTGGCTACATAAATAAATCTTTGCCTCCATACATCCAAACTTCTTAAAATAATTTTCTTACTTGATTTCATTAACATTCTGCCGTAAAATTTGTAGAATTTTCTCAATTTTTGAATTAGAATCCAATTTAACTATGTCTTTAAAAGTCTTCATTATCTAGTTTTTAATATTAGCTAAATATGATAATGTTTCCAGTAATGCTAATTAACTATTTTCGCATAGATGTATCAGCCATTAATCACAGAATGTACCGAACTTATTAAATAGTATATTACGATGCGAGTTTGGGAAGTGGTTTTTACAGAAGCGAGGAAAATTTTTAATTTGCGAGATTCTGTACAACGCTTCACAAACGTGAGTTGTACATTATTTTTTGCGCGATGTTGTTTTCAAAATAATAAATAATACATCTTTTTTGGAAATATTTGCGTTTATTATAGACAATTGACTAACGTTAACAGTGTGGGCAATGGTTTTTTAGTTGAAACAACAGGAGACCTTGAGACCAATTATTGATAATATAACCGTAAGTTCGTATTTATTGTTTTATATTGTTTCAAATAAAGTTCAGTTCATTTAAAATGCAGTGATTTGTGCCATATAATGTATATTAACACTACCTTTTGGGTATTTTTGTAGCCTATATACATTATACGTAGTATACATAGATGACAGTGGTTTTACTTCCCGCACGTGGGTGTAAATGTAATATTACACTATAGTTATTTAGGTTGGCAATCCCGAAATGTAGGAAGCAGAACTTTTAATCATGGTCGCCATTGCTGTAAGTACGACAAAACGCACTGTCACGCAAAAAAAAAAAAATATTATTAAACTAATTAATTTCTGTTAACGCAATTTATATTTTAGTACAACTTTCGTATTAATTAACTCATTGGCACTATTGAACCCGTAGATTCATAGCCGCACGAACATAAGCTCTCCATACATCCCTATCCTGAGCTAAAGCTTTTCAATCATCCCATATACAATGTACTTCCTCCAAATCATCATTAATATTATTCTCCCATCTCATTCTTGGTGTGCCAACTGCGGGTTTTCCCTATAGTTTTCGTACAAGAAGCTTCCATCCCCTCTTCTGTTCCCCTAAATATATTAATAAACTCCTTTTTTAACAATTGATTTAAATAGATGTACTTTTTAACAATGTTTAGTACACAATCTCAGAAGAGTACGATTGCAAATTAATTATTGTTATTCTTAACACATCGTCCAATATGTAAGAATTTTCATTATTTGCAGGTGTTTATTATATACAACTTTCCTCATAAGAGGATTGCCTCAAGGACAAAGTGATACAGACAATTAATTTTCGAAATTGATGAAATATATTTGGTAAATACATAAAAAAATTCCAAATTATAAGAAATACATTTTGTAAATACATTTAAAAAATTCAAATTGTAATTGAGGTATACATACTATAAAGTAGAAATTTTGTAAAGATAGTTTCTTAACATTGAAATTGATCCTCTATTGTCAGTGAAACTGTATAGGTCTAATAATTTTCTCTTATTTTTTCAGGTATGTTTTTGTTCAGTGTTCAACACCGTATGATGAACCTACATTTTTCGTCGTAATGTAAGTTGAATTAATTAAATGTTTATGTTTATAATAATATAATAATTGTAATACAGGTGTAGATAATGGCATTTGGTTGAAAGTCGATCATTAATGTTATATTTTGACTATTATTTTGTATATGTGCCGAACGCAACAATGGGAAGTTCATTTTCTTATCTATGTCAGTAATTTACTACTCTCTTTCCTTTTTGTTCTTAGTTCCCGAAATTTGTCTTGTAAGTGAGAAAATAAACGGAAAAAGCCAGTAAATTTGCTCTGACCGGGGATCGAATCCTAGCTTACTGGGTCTGAGGCAACGACGTTACCACTAGGCCACAGAAGTGGACATTTATCATTTTCAAATGATACATTTTATGTTAGACTCATATCAATTTCCGTAACGTTCATTTTTTAATATTTTGTTTTCCGTTACTAAAAAATAGTATTAAATTCTTCAGCGAATAATAATTCCAGAAGCTGCTACTACAATAGAAACAGAGTTTTACAAAATACCCGATAAACTTGCTATTATTATAATTATGATTATTTGGGATGTCATTTAGGCAATGACAGAAATCTAGATAAACACACTAAAATACGATTCAATTATCTATGTGGCACAATTAAACGCACTTTATTGAATAAGACTAGAAAATAAACTATTTTGAAGTTTTACAAAGTATTGGCAGTTCCATCTCTTATATATGGATGTGAAACCTGGACATTAACAAAGGCAGACAGTAAACAAATAGAGGCTACAGAAATGAAGATGTTGAGAGCAATAGCAGGATACCAAAGGACCAATAAATATAAGAACAGAACTTAATATATTTAATCTCTGTGAAAGAATAAAATACTATCAAAATGCTTACCTTCAGCACGTATTACGAATGAATGAACAGCGCATACCAAGAAGAATGTATAATTATAAACCAAAAGGGAGAAGAATGTTGGGAAGACCATTGAAGAGATGGAAGGACCAATTCAACCTATAATGAGATCGGAACAGGCTATTGGGCTTAATCCTTGTTGTTGATGATGATGATTTGTGGAATGCAGGCTTTCAAGGCCGGTAATCGTAGTATTAAAAGATTCCGGGCTATGTGGCCGTGGTCTATAACTGGCGTTTCTTCCAGACGTTTCTCCCTCAACTGCGGAGGGCATCTTCAATGGCGAGCCCTCCGCAGTTGAGGGAGAAACGTCTGGAAGAAACGCCAGTTATAGACCACGGCCACATAGCCCGGAATCTTTTAACACGATGATGATTTATTTGTTATTATTTATTATTATTTATTTGTTATTTGTAATTTATTATTATTATTATTATTATTATTATTATTATTATTATTATTATTATTATTATTATTATTATTATTATGACGGTATCTCTCATTTATATTGAATTAAATAAACCAAATGTAAAAATCGAAAATTTAATAGCCAATAGCACTCATAAGATGATGAATTGTGTATGTGCGTGTACCATATAAAAACGCCAAGACGTATGTTATTCGTCTCGCATAAAACTCCAAACGTGAAAGATATGCGCCATAGACGTATTTATTTAAGCAATTTTCAGTTATTTAGAGAGTTTCTTCAGAATGTCGTTTTGTAAACATTTCGTCATTTAAATTAAATGTAATTAGAGGAAAATTATCGCTTCATTGATTTGTTGCCAAATCCAGTATCAGCATCTTGACAAACGGCATTTTGTACATCAAAACCTAGCGCGTAACAGCGTTGCATAAACTAGTTTTTTCTTGCAAGCTTTAATTAACACTAGACCGGTTTCTCCTTTTTATTACAGTTTCATTTGTTGCTTTTAACTAAAGGATTTTCATAATTGGTCAAAAGATGTAATAATATTAATGTACGAGCTTAATTAAAACATTACCTTGATTTGTCGAGGTAACTTATTTTTTCCTGAACGATATTTCATCATCATCATCAGCCTCAAGGTCTGTTCCGATTTCATGTTAGAATTGTTTTGTCCATCTTTTACTGGATCTTCCTACATTTCTTCGTCCTACCGGTTTGTAATGAAGAATCTGTTTCGGAATTCTATTGTTATCCATTCTATTGATGTGGTCCATCCATTCACCTCTGTATTGTGCAATTGTATCTAATAAAGTAAAGTAAAGTATTGCCACTATAGGCCTCAGGAGGTCCTTAGGGTTGTAGGAGGTTAAGGCTCCCACTTTTTCTAGGCAATCGGAACTTGACGTCAGTCGCGTTGTCAGCCCTGCGTGACGGCCGCCTTTACCCCCAGAACAAGTGTCTTTATTTCCGTTAGAGGCTGAGTCGACCCCTAAACATTCTGACCCCCACCGGGTTGTATCTAATAGTTTGAATATATTTAGTTCACTTCGTATATTTTCATTTCGTTTTCGATCTGTTATTTTATAGCCAGCCACACTCAGAAATCTCATTTCTGACGTTTCTATTCTTTGTTCCTGTTTCTTGTTAAGACCCGATTTATACAGTAGTGTTGGAATCACCATTGTTTTATAAAATTTTAAAAGTGTATGTTTTCTAGTTCCATTGAGACTTCGTTTCATGGTGCCACACATATAATTAGACTGATTCCTAAGGAAACCCTCACGGGAGACGTGTATCTTGATATGTTGCAACTTTTCTTACAGCCACAGTTACAGCAAGATGGTATCATTGATACAGTGGTGTTGCAACAAGATGGAGCACCACCACACTTTGCTCTGGCTATACGCGGGTATCTCAATGACAGGTTTCCCAAAAGGTGGATTGGAAGGGCATCTCCTCGTATCTGGGCACCTCGTTCGCCAGACCTCGCACTCCTGAACCTTTTTGCTTGGGGGTTCATCAAGCAACAGGTGTACAGAACCAAGTTTCCTAATCTGCAAGTGCTGAAAGAACGCATACGCCAAGCGAGTGAAATGATTACAGAGGATATGTTGGTGCATGTTTTGCGGGCGACGCGACGGTGCGTCGTTGGGAAACATGTTTTGAGATTGATAGAAGTTATGTTGAACACTAACTTGATAGTAGAAACTACCTTATAATTTTTGTTTTATTTGCGCTACGTTATCCACAAAATGTACTGGGACTTTATAATCACACTGTATTATAATAACATAATATAATATAATATAATAATAATAATAATAATAATAATAATAATAGTGGGAACGCGGCCTATAATGCGTAACTATAGAGCACGGTGTGTGGATAAGCGCGATTCGCAATGCGTTAAGAACTTGTTCACACAGTTATTTTAAGATAATTGTTTAATTACTATTATTGTGTATACTGTTATTTCTCGTTGATCATGGTGTGTATCACGTAAACGGTAGTTCACGGTCATGTGATATGGATCGTCAGATTCAGCACCAGGCAGTTCTCCTCGTGCCCAACTCCCAAGCGAAAGTCTCCAAATTTATCAGAATAAAAATAGATCGTAAGTTGATAAATTAAAATATCTCCAAAGTTGAGCGATTTTAAATCACAGTTTTCGATTTTATGAACGTAACAGTTTTTAAATACATTATATAATGGAAATGGATCGGCCGCGGTGGACTAGTGGTTATGCTCCTTGCCTCCTTGCCTCTGGTCCCAAGGGTCGCGGGTTCAAACCCGGCCGGGGTCGATGGATTTTTTAGGACGGAAAAATCCAAGGAGCAAGTCCTCCGGGAGGGACTTTAAGCCGTGGGTCCCGAGTCTGAAGATTTTCAGGCTCGTAAAAAATCCTTAAGCCTGAATGAAAAGGCCTCTAAGCAAAATTTACCGAATTTTCCCGTCCTAGTAGGCCTACTACCTTGGTTTCCTAGATGTCAGTATGAGGCGGAACGCTGACCACGTACCACTCAAAAGGACATCTATACGAAAACAGGTGTAACTAAATTAGTATGGTTCAAATTCTCCCCTGTAGGGGGAGAGCGCCTAAATCTCTGTAGAGGGAAAACATAGGCTTGCAATACAATACAATACAATACAATACAATACAATACAATAATGGAAATGGACAGCTAATGACAAATGAAGGAAATTTTGAGGAAGTGGCTGAATACAAATACCTAGGAACAATAATCAAAAAACAGAAATGAGATGCACAAGGAAATTAAACATAAGCTCAATTCTGGAAATGCGTGCTATCATGCATTACAGAGACTCTTGATGTCCCAACTCTTTTCAAGAAACGTTAAACTGAAAATATATAAAATTATTATTCTACCAGTTATATTATATGGATGCGAAACATGGACTTTTACTTTAAGGGAGGAAAGGAGATTACGAGATTTTGAGAATAAAGTTCTTAGGAAAATGTTTGGACCAAAGAGATATGAACAGACAGGTGAATGGAGAAGACTACGTAACAGTGAATTGCATGGTCTTTATAGGAAGCCAGATATAATGAGAACAGTTAAGTCTCGTAGACTGCGATGGGCAGGACATGTGGCACGAATGGGAATGAAAGACATGCATGGAAGCTTCTTGTAGGAAAACCAGAGGGAAAACACCAAGTTGGTAGACCAAGAATGAGGTGGGAGAATAACTTAACTATGATTTGAGGGAAGTAGATTATAAACGGGATGATTGGAAACCATTGGCTCAGGAGAGCTTATGTCCGCGCGGCCATGAATCTAGGGGTTCGATAGTGCCAGTGAGTTAGTTAGTTATCGGAATTTTTATGCAGCCTAAATCTTCTGGCGGTATCATGGCTCAGCCTGTATAGTGTATATGAAACGAGTACTTGATGCATGTTCTGAGGATAAAGGCGGCCGATATCCCTGCTGTTTGCACAGACGGCCTGAACCTGCTACTTTCACAAGAGTCTGTACCGGTATTACTTCAACCCTTAAATTGACAATGTATTCTATCAGATTATATTGATTTAATTTCTTAATAACACAATAAAATGAACAAGTAGAAATTATTTAAATTTGTGTCGAATTACACAATATACCTAATAATTTAGAGTAATGCATGATTTCGTTTCCACTGCGGTCCAACAAATTTAAATAACTGACACAAGAAATTGTTGTTTTGCTCAGATACCGAAATACCGGTGCAGTGCAGTGTTACAATGACCAATAGTGTCAATAAAATACAAATCACATGAACTTTACAAACATTTTGACGCAAATATTTAATTTTAATTATATATGTGCGTATATATATATAGCCTAAATGTCCACCACTGTGGTCTCGAGGTAGCGTGCTCCCTTGTCACGCAGCGGGCCCGGGTTCGATCCCGGTCGGGGCAGTTTTTCTGGGTGAGGTTTTTATCGGGGTTTTTTCTCACCTATAAGACAAATGTCAGGAAAACTTTAAGGCCCAAACGGTCTATCACCATCATCATCACCACCCTTATCATTATCATCATCATCCTTCACCGGTGTGGAAAGCAACGGGAAGCTACTACACCTACAATTCCCTAGTAAAGCTGCAAAACACCGCATCAAAATGCTATGATTGTAGTGAAAGGCCTGCCCTCGGGCAGAATTACTATGGATGGATATATAATAAAGCTATTTTTTAAATGTATTTTTAATTGCGACATTGTTATTTGGAAAACTTAAAGTATCCCAAAATCTTCCGGCATTTTAATTTGGAACAGTTTAGATATCCCAAAATTCTTCAGACATTACAATGAACGAGTTTGCTCTCAACTATTGAATTGAATTCAGCTCTATTTATAGCTTTAATGATGTCTGAATACTTAATACACTTAATCTGTGTAAATGTGTTTCGTACATTTCACGTTTCTCTCGACCTGCGGAAATAATTAACGTTTTTATTTCCACGAATTTAAAAAAAATGGAGATGTGGGCATCCCTGAAGGAAGTAACTTTTGAGGTCAGTGTTTATTAATTTACGTAATTGTGTACCTTTTTATTTGGATTTATTTATGAAAGAGGTATCTGCTACAACTAAAATATATCTGAACCAAAGAGGTTATATTAGGCCTATTACTTATTAATAAACTCCGAAACATAATGTACCTTCCGCGAAGTTTTAAATTTTAATTCTTCATTTTCTTCACGTTTCATTTCCAGTGGACGACTGACTTTTTAAATTGCGTAAAATTGACAACATACAAAATCGTGGCTATTCTGTTTCCATCATCCAATATTACTTGTTTCGTCACACTACATTCTCACATCAAACTGTGAAGGGTAGTACTATACTCCATAAATCACAAATTTCTCACTTTTACTTCAAGGTTTGATATTCCTTTCTAAATGGTAAATATATCTGCACAGTCATATTCCTAAATCAATCATAATTATATAATGTTCATGGCCAACTTTAATATGTCGTAAGTTCTGTGATATGACAGTTTCTCCGACAAATGAGTGTCGATCATGAAATTCAGCAGTTATTGCAATATGTACAACACTTAACTATTGATTTATAATTCTTAAGTTATATCTAGGCCCTCCATTGCCTTGTGTGGTCAAAAAAAAGCATGTGTATGATCCTGAATTTAAAATCCTTTACCGATAGGTCGTGTCCCTGTAAGGCCCATGTGATGTGGGACTTGGGAAAAGTATACCGTGTCCCATTCAAACCTCTCACATTTTAATTAATCATAACTCTCAAAGTATGCGGAATTATGAAATGAGGTTGGTATTAAAAGAAAGAGAAACTCAAAGAATTTTTGTTTAATTCATCTGTCGCATGTTGGACAATAATGGCATAAAACAAAATGGCGACTCCTCAACAACAAGCACAAACTGTTTTCTGGTATGTGTTTGCGACTTCAGTACAAGATCTTCATGATTTACGAACCCGTATCCTTGACATAATTGCAACAGTACCAATGGACATGTTGGACAGAACGTGGCACGAAATAGAATACAGACTTCATATTGTTCGTGCACTAATGGTGCACATATAGAGATGTTTTAGTGTGTGGCAATGAAAATTCTTCGAGTTTCTGTTTCGTTTAATACCGGCCTCATTTCATAATTCCGCATACTTTGTTAGTTATGATTAATTAAAATGTGGGAGGTTTGAATGGGACACCCTGTATATCTACAAAAGAAGAGATTAAACTAAGTTGGAGAAAGAGAGGAAGGAAGGAAGAAAGAAAATATGTCTGTCGACGAGGGAAATGTTATTGTTTTTATGATTCCATTTATATCCATATATCCTTTAGAATGACCAGCCTCATGGGCTAGTGGTCGGCATTCCTTACTACAGTTCATGAGATCCCGGGTTCGACTCCCTGTGAAACTATGGATATTTTTCCTTAAAGGGAATTATTTCTGCGGTTGCCCATGGTCTGGAATTTAGGTTAAGTTTAGGTTAAGAACTCTCCTCGTGCTTCATTGTCATTTATCACCCATCACATCATCGGGGTAACGTAACTCCGCCTTTCAGTTGCCCCAACTTAAATGGATTACAATTCCTCCAATGCTAGGGAAGAAATCCAGAATGTCATAAAAGATAACCTGGTGGCATTAGACAAAAAAAAAATAGTTGATTTATTTCATTTATTTTATCCTCCCGCCTTTTGTACGACTTACGTCTCACCCTGGATGGGTCATGTATAGATAGGAAGCAGGATTTCTGAATTACGCATGAAGTGTCGAGTCTTCTTAAAATTGTGGTAAGCAGTAAGATCACAGCATAAAAGACAAAGAACTCAAAGTCGATACTTAAATACCGCTGTATCACCTGGAATCAAACTCAGGTCGTCATAGTGAAAATTAGGGATTTTACGGACCACAAAACGATGAAGGACCATTTTGAGTTCATAAATATAACTCTTAATTGGAAATTGTTTAAGTGACTTCCAATTGAAATGTGCATAGCAAGATTAGCTTACCATTATTCACCCATGTGTATGATCCAATAAAAAAAATATATAATTATCAATGACTAAAGTATATAACTTATTAGAATTGTGATTTTAACGACGTCTTACTCTTACTAAATTTTACTTACACTTGATTTAATTTTCTATAATAATGTTACCATTATTTATATCGTCACTTTTCTTCGCAAGGTCCAGTACTGTTAAGCCCGATGAAATATAAAAATACTAGAATATTCGAAGCTAAAAAAAAGCACGTAGGCTATACAAAATATGAACCATGGAACTAAATAAAGTTTAAATATAATAAAAATTATGTTTTATAAAATTGTTGTATCACAGTACACTTCCTAGAGCTCGCTGAATATTTGTTATTATACTTGATATAGATGTTTTTAATTTACATAGTTTGACAGTAGAATTATAATAAATAAAGATAAACAGCCTGAGAAAGCTTGCAGTTTTATAAAGCGTGTGCTTCATATATGCATACTAGCCCTGTTATTTGCTCCCATTGGATAATTTATTTATTGAACAAAATTGGAAAGTGAAAGAGAGACAGAGAACGATACAATTTAAGAAAAACATTGAATGTTGAAAATATATAGCAATAGATGTTTAATTAACCTGATTGGATACGGGATCTAACTTTATGTGCCAAAATGAAATTACGTTCATTCAAAACCATAAGTTAATATTTATGTTTTACAACATATAGTATAATTTAATACACAAGTGATCTTCTTGGTGATATAATATTAAAATATATATGTAGTCAATATGCCCATTTCACCAATTAATGTTTTAAAATGGTCAACAAGTTTCTACAGCCAAGCTGTCATTCTCAAGACCAGATATTGACAGTCAATATCTGGTCTTGAGAATGACAGCTTGGCTGTAGAAACTTGTTGACCATTTTAAAACATTAATTGGTGAAATGGGCATATTGACTACATATATATTTTAATATAGTATAATATTATTATAGTAAACTACAACCCTAACATGCCTTTGTGGCGACATAAGGTTTCAAAATATTTGGAGATTCAATAATAATAATAATAATAATAATAATAATAATAATAATAATAATAATAATAATAATAATAATAATAATAATAATAATAATAAATTATTTATTTATATACAGAATTTTAATGTTTACACATCTTTCTGTGCCTAAAGTTTTATTTTTCTTCTCCACTCGTCTCTCTCCATCCAATCCATGTCCTCCAGTCCTCTTGCTCTCATTGCAGTTCTCATTTCCTGCATCCACGAGTTTCGAGGTCTTCCTCTCCTCCTTATTCCAGGTGGACACCATTCCAATGTTTTCCTGGGCAATCTTTCTTCTTGCATTCGTCGTATGTGCCCATACCAATTTAATTGCTTATAGCGTCGATAATCTACTATTGAATAACCAATATTCATTTTTTCTCTTATAACAGTATTTCTTATTTTGTCTAATTTTGAACATCTTGCTGCTCTCCTCAAGAAATCCATTTCCATCGACATAAGTTTTTGTTCTAAGTTTTTGTTGAATTTCCAAACTTCAGCTCCATATGTGACAGTACTTCTCACTATTGAATTATATATTTGTAACTTATTTTTCGTGGTTATATGTCTGTTCCATAAGACTCCATTCATCATTGCTATTATTGCTCTACCTTTATTTATTCTGATCTTAATATCACTTTCTTGTTTATCCTCTTTATCTAATTTTACTCCCAGATACTCAAATTCTTCACTTCCTCTAATATACCCCTTTTCAGATTCTAATATCAAATCTATAATAATAATAATAATAATAATAATAAATAATAATAATAATAATAATAATAATAATAATAATAATAATAATAAATTAAATTACGTACATAATTGTAATTATAATTTATGTAAATAGTTGTGAATATATGTTTAAATGGATATTATTTTAAAACTATACATTTTCCTAGCTTTGAGGGTAAAAAAGTAACGTTATTTTTAAAATTAGCTTAAAATTAGAAGGTTATTCCTGTTGAAATAAAAACGTGAGGTTTTCACTGATTTTCTCTGGCTTCTGCGGAAGTGCACTGCTCTTGTGTCCACGTGTTAGCAAGTCAGGCGGCTGTCAGTTGTCATCCATCACATTTCGTACAAAATTTAGCACTTTTTTTATGTGGAGAAATTAAACCAGAGTTGAACGACTTGATAATTTACTTCGTTCTCACCAAAATAGCCATCAACTAGAGTGTGGCGGCGAGTAACTGGACAATAATGAAAGTTAACAACACATGCCTGATTCGTTAATTGCAATTTCTAAACTTATTACAAGAACTTCGAGTTGAAGGACCTTGCATCACTCCTGAAAAAAATTGATCTATGATAAATATAAAATTGAGACAATAGAAATGAGATACCTGAGATTCGTTGCATGTGTATCTTTAAGAGATGAAAAGAGAAGTCAAGATATCAGAGATGAATTACAAATATATAATATAAACGAGATAACATACATAAATAAATTTATTTAATTAACTTGAATAAAAATAAAGCTTATAGTTTTATATGATTTTCATATTTATTACAATATAAATTTGTAACAGTTGTTTCAGTACTTTGTACCTTCTAACTAACTAACTCACTGGCACTATCGAACCTGTAGGTTCATGGCCGCGCGGACATAAGCTCTCCATACATCCCTATCCTGAGCCAATGCTTTCCAATCATCTCCTGTATAATCTACTTCCCTCAAATCATAGTTAATGTTATTTTCCCACCTCATTCTTGGTCTATCAACTGGGCGTTTTCCCTCTGGTTTTCCTACAAGAAGCTTCCATGCACGTCTTTCATTCCCCATTCGTGCCACATGTCCTGCCCATCGCAGTCTATGAGACTTAACTGTTCTCATCATATCTGGCTTCCTATGAAGACCATGTAATTCATTATTAAACAGTCTTCTCCATTCAACTGTACCTTCTTCAGATATCGTTATAAATGGATGAATTTTATATATATAACAAAATAATATATAATAACAAAATAATATATAATAACAAAATATATAATATATAATAACAAAATTCATTAATTTGTAATCATGTCTGAAGAAGGTACAAAGTACCGAAACAGCTGTTAAAATTTTACATTGTAATAAATATGAAAATCGTATTAAACTTTGTTTTATTTTTATTCAATTAAATATATATGGATTTTCATCAAGTATACGCCAAATCAATTGATTATAAATAAATGTAATTGGTTTTAACATGTACAAAGAATTCCAAATTATCGTTTATCAAAACAGGTGCTTCATTATAAACCTCAAGGTCGAAGAAATGTAGGAAGACCTAAACGACGTTGGAAGGACGACCTGTAGTATATTGTGCATCGGAGAGCGGAACGGACCAACAGGCTCATACCTTGAAGAAGATGATGATGATGATGAAAAAAGTGCATACAAACCATTTGAATTGCAATAAAATGTATATAGGGGATTTTTAAAGTATGATCCACTAAGCAATAAGATATGAGGAAATAATTCCTAAGTGTGGAGCTATGCTACGTCTTATGAATATGTACCTGAGCCAAATAACACTTAGCCTGAGGTTCAATTCTACGAAAATGAGGCGTGGAGACAGGCAATATATAGTACAGCACATTGCTATACATTTTTTTTGTGATGTGATGTCGAAATTTAATAAAATATCGATTTAAGAATATATTGTATATAAAATCAGCGAAAATAATAAGAAATGGACAGAACACTTAATGAGAATGAACAACGAAAGAATACCAAAAAGAACCTTCCTGTATAATCCCAGAGGAATAAGAGATGTTGGCCGACCACGTAGAAGATGGACTCCACTTTTAACTTCGCCGGAACAGGCTGCATAGCCTAAACCTTGTAGTAGAAGAAGAAGATCGACTTAAGAAAAAAATTCCACAGTTCTACCTTATTGTAAATTATTATAGAATATTTTTATAAGATACTTTGGCCAAATAACTCCAACTTAAGTTCAATCAATTATATAATTTTATAATATTACAAAAATGACTAAATTTAAAGTGAAGTGGGGAAATAACCATAAGTTATCTCGGATATGTATCACGACACCAGGAAAAATATATTTAGTTCATACCTTGAAAATATAGGAATAGACCATAACAGGCCATTATGCCTACTATTTGAATTGGATTATTATTATTATTATTATTATTATTATTATTATTATTATTATTATTATTATTATTATTATTATTATTATTATTATTATTATTATTATTATTGTGTAGTGTCACAGTTAGAACAAAAACTTATGTCGATGGAAATGGATTTCATAAGGAGAGCAGCAAGATGTTCACAATTATTAAAAAAATATGAATTTCTGTCGTACGAGAAAAAATGAATATTAGACGTTCAATAGTAGATTATATAAGATATAACAATTAAATTGGTACGAGCATGTACGACGAATGCAAGAAAAAAGGTTACCCAGAAAAACATTGGAATGGTGTACACCTGGAAGAAGAAGGAAAAGAAGACCTCGAAACACGTGGATGCAAGAAATAAGAACTGGAATGAGAACAAGAGGACTGGAAGTAATGGAGTGGATGGATAGAGACGAGTGGAAGAAGGAAATTAAACTTGAGGCACAGAAAGATGTGTAAACATTAAAAATTGTATGTAAATTATTATTATTATTATTATTATTATTACTTTTATTATTATTATTACTTTTATTATTATTATTATTATTATTATTATTGTTGTTGTTGTTGTTGTTGTTAAAGTAATACTTGATTATTACCTTGCTGACGTGAGGAAGAGTACTTATCCTCCAGGGATTTGGAGCACGCTATGTTCTACTTAAGTTCCTGCAGACTATTAACCTAGATTTACAACTATGGTATGTTCCTTGAAAACCACACAACTTTCTTTGGAGCAGGCAGTTTTGTTTAAATGTAGTATTGCCTCCACTTAATTGAGACAATTACACCTTGTGTACAAGTTAACAGCCCTCGCTTGAATGCTGTATTATTTTACAGTAAATTATTGTCAGAAGATCCAAACAAATATCCTCTTAGATATACATTCATGTAAGATGAAGAAAATTTCACAACCATTCTCATCAGGGAGGTTCTCACACATTATAGTTGTAGGTATATCTGTGTTAAAATTGCTGTTAAAATTGTTCGCCCATACAGAAGGTGGTCTGAACAATTTTTATGATGAAAGTTAAAAATTAAATTGTATCTGTTGGTAGGTGCCGTCGTTCTCAACTTTGTTAATATATATTGTATATAACATAAACTGGAGCGCTTTCGGAAGTTATCTTCCGTCTTCTGCAGGTTGAGTTTCTGCTACTTGTTGTTGTTGTGGTGTACGGTGATGTATACTCCAACTGTTTGTAGCAGCAACTCTTTTAATAGTACTGAACAATTTTAACAGTTCTAGCACGCCGTAGCGTAGTGGTTAAGGCACTGAGCTACAAGCCGGAGGGTCGAGGGTTCAAGTCCCGTTGGGGTCAGGATTTTTAAACTGACCCAAACCCTCTGGCGGCACTATGGCCCTGGGGTCGACTCAGCCTCTAACGGAAATGAGTACCAGACGCTTGTTCTGGGGGTAAAGGCGGCCGTCACGCAGGGCTGACAACCCAGCTGACATAAAGTGCCGATTGTCTAGAAAAAGTGGGAGCCTTAACCTCCTACTACCCCAAGGGCCTTCGGACCTGTTGTGGGATCACTTTACTTTACTAGCTTTCATGAAACCGGAACGAGCCAACAGGCTTAATCCCTGGATGATGATGATGATGATGATGATGTATATATCTGTGTTTATATTACAATAAGTTAAACTGAATATGTAGAAAACAAGTTGTTTAATTTAAAATTAAATACGTAAACCTGTTTTATTTTGGTGATCCAAATGCATTCAAATTACACTAATTAATAACACTATAATTATTTTTTTGCGCGATAGTGCGTTTTGTCGTACGTATAGCAATGGCGACCATGTTTGGAAGTTCAGCTTCCTACATTTCGGGGTTGCCAACCTAAAT
The DNA here is from genome assembly GCA_030220185.1 of Diploptera punctata. NCBI lineage: Eukaryota > Metazoa > Arthropoda > Insecta > Blattodea > Blaberidae > Diploptera > Diploptera punctata. Next base: position 1,490,931 of record JASPKZ010000793.1, read on the forward strand.
AACAATACTGTAATAAAATAAATATACTGTAATATTACATAATTACAAACAAGCGTGTGGGAAGTAAAAACACTGCCCTCTATTTATACTACATACAAAAAAAAAGATCCAAAAGTTAATGTTAATATACATTATATGAAATAAATCAGTGCATTTTAAATGAACTGAACTTTATTTGAAACAATATAAAACAATAAATATCTACTTGTCGCCATTTTATCATTAATTGGTCTCACGGCCTCCTGTTATTTTATCACTAATTTGTCTCACGGCCTCCTGTTGTTTCAACTAATAAACATTGCCCACACTGTTAACGTTAGTTTATAATGAACGCAAATATTTTCCAACAAATATGTTATTATTTTACTATTATTTATTATGAAAACACCATCGCGCAAAAAATAATGTACAACGCACGTTTGTTACGTGTTTTATAGAATCAAGGAATTTCCGAAATTCTGTAAAAACCACTTCCCAACCTCGCATCATAATATACTACTGTTTAAGACCATTCTACACATAGACGTTTTCAACCCAATATAATTTTTAATGAATAAACAAAATAAAACTATCTAAGTTTTATACGATTTTCATATTTATTTTAATACAAATTCGTACAGCTGTTTCAGTACTTTGTACCTTCTTTAGACGAATACTAAGAATACAAGTTAATTTTGTTATTATATATATTGTACACTCAAGATACGTAACAAGTGTAACTAAGCAACTGAATGTAAACAAAAACGGTGTAACAAACATTCTCTTATTATACATTTAAAAGATGTGATACATTTAAATCCAGTTGGGAATTTAACAGCCTAATGCTCTTCTTCAATGTATTTATTTCTAAAATTTCTGAATGATCTAGTTTTTTCCCCTTTGTTACAAACGTGTAAAACTTTAAAATTTGAATTAAAACTGATGATATCGGAGTAGATGGTTAGCGTATTTTGAAATACCTACATTCCTGTTTACAAGTACGTATATTAATTTGTATTCGTAGCATTCGTCTGAAGAAGATACAAAGTACCGAAACAGCTGTAACGAATTTGTATTAAAATAAATATGAAAATCGTATAAAACTTTAAGAGTTTTATTTTATTTAATCACTAAACATAATGGATTTTCATCAAGTAAACACCAAGTCAATTGATTACAATATAAGGCCATGAACCTACGGGTTCGATAGTGCCAGTGAATTAGTTAGATATGAAGCCAGCAGCCGACTAGTAGCCAGGGCCTTCTAGGGCTTTCGCGCCAAGGAGAGAAAAAAAAACATACATACATTGTTTTCACTTTTTTTAAATATTCTATCTTGCCTTCGGCGTCCATTCTTTATTTTCCCATTATATATTATAATAGGGAGCACATTGTAGCGTAGTGGTTAAGGCAATTCACTACAAGCCAAAAAGTGGTAAGTTAGTGGGTCAGGGTTTTTAAACCTTTTAGCTGCACTATGGCCCTTGGGTCGACTCAGCCTCCAACGAAAATGAATACCAGACGCTTGTTCTGGTGCTAAAGACGACCGTCATGCTGACAACCCGGCTGACATCAAGCGCCGAATGTCTAGAAAAAGTTGGAACCTTAACCTCCTTACTACCCCAAGGGCTTCCTATGGCCAGTAGTGGGATCACTTTACCTTTTATATATTTTAATATGCCCGAACAATTTTATTTTTTATCTTCAAAAACTTCAATGATATTCTTTCCAATGTTCATAATTAATTTAATTCATTCTCTTTTTCTTTTTTTCGGGTGAGGGAAATTCGAGGATACGGCTTAATTCGGAGAGAAAGTTGAAACATATTGGCCAGTGTCACAGAGTTTCAAGAATACTTCAATATAAAGAAAAATATATCCTTTTCAAAATTTCTTAGTAGTGGACTTCATTATCAGCTTTGCGATCATCTTCGTGATATAAATAAATCACTAAAACCATTAAAACAAACACGCCAACCATTGTAAATTAATTTTATAAGAAAATATGGATGGATATTTTACAATTCAATTTAAGATTGAATTAATTTATAAAGAAAATTGTACTGTATTTAAGATATTTGTAGGACTAACACAATCAAGATTCAAATAAATACTTTAAAAATTGTAAATGTGGCTAAGGATTATTTATAAATGTTACGAAGTTAGCTACAAAATGAATACCTTGGCATAAATGTGAGATATTTTAATACTTGTGTATGATACTTCTTTTATTTTTTATTCCACTTCTCATTTGCAAGTTCAGAACATTCATCATAGTCCCGCTTAATTAAATTAAACAGTGCATCTGACAAAAACTTCCGGAGTCATCCTGCTTTCAGATTTTATTCTTGTGTTACTTTTTACTCGTTTTACATAATTCCCAAGTTACTTTGTTTCGAAGCATCTTCTCTTGAATTGTAACAGTGGGAACTTAATAAACGTGTTATTGTACTGAATGGAAGATCTTAATTTGGAGTACTTCCGGCATTAAATTAGGTTCCGAAAGGGAAAAAAACAACAACAAAGTAACACATATTTAGTCTATTTGTAGTTGAAATTCTCTTCATTCACATCGTGTATCTTTTGTTTGAAAGCTTTCTTTCTTTCTTTTGTTTACATTATGCAAGTCTATATTACTTTTAGCGGTAATGCACATGCGCGAAGGGTCTCAAGAACAGATTTTCTTTAGTGAAATGAGAGCAATTCTTGTGGTTTCACATACTTTCTGTCTTATCATAATTTCTATTGTGAAAATTCATAATTGAGGCTTTTATCTAAAAGTATATAACAATAAAATGGGAGTGTTCATTAATTTCATCTGATATAACAAATACATAATTGTAAGTAAAACTCCTTAATTAAATTAATTATTACTGTAGATCTATGCATTTTTAATATTTAACTTAATTTGTTACATTGAGTCAAATTAATATTTACTCTACATTAACATTCAAGAAAATATATTTATGTGTAAATAGCCTTAATTGAACTGCGTTATGCAACAACCGGCTAAGCGCCATTTAAAAAATACACAGGGTGTTACCTAAATGAGTGCACATTTTTCGTGTGCTGGTAGGGAACATCCATACAAGTATTTTAACACAATGAACCTTAGGTCGGAAATGCATTGTTGTGGGTCTACAGAATAAAACAGCATTTAAAATTGTTGAACACGTTGTTCATTTATTAATTCTAAGAAAAATGGAAGGTATTACATGTTATTTTGTAATTGTTGGAAATGGCGACCACTATCCTGGATGCACAGCTCCGCGCATCTCACCTCGGACTGATGAACTCTAAGAAGCATATCTGGATGCTCCCTGATTTCCGCAGCCGCTGCCACGGTCCTTGCTACAAGCTCTGGAGCTGTGCATCCAAGTCAATGGTCGCCATTTCCAACAATTACTGTAAAATAACATGTAATACCTTCATTTTTCTTAAAATTAATAAAATAAACAACAATGTGTTCAACAATTTTAAATGCTGTTTTAGTTCTGTAGACCCACAACAATGCATTTCCGACCCAAGGTTCATTGTGTTAAAATACTTGTATGGATGTTTCCTACCGCCACATGACAAATCTGCACTCATTTCGGTAACACCCTGTATTTTGATGCTATCTGTTGCACTAGCTCATGAAGTAAGTGTATCCCACTTTTAGTAGCAAATCTTTAAATATAGTCTCATTATTAAACAAACATATAAACGCAATCAGTTCTATTAGAGATTCTATGTTTTGCAAAAACGGCTATGAAACTAGATCTTCATAAATCTCCTTGTAATCTTGTAAGCCCATGTTTCCCTTAACAGAGATTTAGGCGCTCTCCCCCTACAGGGAACAATTTGAACCATACTAATTTAGTTACACTTGTTTTCGTATAGTTGTCACTTCAGTGGTCCGTGGTCAGCGTTCCGCCTCATACTGACATCTAGGAAACCAAGGTAGTACTAGGATGGGAAAATTCGGTAAATTTTGCTTAGAGACTTTTTCATTCAGACTCGGGATCCACGGCTTAAAGTCCCTCCCGGAGGACTTGCTCCTTGGATTTTTCTATCCTAAAAAAATCCATCGACCCCGGCCGGGTTTGAACTCGTGACCCTCGGGACCAGAGGAAAGGAGCATAACCACTAGTCCACCGCGGCCGATACTAATCTAAATTTTGCATTATGCAGCTTAGCGCCAAATGTTCTCGCTCTTATATTGTTGATGCATAACTGAATATTGTTGGTTTGGCGCTACAATAAATAGTGAAGATTGTCAAGTCAGCATGATTTTTTATGTTATAATGACATCCAGAGCTCAGAAAATTTTAGATGTGATTTATAAGAACTTCCCTGAAAATGAAAAGGTATTTTCTATCTTACTGCAAGTATGTCAGAGAGTTTTATTTATTGTGCGAATCATATATTTTTCGTACATGTAGTCCATAGACTACCGTTTTATAAACATAAAGATAATAAATAATAGTTTTAAAAAACTAAAACAACACGCTATATTAGAAAACCGAAGTAAAGAAATGAAAAATAAATTTAATTTCCAACATGATTGGGATAAATAATTTTACCATCAAAAGCGTGGGGTGCTCTTTATCAATTAATATATTTGATAATAAACAGATATTGGTAAAAGTAAAGTCTCGAAGAAGAAAATGTAAAAATCATAAAAAGCACCCCACGCTTTTGATGGTAAAATTATTTATCCCAAGCGTGTTGGAAATTAAAATTATTTTTCATTTTTTTAGTTCGGTTTTCTAATAAAGCGTGTCGTTTTAGTTGTTTAAAACTATTATTTAATTTTTAATTTTTAGTTTTAATATTTTACAGAATAAGATAAAAATGTAAATATCTTTAAATTCGATTCTATTGTAGTATGAGCTGAAAGTAATACTCTTCTAAAAAAACTCCAAGCCGGATTTGAACCAGCGGCCTATGGATTACAGAAATGATATACCACTAGAGTGTACCGCTCTACCAACTGAGCTCTAACAACGATTGACTAAAAAGTCGACAAGTCCGCAACCTATTATACCAGTTTTCATTTTTTTTTATTTTCTGATGATTCTGGCCAGGATTCTAGAAACAAAATAAACTATTGTATTGTCACGGGTCCTTTACAAGTACACAAAGTTTCAAGTCGATCCAATGTTTCTAGGTGGGTGAAAATCGTGTTCAAAAATTCCGTTACACACATACAAAGACATTTTATTTTATTTTCTGATGATTCTGGCCAGGATTTTAGAAAACAAATATGAAATTATTATATTACCACGGGTCCTTTACACGTATACAAAGTTTCAAGTCGATCCAATGTTTCTAAGTGAGTTCAAATCGTGTTAAAAAATTCCGTTACATAGATACAAAGACACTTTTTTTGATTTTCTGATGATTCTGGCCATGATTTTAGAAACAAAATATGAAATTATTATATTGTCACGGGTCTTTTACGTGCATGCAAAGTTTCAAGTCGATCCAATGATTTTAAGTGGGTGAAAATCGCGTTAAAAGATACAAGTCAAGCTAATATAAAGCGTGTAAAAAATCACGTGCTTGTCAATTCAGAGGTCATTGTAATAGGCTACGGAGTTAGGAAATCTACTGTTCATCAGTTTGTAATATTCGTTCTCTTATTGTAGTCATTTAAGTATTTTTTAATTCATGTTAATTACTAAAATTGGTTGGAGAAAACCCTCAAGGATGAGGAAAATTCTCAAAAGATGATGTGAAATGAACAGACTACATTTTTTCTAAATTGTTATGATAATTTTAATAGGTAAATATAAATTTCCAATGTGAATAATTCATATTAAAAGTATGAGATAAATTATTTGTATTATTTAATGTTGTTCCGCTTATTTTAAATATTATTTACAGTTGCATAAGCATATTATTAGCCAAATATATGCATTTTAAAAAGCGTATTATAGTTCAAAGTAAAAATTTAGTGTGCTAGTTGATGGATGTCTATTGATATTTTTTACTCTAAGGAATACAAAAATTGATATCACAAAATTGTTACAGCATGCCTGCGTTTTTTAATTTTTTTTTTCGTATGTACCGTAATTATATGAAAAATATTGGATTTATTTAGAAAACATTATTCATTTAACACGCACATTTCATAATGTAATATGTATGAAGTATTACAAAACAATACAATAGGCCTATATAAACACAAAATAATAAGTGCATTGTGTAAACAAACACTACTAATATTATGATACAATATTTTACACCAACAGTGTATACGCATTACCTTGATATTGGCTGATTGATACATAATAAAAATCCCATACTAATACGCCCTCTTGTGGCACTTAACTGATTGATGCAGAATTATTATAAAATCATTCTCATTACGTCTAAGTGCAGTATTGGCATATTGACCATTAAAATAAATATAAATTGTTTTTAATCATACAGTACGAATCAGTATATACAATATGAACACATAAGTGATTATCAAGTCATAAATAAATAAATAAATAAATAGCTCTTGCTAGAGTTTAAAATGTAAAAAAAAATAACGCTTTTTCTCGGAACTTCCAAGAGTGATTTATCTAATTCTCGCGTTAGTATATCTAGTGCCCCGCTATTGTATAAAGTCCTAACATTCCATGTTCCTAGGGACATGTCCCTGTGTTTGAGCCTTTGGCATGGGTTCCCTGAAGTAGTCCCCGCCCGGAGAACCGAATGGGGGACTATTTGACCTCCGGAAAATTTTACCCCAGTTGAACCCATGTCCGCATTTCTTGACGGTTGTATTTTTACGGTGAAAGATAGTCACTCTTTCGACCAAGGTACTTTTTTCGTCTGGCTTATCACCTTCGACCAGTCCGGCATGGGTAACCCTATCGGTAGCAATGCTACCGCCGGCATAGCTCTCAGGATCATTTAAGCACGCAAGCCACTCCACCACGACAAGGTAAAGATACCATGGAAGGTACTTAGGAAAATATTTGGACCAAAGAGAGATGAACAGACAGGTGAATGGAGAAGACTACATAACAATGAACTACATGGTCTTTATAGGAAGCCAAATATAATAAGAACAGTTAAGTCTCGTAGACTGCGATAGGCAGGACATGTTGCACGTATGGGGAATGAAATACTTGCATGGAAGCTTCTTGTAGGAAAGCCAGAGGGAAAACGTCGAGTTGGTAGACCAAGAATGAGGTGGGAGAATAACATTAACTATGATTTGAGGGAAGTAGATTATACAGGGAATGATTGGAAAGGATTAGCTCAGGATAGGGATGTATGGAGAGCGTATGTCCGCATGGCCATGAAACTACGGGTTCGATAGTGCCAGTGAGTAAGTAAGTAATATTTTACATCAACAGTGTACACGCATTACCTTGACATTGACTGATTGATACATAATAAAAATCCCATACTAATACGCATCAACAGTGTAACCGCCCTCTTGTGACACTTAACTGATTGATGCAGAATGATTATAAAATCATTCTCATTACGTCTAAATGCAGTATTGGAATACTGACCATTAAAATAAATATAAATTGTTTTAATCATACAGTACGAATAAGTATATAGAATATAATCATATAAGTGATTATTAAGTCAGAAATAATTAATTAGCTCCTCTTGATAGAGTTTAAAATGTAAACAATAAAATAAACACATTTTTCTCGGAGCTTAGATAATGGCGCATAGCCAGTTGTTGCATAACGCCATCCAATTGCGGTGAATAATGCTATTATTTATAACTGTAGACTTTCACGGCCGGCGTCTTGATCCCTATTAGGTTCGTCTTCCGGGCATATAGGCCGTGGTCCAGTCGTTCTTCTACTCGACGTTTCGTCTACTGCTGCGGTAGACATCTTCAGGAGATACTGCGTGCTCTCTGTGAACTCCTCAACAGTCGGCTGCAGACTGCAGCCGACTGTTGAGGAGTTCACAGAGAGCACGCAGTATCTCCTGAAGATGTCTACCGCAGCAGTAGACGAAACGTCGAGTAGAAGAACGACTGGACCACGGTCTATATGCCCGGAAGACGAACCTAATAGGGATCAATGCTATTATTATTGCTTAATCCTTAATTAATGGAGTGTCCTGAGATACTTAATTGTATATATTTCGTACGTTTAATAAATTAATATAAACAAATAAACAGGTGAAATTAAATTAGTTATAAAACACAATACACAATAACACTTAATAGTAATTATCAGGGTCAGGAATTTTTAGGTGCGAGCCTTTTTTTTTTTTTTTTTTTACCTCTATGAAAGAAATCAACGAGCGAGATGTTGCGTTAATTGAGAATGGGAGGCATTTTCTATCACCTATTTCTATTTTTTTGTGATCTTTAGCTTTATTTGCCCATTTCCCCCCCCCATTGTGTCCATAATCTTCCTTTCCGTCCATTTTATGACTAATTTATGTTTTTTTAATGCTCTTATGTAGGGTAATCTGTAATTTACTTTGCAATGTGCAATATATACTACATTATTATCCATCCATCGTAATTCTGCCCGAGTGCAGGTCCTTCACTGCAGTCATAGCATTTTCATGCTATGCTTGCAGCTTTACTAGGAAATTGTGTAGGTGTGGTAGCTTCCCGTTGCTTTCCATACCGGTGAAGGATAATGATGATGATAAGGATGATGATGGCCATATGATTTCTGGGACCGTTTGGGCCTTAATGTTTTCCTGACATTCGTCTTACAGGTGAGGAAAACCCCCGATAAAAACCTCACCCAGAAAAACTGCCCCAACCGGGGATCGAACCCGGGCCCGCTGCGTGACAAGGCAGCACGCTACCTCGAAACCACAGCGATGGACAACATTATTAGGCCTATATTAAGTTAACTTCCCGTCAGCTGGCTATGAAATGGGAGTAGTGAACCTGTCTGTTTTTAGTGAATGTAGGGCTGAACAAAATTTAAATAGAGTGCACCTGTAACATAGACAAGTTTCGTTCTTTTTTTTATAACTGGAATCAGTAGCAATTATTTTACACATTCTAATTGTTGACAAGTTATCAATGAGTTTTATTCAGACTGGAATTAAAAAATGCTGCAATAGGGAATACAGATAAACTGATGTTTTTCTCAAAACGTTCCCATTTGTGAATCAACATTGCTTGATTCGTAACAAGTTTAGTGTTCGCCATGCTGAAGTTAGCTCTGTCTCAGAACTTCAAGCAGAACTGCATCGAAAGAATGGAACATCAAATCATGCACTGTTTGTGATTCAGGATTCACATTGGATGACAAAAGTGAGACCGTATCCTACAATGCATTAGTGTTATGATAAAAATCCATTTTCTTTGTTACTTTCTATACTTTCTTATTTTAATTTAATCTCTCCTTTTGTATGTATTTTACATGCCCCACGCCACAGGGACACAACCTGTCTTGAAAGAATTTTATAAACTCTTGATCAAATACGTACTTTTTTACACTTCGGCCCTCCCTGGATGAGTTATCAGCTCAGCGCCGAGGCCATTTTTTAAACAAGACAAAAGTTTAAAACAAAGACACGCCATTCACTCATCCTAAACAAGGTGAATATGGCAGGATGATTATTATTGACAGATGGTGTTCGGGGACTTTTGTGACCTAAAATTCCCTAATATTTTCTTATAGGCGAGGAAAAACTCCAAAAAAACCTCTCCAGTAAACTTGTCCCAACTAGGGATCGAACCCATGTCCGCTACATCTGAAGTAACGGCGTTACCATTACACCATAGGGATGGACTAAAATATCCTTTGCTTTACAAATACTGTAATTTTATTTGGGAATACTTTCAATTTAAAAAAATAAATAAGTAAGAGTTATAGGCTGTAAAATAAAGAGCGCCTTTGTCCCATTTTTAGCGCCTTTTTCCCCTTCTTTTTTATCATGAAAATTGTATCTAAAAATTCTAAGCTTAGTAGTAGTAGCAGCAGTAGTAAGACTTTATTAGACAAAAAGTAAGATATTTACAATATTATTTACAAATATGGGTCGTACGGGCAGTAAGCCGTACGTGCTGTTGACAGTCCATTACAATAAAGTAATAATTGGTAATAGTATGAAGAAAAACAAAAAAGAAACAATAACATTACAATTACATAAAGAAAACACAATAATATTACAATTACATAATAATACAATAGCATTATACATTAATTAAGTTATGTATAATTATTAAGAATTAATGGTATTGCATTTTGATTACATATATTTATTCATGAATGAGTGTTGTTCTTATTTTCCGCGTTTTGTCCAGAAATTTACCCAAGTTTATCCAATTTTCTGGATTTACGAATAACTCGTAGCATGCCAATCTTTCCCGATTTGAATTTAGAAATCTTTCCGGTAATAACTGACGTCTCCAATATTCTAAATCATCACATTTTCCTAATATATGTATCTCGTCTTCAAAGCTCCCACACATTGGACATATTCGCATATCGTGATAGTCGCTAATTTTTAGATATGTCCATGCTCCTAGCCTAAACCAAGCAAGCCCTGATCTCTCCTTAAATCCTGTAAGCTTAGTAAACATATAATTACTCCTCCTACTACTACTATAACTACGGACGCGATAAACCAAGAAGGTCCTAGGTCTATCAGCCTATCCTGGGCTCACATATACAAATGTTAATCGCAATGACTACAATATTTTATTATGTACTAGCGTACCCGACAGACGTTGTCCTGCCCGAACGTTCAATTCTCATGTCATGGGCGGACGATAAAAATATGTTACTTTCTTACCATAAAATATAGCAATTAGGACATAATTAGATATTATTAAATAAGTTCACAAGAAAACCTCTTACAGCCTTCTGTTGTGGCTCAAGAAGTGTGAATGATGACGTCACACAGTCATGAACATTAGAATTGTACCCTCCTTTGCAGATAAGTTAAGAACCGTCATATAACAATTATATTAGAGTGGGGGAAAAAAAAAAAAAAAAATTATGAGAGTGAGTCAAAACAGTTCCCCCCCCCCAGCTAGATTTCATTTCTGACCCACTGTGCACCGGACCCATATTGGTCGACATTCCATGAGAAAAATATCTTCCCCCATAGAGACTCCAACCAGCGTAAATCCCGTAGTTCTGCGCTAAGACTTCTTGCCTTAACCACTCGGCTACGGCGCCGCGAGACTCTTGGTATCAATGAAAGACAAAAATGGTTATTGTGAGTTAGTTATCCGTAAGCGATAAGGGACAATTGGTATCAATGAAAGACAAAAATGGTTTTTGTGAGTTATCCGCAAGAGATAAACTCTATGCTGTCGCGGACTTTTTTGTAGAGGTTTTTGAGATATTCAATTCTGTGTACATTAACTTTGTGTATTTCTTATGGTTTAGGCAGCGTAAGCCATTTAAGCGTCCAAATAGCTACTTTTTTCAAGTTTTCCACTACAAAGGGCGATTTTTAAGGGTGTGGGAGTTGAGTATCACAACTCTCTTATAGCCTATGTTCATCCCGGGAATCTCCTGAACATTTTGCAAAAAACCCCATCACAATCGGATCAACGGTATGGCCGCGCATAAAGTACGAACAAACAAATATACAAACAAACAAACATTAATTTTTATATATAAGATTACTTATTTTCACTGCGGGCCGACACATTTAAATACATTGTATGCTAAATTAAATTCAGCTAATTTAAGGGTTAAATACTTCCTTTTCTTTATTAATATTTACGTATACACTTACCTGACACATTGTTTACATATTAAGGATGTAATTCGAGTAACCTTCCTGGAATATTACGTAAGAAGCCTTACTAATTTGAGCACTAGCGCGAGATCATGGAATTGACGTCAAGAACCACCTGGAATCTATTTAAAACTATGCACTTCCACAACTGTCGTCCCTCTTGCAAATGCAATTCTATTTCACTAAAATATGCAGCACCTTAATTAATAATTGAATTAAACACATGGATCCGAAACATGGACAGTGACAACACAACAATCTACCGGAATACAAGCTGCTGAAATGAGATTCCTCAGACCAATAGCGGGATATCAAAGAACAGACAAAAAACATAACACAGAAATTAAACACAACAGTAGAGAAATACAGAATAAACTGCAAAGAACACTTGGCAAGGATGACTGAGAATAGAATACCAAAAACAGCATACAACTATTCACCACGAGGAAGAAGAAGTTTGGGAAGACCAAGGAAAAGATGGAACGAGCAGCAATTTGGAGCTGGAACAGGCTAGAAAATAAGCTTAAACCGTGAAGAAGAAGAAGAAGAAGATTAAACACCTGCTAGATATCTAGTTCATTTACTAATTTAATCACTAACCAGAGACCATGGTAATGACGTCAAATAATTACCTGGAATCTAGATCTCTATCTACATAATGTTCTATGTAATAAATAATAATGAACTTCCATTACTGTCATTTTTCTTGCAAATTCATTTCGATTTCACCAAAATATGCAGTGAATTAAATACATGTATAATTCTTTTATTAATTTGAGAACTATTGAGACACTATGGAACTGACGTCAAAGAATTTTCTGGAATCCAGATTTCTTTCTATGTAATACTGTGTAATAATGAACTTCCATTACTGTCATTATTCTTTCATATACATTATGATTTCACTAAAATACGCAGCTCCATAACTAATAAGCGAGTTAAATACATGTCAAATGCATAGTTTCTGTTACTTTTCTTGGCCTACTACTGGACGCTTTCCCTCTGATTTTCCTGCAAGGAGTTTCCATATACCTCTCTCATTTGCAATTTGTACACATCGCTCATTTGCTGCAACAACGTCATAACTCAAAAAATATAGTTTTTCAGGAGAAGCATTTAAAGGTTTGAAATCCATATACCTTTGCCTGTATTTGTCATAAATATCAAATTACTATTCCAACTCATTGTATACAATAGCGTATGTCGTTCTTCCTGAATATAGAACTGATTTTGGTCTTTTCATTTATATACTCATAAACTCTAAATACCCCCTACAAATTTTTTAGTTATATTGTTATGACGTTGTTGCAGCAAATGAGCTCTAATGTCCCATCCCGCTCGCAGTCTATGAGACTTAATTGTTCTCGTCACATCTGTTTTTTCGTAAAGATCATATAGTTCACTATTATACAGTCTTTTCCTTGTCTGTTCGTCTCTCCTTGGTCCAAAAAAAATCCTAAAAACTTCTCAAATTCTAGTAATCTTTTATTCTCTCTTAAGTAAGATTCCATGTTTCACATCCATATAACCAAAAGAATAGCATTTTTATATATTCTTAGAATTAAACTTTCCTGAGAAAAGGAATTTAGAATAATTTCCTGAAATTCGTAACATCAACGGCGTTTCCCCAGAACATGAGCCTATGTTCATTTATTTCAATTTTCCTTCTGCATCTCATTCCTGTTTTTAATTAATGCTCCTAGGTATTTGCATTTGAGCCACTACTTCAAAATTTTCCTCATTTGTCATTAACATTATATAATGTATTTATTTGTTTACAAGCCAGATATAATAAGAACAGTTAAGTCTCGTAGACTGCGATGGGCAGGACATGTTGCACGTATGGGGAATGAAAGACGTGCATGGAAGCTTCTTGTAGGAAAGCCAGAGGGAAAACGCCCAGTTGGTAGGCCAAGAATGAGGTGGGAGAACAACATTAACTATGATTTGAGGGAAGTAGATTACACAGGGAATGATTGGAAAGCATTAGCTCAGGATAGGGAATGTATGGAGAGCTTTAGGTCCGCGCTGGCCATGAACCTTCGGGTTCGATAGTGCCAGTGAGTAAGTAAGTAAGTATTTATTTGTTTTCCACGTAAGATATCAAACACTTCTCTCCTCCCATATTAACGCAAACTAACCTTGCTTCCATGCACACTTTGTAATGAATTATAGGTTATGGCCCACATTTTAACTATACTTTTATAAACGGGAATTTTAAAAAAAAAAAATTAAAATAGGCATCCATAGGATAGGTCTATGAAATTTGTAAAGATGGTTTCCTTAAATTAACTTTATATATATTAATATATGTAGCAAATAACACTATGAGGTTTCTTTTAATTATTAATGAGTTGGTTATTTTAATAATAATTGAAGACTACAAAGAATGTGTCACAAATAATGAAATTAGAAATATAATGGAAGCAGAAGAAAGCATAATTGAAAGAACTGAGGAGAAGGAATTAAAGTGGTTAGGACATGTTTTAAGAATGGAAGATGAGCGATGGCCAAAGCAACTATATCAATGGCATCCAACGAGAAGGAGGAAGAGAGGGAGACCGAAGTTAACATGGAAGGAAAACATGAAGACATTAATACAAGCGAGAGAGCTAAGCATTGAAGATGCCTAAGATCGTTGGCTTTGGAGGTTTGGCACGGGAAGACGACAGCAGCTGTAAAAACCCGAAGATAGATAGATATATAGATAGAAAACTGCAAAAGAAAAACAATCAGTCACATATTTCTCATTCTGAGTAAATTTGAAACAAAAATTAAAAACGCTCTTGCAATAAAAGTATTATGAACTTGAAATTGTATCAAACACTGTTTGTATAACAAGTTATTATTATATTGGAATTGATGTTTGTGTCCTGTGAAGATGCACTATCTCCTCTACTATTTAATTTTGTACTAGAGCATGCCATTAAATCTTTAGAGAATGAGGAAGGCTTACAGCTCAATGGTATTAATAAGCTGTTAGTTTATGCTGATGATGTAGTACTACTGGCCGATAGCGAGGAGATACTAAAGGCCAACACGCACACACTATTGAGTAACACTAAGAAATTAGGACTGGAAATAAATATCAGTAAAACTAAATATATGGTCACACGTAGAAATTCAGTATATAATGGAAATGGACAGCTAATGACAAATGAGGGAAATTTTGAGGAAGTGGCTGAATTCAAATACCTAGGAACAATAATCACAAATAGGAATGAGATGCAAAAAGAAATTAAACATAGGCTCAATTCTGGAAATGCGTGCTATTATGCATTGCAGAGACTTTTGATGTCCCAACTCCTTTCAAAAAACGTTAAGCTGAAAATATATAAAACTATTATTCTACCAGTTATATTATATGGATGCGAAACCTGGACTCTTACTTTAAGGGAGGAAAGGAGATTACGAGTATTTGAGAATAAAGTTCTTAGGAAAATGTTTGGACCAAAGAGAGATGAACAGACAGGTGAATGGAGAAGACTACAAAACAATGAACTACATGGTCTTTATAGGAAGCCAGATATAATAAGAACAGTTAAGTCTCGTAGACTGCGATGGGCAGGACATGTTGCGCGTATGGGGAATGAAAGACGTGCATGGAAGCTTCTTGTAGGAAAGCCAGAGGGAAAACGCCCAGTTGGTAGACCAAGAATGAGGTGGGAGAACAACATTAACTATGATTTGAGGGAAGTAGATTATACAGGGAATGATTGGAAAGCATTGGCTCAGGATAGGGATGTATGGAGAGCTTATGTCCGCGCGGCCATGAACCTTCGGGTTCGATAGTGCCAGTGAGTTAGTTAGTTAGTTAGTCCTGTGAAGAGTAGTTAACAATGAAACAACAATTGAAACACTGCCAGCACATTTTTGTATAAAATAACAATCAAAGTCCACATGACTTTCTTCTTAAAATTGCAAAATTGGGGATAGTAATGAACAGTGACAGTTAAAACAAACACGCATAGAAAAATGCAAATACAACATAAATGTTACGTTTCATACTTTAAATTTGAGAAAAAGTCTTGGGCTGTTTGAGAGCATAACTTTTTCAGTTCCTGTAAGTCGTTATGTTTCTGTCTTGTACTTGTTACTGGGATGGGCATCTTGTACAAATTGACACAATGTTGTCCCTTTTTTCTTGTTCTTATTCTTCTTCTTAAACTTAATTTGTAGGATTTTCATCTTGTTTATTTCCAAAATCACTCCTTGGAGGAAGACGTATTGGATGTGCATTCACTGTCTATCCATCTCTTGGCTGGTCTTCCTCTTGTTCTTCTCCCGTCCATTGATCTATCTTCTTTAGCTCTTTTTGCAAGCCGGTTTTCTTCCATTCTTTCTATATGACCCTTCCAATATTTTCGTCTATCTATAATAAATTTGGTTATGTCTTGAATATGGCATTTGTCCCTAATTTCTGCGTTGTGTATTTTATCAATTAATGTTTTTCCCTGAATAGTTCTTAAGATTTTCATTTCACATGTGCTTATTATTTGTTTAGTTTTTGTTGTATCAGCCCTAGTTTCTGATCCATATACGATAACTGGCCAAACTATCGTTTTGTATATGCGGGATTTGCTTTCTATTGACGTATGTTTGTTGCGCCAAATTAAATATTTCATATACCCTGATATTTGTGCTGCTTTATCAGCTCGTTTCTTTAT
Source organism: Diploptera punctata (assembly GCA_030220185.1). Classification (NCBI taxonomy): domain Eukaryota; kingdom Metazoa; phylum Arthropoda; class Insecta; order Blattodea; family Blaberidae; genus Diploptera; species Diploptera punctata. The sequence continues at coordinate 1,507,261 of JASPKZ010000793.1, forward strand.
TTCTTTTATTAAATTTTTAGTGTTTGTTATTAATGCACGTAAATAATTAAATTCTGACATTTGTTCTATAATTTTTCTTTCCACTTCTAATTTGCATCTTACTGGTTCTTTTGATATCGTTAAGCATTTTGTCTTATTCGTGTTAATTTCCATATTGTATTTTTTGGCATTTATATTAAATTGATAAGAATGGACTTAAAGAGTCACCTTGCCTGATGCCTTTTGTGAGGGTTATTTCTTCAATTTGCTGTTTTCAGTAATTAAAATTCAGGTTTACAAACGTTTATAACGAAAATACAGTAAGTTATACTCTATAAGATTTCTTATTTACAACTGAGTGGTCTGATTTTAACATACAATTGTGGGACTTTGATTGATCTTCCATTGTACACTTCATTTTGAAGCCTATTTTACGTGGACCACGAATGATATTTCCGCGTATTGACATTTAAAATAGTTGTACCGGGAATGATAATATACCCATAACTCAGTTTTTATGAAAAGTGGACTCTGTTTTTCCTTTGTAGTCTTCATTATTATAAGAAACCTCATAGTGTTTTTTTTTTGTAAATGCTCCAGGTTGTCTTTTGACATTCCTGGTGTTCTCTCCTGGCATAGCGTACTTGTAACCCACTTCTGAGTGTTGGGGCGCCTGGAAGGCGGGGTTACGTTACCCCGATGATATGATGGGTGATGATGATGATGATGATGATGATGATAGTGGTGCGTCAGGAGACCACATATAATGCACATTTGTGCGCGTTTCTTTCTAATATTGTGAAAAGAAAAATTAATATGTAAACCAGGAATCGAACCATGGTGTAGTGGGTTGCACACTAGCCCGGAGAACTAGAAGTCCATGGTTTGATTTCTGGTTCAGACATTTTCTGTTCAGAATATCAATATAATATTAAAAGGAGATACCCTAATCCTAAGCTTAATCTAATATGAATATGAATGATGATGATTGCGATGGCCATATGATTTCGGGGACCGTTTGGGCCTTAAAGTTTTCCTGACATTTGTCTTACAGGCGAGGAAAACCCCGATAAAAACCTCACCCAGAAGAACTGTCCCGACCGGGGATCGAACCCGGGCCCGCTGCGTGACAAGGCAGCACGCTACCTCGAGACCACAACGATGGGCTAAACCTCATAGTGTCATGTTAAATTGACTATTCAAGTCGTAAGGAAAACAAATAAGATACGATCTGTATGAACAACTGTTAACAAGGTGGCGGTATAAAAAAAAATTCAAGAATTTAACGTATTTTTTTTTTGGAAACTAAGAAAGTAATTAAAATATATTTAAGAAATATGAGGCGAGTCAAAATATCCAACTCATTAATAATTAACTTTATATTTATTTTAATTTTGAGATATATTTAATTACATACTAGGCTATATAAGAATTATAATCGTGCTCCTTATTTTGAAAATGTAATGAGAAATGCAAAACTTTTCGATAAGTAGGCCATTCATTACTTAAGAATAGCGGAACTTTGCCACGACTGAAGTCATAAATCATGCAGATTGTGTTATTGAGTAATAAATCACATTATGGATGGTGAACTGCTCTTCTTATTGATCTCGCTTAAATTTCTGAGAATAATAATTAAAATGATGTGTGCATCACAGACCTATAAGACATTATTTTTACTGTCGAGTTGTTAAGCATTTCTCTTTTACTTAACCAGATTTAATCAATTCTAACTTCATAATGTGGGTTTACAAGTTATAAGAGTTCCCTAAAAGTACACAATACTTTACATTTATTTATAATATAAAAGTAAACTATATATATATATATATATATATATATATATATATATAGTTCTGGCTGCACTATGGCCCTTGGATCGACTCAGTCTCTAACGGAAATGAGTACCAGACGCTTGTTCTGTGGTAAAGGCGGCCGTCACGCAGGGCTAACAACCCGGCTGACATCAAGTGCCGATTGCCTAGAAAAAAATGGGAGCCTTAACCCCCTACTACACCAAGGGCCTCCCGAGGCCTGTAGTGGAATTACTACTATATATATATATATATATATATATATATTGTCAAATGTTAAAAATATATTTATAACATACATACAGAACAAGCGTCTGGTACTCATTTCCGTTAGAGGCTGAGTCGACCTCAGGACCGTGGTGCCAGCAGGTTTGGATCAGTTAAAAAATCATTACTCCACCGGGACTAAAACCACCTGATTTAATTATGTCTATAATGTTTCACTTAACCTACTTCCATCTTTTCCTAAAAGACTGAATGTAGTATGATGCAAATTCATAGAATAAATTTATATTTATAAGGTAAATAAATATATCCATAGATTAAAAAGGTATACAATTTAAATATCTTAATCCTCTCTTCTTACAATTTTTCCTTCTTAATCCTAGAACTTCATATGCTGCTTTCTTTAGAGCCCAATCGATGTTGCTCCATTCTTCTTCTATATTATTGTTTATTTCTCGCTGTAATATATGAGATACGAAACTTAAATTATATAAAACAATGGCTGTTCCTTTGTTGTTCTATGGAAGTGAAAATTGGATAATGAAATCAAGGGATAAAAGCAGGATATAGACTGCGGAAATGCTGTTTTTACGTAATGTGAAAGGATACACAAGAGCGGATAGAATAAGGAATGAAACTATACGAGAAGAATTAAATATATATAAAATTGAAGATAAAATCAGCGAAAATAATAAGAAATGGACAGAACACTTAATGAGAATGAACAATGAAAGAATACCAAAAAAGAACCTTCCTGTATAATCCCAGAGATGTTGACCGACCACATAGAAGATGGACTCCACTTTTAACTTCGCCGGAACAGGCTGCATAGCCTAAACCTTGTAGTAGATTAAAAAGGTCATCATCATCATCATAGTACATTCACGAATTTAGGTCATTTGTTGACCTGTTTCGGCCTCAAGAGAAACACCCATCCAGAAGTCTTTTGAGTGGACGTCCTGGTCTTCTTCTTCCTGCAGGTTGATATCTTAACATTAGTTTGGGTATTCTGAGATCTTCCATTCGATGAACATGTTGTATCCATCTTGACTTATAATCAGAAATTTTGTTTTCTAAAGATTCCATGTGTAATTCTTCTAAGATGTCTTCACTTTTTTTGTGATCTAATAGTGTGTATCCTGCAGTCCTCCGAAGATATCTCATTTCAGCAGATCTAAGTCTCTGTATATCCTTCTGTTTCAACGTCCATACTTCGCTACCATACAAAAGAGTTGGAAGAGCCAGTGTTTTATACACTTTCAGTCTTGAATGCTTTTGTACTAACTGTGGCTTGAAGATAGAATTTATTAACCCTAAAATTCTTAAAAATTTAGATATTTTTGCATTTACATCTTCTTTTTCTTCTTCATATGAGATATTGCATCCTAGATATGTAAAATTATTCACCTGCTCCAAAATTTTATTGTCCAGTACAATTTTACTTCTGACAGGATCTACACCTTGAAATGCCATAATTTTTGTTTTTTTCTGTAGATATCTTTAATCCATATTCTTCTGTAATTTTGTTAAGTTCATACAGACCTTTCTGTAGATTATCTTCGGAATTTGCTAGTATTATTTGGTCATCTGCAAACAATAGGGTGTTCAATTTTCTATTTTCTGATATTCTTATTCCAAATTTATATGTTTTGTTCCAGCAACATATTACTTCATTGATATAAATTGCAAAGAGTGTTGGGGATAGGGGGCAGCCTTGTCTCACACCACGATTTATAATTCCTTCTTCAGAAAATCTGTTATTTAATTTAATCTTTATGGTGTTGTCTTTGTAAATATTTTGTATGTTCTGCCGAAGTAAATTTGGTATATTTCTGTCTTCCAATATATTTAAGAGTTTTGATCTCTTGACTGTGTCGAATGCTTTTTCAAAATCTATGAAAGCAAAATGTGTTTCTAAGTTGAATTCTCTTCTTTTTTCAAGCAATAGTTTAAACAGAAAATGCTGAATCAATACAAGATCGTCCTTTCCTAAATACATTTTGACATTCCATAAGGAATTTTTCACTGAAACTTTTCAATTTTCCATTTAAAATGTCTGCATAAATTTTGTAGCATGTGTTTAACAAACTGATTCCCCTATAGTTGTCCATTTTTCTCTTGTCTCCTTTCTTGAACAGGGGTATAACAATGCTTGTCTTCCATTCTTGTGGTATATCTGCATTTTTGAATATATTATTAAAGAAGGACAACAGTCTTTCATGGAACTGTTTGCCTGCATATTTGTACAATTCAGAATTCAAGCCATCTGTGCCAGTTGCCTTCCCATTTTTTAATTTCTTTAAACTATTGTTCAATTCTTCCAATGATATTATGGAATCTGTCTCATTATTATTTCGGAAAATTGTATCTTCATTCGGAAAATTGTATCTTCATAGCTATTGTCAGTCCAAAGACTTTTATAATAATTGAAAAGGTATACAATTTAAATATCTAATTTTTAAGGTGTTATTTTGTTTTTTTGTAATTAATGTTATGTATTATTCTGTTTTCCTCAGTTGAAAAGGTAAAAAGTTCATTCTTTATAATCGATGGCTTTTTGTGTTCCATTCATCATCTAAAAAAGACAATTCAATGTGGAAGAATGCAGATAATTATCCAGGAAGCAGTAAGAATTGCTCAGTCATCTCACAGTTTATTGACCATCTGACAGTTGTTCACGGTTCCGGACAACAATATTATAAAAACTTTCGTTATTTTGAAATCCAGAGCTTCGGGAATAGGTAGGGCCTATATCCACGTCTTGCATCATTAACTAATTTTAACATTCATATAATTTCTATCATCGTATTAATTGCATTTTTGACAATTAATTTAATTGAATGTTTTTGTACTATGCATTTGTTTAGAGTGTTTAATATAGTCTATTTATGTTACGAAACTGATCTCGACGCTAAGAGAGAGCTCTTAAATTTATACATTTATTTAAAGTTACATTTACAATATGATAAAATAACTGTTAAGTGCCATATTACAGAAAAACAATAGCTGTTGAAAAAACATGGGAACAACTATGTGTAGTGCAACATGAAAAATCCTGTCGATTTCATAACATCTACAAAAACACCAATACAATATAGGCATTGTCAGCACCCCAATATGCTCACTATACAAAAAAGCAGAGATGGACGCCATCCACTTAAATAAATGCAACATTATGGAAGATGCCCTGACGTCGCGACTTTGTTATTAATTGTTCTACCAAGTTTAAAATATCTTATTTTGGATTATCGTGGGTGGAAGAATAACATTTTTCAAGGTTGATGATATTTTTGTTCCAAATGGACAGGCGTGTCCGGATACTGACCGTCAGATACAAGGCCATGGACACACCCTAGCGGTGCCATGACGTCTGTGGTTCGATCCCCTTCTTTATATTGAGTCATTAATCACTTTGTCTCGCTCCGGGATATCTCTTCGTTCCAGCAACACTAGCCTCACTCCTCTCTCTCTCTCTCTCTCTCTCTCTCTCTCTCTCTCCCTATCCCTAATCTCTATCTATCTCTCTATCTATGTATCTATCTCTATCTATCTCTCATCTCTCTCTATCATCTATCTTTCTATCTATATCTCCCTCTATATACTCTATCTATCTATATCTCCCTCTATCTAATAATATATCTATTATCTATCTATCTATCTTTCTATCTATCATATATATCCCTTCATCTATATATCTATCTATCTATCTTATCTATCTATCTATCTCTATCTATCTCTCTATCTCTATCTATGTATCTATCTCTATCTATCTATCTCTATCTATTTCTATCTATCTTTCTATCTATATCTCTCTCTATCTATCTCTCTATCTCTCTCTATCTATGTATCTATCTCTATCTATCTATCTATCTATCTCTATCTATCTATCTATCTATCTATCTATCTATCTTTCTATCTATATATCTCTCTATCTATCTCTCCCTCTATCTATCTATCTCTTTCTATCTATCTTTCTATCTATATATCTCTATCTATCTCTCCCTCTATCTATCTATCTATCTATCTATCTATCTCTATCTCTCTATCTATCTCTATCTATATCTCTATATATCTACCTCTCGCTCTCTCTCTCTCTCTCTCTCTCTCTCTCTCTCTCTCTCTCTCTCTCTCTCTCAAGATTTTCATAGCCTCCTACAAGTCTACAATAAGTTACGAAACAATTGAGACTTCATAATATTCCATTGTGGTAAAACATATCAAAAGTAATAAGATGTTAATTATATAATTTTTACCTGGTAAGTCAGTCGTCCTCAACTAAATTATTAAACTTCTTCAAGTTATTCTAATATGGAGGCCTTTCGAAAACAATGTTTCATCTTCTGTGTTTTAACTGGAACTAATGGTGTTCAAAAGTGCTGATATCAAATGTTGTCAGAAGTACTCCAGAATCTAGTTCAGTTAGCCTTTAGTCATTAGAAATTGATCGAAGACCAATACGCACAATGTCAGAGGATCAGATTTAATCATTTCTTGTAACTAACTCACTGGCACTATTGAACCCGTAGGTTTATGGCCGCGCAGACATTAGCTCTCCATACATCCCTATCCTGAGCTAATATTTTCCAATCGTTCCTGTATAATCTACTTCCCTCAAATCATAGTTAATGTTATCCTCCCACCTCATTCTTGGTCTACCAACTGAACGTTTTCCTGGTATTCCTACAAGAAGCTTCCATGCACCATTCGTGCCACATGTCCTGCCTATCGCATTCTACGAGACTTAACTGTTCTTACTTTATCTGCCTTCCTATGAAGACCATGCAGTTCACAGTTATGTAGTCCTCTCCATTCACGTGTCTGTTTTATCTCTCTTTGGTCCTAAACCTTTCCTAAGAACTTTATTCTCAAATACTCGTAATCCCTTTCTTCTCCCTTAAAATAAGAGTCCATTTTTCGCATCCATATAGTATTTCTTGTATCTTAAAAATTACATTATGGCATTATGTATAAAGGTTTTTAAAATTATGTTAGTTTAATATTAAATGTAATGATACCGACAATTTATTTAATATTGTCTTTTATTAATTTTAAATACAAACATAAGGTTTTTCACACTTTACTACATGATTTAAATCACAGCACTAGGTCAGGTGATATCAACGCTTACTTCACTGAATTACAGGTCCAGGTTCGATATCTGGCGAGATTCTAATTTTAATTCTAAGTTTTTCATCATTTATATTGTGTATCATAGGCTTGGATTAAATTCTAAATCTCTTCGCAGTACATATATTATTGTTGATAGCTATTCGTACAGGGAATGAGGACGTTAAGCCTGGCCGTTCCCTTGTTACCTTTCAACTGGAGTAAGAAAATTCTTAAAAATATGTTTATTCTACACTCCTTTTACAAAATTTTGTTTGAATTAGGTATACCGGTACCCATGGAATTAGACTAATGTACTTATGGTCTTATGGTTGAAGGTATACGGAGTAAAATAGGAATTTGATAAACTTACTAGCTTCTTCATCAAGAATGAGTTGAAACAAAGACTTGCATTTTCATCATTCCTATCCATTCTACTTTATCCAGAGTAAAAATTGTCATGACTAATGATTTATTTTTAGAATCAAATCAATAATCAATACTCGAACAAATTTAATTCATTTCTATAAAATGGATTTAATTTTATAACAATTAATTAGTATTATCAAACAAAGTGAATAAACACATTGTCACTTGACAAAAACTACATCAATCAATTAAATAAAATGATAAAAACAATACTTACTTACTTACTTACTTACTCACTGGCACTATCGAACCCGTAGGTTCATGGCCGCGCGGACATAAGCTCTCCATACATCCCTATCCTGAGCTAATGCTTTCCAATCATTTCCCTGTATAATCTACTTCTCTCAAATCATAGTTAATGTTGTTCTCCCACCTCATTCTTGGTCTACCAATTGGGCGTTTTCCCTCTGGCTTTCCTACAAGAAGCTTCCATGCACGTCTTTCATTCCCCATACGTGCAACATGTCCTGCCCATCGTAGTCTACGAGACTTGACTGTGATAAAAACAATAACACAACAAAATTATTTCCAATTTAACACTGAACACTTCGTCCAAGAAAACGGAATCCCAATTTTGGAAATACAACTTCTGGAATTCTGGCAGAAATGTTCTTGCAGAAATTGGAAAACACTTTGAAGGGCTAATAAATAAATTTGACGTATAACTGATATAAAGATATGTCGATGTCATATTAAAAATTTGCTATAACGGAAATAAAGAAATAAAAGAAATCTCACACGAATTACCTAGTATACATAAAAAATAATCTTTATCGAGGAAACAGATGTCAACAACAGTATAAACTATTTAGATTTAACAATAACAAAAAAACATCAACAATAACAAACTAGACTGGAGTGCTTAGGATAGCTCAGACGGCAGAGCATTAGCGGAAAGCTAAAGGTCCTAGGTTCAAACCCCAGTCTAAGCGTATATTTTTCTCTTCGCATATGATTTGTCCTTCAGTGTCTTTGTAATATTATTTTACTTATTTATTTATGGCTCATTATAACAATTTAGAATTTAAGAACGTAATATTAGTTCATAAAAATAAAATTATATAGGCTATATCGAGAACCCTATTTGATATTTAGTTCTAAATCGTATATATGATTATATTGTAGTCTTGTAAGTAGGCTAGTCTCGTTTGAGAAAACGACACGTTATATTCTTATTATCTTGATGAAACACTTTGTGATATATCGCGATTTTCCAAGCCATAAATTTATTTCCTCATACTTTGCAGTATTCGAAAAAATGTTCAGATAACTTTCACTGTTTCGTGAGAATTAAAATCTACAATCTTTTAATTTATTAATAATACATTTAGAGAACTAAAAAGAGTGTCTCTTTCAGACACTTTCTTTACATATTGTAAGGTCCAGACCTATATAGATGGTTTTAATATTACTTTGTCATCTTATTGTTTTAGTCTACCGAAGACAATAATCGCACTAAACAAAATATGATTGTTCAATATTTACGTTTACCATTATTGTTTTTACAACTGTTTCACTATTTCTTTCTACTTTTATTTTAAATTAGTAGTTAAAAAGAATTTAATTATTATTTCAAGATAGCTTATAATTTTTCCTTTGAATTGAAACACAAACGATGCAGTATAAAAGTTGATCATTGATATTACACGCTTTATATTAGCTTGACCTGTATCTATCTATGTAACGGAATCTTTTAACACGATTTTCACCCACTTTAAAACATTGGATCGACTTGAAACTTTGTATAGTTGTAAAGGACCAATGACAATACAATAATTTCATAGTTTTTTTTCCAAGATCCTGGCCAGGATCAAGATGATATCAAAAAAATAAAGATCGGTATAATAAGTTGCGGACGTATCGACATTTTAGTCTATCGTTGTGGTAGCTCAGTTGGTAGAGTGGTGGACTGTAGTGGTAGGCCTATATAATTTAAGTAATGCATAGGTCGCTGGTTCAATCCGGCCCGGAGAATTTTTTTAGAAGAGTATTACTTTTAGCTCATACTACAATAGTATCGACTTTTAAAATATTTACATTTTTAGAAAACCAAACTAAAAAATAAAAAATAAACAATAGTTAAAAAACTAAAACAACACGCTTTATTAGAAACCCGAACTAAAAAATGAAAAATCATTTTAATTTCCAACACGCTTGGGATAAAATTAAAATGGTCAACAAAAAACTCATCTCCAACAAATCTAGAATAAAACTAGAGTTATCTACAAAAAAAAATAATTTTACCATCAAAAGCGTGTGGTGCTCTATATCAATTAACATATTTGATAATAAACATATATTGGTAAAATTAAAGTCTCTAAGAAGAAAATGCAAAACCGTAAAAAAGCACCCCACGCTTTTGATGGTATTTTTTTTGTAGATAACTCTAGTTTTATTTTAGATGTGTTAGAGATTATTTTTTTGTTGACCACTTTAATGTTATCCCAAGCGCGTTGGAAATTAAAATTATTTTTCATTTTTAGTTCGGCTTTCTAATAAAGCGTGTTGTTTTAGTTTTTTTAAACATATTATTTATATGTTTACTTTCTTCCGCATATGTATTGATAAATATTTTAAGTAAAATCATATTATTTACATGCATACGTCTACACTATCATAATATATAATAGTGAATGTTTTCGACACTTTTAAGGAAGAGGTGACTGACGGAACACAATATAGAGATAAATGTTATAGATTAAAATATAATTAAATTATTTTATTATATGTCTACTTTCGCTGTTTTATTCTTCATTGTTCAGACGGAATTTAACGATCCATGACTCGATTGAATATGCCAGGTGGCAGAATTGGAAGGAATAAGGAAACATGAATATTGCACAAGCTGAACACGCCTATTATCTTCATACCCGTGACGAAACTGGTATTGTTGCAATAAATTGATACTGTTTTTGTAAAAGAATCATTGTACTCAAGATTAAGTTGGAATTAAAATAAAATGAAAAATAAGTCTTCCTGGAAAGAATCGTAAAGAAAAATGGCAATAAAATTACATATTTACTATGTTTATCTGAGAAATGAATACGCCTAATAGAAGTACATTTTATTAAATTCAATTATCAAAATTATTTAAAATATCTTCATTTCAAATAATGTAATGTCTATCTCAAACATGTCCTGAAAGGAAATTTAGAAACGGTACGACTGTAAATATTTGAACTGAAGATTCAACATTGTCTAGGACATTCGTCTAGTACATCGTTTCCCAACCTGTGGTTCGCAAATCCCCAGAGGGTTCGCCAAATATTTCAAGGGGCTCGCCAAACTTTTTCGTAATGGCGGGTTTCGAGGTTGTCCGTCGCTGTGGCGTAGTCCCTACCTTCCACTCCGGCGACTCGAGTTCGATTCCCGGCGGGGTAAGGGATTTTAAACCTCCACCTTGGGACTGGGTGTGTGTCGTGTCCTTGCAGCTTTACTAGGAAATTGTAGGTGTGGTAGCTTCCCGTTGCTTTCCCCACCGGTGAAGGATGATGATGATGGCCATATGATTTCGGGGACCGTCTTACAGGAGAGGAAAAACCCCGATAAAAACCTCACCCAGGAAAACTGCCCCGACCGGGGATCGAACCCGGACCCGCTGCGTGACAGGGCAGCACGCTACCTCGAGGCCACAGCGGTGGACACTTTATATATATATATATATATATATATATATATATATAGTGTGTGTATGTATATATATTATATATATATATATATATGTGTGTGTGTATGTATATATATTATGTATATATATATATATGTGTGTATGTATATATGTATTAGCTCAGGATAGGGATTTATGGAGAGCTTATGTCCGCGCGGCCATGAACCTACGGGTTCGATAGTGCCAGTGAGTAAGTAATATATGTATATATGTTACATATTTGTATAGTGTAGTATATAATCAGTATATGACAATGTTAGTAGTTCTATTAATATAATTTCCGCGGATCCGGATTCGTACGGGTTAAGTAATCTTAAATGACCTTACGGATGAGTCAGTTAGAAGTAGGCGAGGTTTTACTTTCTCTGTGCGCAGACGATGACCGCATGATTAACCACGCTGCCATTGCTACAGCTGGAAAGTGAAGGTGAATACATGAGTCACCTATCAGGAGTCACTGGTTCGATGCTCTGAGTTCAAATTATTTTACTGAAATCGCAGAAGAAATATGTTTTTACTTAATAACCTATACATCATGCAAGAAAATCATTTATCATAAGTAATGCCACGAGTGATTTCCATATTATCGATAAATTCACGACTCGCGAAGTGAGGAGTGAATTTATCTAGAGAATTTGGAAATCAAGAGTGGCATTTGTTAGGACTATTTAACGAATAAAAAGGCAACTCTTGCCTAAACCAGGAAGTGAAGAAGAAGAAGAAGACTCACAAATCATAATTTAACTATAGTTATTTATATATATATATATATATATATATATAATGTAAACGGCGATGTTTGAAAACAAATGAGAAACAATTGGTCATTTGCTTCTTTTGTTCATCACTGCAGGAAGATCATATTATTTATTGCCAAAGGAACACAATATTGTAAGAATGTACCCTAGTGGGGAAATTTATAACTAACATTATATGTATTATAATGTTGAGTGATTCCGGGTTATGTGGCCGTGGTCCATAGTTGGTGTTGATACCAGACGTTTCGCCCTCAACTGCGGAGGGCATCTTCAGTGGCGAGTGCTTCTATGCGTGTTTCCTGGTCGGAAGATCTACTTAGAATGAGCGCTGTGGACGTATACAACGTCCTCTACGTCCACAGCGCTCATTCTAAGTAGATCTTCCGACCAGGAAACACGCATAGAAGCACTCGCCACTGAAGATGCCCTCCGCAGTTGAGGGCGAAACGTCTGGTATCAACACCAACTATGGACCACGGCCACATAACCCGGAATCACTCAACATTACGATTACCGGCCGTGAAAGCCTGCATTCAACTATTATATGTATTAATTAATTTCTGATGTCCTATGATGTAAATATATCAATTATATTTTTCTGCAACGTCATTTTTTGGAAAATAATTCGTTTAAGAAAGTACAAACAGTGGTTTTTTTGTGGTATAATCAATTGCTACAAATGTTTTTATATTATCTCCCGCATGCGATATCTGCTAACATTCATGCACTATGTATACAATCTGGTAGCCGTATTTCTTAGAGAGTCAGTCACTGCAAAATAATGCTATGACCTATTCATAATGTTAAAAAGGAGGAGCTTTCTTTAATATGGTACACTTCGGTTGATAAATTCGAGGCGAAACACGACTGTGATTGGTTGTAAATAAAAAATCATTGAAATGTGATTGGTCATTGACTCCCATTTGGGGCATGAGTTAAATAGTCACTGTAATACAGGTAGCAGGAAGAAGTTGAGACCAAATAAATAATGTTCTTAATTCCAATTTTACTTACAACTTCATAATTCTGTAGCTTTCCATGCTTATTTATTGTTAACTCATTCGGGAAACCTTGTACATTCTCTGAATACATAGTACCGTTGACTATCATTTGTCAGATTATTTAGTTCTGTGTATACTTACGTGCATTATTTCAGAATGATAATATTATGGTTTATATGGTACCTATATGTTGTCATTAACTTCTTATATGTTATCTTGTAATGACTGTAGTTTCAAATTCATATTTCGATACAAATATGAGATGATCAAAATAGGAATTTTAATTTTCACAAGATTTATCCATTTTCATTTAACATAATTTTGTATTCTTTTCTGTATCCGTATAGTCTTTACAATTACTGGTAATCCCACTAACATTGAAATTGTAAAGATTTTACAGATACAGAAAAGAATACAAAATGATTTGAAATGAAAATTGATAAATCTTGTGAAAATTATATTCATGTACCTGACATTGTTACTAGCAGATGTTTGTCCATTCTTCGTCTACACAATTCTAACTCACTGGCACTATCGAACCCATAGGTTCATGGCCGCGCGCACATAAGCTCTCCATATGTATGATATCCTATCACTGACAAACTTAATATCTCGGATAGCGGACAAGATCCTCCTTTGAACTAAAAAACCCGTTCCACATTCTTTCTGCACCCCCGTAGTATAATGCAAAGCTTCCTGATTCCTGACTATCTTCTCCTAGCCATCTAACTTCCTGTAAAGCGACTATATCCAAGGGTGATTTATTTAATTCACGGGTTAGTACCTCTATCGCCCCGATATTGTATAAAGTCCTAACATTCAATTTTCCTAGGAACATGTCCCTATGTTTGAGCATTTGACATGGGTTCCCTGAAGTAGTCCCCGCCCGGAGAACCGAATGGGGGACTATTTGACCTCCGGAAAATTGTATTCCAGTTGAACCCATGTCCGCATTTCTTGACGGTTATATTTTTACGGTGAAAGATCGTTACTCTTTCGACAAAGGTAATTTTTTCGTCTGGCTTATCACCTTCGACCAGTCCGGTATGGGTAACCCTATCGGCAGCAATGCTACATAGCTCTCATGATCATTTAAACACAATTCTAGTGAACATATTTATTTATTTAGTTAGTTGGGATTTCGATCGTTTTCTTATTCCTCATCAAACTATTTCTTACTTGTCCTCTTTTTAAATAACCTACGCTTTCCGAATATCATATTCTTTTGTTCCTAATTGGAGTATAGAGCCTTAATGAAGCTCTTCCATCTGGTTCTAGTTCTTGCCAAAGTCTTTGCCTTTTTCCAACTTTTATCCACCGCACCCAACTCACTTTCAAGTGTCTCCCATTCTTTATTTATATCAGTTTCGTTTTCGGTTGCCACATTTTTATCTTAGCATTCCAGTATTTCAAATCCATTAACGATTTTGATCTGGTATTCTTGCCGCAGTTCATCATTTTTAAAATTTATTAATTCAAATAAAGTTTTTAAGAAAAAATTGGACCAAAGAGAAACGAATAGGCTAATGAATGGAGAAGACTCTGTTACAGAGATATACATGATCTTTGTGGGAAATCGGCTGTAATAAGAACAGTTAAGGCTCATAGATTGCGATGGGCAGGAAATATGGCACGAATGGAGAATGAAAGAGGGGCATGGAAACTCGTAGGAAAACTAGAGGGAAATTACTGAGTAATTAGGCCAAGAATGAGGTAAGAGAATAACATTAACCAAGACCAAGGTAAATAATTCAGGGATTGATTGGGAAACATTAGACTGGATAGGAACGTGTCCGCGTGGCCATGAACCTCCGGATTCGGTAGTGCCAGTGAGTGAGTTAGTTAGTTGATATCGTACCTTCAGCTTATCTTATTTAGAAAGTACATTATATCATTCCAGCCAGAGACATCACAATAATAAAAACTAGTGTATATTTTGAATTTAAAATATTTATTGTATCATCAGCAGAAGCTACAGTGGTATGGCCATATCAAAAGAATATCAGAGCAAAGATTGCCTAAAATTATTATGGAATGGACTCCAATGGAAAGGATGGAGAAAGGAAGACCAAAGAAAACATGAATATAAGGTGTGCAAACGGCTATGATTGTCAGAGGACAGATCAACAATGGACAGAGAGGAATGGCGTTTGGTTTCCGGAAGACGGCAGCTGTCATGATACCGGATGATGGTGATCATCATCAACTGCAGCGCTACAGCCCGATTCGAGTCTCATCTTCCCTCAGAACCCTTTTCCAGGCATCTCTGTCTTTGTCAACCAGCTATTATCCCTAGATCCTCAGCTTCCATCCGAGGAATCTTGTTCATCTCAAATTCATTTTACCTTCAAATTTGCATTATATGATTTTCTTGGGTATCTCATGTTCAGTTATTCCTTGTAGGTGCCCTGCCTATCACAATCTTGAAACTTTAATTGATGTAACCACATCAGGAGATTTACACAACTGATAGATTCAGAGTTGTATCTTATACACCATTCCTCCCTTGTCGCATATGGGGCATATATTTTTCTTAATATCTTATTTTCAAATGAACTCAATCTTGATTTATCGTTCTTGGACAATATATTAATATTGGTTTTATCACAATTTCTGGAAGTAAATATCAGTAAAACTAAATATATGGTCACACGTAGAAATACATTATATAATGGAAATGGACAGCTAATGACAAATGAGGGAAATTTTGAGGAATTGGCTGAATTCAAATACCTAGGAACAATAATAACAAATAGGAATGAGATGCACAAGGAAATTAAACATAGGCTCAATTCTGGAAATGCATGCTATTATGCATTGCAGAGACTTTTGATGTCCCAAGTCCTTTCAAAAAACGTTAAGCTGAAAATATATAGAACTATTATTCTGCCAGTTATATTATATGGGTGCGAAACATGGACTCTTACTTTAAGGGAGGAAGGGAGATTGCGAGTATTTGAGAATAAAGTTCTTAGGAAAATTTTTGGACCAAAGAGAGATGAACAGACAGGTGAATGGAGAAGAGTCAATAACAATGAACTACATGGTCTTTATAGGAAGCCAGATATAATAAGAACAGTTAAGTCCCGTAGACTGCGATGGGCAGGACATGTTGCGCGTATGGGGAATGAAAGACGTGCATGGAAACTTCTTGTAGGAAAGCCAGAAGGAAGACGCCCAGTTGGTAGACCAAGAATGAGGTGGGAGAACAACATTAACTATGATTTGAGGGAAGTAGATTATACAGGGAATGATTGGAAAGCATTAGCTCAGGATAGGGATGTATGGAGAGCTTATGTCCGTGCGGCCATGAACCTACGGGTTCGATAGTGCCAGTGAGTAAGTAAGTTTATCACAATTTAATATGGATTACATTCACGCCATTAAATACTTCATAATATTTAACAATATTAATCCAATAATTAAATTATGAGTTATTTAAAGAAAACTAATCAAAGGATTAAAAAATAATTAATGATAACATAATTTTTTGTTTGATTTCACACAGTGGAGTGTTACCAACCTTCTTCTTCTTCTTCTTCTCCACTTCAAGGTTTTTTTTAATATCCTAAACGTATAAATCCTATTTCACCTAAGGTACATTAGGGATGTATTTTGTCAAATTTGAGTCGTTATATAATTATTTTCTTCTAAAATTAAAGTTGTTTTATGAATTTTGTTTATAAAAACATTAAAAAGTCTAGTTTTTTTATGTCATAAGCACATCTGTAACGGGTGGTTTACTTAAACAGGCGATGTTACTTAGAATACATGTAATTTGGAATCTTTCGTTCCAGAACAAAGGACAATCAAATATAATATTTTCTAATGATGTTTTTATTATTGATTTAACATTTGTCCATGAAAGATAAATTATATTTGAAGAGAAAAATTTTCGCCTAGACCGGGACTCGAACCCGGGACCCTTGGCTTTCCGGGCCAAGTGCTGTACCAACTGAGCTACCGAGGCGAGTTACGATCTAGACGCAAATTTTTCTCTTATATACGTTGTAATTCCCTATCGCCAAATGCAGAAAAATTTGCGTCTAGATCGTAACTCGCCTCGGTAGCTCAGTTGGTAGAGCACTTGGCCCGGAAAGCCAAGGGTCCCGGGTTCGAGTCCCGGTCTAGGCGAAAATTTTTCTCTTCAAATATATATATATATAATATTTTCGTTGCTAATACAACAATTACAGCTTGAATTTTCTATGATGTTGAATCACTTCAAGGTTTAGGCGATTCACTTATTCCGAATTCACAATGATTCCTTCCATCTCTTCCTAGGTCTTCCTACATCCCTTAATCCTTTTGGTTTATAATGATATGCTATCTTGGATAATCTTGTTTCTTCCATTCTCTGAACCAATCTAACTTCAATAATTACTGGAATCACTTCCTGTCATATTTAGGGTTAGGGAAATCGGTGGTAATTTTCAGAACTCATTCCGACTTGATAAATTAGGATATTACCAAATATAAGAAATAAACCAGGTACTTGTAGGAATTTTTCAATTTGCTCATTAGGAGCCCGAATTACACCGTTTGGACTAGTATGGTTGAATTTCTCCCCTTTAGGGAGAGAGCACAAGTCTCGTTGAGAGAAACAAAGGCTTACAAGAAGAAGGAACCCGAATTACACTAATTGAACAATTTATTTATACAAATGCAGGGGACTTGGCAGAAGTCATTGTCCATAATTATGAGAAAACAAAAATATACACAATAAATTAATACAATAGAACATTAGAGCAAAACAGAAAGTTTGGCTCTTGCTTCCCAGTATCTATCCTTCAGCGTAGCAGAGTGAAGTGCCTGACACTGTAGCAGGTGGTTTCTGTCCATGTTGGTGTTCGTGGAGCAGAGTGGGCAATGAGGACTTCTGTTGATTCCAATCCGATGTAGATGAGCTGCAAGACAATCATGTCCTGTGTTTAGTCGAAAATATGCTACAGCTTCCTTTCGAGGTGCATCTGGTGTAGTGTGTATGGTGTTTTTACACTGTTTTTCTTGAATTCGGATCTGAAGATTGGTTGAGAATGTGTTTTTTTTATCATTTGTTTGATACAGTTTATTGCTAAAAATTGTACATATTCTTAAAATAAGTTGAATACCCACAGTGCATATGCTTGCATTTACTCACATATTTTGTTTAAAAATAATACTGTAGTATAATATTTTATTTAATCTTATTTATAGAGGTTTCAACGTCAAGATCACATCGTGTCTTAGAATATTTAGATGTGACCATTAGTCAGTGTGTTTCTATTGTGTATTGATAATGCATTTTTAAACTAGGTGAATGTGATGCACATGATTCGGAGATTCCTGACATTTGTCTTAGAGACGAGGAAAATTCTCGATGAAACCTCAGTTAGGAAAGTAGTCCCGATCAGGATCAAATCCAGACTCGCTCCGTCTGAGTCAAAGTCATTGATCCTAGATCGCAGCGCAGCGTTGGTCTCTGCAATGTAGATTCACGGGTTTATGAAAGAATAACTGTTTTTAGATAGAGAGTTGGGACATTAACACAATCGCTTAACTGATGTTATAAAATAAATTCTACATAGTATATTACGATGCGAGGTTGGAAAGTGGTTTTTACAGAATCGAGGAAAATGTTTAAAAACCGAGAAATAGCGAGGTTTTTAATTTCTGAGATTCTGTAAAACACTTCACCAACGTGCGTTGTACATTTTTTTGCGCGATGGTGTTTTCAAAATAATAAATAATAGTAAAATAATAATAACATATTTGTTGAAAATATTTTTCCTCGCCTGTAAAACAAATGTCAGGAAAACTTTAAGGCCCAAACGGTCCCCGAAATCATATGGCCGTCATCATCATTATCATCATCATCCTTATCATTATCATCATCCTTCACCACGTGGAAAGCAACGGGAAACTACCACACCTACAATTCCCTAGTAACGCTGCAAAGCATAGCACGAAAATGCTATGATTGCAATGAAAGACCTGCCCTCGGGCAGAATTACTATGAATGGATGTTGAAAATATTTGTGTTCATTATAAACAATTGACTAACGTTAACAGCGTGGGCAATGTTTCTTAGTTGAAACTACAGGAGGCCTTGAGACCAATTAGTGATAAAATGGCAGCAAGTACGTATTTATTGTTTTATATTGTTTCAAATAAAGTTCACTTCATTTAATATGCAGTGATTTGTTTCGTGTAATGTATATTAATGTATATATCTTTTGGATATTTTTATATACATAGAGGGCAGTGGTTTTACTTTCCACATGCGTTTTGTAATATGTAATATTACAATATAGTTATTTTATTGCAGTATAGTTATTTAGGTTGGCAACCCCAAAATGTAGGAAGTTGAACTTTCAATCATGGTCGTCATTGCTGTAAGTGCGACAAAACGTACTATCGCACAAAATATAACTAACTTCGTTATATTAGACACTAGCGATATTCTATTTAACGTTGTCAACAATTAGCATAATTGAAGAAAAAATTATAAAATAAAGTGAACTTTTTAAAAAGCAAGATTTTTAAGGACCAAAAATAAATTGACACTGCAATTCCTCTGTTCCAAAATATTAATTGGAATTAGCAAAACCGTAACTCCATTCCTTTGTTTAAAGCGATTTTAATCATCATCGAACAATGGAAAAGTCATCTTATGTCGTGTCAATATCCATAATTATAGATCTTGATTTATCTTAATTTTGATTAAGCTATCAAACGAAAGTATTTTAAGTTACCCTGTTTATTATTATTGAATCTCCAAATGTTTTGAAACCCTATTTCGTCACAAAGGCATGTTAGGGCTGTAGCTTACTATAACAATATTATGCTATACATTGTAAAACAGGGGCACGCCATAGCGTAGTGGTTAAGGCACTGCGCTACAAGCCGGAAGGTCGAGGGTTGAAGTTCCAGTGGGGTCAGGATTTTTAAACTGACCCAAACCTTCTGGCGGCACTATGGCCCTGGGGTCGACTCAGCCTCTAACGGAAATGAGTACCAGACGCTTGTTCTGGGGTAAAGGCGGCCGTCACGCAGGACTGACAACCCGGCTGACATCAAGTGCCGATTGTCTAGAAATAGTGGGAGCCTTAACCTCCCACTACCCCAAAGACCTCCTGAGGCCTGTAGTGGGAATACTTTACTTTACTTACATTGTAGAACAAAAATATGAACTTATGTTTTTGAATGAGTGCTAGGAATTACATAAATCGTCTATAAGTGTCTTAGAAAATACTACATATTATTATGAATGTTTGTTATGAAGTTCATAAAATGTTTATAATAATTTTAGTTCTTAAAAATCACTGCACACATTGAGGCAGAAGCCTCATCATCACTTAAAAAGTAAGTTTAAACCTGAATCGTTGTCTTTCGAATATAAAGTAAAACCACTACAGGCCTCGGGAAGTCCTTGGGGTAATAGGAGATCGGCACTTGATGTCAGCCAGTTGTCAGCCCTGCATGACGGCCGCTTTTACCCCAGAATAAGCGTCTGGTACTCATTTCCGTTAGAGGCTGAGTCGACCCCAGGGTCATAGTGGCGCCAGAAGGTTTGGGTCAGTTTAAAAATCCTGACCCCACCGGGACTTGAACCCTCGATCTTCCGACTTGTAGCGCAGTGCCTTAACCACTACGCTACGGCGTGCCCAATATAGGACAATCAAATAAAACAGGTTTTACAGATTGTATTGATTCTTGACATTTACAATTATGATCACTGCCTGGGTTAATATTAAATCTCTAAAATAACTTCCAAATTTTCCATGGCCGATCATAAATTGTGTTAAAATGAAATAATGTACTATTATAATAACATAAGTTTTGTTTAGCTAAAGGATCCCAAGAGTTCTCTCAACAGGTTCGTGCTACGTCAATTCGCCTCGCGAATATCGTGTCACACTTTATTTAGTTTGTCCCAGTTAATCTGAAAAGAACCTCAAAATATTACTTCCTAAAATAAAACATTGTCCCGGTTAGTTTGTCACATAATGTTTTGTTCCAATAATTTTTCCCGTGAAATTGGTATCCACTCTAACTAGTGAATGCTTAATAAATTATAGATTATTATTATTATTATTATTAATTCTTTTTCTTCTTCTTCTTCTTCTTCTTCTTCTCCTTCTTCTTCTTCCTTGCAAGTATTAGGCCAAGGCCTGTTACGAGCCTATAGAAAATTTTCCCTCCAGCGTTTCACAGGACGGCCCAGTGATCTTCGTCCTCTTGGTATATTATAAACAGCTTTGGGGATCCGATTTGAACTCATTCTTTCTAGATGGTGTTTCCAATTTAGTTGGTACTATTTAATATATTCCAAAATTGGCGTAGTCTTCAATTCTTTTAAGATATCAGTGTTCCTTTTCCGATCCCATCTGGTGTAACCCGCTGTTCTGCGCATGAATCTCATTTCACAAGCCGTTATTCTGCTTTCATGTTGTCTTTTTAGTGTCCATGCTTCACTACCATAGGTCAACACTGGTCTAGCCAAAGTTATTAATTATTATTATTATTTTATTATTATTATTATTATTATTACTATGTTTTATTTTTTTCCCTTGTGAAGTGGAAGAGAAGACCTTACGGTCTTAACTCGATCAGGTAAAATAAATAAATACATAAATAAATAAATAGTGTGTTTTGTAATAGGCCTAGATGTAAAAATATTGCAATTTTTATGCTTGGAGATGGCTATATAACCATCTTAAAGCAATTCAAAATTGTATTGTTAACAAATCAGTTTACATCAATAAAGCTGGTATGACGCTAATATATGGTACGGATTGTTTGGTCAAATTAACTGGAACGAGAAGTAAATATGGTACATATAACCATTGGAACCAATTACATGGGACAAAAATTGTCATAAATTCTTAATAATACCGGTACTATAGTTATTGATCATAGTTAAAATACAGTATGTTAGAAATTAGTTTGTCTTCCCAAACTGTTGGGAATCTTGAACATTCGCTCTCCTGAAGCAGATGTTTTAATGTGGATGGAAGGAGTGGAAACAACTGACGAAAATAGAATTGGAGTGTTACGACCCTTAACTATTCTACTCTCCTCTCATAGCACCCTCCCCGTAATCTACCCTTCCTCTTGCTTTGCATTCATCTGGAGGTATTATGTTAAAAATAAAACTGTTAAAATCTATAAAACAAGAAGGAAATTCAACTAAAAAATGAAATAAGATTACAAGACGGAAACAAGACTACTTCTTAAAAAGTTAAATAAAAAAGTGAAAAAAAAAACAAAATAAGTGAAGCAAACAAGAAATATAGACAGGAAACTAACCTTAAAATTCCTTCTAAAGTAATCTTGGTGGAAAGGCCCTGTGGCTAGCCAAGTTAATGACAAGCGGTGAGCGATTCCTTTTGGTTCTCCAGGATGTCCAAGAAAGGAGAACCCCGGGTTCCTGCTTAAGCATTTGCCCCGGTGTGATTTAGAGATGATTAGATACCGGTATAATAATAAAAAATAACGAATAACCAGCATTCCAACCTGCATGGTAGCGGCAATGTGTTCCGACTTGTGTTTAATTTCGTGATTTTTGAATATGGCGCTTGTGGCCGTCAGCCAATCAGAGGCTGGTGATTTTTTAAAGTGTGAATTTTCGTATTATTTTGGTAGGATATCGTGACGAATGATATCCAAGGTGTTCTTAATTATTGTTTTAAGCTAACGCTTAAATAATATTTGTTTAGTTTAATTTAAAATTATTGTTATCGCGAATAATGTGTTAGCCATTCGCGTGGCTGTCTGGGGATGCCACGCCCCTTTTTTGAAATTGTGTTATTTTGTTCGATTAGTAATGTTTAATTATATTATTTCTTTTCTGAGATATATTGAATGTTACTTGAATGCGTTTGATGTATTTTCGATTAAGTTCAATTATTCAAATAACTAAGATTTTAAAATACTCTCCTGATTCTTTTATTCCGACAGCTCGCAGTCATTTAATGTAATCTGAATAACCGGTATGGGATTTGATTCTCGAGAACTAGTTACATCCACGTTAATGGGATAATTTTGTTTGCTGATACTAAAGAATTGCTGTCATTTAAATATAGGGAGATATGTTCCAATTTTGATCCTTAAAGAGTAAGATTGATATTTTCCACCATTGCTTGAATTACGCTTAAATAAATGAAAATTAATGTGCTTTTATGTTTAGTTCAATAAGAAGGAAAAATAATTATACATTTATATTTTTAGTTAACCCGTGCTGATTACCCGGCGTTGCCCGGGAATCTACTTATCCCGCTCTTCTTGGCATAAATGAGCTAAAAGACAAAATTCGTTATTGTGAGTTATCCGTAAAAGAATACCCGCCATGTGCTGATATGTTTGCACAGGAATCTACGTACTTGTCTCGATCTTCTTGGCATCAATGAAAGACAAAAATGATTATTGTGAGTTATCCGTAAGAGATAAACATATGCTGTCGCGGACTTTTCTGTAGTTTTTTTTAGATATTCAATTCTGTGTACATTAATTTTGTGTATTTGTTATGGTTTAGGTAGCGTAAGCCATTTAAGCGGCCAAAGAGCTACTTTTTTCACGTTTTCCACTACAAAGAGCGATTTTTAAGGGTGTAGGAGTTGAGTATCACAACTCTCCTATAGCCTATGTTCATCTCCAGAACATTTTGCTAAAGCCCCCATCACAATCGGATTAACGGAATGGCCGCGCATACAGTACGAACAAACAAACAAACATTCATTTTTATATATTAGATTTGTTAAATTCATTGCTGATAACATACAATAATTTTTCTCTGGTAGTAAAAATGGTAAAAAGAGAGATGAACAAACAGGTGAATGGAGAAGACTACTTAACAATGAACTACATTGTCTTTATAGGAAGCCAGATATAATAAGAACAGTTAAGTCTCGTAGACTGCGATGGGCAGGACATGTTGTACGTATGGGGAATGCAAGACTTTGCATGGAAGCTTCTTGTAGGAAAGCCAGAGGGAAAACGCCCAGTTGGTAGACCAAGAATGAGTGGGAGAATAACATTAACTGTGATTTGAGGGAAGTAGATTATACAGGGAATGATGGAAATCATTAGCTCAGGATAGGGATGTATGGAGAGCTTATGTCCGCGCGGCCGTGAACCTACGGGTTCGATAGTGCCAGTGAGTAAGTAAGTAAGATATTAAAGAATTGCTGTCATTTAAAAATAGGGAGATATGTTCCAATTTTGATCCTTAAAGAGTAAGATTGATATTTTCCACCTTTGCTTGAATTTATAATTTATTTGTTAAATTCTTTGCTGACAACATAAAATATTTTTTCTCTGGTAGTAAAAATGGTAATTGCAGGTATTTTTTGTAGAATTTAGTTTGACAACACTAGCTATACAACATTCTCTAACTTAACCAATTTGTTACTAGTTCACCTCTGGATGTTTATGTCTTACCTAAGTCGATTAATTTTGAGAACGTAAAAATTCTGAGCATGAATTACTTCAGAAGCGAAGTAAAGCCGTGGGTCTTGTGTCGAAATTAAATAATAAAACAATATGAAGCCTGAAATAAGATGCCTGTGATAAAAAAAAAATACCAGCCATTTCATGTTCAACTTTAAACTGGAGTGTTAATGACATGAGTTGTAAAGGAGGTTCGTTCAATAAAATGATACGTTGTCTATGTTTTCATTAAACATAACTAATTCCTTAAATGCTACTGATGTAAGCCTATGCTATTTTATTACTATTTCAGTACTAGCTACACCTAAATAAATGATAATGTGTTTTTGCATTTAGTTGAATAAGCAAAAGGAAAAATAAATATAAATTTATATCGTTATTATTTTTATATACCCCGTGCTGATTACCCGGCGTTGCCCGGGAATCTACGCATCCCGATAAACTTGGGATAAATAAGCTGAAAGACAAAATTCGTTACTTTGAGTTATCTATAAAAGAATACCCGCCGTGCGCTGCTATGCTTGCCCGGGAATCTACTTATCCCGATCTTATTGGCATTAATGAAAGACAAAAAAAGTTATTGAGAGTTATCCTTACAAGATAAACATATGCTGTCGCGGACTTTTCTGTAGAGTTTTTTTGGGATATTCAATTCTATATACAATAATTTTGTGTAGGGGCCTATTTGTTATGGTTTAGCCCGTAAGCCATTTAAGCTTACAAAAAGCGACATTTTTTTCACTTTTTTTTTCACTACAGAATGTGATTTTTAAGGGTGAAGGGCTTGAGCATTAAAACTCTCTTATAACCTATAACCTTCCCGGGAAAATCCTGAACATTTTGCAAAAATATACGACAAATGTCAAGAAGCTTAGGGCCCAATGGTCCCCGAAAATCATCCGGCCATCATAATCATCCTTATCATTATTATCATCATCCTTAACCGACGTGGAAAGCAACGGGAAGCTACCGTACCTATAGCCTAATTCTGTAGTAAAGCTGCAAAGCATAGCATGAAAATGCTATGATTGCAGTCAAAGACCTGCCCTCGAGCAGAATTACTATGGATGGATTATAAATATAAGTTTATAAACTCCCACCAGTACACATGACTATATAAATAGATACATTGCCTACACCATTCTAGTGGATGCAATATAGGCATAAATATTATAAAATGCGATATGGCCTTAGGTATTAAAGCATCTGCAAATAAGCATGAATCAAAAAGAGTTTTCTAAATGTCACAAATCTACTTCATCATCATAGTACATTCACGAATTTAGGCCATTTGTTGACCTGTTTCGGCCTCAAGAGAAACACCATCCAAAAGTCTTTTGAGTGGACGTCCTGGTCTTCTTCTTCCTGCAGGATGATATCTTAACATTTGTTTGGGTATTCTGTGATCTTCCATTCGATGAACATGTTGCATCCATCTTGACTTATAATCAGAAATTTTGTTTTCTAAAGGTTTCATGTGTAATTCTTCTGAGATGTCTTCATTTTTTTTTTGTGATTTAGTAGTGTGTATCCTGCAGTCCTCCGAACGTATCTCATTTCAGCAGATCTAAGTCTCTGTATATCCTTCTGTTTCAACGTCCATACTTCGCTACCATACAAAAGAGTTGGAAGAGCCAGTGTTTTATACACTTTTAGTCTTGAATGCTTTTGGACTAACTGTGGCTTGAAGATAGAATTTATTAACCCTAAAATTCTTAAAAATATATATATTTTTGCATTTACATCCTTTTCTTCTTCATATGAGATATTGCATCCTAGATATGTAAAATTATTCACCTGCTCCAAAATTTTATTGTCCAGTACAATTTTACTTCTGATCTAAACCTTGAAATGCCATAATTTTTGTTTTTTCTGTAGATATCTTTAATCCATATTCTTCTGTAATTTTGTTAAGTTCATACAGACCTTTCTGTAGATTATCTTCGGAATTTGCTATTATTATTTGGTCATCTGCAAACAATAGGGTGTGTTTTTTAATCTACTTTATGTAAGATAATATTCTTATTTATAAACTGGATCGCTTTATGCAGAAAGGGCCTAAGTACATTTTTTTTACTAAATTTATATTTTTGTTAGCATTTTTTCCCTCCTTGAATATTGCTCATAGATTTCACTTATACTCACTAAGGGAAGCAGAAGCATAGAACAAGAGGAGACAAAATCTCAATTTCGTAAAAATAGAATGTAGGCTACCATACGTACCGAGACTCTGTCTGCATAATATCAACATTCGCTTGAGAGATTGAAAAACAACTGTTGTAAGCAGTTCTCGGAAAACGCTAATTTCTCAAACTCGACATGGAATCGTAAACAATAAAACAAACTTCTATGGTATTTAGAGCTTAAACTTGTTTATATGCACGGTACTTTAATGCTTGTGATAAATGTGTAACTTTTGTCAGTAAAGTTCAATCTGAACAAGTAATTATATAAATGTAAATGCATTATGATTATAATTATATGTTTGCGTATCCCGTGTCGGAGGTGTTTATGCTCTAGTAATCTGCTCAGGAGATTACGAAACCTGAGAGTAAAATAATTAATTCGCAAAACTTGCCTTGCAGGAAATGCGTATTCTTGGCCATGTCTGGGATATTGTTCATAAAACAGTACTACTGTTTCTCTAACCATGAGTTTTACTAACATATTAGAGAATAGCACCCAACCTGCCTCTCCATATGTGATCCCACTACAGGCCTCAGGAGGCCCTTGGGGCAGTAGGAGGTTAAGGCTCCCACTTTTTCTTGACAGTCGGCACTTGATGTCAGCCGGGTTGTCAGCCCTGCGTGACGGCCGCCTCTACCCCAGAACAAGCGTCTGGTACTCATTTCCGTTAGAGGCTGAGTCGACCCCAGGGCCATAGTGCCGCCAGAAGGTTTTGGGTCAGTTTAAAAATCCTGACCCCACCGGGACTCGAACCCTCGACCTTCCGGCTTGTAGCACAGTACCTTAACCACTACGCTACGGCGTGCCCCAAAGTAAAGTGATCCCACAACAGGCCCCGAGGCCCTTGGGGTAGTAGGAGGTTAAGGCTCCCACTTTTTCTAGACAATCGGCACTGTATGTCAGCCGGGTTGTCAGCCCTGCGTGACGGCCGCATTTACCTCCAGAACAAGCGTATGGTACTCATTTCCGTTAGAGGCTGAGTCGACCCCAGGGCCATAGTGCCGCCAGAAGGTTTTGGGTCAGTTTAAAAATCCTGACCCCACCGGGACTTGAACCCTCGACCCTCCGGCTTGTAGCTGAGTGCCTTAACCACTACGCTACGGCGTGCCCCAAGCCTCTCCATATAGGAATTGTTATTGGTAGCTTAATAACTTTTTAAAATTTCTTTCTTTGTCGTTTGCACTGTTTTTCCTTTTTGTTTAACTTTGTCTACCTTTTTATCTTATTCACACATGCAAACACAAGGCAGGACACACACCCAGACCCAAGGTGGAGATTTAAAATCCCCTACCCCGCCGGGAATCGAACCCGGGTCGCCGGAATGGAAGGTAGGGACTCTACCGACTACGCCACGGCGACGGACTATATATAATTCTGCCCGAAGGCAGGTCCTTCATTGCAATCATAGCATTTTCATGCAATGCTTGCAGCTTTACTAGGGAATTGTGTAGGTGTGGTAGCTTCCCGTTGCTTTCCACACTGGTGAAGGATGATGGTGATGATGATAATGATAAGGATGATGATGGTGGTGATGGCCATATGATTTCGGGGACCGTTTGGGCCTTAAAGTTTTCCTGACATTTGTCTTACAGGTGAGGAAAACCCCCGATAAAAACCTCACCCAGAAAAACTGCCCCGACCGGGGATCGAACCCGGGCCCGCTGCGTGACAAGGCAGCACGCTACCTCGAGACCACAGCGGTGGACGACTATATATATATATATATATATATATATATATTTTATAGGTATATATATATATATATATTTCCCCCCCCTCTTTTCGTTTACACTGTTTTCCTTCTTGGTTTACCTTTTTGTTAACTTTCTGTTATTCTCACACATAGACACAAGGACAAGACACACACCCAGGCCCAAGGTGGAGATTAAAAATTCCATACCCCACCGGGAATCGAACCCGGGTCGCCGAAGTGGAAGGTAGGGACTCTACCGACTACGCCACTTCGACGGACTACTTTAACTTATTGAGGATATTGTGGGTGTTACACTTTAATAATTGCCCATGGCCTATGTTCTTCTGGCTAATTTTGCTTAGCAAATAACCGCTGGGGTCCCGAGATCGAGTCTCAGTCAGTCCATGAGTGTTTCGTGGTGGACGAAACTGAGCTTGGGCAGGTTTTTGTCGGAGTTTTATCCCGTTTTCCCCTGCCACAATTTCATCCCACCATTTCTCCATACTCATTTCATCCATTTCGTTCATATGATCCTATGATGGTGCGTCAGGCGTGGTCGGCTGGCACCCTTGTCATTCACAGACCTCTATATAAGGGGCTTCATCTCATCTAATCCTCAACCCGACTCTGAGTTGGACACGAATTGAGTATATTACTTTATTATAGGTCCCAACCACCGGATCGCAAACTGGATTGGCATGTGATATATGACAATCCTCGAAAGCTGTAATTAATTATCTAACTGTTCTATTACACTGAGCAACAAAATTATTTTTTGTCTCAGAAAGAAAAATATGTGATTCTGATAGTATTTTTATTCCTGAGTTCAAATATGATATCGGGTTCTCTCCATCACGCAAGGTTTTCGAGAGACAGGAATTTAAAATTTCAAACACTTTAATATTTTCTACGTTCGTAACTACACAGCATTCGAACATTCGGACTCGCCTAGAAAGTAAGAAATGACGATTTTTTGCTATATTTCGCCTGTGGAGCATCCCTCTTGATGGTCCAACAATAATCGGTCAGCATATTAGGATTCCTTTTGCCTTGATATCTCTTTTCCATAGCTGAAACCATTTGAGTTAGCTCATTTGGTTTTATTTTACAATGGACAAATGGACGAAAAAAGTTGATTAAAAAATAATTATTTAAATCCATTAATTGAAATTGAAATAAAAAAACTTTGGGCGATGGAGAAATTCCGAATACATATTTGAAAACACAATAAAAAATCTGCATTAAGTACAACTATTGGTACTCATGAGATAAAAATCATGTTGACCAGTGTTATTTTTAGGAAGTTTGAGTTAATGATTATAAATTATAATATTAAAATTTCAGATTATTGATAATTCCATTCCATTAGCGCAGTTTAACCTCTCACCTTATAAATACTGTTACGTGTCATACACTACCCGGGCCCTACGGTGACAGGATAGATTATTGATAATAAATATCTAAATAAATAGCCGGAACAGTAAGTTATGAGGTTATTTCCTTATTAAAAATTACAAAAATATAATAAAATGAATGGGTAATACGAAGACATTTTGGTAAACAGATGAGGACAGAGACAAAACTAAGATTACATAACATCACATCAAAAGCTGCCCTAAAATATGGAAGTGAAATTTGGATTTTAAATAAAAGAAACTCTCATAAACTTCAAGTAAGCCAAATGAGCTTCTTACGATCATTGTTAGGAGTTAATAGACTGGATCACCAAAGGAACACTACTATCAGAGGAAAACTTGGAGTAACAAGTTTAAATGAAGATATACAAAGATACCAACAAGAATGGAAAAATCATCTGAGAAGAATGGCAAGAAATAGACTTCCAAAATTGGCATTCCAATATACCCCAACTGGACATAGGGACCAAGGAAGACCAAAACATCGGTAGAAAGATCAAGACCATCTTCGCAGGTTTACCGTACAGGCCACATGGCCTAAAACGAATTTGTTCATGATGATGATGATGAAAAAATGTTGTGGTTATACATATTAATTAATTAGTTAAATTTATAGAAGATGGAAGAAAAAAGAAAAATGGAAAAATAGCAATACAGCAGAAGGCACTATAGGAAACTAAACAACA
Organism: Diploptera punctata; assembly: GCA_030220185.1. Classification (NCBI taxonomy): domain Eukaryota; kingdom Metazoa; phylum Arthropoda; class Insecta; order Blattodea; family Blaberidae; genus Diploptera; species Diploptera punctata. The sequence goes on from JASPKZ010000793.1 coordinate 1,537,651, forward strand.
AACTGAGAAGAGAAACTGACAAGGCAAAGGAAGAATGGATGAAACAGAAATGTGAAGAACTAGAGAATCTGGAGAGGGAAGTAAAATATGATTTGATGTACCAGGAAGTTAAATGCTTGGACTATGGAAAGAGGAGAGGAAAACTATGTGGCTGATTGAGGACGAAAATAATGAAGAAATAACAGACAAACAGGGAATTATGAATACATGGGTGAAATATGTAGAAGAGCTTGTATGTGACAAGAAAATGAAGAAGACATATCAGAAGATGAAAAAGGATTTTCAATTCTGAAGAAAGAAGTTGAAGTAGCAATAATTAACCCCTCAGTGTGAGAGCATTTAAATATATATTCTATGTTAAAGGAAATTTTAATATCTCCTCTATGAGATGGCAGGGATGTTGGTAGACCGAAGAAGAGATGAATCCAACTTTTGAATGAGAATCTATGAGACCGGAACAAGCCACATGGGCTTAATCCGTGATGATGATGAAGAATCATAATAAAACAAATGTGGTGCATGTCGAACATGCTCGATCAGCACTCCGCAGAGAAGTAGTGTTTATTTTTTGCGGGCACTGCACGTCATCCCATGCTGATGGGTTAAGGAAATGAAAAATGGGAAAGCAACAGGGGTAGATGGAATCCCCATTGAATTGGTTAAAGGAAAGAAGGAAATTCTGCGTTTATGCAACAAGATATATAAAGAAGTTGAATGACCCAAAGAATTGATTGTGACAGTGTTAATATCATCATCATATAGTACATTCACGAATTTAAGCATTTTGTTGACCTGTTTCGGCCTCAAGAGAAACACCATCCAAAAGTCTTTTGAGTGGACGTCCTGGTCTTCTTCTTCCTGCAGGTTGATATCTTAACATTTGTTTGGGTATCCTGTGATCTTCCATCCGATGGACATGTTGCATCCATCTTGACTTATAATCAGAAATTTTGTTTTCTAAAGGTTCCATGTGTAATTCTTCTAAGATGTTTTAATTTTTTTTGTGATCTAGTAGTGTGTATCCTGCAGTCCTCCGAAGGTATCTCATTTCAGCAGATCTAAGTCTCTGTACATCCTTCTGTTTCAACGTCCATATTTCACTACCATATCAATATCAATACCAAAGAAAAATAATGCAAAGAAATGTAAGGAGTTCAGGACCTCCAGAAGGAGACATGTTCCATGGTGTTATCAGATTTAATATAAATTCTACAATCTGACTCAATGGTATATCTGTAAATTGGAAGCGCAGCGTAATCAATGTCAGGTACTGTAAATGACATCTTCGCTGTTTTTTCCTCTGTAATTGAAGCAACACATTAACCTACAGCATCTATTGTTGAGACTCACGTTAGATAATGACCAGGTGCATGCAAGTCAGGTTCCGTTATTTGTGATCTGACAAGAGAGCGGAACCTTCACACTCTGGCACACGTGTTCCATGTCAAGAAAAAAGTGAAAATTATGCTACAAAGGAAGTGTGGTTTCTTGCAATAACTGTATTTATTCTTATGATACACAAAGAAAGCTATCAAATTTATACTGTCAATCAAATTTGTCTTCATTAAATGGCATATAATATACACTTTCATTTGTCATTCTGATATAGTAGTAGGGATAACTATATATGTTGATAAGGAGAAAGTTGTAATTTTAATATTTAGATTTGATACTTATTTCTTTTGATTTCATTATTATAGATAAATAGATCCGGTTGATTAATGTCTTTGACATCGTCCTATTCCTAATAGCCAATTTTGTCGGTCCATCCAATCTCCTGGTTGTAGATATTTCTCTTTCATGTATAAGTATATCCTCTGACTCCAGGAGGTTTTAGTTCTTCCTCTGCCTCATCTTCCCTCAGGATTCCATTTCAAAACACATTTTGGTAGTCAATCCTCTTCCATTCGCTGGACATGTCCATACCATCTTAATTGCGGAGTTTTAATATACTCTAAAATAGTGTCTTCAATCTTCATTTTCTTCCTTATAACTGAGTTCCTAATTTTTTCTCTTCTCGAAATTCTTGCTGCCCTTCGTATAAAATCCATTTCCATTGCCAAAAGATATTTGTTTTTGTTGTTAATGGCCAAAATTCTGCTCCATAAGTAATGATGCTTTTAACAATTGTATGATATATATTCATTTTATTTTTATTTCTTATATTTTTATCCCACAATATTCCATTGAGGCAAGCAATTGCAAATTTTCCTTTATTGTTTATATTTCTTATTTCCTCTTTATAACTTCCATTTTTATTTATTTCAATTCCTCACTACAAGTTTTTATTGTTTCTCCAGTCTCCAAAATTAAATTTTGTTCAGTTTCACCAATTGATAAATATTGTTTTCTTCATGTTCAAAATTAATCCATATTTATCATAAATTGCATTATTATTGATGACTGATGGGTATAAAAAAGAAGTCCATTTACTAGATGGGAAGATTAATTAAATCCCACTTGATGTGAAAATATGTCAAAAGGCCTAATTTCATGAAGTAGAATAAGAAGAAGAAAAAAGAAGTGAATGTGAATGCAAGCAAATAAAATAACAAGGAACATTCCTGTTGTATAATAATTCCTTTGTCACTGATTGGGCTTGAAGTTAACCAATTTGAATTTTGTCTGAAGACAAATTGGTAAACATTTTTTTTGTGGGATATTTTCATAACCCCTACAATAAATGTATTTTTACCTTGGCATTGAGTTATGGGTCTTGTACTTGTTCAAGTTCCATGGGGAAAGATATATCCTCATGGAATTTCAGCCATTGTATGGAACTGGTGCCTACCTAGCATTGTGAGAAATTGGGTAGGTACGATAAAAAACAACTCGAAGATGAGGAAATCAGCCATAATGACTGAAAGACCCAACATACTGACAATATGTAATTCCTGTTCTGGCTAGTTGATTATCCATCTCTGATTGATATATACTCGTATGTGGTTGTGAGACCAGAAGCCAGGTATGTTGTGCAATTTTGAGTTTATGAATGGCTTGATTCACATATACTTTTTTATGTATTCTGAATCTTCCATTCCTTGTATGAAGTATTTACCTTGTCCTATGTAGCTGAACATGCTGATGGAGTTATATGACAGATGCGAGAATTATGGGATGAAGATAAATATAAATAAGACAAAGGTCATGATTATAGGAAGGAAACTTAGGAAGATAAACATGAGGATGAAAGATGAGGTCATTGAGCAAGTGGAGAGCTTCAAATACTTGGGTTCTACTATCAGTAGTAACATGAACTGTGGTCAAGAAGTAAAGCAGAGGATAGCAATGGCAAAAGAAGCTTTTAGCAAGAAGAGAAGCATTTTCTGCGGACCTTTGGCAAAAGAATTGTGGAAGAGGCTAGTGAAGTGCTTTGTGTGGAGTGTAGCATTGTATAGTGCACAGACTTGGAATTATGATGGAATGAGGAAAATTGACTAGAAAACGTGAGATGTGGATATGGAGAAGGATGGAACATATAAAATGGACAGACAAAATAAAAAAAATGAAGATGTACTAGACAGTGTGGGTGAAGGAAGAACAGTGCTGGAACTCATAAAGAAGAGGAAGAGAAATTGGACTGGCCACTGGTTAAGAAGAAACTGCCTGCTGACAGATGCCCTAGAAGGAATTAGTCAACGGAAAGAAAGTTAGAGGCAGAAAAAGACATTGGATGATCGACAATATTAAAGTAAATGGTTTTTATGCAGATACGAAAAGGAAAGCTGAATTAAGGAAAGAATGCAGAATGCTGAGTTTGCAGTGGAAAACCTGCTCTTTGGCAGAACACTATGTAGATGTATGTAAGCCAATGGTTATAGCCTACTGCTCATATAATATTCTGTGTACTTATGATTCATAGATTTCATTCCCTCTTCTGGGAGATACTACACAAATCTGATAATAAGATAAGCTTATGCTGATAGATAAATAAATAAATAAACAACATAATCTGTGAAGCTTTAAAACTATTGGAAAGTCTGTTATTAAGATTCAACCAAGTCTATAACTGGGAATTTCCAAAGAAAAATATTTTTTATTCAATGCCACCACATTGTTGTTTCGACATTCTGGTATTTTCTCCTGGTATGGCGTTATTGTAACCCATTTCTGAGGTTGGGGTGCCAGGAAGGCAGAGTTATGCTGCCCCAATGATAGTGATGATGGTAATGATGCACCAGGAGAGCCCTTAACCTTAACTTAATGAATATGTTAATGATGACTATTTAACTCATGCCCCAAATGGGAGTCAATGACCAATCACGTTTCAATGATTTCTGTTTTACAGCCAATCACAGTCGTGTTTCACCAAATATTTATCAATGTTAAATTTACCATATTAAAGAAAGCTCCTCCTTTTTAATATTCTGAACAGGTCTGACCATTATTTTGCAGTAACTGACTCTGTAAGAAATACGGCTACCAGATTGTATATATAGTGCATGGATGTCAACACATAGCGCTTGCAGGAGTTAATATAAAAACATTTGTAGCAATTGATTATACCATCAAAAAAAGAAACCACAGTTTGCATTTGTTTTTTTTTCCCAGGTAATAATCCAGAAAAATATAATTGTCATATTTACATCATACGACATCAGAAACAAATTAATATACAGTTTGATGTGTTTCATTTTTTCTCCACTAGAGAGCATTCTTACAATATTGCATTCCTTTGGCAATAAATAGTATGATCTGGTTGCAGTGATAAACAAAAGAAGCAGATGAAGCGTAACAATCGTTTCTCATTTGTTTTCAAACATCGCCATTTACATTAAATATATAAATATTTAAAAATATCTGTAGTTAAATAATGATTTGTGAGTAAAGAGCTTAATTTTATTCGTTAAATAGTCCTAACAAATGCCACTCTTGATTTCCAAATTCTCTAGACAAATTCACTCCTCACTTCGTGAGTCGTGAATTTATCGATAATTTTGAAATCACTCGTGGCATTACTTATGATAATGATGGCCAGATGAAGTTTGGGGATCATTTAGGCATTAAAGTGTCCTGACATTTGTCTTACAGGTGAGGAAAAACTCCAAAAAAAAACATCAACTGTCCTGACCAGGGATCAACCCAGGCCCGCTGTATGACAAAGCAGCATTTCATCTCGAGTCCACAGTGCTGGACTAATGTAGAACAATTCCATTAAATACAAATTCTACCCATGTTCTAAAATTCTACTTTTACTGTAAAAGTAAAGATACAACAATAACAAAAATTATTTCTGTGAAAAAAGTAACAAGTAAGAAGAAAAAGTCTTATAAAAAAGGATGAGAAATACTTGCAAGTCATGAACTTGGTAATTAATGTTTCAGAAGTATGTTGTATGTATGTGAATGTTGGGAACAATGCTTGTGTTAAGAAGAGCACTCACATCATTCTAAGGAACTCCTTTCGAGGTCAAAAACTTAAAGATCTGAAATAAAAACCTTGAGGAATCTTTTAATGATCATTAAAATAAAAGCCATGAGCGAAGTATAATTGGTACTCCATACATTGTAACATTTTGGTTGCATTGTTCCATCTTGTGATAGTTGAAGCAGCATTTTTTTTTTAATCTGACTTTTCATTACATAAGCGTTGTTTTATAAAATTGTAATTATTTAATTTAATAATATCTAATTTTAAGAATAAAAATAAATATTCATGTTGTCTATGTTAAAATACAATAGGAAGTAACATTAAGAGGTTTGTTTAATAATTAATACATTTTGTCTGTTCATTCTTACCTCTTAGACTCTGTAATCACTGACAATGGGGCTAAGGAGCTCTGAAACATATGTTCAACAAAAACAACTCTAAGAGGTAAGAATGAAGAGACAATAGTTTTAATTATTCATGTTGTCTCAGAAAGAAAAATATGTGATTCTGATAGTATTTTTTCTCCTGAATTCAAATATGATATCGGTTTTTCTCCATCATGCAAGGTTTCCAAGAGACAGGCATTTATAATTTCAAACACTTAATATTTTCTACATTCATTACTACACAATATTTGAATATTCAGACTCACCTAGAAAGTAAGAAATGACAATTTTCTGCTTATTTTGCCTGTGGAGCATCCCTCTTGATGGTCCAACAATAATCGGCCAGCATATTAGAATTCCATTTGCCTTGATATCTCTTTTTCATAGCTGAAATCTCCTGATGAAAGTGTTCCCCGTTTTATTTTACAATGGACAAATGGACAAAAAAACATTTATAAAAAAAATAATTATTTAAATCCATTAATTGAAATTGAAATAAAAAAACTGTGGCTGATCGAGAAATTCTGAATACATATTTGAAAACACAATAAAAAACTGCATTAAGTACAACTATTTGGTACTCATGAGACAAAAATCATGTTGACCAATGTAATAATACATTTTGGCTATTCCTATTGATCTCAATTTTTTAAATCTTTCAGATTCTGTCTTTCCAGCAATGATATTCTGCATGGAATAATGCATACAATTTTATCATCTAATTATTAAGAAAAAATTAATTAATTAATTTCAGTGAGTTACATTGATCGAGGAGCTGGATAACCATTGAGAGGTTTCAATTCTCTATGGTATTTGGGTGGTCATATAATCATGATAGTATTTATCTACTTTCTAACTTTCAAACCTTTATCTTGAAAAGTAATGAGTTAAAATTAATGAATGAGTTGGAGAAAATGATTTTAATATCTCATAAAGTTACATGTTTTCATGATATCGGTTTCAAAAGTTTAATATTGCTTCCATCTTCAGTAATGATAAAAAACACATTCTCAACCAATCTTCAGATCCGAATTCAAGAAAAACAGTGGAAAAACACCATACACACTACACCAGATGCACCTCGAAAGGAAGCTGTAGCATATTTTCGACTAAACACAGGACATGATTGTCTTGCAGCTCATCTACATCGGATTGGAATCTACAGAAGTCCTCATTGCCCACTGTGCTCCCCAACCAGATTTGAACCAGCAACCTATAGATTACTGAAATTATATACCACTAGAGTTCACCGCTCTACCAACTGAGCTCTTACAACGATTGACTAAAAAGTCGACAAGTCCGCAACCTATTATACCAATTTTCATTTTTTTGATTTTCTGATGATTCTGGCCAGGATTTTAGAAACAAAATATGAAATTATTGTATTGTCATGGGTCCTTTACAAGTAAACAAAGTTTCAAGTCGATCCAAAAATCGTGAAAATCGTGTTCAAAGACTCCATTACATTGATATAAAGACACTTTTTTTTTATTATCTGATTATCTGACGATTCTGGCCAGGATTTTAGAAACAAATATGAAAATGTATAACTGTAGGCTTTCACGGCCGGGTCTTGATCCTGTTAGGTTCGTCTTCCGGGCATATAGGCCGTGGTCCAGTCGTTCTTCTACTCGACGTTTCGTCTACTGCTGCGGTAGACATCTTCAGGAGATACTGCGTGCTCTCTGTGAACTCCTCAACAGTCGGCTGCAGACTGGCTGTGGTCGTTGGAAACTCCCTCCCTATTTATAGGCACGCCCCTGGTGGAGAGGCGGTTTTCTGCGCGGTCCGTGTTGCGTGCTGTTTTGTCCAGGCTGTCGCTAGCAGAAGTCATAGGCTTCGTTGTCGTATTGGCAGTGCCGGGATCCAGATTTTTGTTTATCTTCATGGTTTCTTCTTTTTGTTAAAGGAATTTTGTGTTTATATATTTCAATGGCTTCTCTGTACAGTCTGGTGTAATAATGTGATGTTTGGGACAATACCTGTGTTTCTTCGAATCTTATATATGTTCTTGGTTGTTCATCCAGTGTTCCGCTACGGCTGATTTTTCCTTTTGTTTTAGTCTGCAATGCCTCTTGTGTTCTTGCAATCTTGTGGTAACCATTCTTTTTGTTGTGCCGATATAAACCTGTCCACAACTGCAAGGGATGCGATATATACCGCAGTACTTAACGGATCTCTTGTATCTTTGGCTGGGCGCAGTATATTGCTGATTTTTTGTGTTGGCTTGTAGGTTGTAGATATGTTATATTTATTTAATATTCGACCAATTCTCTCCGTTATTGTCTTGATATATGGTAGGTACACCTTACCCTTTGCCTCCTCCTTGTTCCCGTTTTCGGATTTGTATTTATTGGGATTTATGGCTCGGCGAAAATCTGTTTTGCTGTATCCATTGGATTGAAAACGCTGCTTGGAGATGATTAATTTCTTCTTGTAGATACTGTGGTTCCGAAATCCTTTGGCTCGTTCCACCAGGGTTTTAATTATTCCGCGTTTTTGTCTGGATGATGGTTGGACCGCTATGTAGGTATCTGTCTGTGTTGAGTCTTTTTCCTGTATACCTTGTGTCCAAGTGTCATGTCTTGGTTTCGAATTACTAAAACATCCAAAAACGGTAGACTGTTGTTCTCTTCTCTTTCCAGGGTGAATTGGATGCTGGGACAAATGCCATTAAATGTTGCCTGAAGTTATCAAGTTCTTCTTCACCATGCTCCCAAATGACGAATGTGTCATCCACATATCTCAGCCAAACTGAAGGTCTTAGTGTAGCATTCTCCAAGGCCTGTTTTTCAAATTGTTCCATGTAAAAATTGGCTATTACGGGGCTTGTCCCAAACATCACATTATTACACCAGACTGTACAGAGAAGCCATTGAAATATATAAACACAAAAATTCCTTTAACAAAAAGAAGAAACCCTGAAGATAAACAAAATCTGGATCCCGGCATGCACAATACGACAACGAAGCCTATGACTTCTGCTAGCGACAGCCTGGACAAAACAGCACGCAACACGGACCGCGCAGAAAACCGCCTCTCCACCAGGGGCGTGCCTATAAATAGGGAGGGAGTTTCCAACGACCAGCCAGTCTGCAGCCGACTGTGAGGAGTTCACAGAGAGCACGCAGATCTCCTGAAGATGTCTACCGCAGCAGTAGACGAAACGTCGAGTAGAAGAACGACTGGACCACGGCCTATATGCCCGGAAGACGAACCTAACAGGGATCAAATATGAAAATATTGTATTGTCATGGATCCTTTATAAGTATACAACATTTCAAGTCGATCCAATGTTTCTAAGTGGGTGAAAATCATGTTCAAAGATTCTGTTACATAGATACAAAGACACTTTTTTTTATTTTCTGATGATTCTGGCCAGGATTTTAGAACATAAATATGAAATTATTGTATTGTCTCAAGTCCTTTACACATATACAAAGTCTCAAGTCGATCCAATGATTTTAAGTGGGTGAAAATCGCATTGAAAGATTCCGTTAGATAGATAGATACATGTCAAGCTAATATAATGTGTGTAAAAAGGGATATTTGTTTAATGCATGAGAAGCAAGTATTTAATGAAAGCAAGATTACAAGGATACATGGAGACAAAACCGGTGTGGGAACTTAGTAATTAATACATCTAATGAGAGGACTGGACCATTGCAAACTGGTTCTTCTTTGTTACAATACACTTCATGCATATCTTCTTTCTTTTGTTAGTTCAGATAATAATAACTGGACATTTACAGTTGTATGCAGAATTATAGTAAGGTTCATTATCTCAAGGGAACTTGGTTCAAATGACTTATGATTTTTATGAACCTTGGGGTATTTAAAGGTAAAATATTAAATTATTAAGTAATCAATTGAGTTGGTATTTACTTGATGAAAATCCATTACTTATTTAATTTAATTAGATTATAGACAATTTAATTAAGAAAATTCATTACAAAAAAGCAATTAACAAACTTTTTCATTTAACCAAGAAAAACATAAAGAAATATGTCATAATGTCATACATAGGCCCACTTTCCAATAAAATATCTAAACACTTTAAAAAGTTGAACATTAATGTGGCATTTAAAACTAATAAAACTTTACAAAATATAATAAAAAACAATAAAAACAAAATAAAAAAGGAAAAATTATCAGGTGTATATAAATTGAAGTGTGGCACATGTGACAATGTCTATATAGGACAAACTGGTAGACCTTTTATCTCTCGGATAAAGGAACACATGAGAGCATATAACAGAAATTTAGATAATTCAAAATATGCTAACCACCTACTCTAATATGATTATTGTTTGGATCCAAATTTTAAAATTTTACATGTTTGTGACAAAGGAAAGAAGTTGGACCTTTTAGAAGCTGTAGAAATAAATAAATTGAAAAGTAGTAATAAACTGTTAAATTCCCAACTAGATTTGAATGAATCGCCTCTGTTAAATTTATAATACAGATTGTAAAAAAAAAAGAAAATTATTGTTGCATAGATACAGTTGTTATGTACTATAATAACACAGTCCACCGCTGTGGTCTTGAGGTAGCATGCTGCCTTGTCACGCAGCAGGCCCGGGTTTGATCCCCGGTCGGAACAGTTTTTCTGGGTGAGGTTTTTATCGGGGTTTTTCCTCACCTGTAAGACAAATGTCAGGAAAACTTTAAGGCCCAAACGGTCCCCAAAATCATATGGCCATCGCAATCATCATCATTCATATTCATCTTAGATTAAGATTAGGATTAGGGACTCTCCTGGCGCACCATTATCATCATCATCATCACCCATCATATCATCGGGGCAACATAACCCTGCCTTCCAGGCGCCCCAACCTCAAAAGTTGGTTACAAGTACGCATGCCAGGAGAGAACACCAGGAATGTCGAAAGACAACCTGGGGCATTTGCAAAAAAAGAAAAAAAAATTTGTTAACATGTCTGAAGAAGGTACAGTGTATCGAAACAGCTGTAACTAAATTATATCTTAATACATATGAAAATCAAGTAAAACTGTAAGTTTTATTTTTATTTAAAGGTAAAGTATTAAATTATTTATCGATCTCTTCTTGTTATCACAATAGCAGATGTCTATGGCACAGCCTTCTGATAAGATTAGATACAGAATTATCGCACATCCCACATATTTCAGTCACATAACTTTTTTTCTATTGTCTATAAAATATAGTGATTCATTCTTTATTTATAAGAAATAACTTAAAACTATTGTAATCAATTGTAAAGGAAATATTTCTACCTCAATTGGGAATCAAACCTCAAACCTTTAGCTTTACACACACATAATCTTCAAACTCATTGTTCTTATATTACCAGGGTTATTATAAATCTAGGACATCGTTTCCCAACCTGTGGTTTGCGAACCCCTGGAGGGTTTGCAAAATATTTCAAGGGATTCGCCTAATCTTTTCCATAATGGCAGGTTTCGAGGTTAGGCCTATTATTGTTTCCTTAATTTATGTGGCATTGTCATAACGATAATAATAATTATTATTATTATTTTAAAATTAAATTAACCCTATAATGTCCCTTGTTACATATGTGTAACATGGGGAATTTATCAAATTATTTCCACAATAAATTAATATTTAGCACGAATGCCTGATTTACAGTTATGTAACAACGTTAGGAATGCATTTCATTTCGCTACAACTAGGTCTAAACGTTATGTAACTTTTAAGCCTTAACTAGAGTAACTTTAGGTTTTAACCGTTAAGGGTTAAGTTAATTTAGGGTTATTAAACCTTTTGCTTGAAATTAAATTTTATGCATGTCTACTGTATGTATATTTTAAAGTCAGTGGTTCGCCCATCTCAGATCTTCGTGGAAGGGGTTCGCAAGTTGAAAAAAAGGTTGGGAACTGCTCATCTAAGAGATTGAGATAGGCAGGTAATTCAGCTCAAATGAATGATAATAGAAATGGTTTCAAAATGTAACAAAGTAATGGAAAAATGCATCTGTAGATGTTATTTAAATTTGTACTAAATTAAACAACAAATGCATGGTTTGTTTTCACTGCAGTCTGACACTTTTAAATTAGTTGGCATCACAAATTGAGTTTATCCAATATAACAAAATAAATATACTTTCCGTAAATCAGCAAAATTGAACCATGAATTCAACTTACTGAGGAAGTCACTTAGTTTATAGAGTTGCTGCATGTTGGAGTATTTCATCTTTTCTCTTGTTTTTTTTTAAATATGGCTTAGCCAAGCTATACCACATATTTCCTATAGTAGTAGTAGTAGTAGTAGTAGTATTCAAATGTTCTGAAGCTCTTGATTTGTCATCATTCTCTATCGTTCGTATTTTTAAATTAAACCAAAAATTAATGCATAATGACGTATTTGCGACAAAAATAAAAAAAATTTAATGAATTGTGGTCGAATTTTGATCGCTGGGCATTCACTAGTTTAAATTAAAATAAAATAAATAACTGGGAGGAAAAAAAAAAAGAACTCAGATCCTATTCTCAGAAAGGTGTCGTAAGTGCACCTGAGAGCTACATGACTCATTGCCTGTGCAGTGCAATATGATATTAGTTTTACACAATGAGTGAATGAAAGAACAGGATGTGCTAAATCTTTTTAATACAAAATATCTAAATCCAAACAACATTAATCTTGACAGATTATTGATCTATATCACACTTCGTACATGCATGTTTTTTATCTAACTTGACATCAATTAGAATGATTCATAAATTTTATCTGACTCAACATCACAGTTGATAAGTTATCAAGTAATCAGAATTTTATCAACAATATTTTTTTCTGATTTAAACATTAATTAATAATAATAATAATAATAATAATAATAATAATAATAATAATAATAATAATAATAATAATAATAATAATAATAATAATAATAATAATCATCATCATCATCATCATCCGGTATCATTGCAGCTGCTGCTGTCTTCTGGAAACCAAACGCCATTCCTGTCTGTCCATCCATTGATCTTCCTCCAATCCTCTGATATTCATATCTGCTTGTACCCCTTCTATCCAAGTTTTCTTCGATCTTCCTCCTTTCCATTGGTATCCATTCCATAACAATTTTAGGCAATCTTTGCTCTGGCATTCTTTTGACATGGCCATACCACTGTAATCTTTTGTTTTCTATAATGTCTATGATGTTTGGCTCCTCTTGTACACCCACAATTTCCCTTATTTCTTTATTTTGTATTCTATCCATTCTAGATTTTCCAGCTGATCTTTTTAAAATATCCATTTGTATACTTAAAATTCTTTTCATTTCCCTGGCAGGAATTTGCCGACTTCAGCACCATATGTTAAAATGCTCTGAATTATAGTTTGACATATTTGTAATTTTCTATTTTTTGAAATATTTTTGCTCCACCAAACAGAGTTTAAAGCGTTTATTGTTTGTTTTGTTTGAGCGATTCTATTTTTAATTTCCGCTGTGTTATCATCTGAATGGTCTAATTTTGTTCCTAAATAAGTGCATTCAATACTAGGTTTTAGTTCTTCTCCATTGTTGAAATTTATATTTTCCATTTCTTAATAATAATAATAATAATAATAATAATAATAATAAATTAATTCATGGGACTAATAAATAAGTTTAATTTGATTAACTTTACATAACTAGTTAATAAGGAAGAAAATATACTGTAGATTATTTAAAAAGAGGTAAAATTGGAAATGATTTGATGAGGAATGTGCTGACATTATAAAGAAAAGAAAGTTGCAATAATTAATTGGTAAATTTAGAACAATTGGGTAACATCAAACAATAAAGGAAAAACCTGGATGAACGAATAGCTTAAGAACATCAAAAATGGGGAAGTGATAAAAATCAGCAGAAGCCACTCATGCTTAGAACATAAAAAATGGGGAAGTGGAAAAATCAGCAGTAGCCACTCATGCTTGGAACATCAAAAATGGGGAAGTGGAAAAATTTCAGAAATGTATAAAATTGAAAGAAAGGCTAGTTTAATAAAACAAATAGAAAAACCAATAGAGCTCATGGTTTGGGAAAACATCCACATTCAAAAAAACAAGAAAGAAAAAATTAATGATTTTGAAATTCTCGGGGAAGTTGAATTGATTTGAAGGTTCATTGGTCCACTGACAGATGTAATAAGAAACAGTGCTTGTGGATGACAGAACATCGGTCGTGGAATTACTGGAGATTAAACTGCTAAATTTTGAAACTGGTCTAATTAGAAGACAGGATATGAGGTGAGATGAAAAGAATATATTTTAAATTTTAAATTATACCTCATAGTGATATTTCCTATAATAGTCTAAACCACTAAGTTTTTAAAGAGGAAATATTTGTGAAAGAAGAAAAATGATCTTGAAATTAATGAAAAAAAAATTGAATCAGTACATTTATGGAAGAGTTGGATGTAGAACCCATATACAAAACTACCAGAACATCTGGAAAGCCCATCTTCAATGAATGCCGTCTCATAGAATTCCAAAAACCATACTTCGCTATTGCCCTCAAGGCAAAAGATTGCTGGGATGTCCAAAAAAGCACTGGATGGAAAATTCCTCTTTGAGACTGTAACAGGCCACATGGCCTAATACTTGGATGGATGATGATGATGATGAATCAGTACATGGATTACCTACCATTGTTCACATTGTTTTATCATTTTAGTTCATAGATTAAATAATACAAATAATTAAATAATAAACAAGCTAATTTTTAATTATTAATGAGTTGGTTATTTTGACTCACCTCATATTTCTTGATTTTTATGCAGACCAGGTTTCGTCGCTTTTGCATGACATTGTCAGTGCATTCCATTGACAATGTCGTGCAAAACCGATGAAACGGGTCTGCATAAAAATTAAAGAAATACGAGGTGAGTCAAAATAACCAACTCATTAATAATTAAAAGAAACCTAAATATATTAAATAAAGCTAATTTTTAATGCCAAGAGCCACCAGAAATATATATATTTTACTGCTATAAAGTAAATATTCTCTTTAAAAATTTGCTTAACTGTTATGTTAGCCACTAGATGTCAGTCAGAACAAATTTCCGTTACCTCTTGTGTGAATTGAAAATACTACATATATAAGAAAAATGTATGTTTGAATTGGAATACTTGGGTAGCTCAGGTCGTTAGATCGCTAAACGTACAGAGTTTAGAGACTTGGGTTCAAATTCCGACTCAAGCATTCATTTTTCTTTTCATATCATATTTGCCTTCATTGCCAAATGTCAGAAATATAGTTATAACATCTAAATATACAAGCGTTACTGCTATAAAGTAAATATTCTCTTTAAAAATTTGCTTAACTGTTATGTTAGCCACTACATGTGAGTCGGAACAAATTTCCACTACCTCTTGTGTGAATTGAGAATACTACATATATAAGAAAAATGTATGTTTGAATTGGAATACTTGGGTAGCTAGGTCGTTAGAGCGCTAAATATACAGAGGTTAGAGACTAAGGTTCAAATCCTGACTCAAGCATTCATTTTTCTTTTCATATCATAATTTAAAACACAACTACAAAGAAAATATTAAAATTTAGTAAACCCAAAATTGAAAAACAAGTATCATTAATTCAATTAATAAAATGAGTCGTATCTCACCTCATACTTCGTGTTCTTCAAGCATGGGGACTGCAGTTTTCAAGAGGAATTCCTCCCATCCAATAACTAATATATGAATATCATTCATTCGTTCATTGTTTTTGGAATCAAAGGCAAATTTACAATATTTATGTATTTTTGTGATCCGTCTCCAACTTCAAAACAATTAATAAAACTTAGTTTTTACTTTTGAGTTTACAAATTTTAAGAATTTTTGTAGTAGAGTTTGTTTTTTAAATACTCTATATCAAAATTGGATCTATAGCAGAAAATATTGTTTTTAGGCTAACAATTTTTATTAGATATATGACATCAGTGTCACATTGTCAGTTTTAAAAGTTGTGGAGGAGGCTTCATTCAACTAGTGAAAACAATTGAAGTAAACCAGATTACAAAACAAAGGCCTTGCTATTATTATTAGGATATGTCTCATGTTTACATATTTGCTTTCACTGGCCTTTTCATTTTGTGACGAATCAATGGATCTCTGCTAAGTAACATGATATTTAATTGGTGCAGTCAAATAGAATTAAGTAAATAAGTGAAAATGCCATGAGCAGCGAAGCTTGAAAACTTTCTATGTTGAAAACTCTTCCATGTTTACAAGTTTGTTCAAATCACAAATATAGTTTTACAGTATTACAACATTGCTTTTTAGATTAATTATATGTGTGGTTACGTTTCAAAATATATCATCAAATGCTATGTAATATTGTGCAAGAAATAACTAACATATATTTTTTAACTGTCATCTCAAGCTTGAACATAAAGAAATTAATAGAATTTTGTAGGTACACATTAACATTTCCAGCCCATCCATAGTAATTCTGCCCGATGGGCTAGGTCTGTTCACTGCACTGTCAGAGCATTCTCATGCTATGATGTGCAGCTTGACTAGGTGTAGTTGTAGGTGTGGTAGCTTCCCGTTGCTTTCCACACTGGTGAAGGATGATGATGATAATGATGATGGCCATATGATTTCGGGGACCGTTTGGGCCTTAAAGTTTTCCTGACATTTGTCTTACAGGTGAGGAAAAACCCCGATGAAAACCTCACCCAGAAAAACTGCTCCGACTGGGGATCGAACCCGGGCCCGCTGCATGACAAGGCAGCACGCTACCTCGAGACCACAGCGGTGGACACATTAACATATAATTGTATGGATAGCAGAAATATAACTCCAAAAATATAATTTTTCATTAGTGATAAAAAAAAATTTGAAGTGATTTAAAACCAGTTTTCCATTTAAATGCTTCACCTTAAAATCCCATTTACCTGAAATCTGCTTTATTTATACCCTGCTACCAGCTACTAAACAGGAAGCTATATTGAAGGAGATAAGAGAAAAGAAATACCGGACAATTTTTACACAACAGATGCAGTGATGAATCAAAACTGGATATACACAGTGCAGTAACAAGACTCGCAGTGCATGGATATCATCACAAACTCTGCAGAATTTCAAACTATCATGATCCGTGTGTAAGCTCTGTGATAGATTGTGTGCAGGATACCATTTGAATGGTGAAATTAAATTTTTCTTACCTCTCCTCATATAAATCTTCTAAGTAGATCGTGATTTATATGAGGAGATATAAGAAACATTTAATTTCACCATAAATTAAACCTCATAGCGATTAATTCCTATAAAAGTTAAATACCATTTGAATGTCTGTTTAAAGAGAACTGAATTGTTGCTGGTATACAACAGAGACCAAATCTAATGCACATTTGTGCACACTTATTCCTCATCATCATCATAGTACATTCACGAATTTAGGCCATTTGTTGACCTGTTTCGGCCTCAAGAGAAACACCATCCAAAAGTCTTTTTCAGTGGACGTCCTGGTCTTCTTCTTCCTGCAGGTTGATATCTTAACATTTGTTTGGGTATTCTGTGATCTTCCATTCGATGAACATGTTGCATCCATCTTGATTTATAATCAGAAATTTTGTTTTCTAAAGGTTCCATGTGTAATTCCTATTATTATTAATTTGTGCATATATTTGTAACCTGATGCTTTCTTAACCATTTAAGTAATGAAACAAAGATTTTATCTGAAAATCATACTTCACTTATAATATTAGAATCAGTCTATTTGTAATGTTAATCCACATTCTATTGGGAAAATAACTTACTTACTTACTTACTCACTGGCACTATCGAACCCGTAGGTTCATGGCCGCACGGACATAAGCTCTCCATACATCCCTATCCTGAGCTAATGCTTTCCAATCATTCCCTGTATAATCTACTTCCCTCAAATCATAGTTAATGTTGTTCTCCCACCTCATTCTTGGTCTACCAACTGGGCGTTTTCCTTCTGGCTTTCCTACAAGAAGTTTCCATGCACGTCTTTCATTCCCCATACGCGCAACATGTCCTGCCCATCGCAGTCTACGGGACTTAACTGTTCTTATTATATCTCGCTTCCTATAAAGACCATGTAGTTCATTGTTATGTAGTCTTCTCTCCATTCACCTGTCTGTTCATCTCTCTTTGGTCCAAACATTTTCCTAAGAACTTTATTCTCAAATACTCTTAATCTCCTTTCCTCCCTTAAAGTAAGAGTCCATGTTTCACACCCATATAATATAACTGGTAGAATAATAGTTTTATATATTTTCAGCTTAACGCTTTTTGAAAGGAGTTGGGACATCAAAAGTCTCTGCAATGCATAATAGCATGCATTTCCAGAATTGAGCCTATGTTTAATTTCTTTGTGCATCTCATTCCTATTTGTGATTATTGTTCCTAGGTATTTGAATTCAGCCAATTCCTCAAAATTTCCCTCATTTGTCATTAGCTGTCCATTTCCATTATATAATGTATTTCTACGTGTGACCATATATTTAGTTTTACTGATATTTACTTGCAGTCCTAATTTCTTAGTGTTACTCAATAGTGTGTGCGTGTTGGCCTTTAGTATCTCCTCGCTATCGGCCAGTAGTACTACATCATCAGCATAAACTAACAGCTTATTAATACCATTCAGTTGTAAGCCTTCCTCATTCTCTAAAGATTTAATGGCATGCTCTAGTACAAAATTAAATAGTAGAGGAGATAGTGCATCTCCTTGCTTCAACCCATTCTGGATTTCAAAAGTGTCTGAAAACTGTTTGCCTACACGCACCCTACTCTTTGAGCCATTTAGACACATTTCGTATAAGTCTAACTAACTTTTTAGGAATTCCGAACTCCAGCAGGATACTATATAACTTCTCCCTCTTAATTGAATCATATGCTTTTTTGAAGTCTACATATAGTTGATGTACAGTACCATTATATTCCCATTTCTTTTCTAAAATCTGTCTTATACTAAAAACCTGATCTGTTGTAGACCTGTTTCTTCTAAATGCACATTGATGATCTCCTAGAATGTCATCAATATAGGGAGTAAGTCTGCTTACTAATATATTTGTTAGAATTTTGTACGAAGTTGAAAGTAATGAGATGCCCCTATAGTTGTTGCAATCAGTTTTATCTCCTTTCTTATAAATTGGTACGATAATTGATTCCTTCCATTCATCTGGAAGAGCTTCTTTTTCCCAAATCATACTAAGCAACCAGCGTATCTTGTCCATCAAATTAAATATAATTAAACTTTCCATGAACATGGACTTTATTGAATCCACAATAGGTGGAATAACATTAAGCAACAAGATTTTTCAATATTTGTATAAAATTCTAAGAAATGCTTGAAAGAATTAACTGAAGTTATTATATTTGTACGAAGTTAACAATAAACCTCCTATATAATATGTATTTTTTAAAATATTTTTCACTGAGAGTGATTAATAATCATAATTACAAAGAAATAAACGTTATCTCAGTCAAAACATAAATTTATTAAGTCGACGTTTCAATCTCCTTATGTGAGATCATTTTCAAGACATGATTGTTTATAAATTTATGATACATGTAATCTCCTTATGTGAGATCATTTTCAAGACATGATTGTTTATAAATTTATGATACATGTATCATAAATCCGGGACGGGAGAAGAACAAGAGGAAGACCAGCCAAGAGATGGATAGACAGTGAATGCACATCCAGTATGTCTTCCTCCGAGGAGTGATTTTGGAAATAAACAGGATGAAAATCCTACAAATTAAGTTTAAGAAGAAGAAGAAGAAGTATCATAAATTTATAAACAACCATGTCTTGAAAATGATCTCACATAAGGAGATTGAAACGTCGACTTAATAAATATATGTTTTGACTGAGATAATGTTTATTTCTCGGTAATTATTATTAATAAACCTCCTACTCTTCCTGGTCTGAATCTCTTTCCTCCATATCATTAGTCATCAAAACTTGATAGAGCTTAGGGAAAACTGACTTTTTAAGTATCAGAAGCAAAAGGATTTTTTTCCCTTAGAAATGGCAAGTCTATCAGAATAGCACTTTTTTTTTTCCTTCCATGGTCTGTATTTAGGTTACATTAAGGTGTAAGGACTCTCCTGATGCTTCATCATTATTCATCATCATATCATTGGGGTAACGTAACTCTGCCTTCCAGGCACCCTACTTAAGAATTGCGTTACAGGAGAGAATACCAGAAATGTTATAAAGACAAACCTGGTGGCATTAAAAAAAAGCACATCTTTGCAGTGAATTTTTTCAAAGTATCACTTTTACAAGTGCATTGGAAGAAACTTACTGATTTGAACATTTCAATCTTATTTTCTAATTCGCTATGCTATAATGTGGGTATGGAAAAGCCATTGTTGTTCATTCCGTTTTTTTTTTTTTGTGAAACAAGAACTGCTTTAAATAATGATTTAAAATCAATAAATACTTATGACTAAGTTCTTCCAGTTTAAACTTCTATTTTTCTTGCCCTCTGTACGTAGGTGGATAAATTTAAGGGATTGTAACATCAAACTTCCTTTTCTGCTTCTCTGTAAGACAATGATAAATGTCCACTTACATTTGACTATATCCACTGAATAAAAATTTGTGGTCAATATTTTATGTTGCGTAACAGTAAGAAACATTGATGTGATGTGTGAATTCCAATTTTCCCCTCTTCAACTATCTGACCATTCATTAAACACTATCTGGAAGAGAGATGATCTTTGAACTTTATAGGAAGTAATACTTTGAGGTACAATTACTACAAATTTTAGCTGATGATAACGTCCCACAACAATATATTACTAATATATTCAACATCTATAAAGGTAATGAAATCTCTGTTAAACAAGATGGCAAATTATCTTCTTGGGAAAAGATCAACACTGGAGTAAGACAGGGATGTGGACTTTCACCGGTGCTTTTCATTATATACATGAATAAATTAATAAATGAATGGAGGAAAACACAACGAGGATATATACCCATCAATAGGAACCTCAAACTCGATGCTATTCTTTTTGCAGACGATTTAGCTCTTCTGGCACTTTCCGAAAATGATTTGCAACGATCAATTTATAATTTACAAAAATAGGTGCCAAATTTAATATGGAAATATCAATTAACAAAACTAAAATTATGGCATTTCATGGGAAGGACCCCATACAAAGTAAAATCTGTCTCCAGAATAAAATTTTAGAGAGATCTAATCAATTTAAATATCTTGGATATTATCTCTCTATCTGGGATGAAAAGGATATCCCTGAAAAAGTTACTAGTTATAATAAAAGTTTAGGAATTATTAATCAAGTTATGAAACCATCCCTTGTACAAAAAAACACCAGATTACGTTTATATAACACTTTGGCTAGACCAGTGTTGACCTATGGTAGTGAAGCATGGACACTAAAAAAAAACATGAAAGCAGAATAACGGCTTGTGAAATGAGATTCATGCGCAGAACAGCGGGTTACACCAGATGGGATTGGAAAAGGAACACCGATATCTTAAAAGAATTGAAGACTATGCCAATTTTGGAATATATTAAACAGTACCATCTAAATTGGAAACACCATCTTGAAAGAATGAGTTCAAATCGGATCCCCAAAGCTGTTTATAATTATATACCAAGAGGACGAAGATCACTGGGCCGTCCTATGAAACGCTGGAGGGAAAATTTTCTATAGGATCGTAACAGGCCTTGGCCTAATACTTGGAAGGAAGAAGAAGAAGAAGATACTTTGAGGTACATTTTAAATTTAAAATAAATTCTTTATCAGCTCACCTCATATACAGTCTTCTATTTAGACTGATTTTGGAACAAAATTTGTTCCATCTTCATTATTTACACGATTGTTGTTCTGTCATAATGAACTACAGCTTCTTCCTTCATCTGTTGGTAGACTGATGAATCTCCGAATCAAATCACTTTCCCCAGGAATTTCAAAACTAATTAATTTCTCCTTGTTTTCTTGAATGTGTATCTTTTCCCAAACTGTGAGCTGTTTAGGATTTTTGTTTATTTTATTAATTTAGCATCAAATTGAAAAAAAGACTAAATTAATAAATATATGACATGAGATGTAAATAGAAAAGAAAAGACATAAAGACAAGAACAAAGATTGGATGCAACTGAGATGAGATTTTTAAGAAATATAGCAGGATATACTATGCTCGATAAGAAAATAAATTAAGATATAAGAAAAGAACTAAATATTTTCAAACTTACAGACCAAATAATTAAATATAGGAACGACTGGAAAGAACATATTGATAGAATGCCAGAAAGAAGATTTCCAAAATTATTGCTAAATTATAAACTGTATGGAAAGAGAAATGTTGGATGCCCATACAGAGGATGGACTGAACAATTTTAACAATTCTAGCTTTCATGAAACTGGAACAAGCCAACAGGCTTAATTCCTGGATCATGATTATGATGATATTTATTTAATTATTTTATCAATCAATCAATAACTTACGGAGGCAATGGATGCCTTAATCATAATTACTCAGCTCCTATTGGATGATTTTTCTATAAAAATACAGGTTCTTGAATGGACCAAACTCAGAGTCACTTAATTAAAACAATGAATACAGGTATCTTTGATCACCAGTACCATTTCATAAAAAAAATAAATTGTTCACCCTATTATTTGCAGATGACATTGTGTTTATAGCGAATTCAGAAGATGACCTACAACGTTCAGTCCACTCTTTTCACCAAATTGCAATAAACTACAACATGGAAATCTCAACAGAAAAATCTAAAGTCATGGCTTTCCTAGGAAAAGACCCAGTTCGCAGTAAAATTGTTATTAATAATAAAATATTAGAACAAACCAACACATTTAACTATCTCGGATACCAAGTTACATACGAAGAAGAAAAAGATTTTAGTCAAAAAATTATAAAATTTAACAGAGTAACAGGAATTATAAATAATATTTTCAAGCCAAACACAGTACAGCAACACACACGAACTAGAATTTATAAAACACTGGCCAGACCCATATTATGTTATTGCAGTGAGGCCTGGACAATTTGCAGTGTAGATGAACAAAGACTAACTGTGGCAGAAATGAAATTTATGAGACGTACTGCAGGCTATTCAAGGACAGACCATAAAAGGAATTCTGAAATTCTCAAAGAATTACATATAGAATCAGTCATGGAATATGTACAAAAATACAGAAACAACTGGAAATCTCACTACGAAGAATGAGCAGAACAAGAATACCACGTCAGATCTTAAATTACCAGCCACCAGGCAAGAGATCTTTGGGCAGACCCTTCAAACGTTGGATTGAGACCATAACAGACCACTAGGTCTATCACATGAAAGGAGGAAGAAGAAGAAGAATAAATTGTTCATTAAATTATTTTATAACCTCTAATCATCAATGACACATGACACATTTTTTAAATATCAGCTGTATTTTAACCTGCAACTGAGATGGTATATCGTATACTCCAATTCATTTGAAATTAAGAATGGAGGTAACCTTCACATCATTGCATTAAATTTCCGTTACTAACATTTTATATTCCAAATAGTGCCCTTGAAGA
This sequence comes from Diploptera punctata, assembly GCA_030220185.1. Taxonomy (NCBI): domain Eukaryota; kingdom Metazoa; phylum Arthropoda; class Insecta; order Blattodea; family Blaberidae; genus Diploptera; species Diploptera punctata. The sequence goes on from JASPKZ010000793.1 coordinate 1,560,938, forward strand.
AAAGTAACTGTTACGATGTAAGTTATATATCTAAACGTTTCATCATACTACTCAGAATTGCAGATTTCTTTCTTTCTTGATTAGAAAAAGTCCTTGTAGATGAGATCTACTGAACAGTATAAAATGTACAGATGTTAGACATGTGAAATTGCTGGCCCAATAGGTATTCTACAAAAACCTTGTTAAATTGCTAATTGTCAGAGAACTACTTCTTCATTAAGATGTACACTGTACCATGAAATTTAAAACAAGATTCCTTCCTTGATGTGTCTATCACTTGACATCATCCACGCCCATGATTTCTTGTTTTTTGATACCAGTAACCTTTTATTAGAATTGAATTAAGAAATACAATTGCATTTTCTTCTTTTGTGTAATGATAGAGTAGAATGAATTACAATGTTAAGAATTGAAAAGAGAAAGTGCTTCAAATCAAGATTGATTGTACAGTTGGATTAAAAATTAATCTTAGTACTGGTTTTAATTTTCTTAGAAACCATATAAATATAATAAATAGCAGCTTTCCTTCCATCATCATCCATGCAAGTACTAGGCCAAGTGGCCTGTTACGGTCTCAAAAAGGAATTGCCCATCCAGCACTTTTTTGGACATCCCAGCGATCTTTTGCCTTGTAGTCCAAGATCTGGCTGCAAGATTACTATGTTCATCGAGTGTATGAACAAAATCAATTTTTTTCATAAAATTGTGAATTACTGAATACATTTTTGCCGAGTTGCCTATTAAAATTCTGCCGCCAGTATGTTTAATTAAAATATTATTTATTTATTTATTCAAAATAATTTAATTCGCTTGTTATTAACATAAATTAAAATCCAGTTTGCAGAAATCGATGTATAGAACTTGAAAAGTTTTGGTTGCCATTCAACACTTGGCCGTAAACCTCCTCGCGGCTACAGCAGCCTGTGACACTAATCAGTAATAAAATGGCGATAAGTACGTATTTATTGTTTTATATTGTTTCAAATAAAGTTCAATTCATTTAAAATGCTGTGATTTGTTTCATATAATGTACATTAACACTACCTTTTGGATATATTTTTGTATGTACATTGTACGTAGTATACACAAAGCAGTGGTTTTATTTCCCGCTGTGAAGGAACAATATGAAACAATAAATACGTACTTATCGCTATTTTATTACTGATTGGTGTCAGAGCCTGCTGTAGCCATGAGGAGGTTTACGGCCAAGTGTGCAATGGCAACCAAAACTTTTTCAAGCTCTATACATTGATTTCTGCAAACTGGATTATAATTTATGTTAATAACAAGTGAATAAAATTATTTTGAATAAATAAATAAATTATATTTTAATTAAACATACTGGCAGCCAAATATTAACAGGCAACTCGGCAAAAATGTATTCAGCCATTCACAATTTTATAAAAAAAAATTGATTTTTTTCACACACTCAATGAACGTAATAATCTTGCAGCTGGATCTCGGACTATTGGGGGCAGTAACGAAGGATGGCTTTTGAAATTCTATGAGACGGCATTCATTGAAGATGGAGTTTCAAGTTGTTCTGGTAGTTTTGTTTATGGGAGAATGTATTCTACATCCAACTCTTCCATAATTTCCCCATTTCTTTTACCGTCCCACTGTGTGGCGCATATATCACATCTCATTTGCTGTTATTCGGCTTTCACCTCTTCTTTGTATTGTCCATGCTTCACTATCGTACTTTAATACGTTTCTTTTATGGTCCCATTTTGTATAGCCTGCTGTATGGCGCATAAATCACATCTCATTTACTGTTATTTGGCTTTCATCTCTTCTTCATATTGTCCATGCTTCACTACCATATGTTAATACTGGTCTTGCGAGAACCTTATAAAGCTGTAATCTTGTGTTCTTTTGTCCTAAGATGGTAAAGCTTTCCTTCAATGAGAATAAGATCCTATGGTTTGACCGGGAATCGGACCCGGGACCACATGAACAGTAGTCAGAAATGCTGACCACTAGCCCATGAGGCTTAATAACTTCTTAGATCCTCTGTAAATTAATGTAACATAAAATTGTCTTACTAATTCAATTTTTATACTTTCATTTGTTTTGAAGTGAAAATAGCCATATGGCAAAGTTAATGACACCAACAAGAAAGTTCTTTCAGTATGCTACTAAAACAAATAAAAAAACAATTAAATATGCTTAAACAATGCATAACCATATGGCAGAGCCATGTTTCATAAATGCTATTTCATTTGAGGTAATGATGCTTTCTTTTATGCAAACTAAATTTTAAAACATTCTTTGAATCAATTCATTTTAATTTTGGAAACAAATACCATTTAGGAATAATATGTGAACGTGCATGGTGTGTGTATGTTCCGATACCACCTACTGCACTTTTCCTACTTCGGATAAAGAATGATATTTTTTTAATATGTTAAAAAAAATTAAATTAGTAAATACAAAATTTTCAAATAAATTAAGATTAATATGATATCAGTAACAGAATTTAAAGAATTATGTATGCAGTTGCACATACAATATAAGTAATTTTTTTTTGGTCGATGTGACTAATTTCTTATACTTATCAATATTGTTGTTACTGGAAGTAAGTCAACGTTCCCACATCTAACCTGGTTGCTATGCAAACAAAAGAAATCACAATGCTGATATGGACTCAAAGAGCACATGTTTGGTAAGTAAAAGAAAACATTTCTTGAATGAATGTTTTTTACACTAACTCGTGCCTTTCTTCCGATTCCGATTGAGGGTCTTTCCACTTTTCAGCGGTTGCCCTTTTACCAGCCGGCTGCTGGCCCTTCACATCCACATGTGTCAATCACAGAGGTAGATGATCAACAGCCAGTGTAGGGGTGACATGTGGTTAGCATGTCGAGTCCCCCAGCCGTTATAGCTGGTTCCTCAACCTGGAACCGCTACTTATTGTAGCTACCCAATTGCCTCACGATGCTGGGTGGGCACCGGTCCCATACTGGCCGAAATACCATGAGAAAATGTCTTCCCCCATGGAGACTCGAACCAGCGCAAGTCCCGTAACTCTGCGCCAAGGCTTCCTACCTTAACCGCTCAGCTACGGCTCGGGACTTCGTGCCTTTCTTTAGACTTTTATTAATTAATTAATGCAGAACATCCCACTCTCCAGGCTTCTTCAATTTCTCTATCATCTACCATGACTCCTTCCATAATAAAATTATCAAACAGATTCTAATCATGGTACTACATATAAAAATGTCTCCACAGACAACAATCCTTGCTTATAATAAAACAAATGAAAAGCTACATAGCATTGATCACCAAATGTTTCTTTCTCATAGAAGTCATTTACATCCAACTAATATTTTAATTCATTTATTACTATATTTAATAAAAATTAGTCACATTGACCAAAAAATAGTATGCAATACACATGAGGTAAGCATGTAATAGATCTCGAAAATTGAAAAAAACTTGGTGCAAGCGCCTCGTTTTCTTTCAAACTTTTTCTTGATCAGTAACAAGTGCTTACCTCACTTGTATCGCAATACTATTAGTTAATTAGCTTAATTGTTGAAGGTTTATAATTACGTTGTCTCATTAGAAATGAATGGAAGTTTGGTATGGTCATATTCATGATTGTAATGGTTAGTGTGTTTCTGTGTTAAAGAATAAAAAATACAAGATTTCTAAGTGTAACCTTTTTCCTTTTTATGCATTTTACATTATTAGCCATCTGTCTTCATATTTATATCTATTAGTAGTGTGTATTAATCTTTGAAACACATCTTCTAAACAGATAGGTATTATGTGGTTTCTACTTTCTTCTTTTTCAACTTGTTTTGCGAGCTATTTTTTTTTTTTTTGCAAATTCCCCAGTTTGTCATTTCAACATTCCTAGTGTTCTCTCCTGGCTTGGCATACTTGTAACCCACTTCTGAAGTTGGGGCGCCTGGAAGGCAGGGTTACGTTGTGTTGATGATATGTAAGTTGATGGTGGTAATGAGGTCTTAAATTATACTTAAGCTAATTAGGTGAATATTATATTGATGATAATGATGGCCAGATGATGTTTGGGGACCGTTTCGGCCTTAAAGTTTCCTGACATTTATCTTACAGGTGAGGAAAAACCCCGAAAAAACCTCACCCAGGAAACTTGTACCAACCGGGGATCAATCCTGGGCCCGCTGCATGACAAGGCAGCATGCTACCTCGATACCACAGCGGTAAAAAAAGGTAATTAAATCCCTTAATCATTTCAAACCAGTATTAACCATATTTCACATGATTCTAAGGTTACTGATTTATTATTTCATTATTTTGCAAATTCTTAAAGATTCATTTATTTTTGCAGTGATTGTTGTTGTTAAGTGTTTGAATCTCCTTTATGGGCAGATGACCCTTACGGTCTAGAAATGTATAAGACTTGAAAGCATAATAATAGTCCCTTCGATTGGTTGCTGGCCAGAGGAAGGCAAGACCAGTGATGGGGCTGCCATCTTATAGCCTCTGATCAGGCTTTTCTGGAGAAGAAAAGAAAATAAAGGAAAGAAGAAATGGAAGAAAGGAAAGACTCCCTAGCCCTCGGATGCCCTAATAGCGTTGGGGTCGAAAAAAACAAGAGTTAACCAAGAGAGGTTAGATAGTAAAGTTAAAAGAGTGCAAAACATAAGTAAGTGGAAGAAATGTTTTGCACAGCTTGGGCACCTTGTGGTCGCCATCCACATATCCCCTAGATGAGGAAAAATACAACCAGAAAGATTAGTTTTATGTATGTACAAAATATATTTTTGTTTCCTCAAAGGAAATATAAAAATTGGATTTGGAAGGATTAACAGATCATCAATATGCATGGATGTAAGTATATATTATATCATCATGCAATTGCAAGAAAAGACTTAGGGCAATTAGTTCTACACTTGCACTAACTTTACCATTAACCCATTTGCCTCAGAAGACAAGGTAGACTCGCCAGCAGTTAAATGGCCTTCAACTCAGAAGACGAGGTACACTCACTGAACTCTGCTGTTATATATTTTGCAATCTCTTTTTACATCCCTTGCCAGAGTAATCTTTTGTTAACATTTATGAATAGTAGAGGAATGTGTTTTGGCCTTCACCCTTATTGAGATATCAAGTACCGTTATTATTTATTTGTTTTGAATGTATGAAAAATAGATGATATAATTTATGGTAACTTAAATCTGGTTTCTGGAGAAATGTATTGAGCATTTAAACCAGAAGTGAATGGGTTAAGAAATATATTGATACTTATTTTAATGGAGGTTGAATGGAATTCAGTACATTTTATACACATCCATCCATAGTAATTCTGCCTGAGGGCAGTTTTTCACTGCAATCATAGCATTTTCATGCTATGCTTTGCAGCTTTACTAGGGAATTATAGGTGTGGTAGCTTCCCTTTGCTTTCCACACTGGTGAAGGATGATGATGATAACAATAAGGATGATGTTGATGGCTGGATGATTTTTGGGGACTGTTGCGCCCTAAGCTACCTGACATTTGTCTTACAGATGAGGAAAAACCCCAAAAAAACCTCACCCAGGAGCCTGTCCTGGCCGGGAATTAAACCCGGGCCCACTGTGTGACAAGGCAGCACGCTACCTCGAGACCACAGTGTTGGACTTTATATACAGAAGAGTGAATAAATATCTTCGCCTCTTGCTACACAGGTTTCTCAAAATTACAGGAAAATTTGAAAAGTTATAAACTTTCTACAATGTAGTTTTCATCTTGAGCTTATAAGACAAGAAATAGGAGAAACCAGACTATTGTAATTTTCCAGATCTTTTTTAATGATTATAATACTTGTCCTAAAAGATAATTGTTATCATAAATTAAAGTGTAAGATATTCTGGTAAAAAACCCAGTATAAGTGTTTATTTTATGTCTTGTTTATTTTGTTTTATAATACATGTCATGCATCTTAGCCAAACAGTCTTATGCATTCTTCATTTGTGCAATGCCAAGGGATGCATACTGATTTAAGCCCCCATAGGGAAAGAAATGAGATTTCTGAGTATTGGGCCGATGCCCACCCAACATCATTAAGAATTTCAGAAGTTATATTAAATCACAGTTAAATACCAGGTCCAGTTTCATAAAACTGACTATAATGTCTTTACCGTAGGACTCAACATATCACCCAATACTAACTGGGTGAATGTCCAGTTCTATGACTGACGCATGTGGATGTGACAGTGGACAGACAGTAAGCCAAAGTTTGTCATATCATAGAGTTATTGCATGACTATTAGTCAAGCTTTATGTTTATTGAACTTCATCATCATCATCAATAACAAGGATTAAGCCCAATGGCCTGTTCCGATCTCATTATAGGTCGAATTGGTCCTTCCATCTCTTGAATGGTCTTCCCAACATTCTTCTCCCTTTTGGTTTATAATTATACATTCTTCTTGGTATGCACTGTTCGTTCATTCATAATACACGCTGAGTTTATTGAACTTTTATAGGAAAAATCACAATGAGCTTTAATTTAAGATTTAAATTAAAATTCTTTATACCTCACCTCATATCCAGTCTTCTAATTATACCAGTTTCAAAACCTAATGGCTTCATCTTCAGTTATTTCTTGCCAACTTATATTGTCGTTCAGCAGAACTGCTTGTTACTCCTTCTGTTGGTGGACCAATGAACATCTGGATCAAATCAAAATCCTCGGGAATTTCAAAATTCATAAGTTTTTCTTTCTTGTTTATTTGAATGTAGATTTTTTTCCCCAAACCATGAGCTCTTTTTGTTCTTCTATTTGTTTAATTAAACTGGCTTTTGTGTCAATTAAATGTTTTTCAGACCAAGCATGACCAACTACTGCTGCCTTTTCCACTTCACCATTTTTTACATTTCTAAGATATTCTTTCACCCTTGTTTTCAAATTTATTTTTATTTTTCTTATATAAATTTTGTCACAATATCTGCATTCCATCTGATAAATTCCCAATTTGTTTTCCTCTTCAATTTTTTTTTCATTTTTGTTGGTTTTAATTATCCTCTTGAAGCTATATCCTATTGAGGCTTTTAAACTGGTATAATTAGAAGACTGGATATGAGCTGAGATATAAAGAATATTAATTTTATATTTGTTGTTATATTCACTGTAAAAGTCTATTTTTAACAAATTAAGGTGATTATAAATAATGTGAAAATAATATTTTATTAGATGAGAAAAATATACTCCTGGATTGGGATTTGAACCCGATGTCTCTGGTTCTGTGTACCAGTGCTTTGACCACTGAGTTACCAGACTCCTGATTCAAATGCATATTAATTCTCTCCTTTTATATGAATTCCCATGCACTGAGATTCTTTAATAAGAAGACTTTATTGGAAATTAACACCACATTTATAGCCAGTGAAGTTTATTTTTGATCTTCCATTTTAAATTTATCACTTCTCTTAAAATAAAATTTATCTTTCAGTGAGAAGTGATGAATTTAATATGTATGAGTGTAAATAATTTGGATCTTTGGTGGCATTAGTCAAAGTTTCCTTGTTAAATATTTCCTACCTTAAATGTGAAATGCTACTGATTCAGTAATATCTTGCAAAAGTAATATAAATTATTACGTCTTCAATGTAACAGCAGGGAAATGGGAACTAATGACCTTGATGAGAAGTAAAAATGTTTACAAGATGCAAGGTATTGTGAAACAAGTGGTCTACATCCTGTTAATGGAAAACAGACATACTGATCCTGATTCTTATGAATCTAGACAATGCCTCTGGGAATAATGTTGCAGGAAGCAATCTTTAAATTAAAAGCCACTCTCTAAATTTAGTTTTTATTTCTTTTTTAATATCTCATGTCTGGACAACGGTGTCATAATGCCCTACTTGTAATTTGAAACTTATTAACGTTAATGCATTTCAATTATTATTAATGAGAATTAATTGTAGATCCATGAAGTCTTGAAAATTAAATACACTGATAGTCCTCTGTAAGTTCAAAGTTTAATCTATCTATCTTCGGGTTTTTACAGCTGCTGCCAAAATTTTGACATTTTTTTAAATACCACCGAGACTATAGCCTTGGAAAACACTATTTTGAAATTTTGGATTTAGACCGGATTTTATGCATTATAAATCCCGTGCCAAACCTCCAAAGCCTACGATCTTAGGCATCTTCAATGTTTAGCTCTCTTGCTTGCATTACTATCATCATGTTTTCCTTCCCACTATAAACAATAACAACAATAGAAACAATGCTAAAGTTTTATAAGGTAATGGCAGTTCCCATTGTGACATATGAATCAGAGAATTGGGCCATGAATAGATCAGACAGAAGATTACTAGAAACATCAGAGATGAAGTTCCTCAGATACATTGCAGGATATACTCTAATAGATCACATTCCTAGTGAAACAATTAGGCAAGAACTCAAAATTTTAAATCAAAATGAAAAAATATGAAACTATAAACAAAAATGCCATGAACATAATTTAAGAATGGACTCTTCTAGGTTAACAAAACAAGCACTGTTGTACCAACCTCAAGGCTATAGAGATGTGGGACATCCTAGAAGACGATGGTAAGATGAATTCTGAGAGCGGAACAGGCCGATGGCCTACCATGAAGATGATGATGTTTTCCTTCCATGTTAACTTTGGTCTCCCTCTTTTCTTTATCCTGATCGGTTGCCATTGATATAGTTAAAGTTTAATCATAATTAAAATAATGATTATTGTTGATTGTCTCAGTCACACTTAAAAAGTAAAAAGTAAAGTGGTCCCACCACAGGCCTCAGGAGGCCCTTGGGGTAGTAGGAGGTTAAGGCTCCCAATTTTCTGGACAATCGGCACTTGATGTCAGCCGGGTTGTCAGCCCTGCGTGACGGCCGCCTTTACCCCCAGAACAAGCGTCTGGTACTCATTTCCGTTAGAGGCTGAGTCGACCCCAGGGCCATAGTGCCGCCAGAAGGTTTGGGTCAGTTTAAAAATCTTGACCCCACCGGGACTCGAACCCTCGACCTTCCAGCTTGTAGCGCAGTTGCCTTAACCACTACGCTATGGCGTGCCCCCCAGTCACACTTACTTGTGTCTAATCACAAGTAAACATGTCCAATGCTGAGCTATTTGCAGCCATCCACTCAGAGACAACTGGCCACTACTATGAAAATAAAACCGCTACTTTTGTCATAGTTTGGTTTTTAATTCTTGAATAATCAGGACCAATAAAAATTATTCTAAAAAAAAGAATTACCATTATTAAATGGATAGAATTAAGTTGACTTTGTGTGTGGTTAAAGTAATGTTAAACTTATATTAATGTATTATTGATAGGCTGTACACACAACAAAACATATAATTATCAAGATTAACTTAAAACTTCATACCTCACCTCATATCCAGTCTTCTAAGTAGACCATATTTTCAAAGCCTTTGGCGGCTTCATCTTCAGTACTTTCTCATCGACTGATGTTATGTCCATCAGAAGAACTACTTCTTCTTCCCTCTGTTGGTGATTTGGTCTACTAACAGAGAGAAGAAGAAATGGTTCTTCTGATCGACATAACATCAGTCGATGAGATATTACTGAAGATGAAGCTGCCAAGGCTTTGAAACTGCAGTATAATTAGAAGACTGGATATGAGGTGAGGTATGAAGTATTTTAATTTAATCTTAGGAAGTTTAATGACCTATGGACTATAAATACCAAATAAAGACAAAATTACAAACTACAGAAATGAGTTTTTAAGAAGATAAGCACGTTGCTCTAAATTAGACAGGATCAGAAACAGTATTATCTGAGAAAAAATTGACTTTATCAAAACAATTATACAGTTTATGGGAAATAAACAATTGCAATGGTTTGGACGTCCCGTGCCATAGTCGAGTGGTTATGGCAGGAAGCCTTGGCGCAGAGCTACGAGACTTGCACTGGTTCGAGTCTCCATGAGAGAAGAAATTTTCTCATGGTATTTCAACCAGTATGGGACCGATGCCCACCCAGCATCGTGAGGCATTTGGGTAGCTACAATAAGTAGCACTCCAGGTTGAGAAAACTAGCTATAACAGCTGAGGGATTCGACATGCTGACCACATGTCACCCCTACACTGGCTGATGATCATCCACCTCTGTGATTGACACATGTGGATGTGTGGCCAACAGCCGGCTGGTAGGCTAAGGGCCTTCTAGGCCTGTCGTGCCAGGAGTCATGGTTTGGGCATGTGAAGTAAATTGTCAATTAGGAGTTTGGTGTAGATTCCAAATCAGAGGATAAGAAGAGTGAGACCTAAGAAAACATGGATAAAAATTATTATGAATTTGATGAAGGACAGGGACTGCAGGATGGTGACTGGAAGGATAGAGATGTATGGAGGAAGAGAATAAGAACTTAATATTGGGCACAGGAACATGTATGCATATAAAATCTGTTAGATAAAATAAAAATAAATAAATAAAATGAACAATATATCATACAATTGTTAAAAACATCATTACTTATGGAGCAGAACTTAGGCCATTAACAACAAAAACAAATAAGTACCATTTGGCAACGGAAATGGTTTTTATATGAAGGACACCAAGAATTTCAAGAAGAGAAAAAAATTAGAAACTCAGTTATAAGGGAAAAAATGAAGATTGGAGACACTATTTTAGATTATATTAAAACTCAACAATTAAGATGGTATGGACATGTCCAGCGAATGGAAGAGGATCAGCTACCAAAATCTGTTTTGGAATGAAAACCTGAGGGAAGATGAGGCAGAGGAAGACCTAAAACCTAGAGTCAGGGAATATATTTTTACATAAAGGAGAAACATCTACAACCAAGAGATTGGATGGACCGAAAAAATTGGCAATTGGGAATCGGATGATATCAAAGACATTAATAAACCGATCTATCTATCTATAAATAAAACAAATATAAGTATGTTACAGCATAATAGCACTTAATATTTAATTTTAGGAAGTTATATTTTGAGGTTATTTTAATTATATTATTTTTGGTCTGGACATCTTACCTGTGAAAGCTGACGATAAAACAGAATTGTTTTGAAACATGTCCAAGAACAAATTAATATTGAGGTAAGATGTCCAGACCAAAAATAATATAATTAATAATAGCACTTACTGAGGAACTGTCATTGATAAAGACCATTGATTTTAATTACAGTCGTAAGTAATATAATCATCTTTTTAAGATTCATGATATGTTCCGTTGAGGTATTATTCAAAATTAAAATATAAAATTATGGAATATTCACCTGAAAGGTCCGTCTCCTCAACTCCTTCAGTTAAATAACTAATATTGTTGAGGAGACGGACCTTTCAGGTGAATATTCCATAATTTTATATTTAAATTTTGTAAGTAATAATATAGACTGAAAGTGTATAAAACACTGGCTCTTCCAACTCTTTTGTATGGTAGCGAAGTATGGACGTTGAAACAGAAGGATATACAGAGACTTAGATCTGCTAAAATGAGATATCTTCGGAGGACTGCAGGATACACACTACTAGATCACAAAAAAAAATGAAGACATCTTGGAAGAATTACACATGGAATCTTTAGAAAACAAAATTTCTGATTATAAGTCAAGATGGATGCAACATGTTCATCGAATGGAAGATCACAGGATACCCAAACAAATGTTAAGATATCAACCTGCAGGAAGAAGAAGACCAGGACGTCCACTCAAAAGACTTTTGGGTGGTGTTTCTCTTGAGGCCGAAACAGGTCAACAAATGGCCTAAATTCGTGAATGTACTATGATTATGATGATATAATGCCTGAATGATTTGTTATAATGAAGAAATCATTTAGGCATGATTGATTTCTATTGATTTTTATCCAACTGTAAGAAAAAAGTATGTGTTTTATTATTGTGCAATATTGTATTGTGCAAACAGACTTACTACAATGACTCAGTATTGTTTTCTGGGGTCATTCATTGACAAATAATGGGAGTTTTAAAATTTTCTAGTAATTATGAATGGGTGTGCAACTTTGGTTCATTTTGATGGACAATTTAAGGATGTAAGGTTTAATATTTAGTTTGAATGGAAGGAAATATGGATTGTAAGTCTTTATAAATTTACTAACATCTTTAATGTAATTTAATTTTTATATGACCCACTTTCAATATTATGCAACCCAAAATTCTTCCTCATTATAACAAAAAGTGACTTTTTAAAGTCTCGTCTCACATTTGCAAGAATAGTTTTTGTATCAGAAAAGTAAAGGGACTCTGTTAACACATTGTGAAGTCTTATGGGCATTTACAATTCTTATCAACAGCAAATAACCCTACACTCTGGCTAATATTATCCCCAGAAAAATTTTCCATTACCGGTATAAATTTTATAAGAGGCCAAATGAACACAGGAAAAACTCTGGACATGAATCATTAAATAGAAATTTCCCCACATTTTGTCTGCTTGAATTTAACTTGAGCATTAAGCCAGTAATCAGACATCATACAGCCTGAACTACTTTTCAATCCAGTCTGAGCGTATAATTTTTCTCTTCAAATATGATTTATCCACCATTGAGATGTATGAAATGAATAATAAAAACATCAAAAGAAGCCTTACTGGCTTTATAATGTAATGTAAAATTCCCAAATAAATGTCTTCTTAATAAAGAATCCACCATTTGCAAAGATAGAAGCAAAGGTTTCATAGCATTTGGTACGTGGGAATTGACAATGTATATAAGAGAAAAATTTGCATTTAGATTGGAACTTGTCCAGATGGCTAGTCGGTAGTGCATTGGCCTAGAAAGCCAAAGGTCCTGGGTTTGAGTCCCAGTCTGAGTGTATAATTTTTGTCTTCAAATATATTTTTCAACTTTTGAAATTTTACATGTTTGTGATAAGGGTAAGAAGTTGGACCTTTTGGAGGCTGTAGAAATAAATTGAAAAGTAGTAATAAACTGTTAAATTCTCAACTTGATTTGAATGAATCACCTTTGTTAAATTAAAAAATTTAAATAAATTATTGTTGTATTGTTGCTTAGATCAGTTGATATGTACTATAATAACACAATTCATAATTTGTTAACATGTCTGAAGAAGGTATAGTCCGCAGACGAAGTGTATGAAAGGAATAGGAATTCATTAGTCAGCACATCATATCACGAGGGATTGTACTATAACTTACCTTATCATTAGAAGCTTAGCGGGCGTGCCAGTTCCGAGTCTGATGAACAATCCTCACTACTATTTTCACTATTGTCTTCCTCTCCACTCGAATCCATTCCTCCTAATGATATGATAAAACTCTGTCCATCACATCTTCCATTAATCCATCCTTTTTCCAGAATTCATCTTCCAGAGACCTAACGTGACTGACGTAGCCCTCCCAATCTGTCGGTGTGATTGAGTTCACCGCAATTCCTGTAGTCTTGTTAGGGACAGTTTCACCAGTAACATTATTTTCTCTAACATATCTCTTTATTGCAGCCCATGCCAGTTCTATTGCATTGAGTTCGCACATATAGGGAGGCAATCGAAGAGCTGTGTGTCCTTGCATTCCTATAGGTCTATCGATATAAATAATGTTTTTTCCTTCATCTCTGTATTTTTAATAGTTCTCAAGTATCTGGCCCGCCAATAAATTATGTCTGGACGCTCTATTAAAACTTTTCTCTTAGTGCCGCATTTTTTCCATCTGAAGCCCATGTAATGTAGCAACTTCCTTAAAGCGTCTACTTGCCAGGGGAAGTCTATTGTTTTTTTAATTTCTTCAAGGAGTTTGGGAGCTGTCGGAACTATCTTCTTTTTCTGATAAAAGTCCCTAATTATATATCGAATCACTCTTCTATCAAAATCGTCACAATGAGCTTTATGTTCCTCAGCCCGAGGTCTCTTTTTTCCTGGAGTACATAATGGAATTTCACCAGCCACAACATCCTCCTTCCTTATATTGGATACACTGTGTTCTGATGTATCAAAATATTTAGCAACACGTTTATTTTTTGGGAAATTAAATATTTCAGTTCTCCTGATCTCGATTCTTCATCACACACTTTAATAACATTTTTAATCGTCTCCCTTGCCTCGCTGTGAATAGTTTGGCCTTTCTTACGAGACATTATTAAAACTAAAGTAAATATTAGGCACTGTAACTAAACTTAAAAAGAAATTTAACTACACAAAGTAGACATAAAAATATAAATATGTAGGATGTGCCCGAAATAAACCACACAGATACGTGACATATAATGACTGTGCCTATTATCAGTAGGCGGGTTGGTATTTTATCGCTTGGAATTCCCTCTCTTCCTTCGTCCCTCGCTTTCATTCACTTCATCGGCGAACTATACAGTGTATCGAAACAGCTGTCACTGAATATATCTTAATAAATATGAAAATCAAATAAAACTAATTTGAAGAGAAAAATTATACTCTCAGACCGGGAGCGTATAATTTTTCTCTTCAAATATGATTTATCCATCATTGAGATGTACGAAATCAATAATAAAAAATAAAACTAAGTTTTATTTTATTTAATTAATATTGAATATTTTTTTTTTATTATTGATTTCGTACATCTCAATGATGGATAAATCATATTTGAAGAGAAAAATTATACGCTCAGACCGGGACTTGAACCCGGGACCCTTGGTTCTCTAGACCAAGTGCTCTACCAACTGAGCTACCTGAGCAAGTACCGATCTAAACGCAAATCTTTCTCTATATACATTGTAATTCCCATCCACCAAATGCTGTGAAGCCATGCTTCTATCTTGCAAATGGCGGCTCCTTTATTAAGAAGACATATTTGGGAATTATACATTACAGCCAGTACGGCTTTTTCCAAGTTTTTATTATTGATTTCATACATCTCAATGATGGATAAATCATATTTGAAGAGAAAAATTATACGCTCAGACCGGGACTTGAACCCGGGAAACTTGGTTCTCTAGACCAAGTGCTCTACCAACTGAGCTACCTGAGCAAGTACCGATCTAAATGCAAATCTTTCTCTATATACATTGTAATTCCCATCCACCAAATGCTGTGAAGCCATGCTTCTATCTTGCAAATGGCGGCTCCTTTATTAAGAAGACATATTTGGGAATTATACATTACAGCCAGTACGGCTTTTTCCAAGTTTTTATTATTGATTTCGTACATCTCAATGATGGATAAATCATATTTGAAGAGAAAAATTATACGCTCAGACCGGGACTTGAACCCGGGACCCTTGGTTCTCTAGACCAAGTGCTCTACCAACTGAGCTACCTGAGCAAGTACCGATCTAAACGCAAATCTTTCTCTATATACATTGTAATTCCCATCCACCAAATGCTGTGAAGCCATGCTTCTATCTTGCAAATGGCGGCTCCTTTATTAAGAAGACATATTTGGGAATTATACATTACAGCCAGTATATCAAATATTGAATATGTTGTTATAAAAATAGAATATTAACAGAATATCACTATATAAAACCTGTAAACCTGTATTAAAAAGTACTTAACTATAGAAAGGAAAATGTGGATGGCTTTTCCTTCATTTTCAATTTATTCTATTAAATAATTGGCTTTTCCCTTCGTCTTATTAATGTGTAGGCTTATCGTCTTCTTTAAAGATGACAAAATTGTCCAACAAAAAAATTAAAAATAAGATTTCCTAAGTAAAATAATTGAATATTGACTCTAAATATTTCCCAGCTCAGTAACCAAACATGTACCAGTGACTGGGCAGGGTCCATGGGAAATGACACAGTTGACGTCCTTGAGTATCAGCTGCTGTTACACTAGCCAAGAGCTCTCTCAACCAGAACTGCTCCCAGGAGGCTAATTACATCATTCTCACACCTAATCAGCCCACAATTAAAAATTATTATACTATTGTTGTGTTTTCAACTTTCAGTAAAAATACACATGTGACCCATTAAAATACTAACATAGTTAGAAGTAAAAATTCTTCACAAACTTGCAGTTTTTAATTTATAGTGGGAAATAACACTCTTTCCATTGTTACTAATTGTTTTTAATGTAGTGAACTTGTTTGAGATTCATTTCTAGAAAGTTTGAATTGATATTAGAATGTATGTTTTTTTCGGACACTTTTGAAATCCAGAATGGGTTGAAGCAAGGAGATGCACTATCTCCTCTACTATTTAATTTTGTACTAGAGCATGCCATTAAATCTTTAGAGAATGAGGAAGGCTTACAATTGAATGGTATTAATAAGCTGTTAGTTTATGCTGATGATGTAGTACTACTGGCCGATAGCGAGGAGATACTAAAGGCCAACACGCACACACTATTGAGTAACACTAAGAAATTAGGACTGGAAGTAAATATCAGTAAAACTAAATATATGGTCACATGTAGAAATTCATTATATAATGGAAATGGACAGCTAATGACGAATGAGGGAAATTTTGAGGAAGTGGCTGAATTCAAATACCTAGGAACAATAATTACAAATAGGAATGAGATGCACAAAGAAATTAAACATAGGCTCAATTCTGGAAATGCGTGCTATTATGCATTGCAGAGACTTTTGATGTCCCAACTCCTTCCAAAAAAGTTAAGCTGAAAATATATAAAACTATTATTCTACCAGTTATATTATATGGGTGCGAAACATGGACTCTTACTTTAAGGGAGGAAAGGAGATTACGAGTATTTGAGAATAAAGTTCTTAGGAAAATTTTTGGACCAAAGAGAGATGAACAGACAGGTGAATGGAGAAGACTACACAACAATGAACTACATGGTCTTTATAGGAAGCCAGATATAATAAGAACAGTTAAGTCTCGTAGACTGCGATGGGCAGGACATGTTGCACATATGGGGAATGAAAGACGTGCATGGAAACTTCTTGTAGGAAAGCCAGAAGGAAAACGCCCAGTTGGTAGACCAAGAATGAGGTGGGAGAACAACATTAACTATGATTTGAGGGAAGTAGATTGTACAGGGAATGATTGGAAAGCATTGGCTCAGGATAGGGATGAATGGAGAGCTTATGTCCGCGTGGCCATGAACCTACGGGTTCGATAGTGCCAGTGAGTAAGTAAGTATGTATGTTTTTATTATTCATTTCATATATCTCAATGATGGATAAATCATATTTGAAAAGAAAAATTATAGGCACAGACTGGGACATGAACCCAGAACATTTGGCTTTCTAGGCCAATACTCTACCCATTGAGCTACCTGAGGAAGTTCCAATCTAAACTAAAATATTTCTCTTATATATGCTGTTAAGTCCCGCACACCAAATGCTACGAAACAAGGTAGCTCAGTCAGTATATTATTGGTCTAGAAAGTCAAAGGATCTGGGTTCAAGCCCCGGTCTGAGCATATCATTTTTCTCTTCAAATATGATTTATCTATCATTGAGATGTGTGAAATGAATAATAAAAACATTGAAAGAAGCTGTACTGGCTTTATAATGTACTGGTAATGTAAAATTCTCAAATAGATGTCTTCGTAATAAAGAAGCTGCCATTTGCAAAGATAAAAGCAAAGGTTTCATAGCATTTGGTGTGCAGGAATTGACAACATATATAAGAGAAAAATTTGCATTTAGATTGAAACTTGCCTAGATGGCTCAGTCGGTAGAGCATTGGCCTAGAAAGCCAAAGGTTCGAGTCCCAGTCTGAGCTTATAATTTTTCTCTTCAAACATGATTAGAATGTATGTTTGGTCATTATTTATTTTATGAAAACTTCATTAATTATCATATTTGAAGAAAAAAATTATACACTCAGACTGGGACTCGAACCCAGAACATTTGGCTTTCTAGGCCTATGCTTTACCACCTGAGCTATCTGGGCGATTTTATTAATTATGTCTCAGTATTTCAATTTAGGTTACTGTTTCCTAATAGAGAAGCTACGGTTAAATTATATATTTTTGTCTTCTTCTTCTTCTTCCTTCCAAGTATTAGGCCAAGGCCTGTTACGATCCTATAGAAAATTTTCCCTCCAGCATTTCATAGGATGGCCCAGAGATCTTCATCCTCTTAGTATATAATTATAAACAGCTTTGGGGATCCGATTTGAACTCATTCTTTCAAGATAGTGTTTCCAATTTAGTTGGTACTGTTTAATATATTCCAAAATTGGTGTAGTCTTCAATTCTTTTAAGATATCGGTGTTCCTTTTCCGATCCCATCTGGTGTAACCTGCTGTTCTGCACATGAATCTCATTTCACAAGCCTTTATTCTGCTTTCATGTTGTCTTTTTAGTGTCCATGCTTCACTACCATAGGTCAACACTGGTCTAGACAAAGTGTTATATAAACGTAATCTGGTGTTTTTGTTTGTAACATAATCTTCACATTTATAGGGTTTACCGTTAATATAGTAACTTGTTAAGAAATAAGTTGAGTCGGTTGTCATCTTACCTCATATTCGTTGATTTCTTTTAGGACGTGTTTCAAAACATCTCTGTTCTACCTTCAGCTCGTCCAGTCTTCACATATCATCTCTTAAAATATGCTTTTCTCACCTAACATGTTTTGAAAGGATTTGCTTCCTCCTTAGCTATGCTCCAATTGTGTGAATCTGACCTGAGGATGAAAGGAAAATCTTTCAAAACATGTTAGGTGAGAAAAGCATATTTTATGAGGTGGAGTGTGAAGTTCCTGATTCATGTTTTAAAAAGGAACCAATCCTCAAATTTGAAATATGTGAGTTATTGCCATATATTATTATTCCACAAGTATCACTCCATGTCCTGCAAAAAGATCCAACCCACCAACCAAATTCTTATGTCATCTATGAACAACGTATGAAAACATTGACAGAAAATGACATATTTCTCTTTGTGCAGAAAGAACCAAACAACAAAAATGTGTAAAATCCAGAATTAAAAAATGTTTGGGTTAACTAACATCTTTCTCATAAAATTGAAGCTCTTTGATATTCCGTTAGTTGAGTAATAAGTAAATGTTTAATTTTGTTTTTAAACTTTTTATTGACATTTAATTTTAATTCCATTTTTTTTCAGTTTATTTATCTTGTAACTTAGCTCCTTTTTTGCAGAGTACAGTCCATATATGGTATTAATAACATATCTCATATTGTCACTTCTCATATATATATAACATTTTTAAAATAAAGTAAAATGAATGGTAAATAAATATATTTACCGATGTTTTTATTATTAATTTAACACTTCTCACTGAAGGTTTAAATTATATTTGAAGAGAAAAATTATACGCTCAGACTGGGGTTTGAACCCAAAGCAAAGGCCCAGTCTGAGCATATAATTTTTTTCTTCAAATATAAAATATGTCCACTGCTGTGGTCTCCAGGTAGTGTGCTGCCTTGTCATGCAGCGGGCCCGGGTTCGATCCCTGGTCAGGGCAGTTTTTCTGGGCGAGGTCTTTATCAGGGTTTTTCCTCACCTGTAAGACAAATGTCAGAGAATTTTAAGGCCTAAACGGTCCCCGAAATCATATGGCCATCATCATCCTTAACATTATCATCATAATCCTTCATCCTTCACCAGTGTGGAAAGCAATGGGAAGCTACCACACCTACAATTCCCTAGTAAAGCTGCAAAGCATAGCATGAAAATGCTATGATTGTAGTGAAACACCTGCCCTTGGGCAGAATTACTATGGATGGATGAAATATAAAATATATTTACTACCTAGGCTGAGAGAACTATTTTTTTTAACAAAGAACTTTGAGTAGATCCTTTTAGGCTGTACTGTTGTGTTTTATTAGAAAAAAATTAATTATAAATGTTTTACACACACAAAGTTACCAAATTTTCATCATTTAAAAGTTGTCTCTGGTTCTAAATTACAAATAATATCTCTTAAATTGAATACACAGTATATTGTTGAAGTATTTATGGACTGTAATGGTGATTAATTTAAATTTATATTTTTGTTTACAGTTGCTAGAACAAGATCGGCATTCTTTGAGACGGAAGTTGGAGTCAACAAAATCAGAATGTGACACAAGATTACTTGAACTTCAAACCGACATCCGAGAGCTCACTCAATCGCTGGCCGAGAGAGAGATTAATCTCAAACAGACTGAAAGAGAAAAAGCTGTCCTTATAAGTGAACTAACTGAACAAAACCAGAGGCTCACCAACCAACTTAAAGAAGTATGTACTTTGGAATTATAATAAAAAGTATAATATATGCAAATAAGAATTATAATAGTAATGAGAATAATATAATCACAGGATATTAATCATTTACTTTAATTTTGAACTTTTATAGGAAAAAATCCCTATGAGGTTTAATTTAAGATTAAATTAAAATGCTTCATACCTCACCTCATATCCAATCTTTTGCATAGACTGCGGTTTTGAACCCTTGGCAGCTTCATCTTCAGTACTTTCTTGTCGACTGATGTTATGTCGATCAGAAGAACTACTTGTTAATAGTGAGTGGAGAACATATTTTTAATGACTCACCTCATATAATTTCAAATTCTTTGATACCGGCAATGACTGAAGAGGGACAAGATATTGTCTGAAAATGCCGGTATCAAAGAAATTTGAAATTATATGAGGTGAGTCATTAAAAATATGTTCTCCACTCACTAATAATGATATAACCTCATAATGTTTACTTCCCAACATTAATTTAAATAGAACTACTTGTTCTTCCCTCTGTTGGTGGACCAATAAACCTCCAGATCCATTCAGAATCTGTGGGAATTTTGAAGTTCATAAGTTTTTCTTCCTTGTTTTTTTTTTTAATGTGGAATTTTTTTCCAAACTGTGAAATTCACTTACCATCCATTGAAATACCACAAGTTTCAAAAAATTTTCAAAAAGTTTAATATAAGATTGGCACCGAAGAACGAATACAGCCTATGGACAATTAATACCAATAAAAATAAAAAAATTGAAGAAGGAAACAAATCAGGAATAATTAGATCAAATGCAGGGATTGTAACAAATTTACATACATAGGAAAAACAAAAAGAAATTTGAAAACAAGGGTGAAAGAACATTTTAGAAATGTCAAAAATGGTGAAGTGGAAAAGTCAGCAGTAACTGCTCATGCTTGGTCCAAAAATAACATCTAATTGATTTAACTTTTATAGGAATTAATCACTATGAGGTTTAATTTATGGTGAAATTAAATGTTTCTTACCTCTCCTCATATAAATCTTCTAATTAGATCATGATTTCGAGACCATAACGGTCTCATCTTCAGTACAATCTTGGCGACTGATATTATGCTGATTGGAAGAAACTCTTCTTCTTCCCTCTGTTGGTGGACCGATAAACCTCTGGATCAGGTCAACATTTGCAGGAATTTATGAACTTCGAAATTCCTGCAAATTTTGACCTGATCCAGAGGTTCAACAGTCCACCAACAGAGGGAAGAAGAAGAGTTTCTTCCAATCGCCATAATATCAGTCGCCAAGATTGTACTGAAGATGAGACCGTTATGGTCTCGAAATCATGATCTAATTAGAAGATTTATATGAGAAGAGGTAAGAAACATTTAATTTCACCATAAACATCTAATTGAATCAAAAGCTAGTCTAATTAAACAAATAGAAAAACAAAAAGAACTCATGGTTTGGGAAAAAATCCACATAAAAAAAAACAAGAAAGAAAAACTTATGAACTTCGAAATTCCCGTGGATTCTGACTGGATCCAGAGATTTATCGGTCCACCAACAGAGGGAAGAAGAAGTAGTTCTGATCGACATAACAACAGTCGACAAGAAAGTACTGAAGATGAAGCCACCAAGGCTTTGAAACCGTGGACTATGTAGAAGACTGGATATGAGGTGAGGTATGAAGCATTTTAATTTAATCTTACTTTAACTTTATTTATGAAAAATTATTTATATACTTCAGGAGCTGGTAATTTATATTCAGAATAATTATTATGAAATTTTACATTTTGCTTTGCTTTATTTTAATGGTCACATGTAAAGGTAGATCAGGGCACAACATATAGATAGCAAGAGGATTACATAAGTAAAATTCCATCATGACACATTCGTTAAATTTATATACAACATAAGTTACAGATCCTCTACAACTAAGTGTGGTTAACACCCACTATCAAATTTCCAAATCAAAATGGCAAATACACCTTTTATTTTCGTTTTGCATTGAAAGGCACAGCAGTCCTCAGAAATGGAATAAGAAAATGTTATTGGTTTACCAAGGAAATGTTTTTAAATTCTCTTTTTTCTTGTTCCTATATATATATATATATATATATATATATATATAACATATTAAAACCAAATATATAAATTAACAAGTAAAAGATTCCATGCACAGTTATCCATTCATATACACACGGAACTAAGATTAGACATAGCAAAACCTCATTTTCCATATGAATTGTGAAACATATACTACCATGTACAGTACAAATAATTCTACAACTTTTATTATCTTCTTTAATATTTTCTTTGGCTTGTTTTGAAGATTCAATTAATATGAATAGAAAACAATATAAATAAAGAATTGTACAAATTTAATCAAGTTTTTTAAACAGTTTATAATACCATTATTGACCTTGAGAATTATATTTATAAATACATATATTAATTTTTTCCTTAAAGAAATATTTATTTTTCTAAAATTTTTCTAACTTTCTTTCCTGGACACATAATATTTGAAGTTCCAAATCTTTATGCAAAAATAATTTTTTATGTTATAATTCTTGAGAGTAGAGAATGTATGGTGGTAGAAAGACTGCCCAAAAAAAATTGTGTATTTTATATGATTTAATATTGCATTACAGTCTAGTCGAACTGAAGAACAGCTAACATCTCAGCTTCAAGGCCTGCGGGACCAGTGCAATTTAAAAAAATCAAGCTTACAGGATCATGTTAGCAGTTTAGAAGTTCTTAGAGATGAAGTGAGTAATTCATTCATTGTTCTGTAACAACACAAACAATGATGATACAATTTAAGAAAATGATAATAATTGTAAATGAATTATAAAAACAGATCAAGCAAACAGAATATCAAACTTATTTTCCTTTATATCATGAGTTAATGGATGTTTCCAGATTCATCTCATGTCAGAAAAGAAATGTGAGCTTGAACGAAGGTTACAATCACTGCTTAGTGAACGGGAAGGTCTGGGTTCTGCTCTTGATGAAGCCACAGATCGGATTGTTATGCTGGAACATCAGGCCCGTGAGCAGGAAATTCAGGTATTGTATTAATAAGGGGTCCTCATCTAGGGGATATGCGGATGGCGACCACAAGGTGCCCAAGCTGTGCAAAACATTTCTTCCACTTACTTGTGTTTTGCACTCTTTTAACTTTACTATCTAACCTCTCTTGGTTAACTCTTGTTTTTTCGACCCTGACGCTATTAGGGCATCCGAGGGCTAGGGAGTCCTTCCTTTTTTCCATTTCTTCTTTCCTTTATTTTCTTTTCTTCTCCAGAAAAGCCTGACCAGAGGCTATAAGATGGCAGCCCCATCACTGGTCTTGCCTTCCTTTGGCCAGCAACCAATCGAAGGGACTATTATTATGCTTTCAAGTCTTATACGAGAATTTCCCATAAGGTAAAGTTTTCTATAGGATCGTAACAGGCCTTGGCCTAATACTTGGAAGGAAGAAGAAGAAGAAGAAAAAATATTGTACAAGGGTACTACAAAATAAATAAGCAACTTTGATATTTTATAAAACTAAAGCTGTAGATGAAGTATCAGTCAGAGTTATGGCTGAAGATGAACACGACTGTGTTTGAAACCGCGGTATCATGGAAGCATGAATCCTATGAGGTGAATTGTTTAAACAAAATGTTCTCCGATGAATTTTAATGATTATACCTCATAACGTTTACTTCCCAACATTAATTTAATATGATATCAAAGTTTAGTTTGAATGAACTCACAAATTTTCACTGTGTGATCCTTGTATCATTTGACACATAAAGATTATAAACAAGTTTATTCCAAACCCGATAGCATTTTTTCATCTACATGAGCCATAGCTCTGGTATGTTCTTTCATTTAGTTTTGATAAAAAGAGGTGCACATAAGAATAAAACAATTATTCCATCTTAATCCTTCTATAACTCTAGGGAATCATCAGTGAAGAGGTGCAGCCCCTTTTCACTGATGATTCCCTAGAGTTATAGAAGGATTAAGATGGAATAATTGTTTTATTCTTATAACTATTCAAAAAATTGCCCCATTAATATTAATTTCATATACAATCAATTTTAATGGGTTTATTGTTTTAATTATTCTTACTTCAGTCCTTGTATCATGAGGAAGTGCAGGGATGAAAAGTATATCTTTCACAAATCCCAAAGGAAAAAGTCTTATTGCATGATGTCAGGAGACCTTGGTGACCAACATATAAGAACATTATTATTGTCTGTATCATGCTTAATCCAATGCTATGGTTGCATTTCATCCAGTTGATTTTCAACATCTGTTTGCCAGCAGGGTGGTGCCCATCTTGTTGTAAGATAAAGTTTTCCTGTTCCTCATTCAGTTGGGGAATCAACCAATTCTTGACATTGAAATATCTAAGTCTTGTTATTGTTTTTAAGCAATACATCTTCTTGAAGATGTTTGATACCTTACTTTTTGCAGACCACCAAGTTCTAATATCTAGTTCAGAAGATGGTCTACAGAAATCGTTGTTTCAGTTAAATAACATTATACTGAAATATAATTTCAAAATATCAATATGTAAAACGAAAATCCTAGCTTTTAAGGGATCAGATACAGTAAGAGCTAAAATAATTCTGGAGGGGAAACCCATTGAACAAGTGAACCATTTTAAATACCTGGGTTATGAAATCTCCTATTTTAAAAATGAAGATCTATTTAACAAACTTAAGAAATTTAATTATATATGTGGAACAATCAAAAGGATATTTAAAAGCACAAGAAAAGAAACAAAACTAAAATTTTATAAAGTAGTGGCAGCCCCCTTACTATTGTATGGTAGTGAATTTTGGGTTTTAACTAAAAGAGAAGAGAAGATCATAGAAGCAGCTGAAATGAGATTTCTGAGAAGTGTGGCTGGTTGCAAACTTCTAGATAAGAGAAGAAGTGAAGATATTAGAAATGAGCTAAATATCTTTAAACTCTTAGATAGAATAAAAGAATCTAGAAAAAAGTGGAAAGAACATGTGCAAAGAATGAAAGATGATCACATTCCCAAAATTATACTTAAATACAAACCAAAAGGACGCAGGAATGTTGGTAGACCAAAGAAGAGATGGATCCAACTTTTGAATGAGAATCTATGAGACTGGAACAAGTCACATGGGCTTAATCCGTAATTGTTGATGATGATGATGATGATGATGATGATGATGATGACATCTTCTTGTGGGATACTGCACAAAACACATTAAGTTTGGGAGGGTCCAACACATATTCCACCATAACCTACAGAGGTTCAGATCTCATATCCAAACAATTTGTTTATTCACTTTTCCATTCAAAAGGAAAGCAGACTAACATCACTGAAGCTATGTTTTTCTTCATTATGTTGCAACATTTCTATACAGATATCTGGACTTTTGACCTTGTTCTTCATATGGAGTCATTTTCATTTCACTTCTGCTAAATTCTCCTTACAGTTTGTAGTAGAATTTGTAACTGCAAACTTGTTTTTTTGTCGATTTCTGTGGATGTCATGTACATGTTCAAATTCTTCTTCTAATTTTCATTGCCTTCCTGGGTTCTTTACTTCACACAAAACACCCTGTTGTTTCAAATTTGCTATACCATAAGAATTAAATGAATCGTGATTTCTTCTTACCTCATACTTCTATGTTTTTTTAAACACAGCACCGCAGTATCGGCGACCCATTGTCACCATCGTCAGCTGTTTTCACGACTGTCAATTTTTTCTTTTGCCAGTAATTATCCAAACTGCCATCTGGTGTTCTTTTGAAAGAATTATTTTCTAAACTACCATCTGGTGTTCTTTTGAATGAATCATTTTCTAAACAGCCAACTGTTGTATTTTTGAAGAACTTTGTAATCAAGCTCGGTTCATCTGGAATCTTGAAGTTCATGGTTCTAGTATGGTTTTTTTGAATATATATTTTTTTCCCAAACTGTTAAATACCATATTTAATTAATGTTGGGAAGTAAATATTATGAGGTATATCATTAAAAATCATCGGAGAACATATTGTTTAAACAACTCACCTCATAGGATTCATGCTTCCATGAAATCGCGATTTCAAACATAATCATGTTCATCGTCAGCCATAACTCCGACTGATGAAATTCTTCGGCCGTCAACTATTCTATTGTCGCCATCTTCAGTGCTGCCATCTATGGTTGAATTTATGAACTTCGAAATCAATGTAATTTCGTTAGGGATATCAAAATTCATTGATCTATTTTTGTTTTTCTGAATGTATATTTTTTTCCAAACTGTCAATTCCAAAGGTTTCTCTACTTGTTTTAAAATTGGAAGAGAAGCTAAACTTTTAAAACAAGTAGAGAAACCTTTGGAATTGACAGTTTGGGAAAAAATATACATTCAGAAAAACAAAAATAGATCAATGAATTTTGATATCCCTAACGAAATTACATTGATTTCGAAGTTCATAAATTCAACCATAGATGGCAGCACTGAAGATGGCGACAATAGAATAGTTGACGGCCGAAGAATTTCATCAGTCGGAGTTATGGCTGACGATGAACATGATTATGTTTGAAATCGCGATTTCATGGAAGCATGAATCCTATGAGGTGAGTTGTTTAAACAATATGTTCTCCGATGAATGTTAAATACCATTTTATATTTATTTTCTAGTTGGTGGAGTTTTGTTGATATGTGTTCTTCTTGAATTCTTTCCTTTGCACAAAACACCCTGTTGTTTCAAATTTGATGTATCACTCATATATTGACTTTCTAGTTGTTGGTGGTTTGTTGAAATATGTTCTTCCTGTTCTTTCCTTTACACAAAACACACTGTTGTTTCAAATTTGCTGCATCATACCATTCATAGATTGATTTTCTAGTTGGCGGTGGTTTGTTGGAATGTGTTCTTCCTGTTCTTTCCTTTGCACAAAACACACTGTTGTTTCAAATTTGCTGCATCATACCATTCATAGATTGATTTTCTAGTTGGCGGTGGTTTGTTGGAATGTGTTCTAAAATGTCATAGGAGAACAGTTGCAGATTTAGTTTTAGCTAATTCTAGCTAAAAATATTATTTTTCCACAGGATCTGTAATTCCAGTTGTTCGGCTTATAAAACAAGAACATCATTCAGGATTACCAACTATAGCAATACCATTCAGAGTTTCAAAGTTTCTCAACATAGCACTGCAATATACATGTTGATATCACATATAGTTTCTGGTTTATAGGACTTCAAAGTTGTTTACTTCTTTTGTCATAACCCTGTATTGTTGTGTTCCGTTGAGGTTTATTCAAAATTAATATAAAATTATAACCTCAACGGAACACATCATGAATCTTATAAAAGTTGATTATGCAGCCAGTCAGGCTAGAATTAAACCTGTATTGTTGTTTTAAAAACTTGAAAATGCCAAGTCTAGATACTATGGATCATGAATTTCATTTATTAATAGGCTTCACTCAAACAATTTTTTTACCCAGGAGCAATTATGATATTTGTGCCCTATCCAGCTCTTGAGCTTTTAGGATTTCAAATGTTAAAATATAAAAAGATCCATTATCCATCCATCCATAGTAATTCTGCCTGAGGGCAGGTCTTTTACTGCAATCATAGCATTTTCATGCTATGTTTTGCAGCTTTATTAGGGAATTATAGGTGTTGTAGCTTCCCGTTGCTTTCCACACCGGTGAAGGATGATGATGATAATGAAAGGATGTTGACGATAGCCAGATGATTTTTGGGGACCATTGGGCCCTAAGCTTCCTGACATTTGTCTTACAGGTGAGGAAAAACCCCAAAAAAAACCTCAGCCAGGAGCCTGTCCTGACCGGGAATCGAACCCGGGTCCACTGCGTGATAAGGCAGCACACTACATCGAGATCACAGCAGTGGACAGATCCATTATAATACAATAAATTATTAATGGTATGGTATTTAATTTTGTGAAATATACTAGTAAAATTCATGGTAAGTTTCCGTTGAGATGTTAGTTCACAGTAATATAATGTACTGTTAAAAACTATAAAATAGTTACCTTGTAGGTCCGTCTCCTCAACTTAAGTTGGTTTAAAACTCTGTAGGCCTTTCAGGACTAGTTCCATCATCAACATGTACTTCAGGCCAAACATGTAATTCAGGCCGGATACCATATGCATAACATCGATAACACCCTCACAATATTACATAGAGAAAACATTCCAACGAGGATAAATATACTAGAGGAAATCGCAATCCTAAGAGAAATCGACAACAACCTGATTCTAAATGAAAACACACCCAATCCACACAATCCTCTGTACAAAATCTGTGTTTTGAAAGCACTAATTAGAGGTTTAATTCCTCTTTCAACTTTCTTTTTATTTCATGACTACTTAAATATGTTCACTAAATAATAAAGGAAATAAAAAAAAAAGCTCAAACCCCATAAAAAATAATAAATAATTTAAAGATGATGGTAAAAAAACTCTTCCACGCCAAATATACTCACAACCAAGTCAGTGCTTCAACAAGTACGGACCTAATGCATTCTGCTGATAATGGGACTAGTCTTGAAAGGCCTACAGAATTTTAAAACAACTTAACTTGAGGAGACGGACCTACAATGTAACTATTTTATAGTTTTTAACCGTACATTGTATTTGTGAAATATGTTAATAAAATTATCTCTTGTATTAGAAATAGATTTTGCTATAAAATAGCAATATTTTGTAAAATACATATTAGTATGATTTTTCATTATTTGTCTTCTTGTGCTTCAGTCTGCTTGGGCTGGCCTTGATTAATAATGAAGATAAAATCTAATACTGAGCTTCATTTGTATCTTTGTAGCTTCGCCAAGCTCAGCGTGAGATGGAAGAGCTAAGAGCAACAAATGGTTCTCTAGGAGAGAAGGTAGAAATGCTGTCAGCTCACAGTAACTCACCAGGACCTCGTTCTCTACTCCATGAAATGGAATGTGATGACACAAACAGTGAATCTGAACTCATTACACATTCAGATCAAGCAGATGATGTAAGTTTAGAAATGAATAAACCTCATAGTGTCACGTCCGTAAAATATTAATGAAAATAGGTTTAGAAAGTTTACTAATAAATTTATTGCATTATGAAATTAAAATCTATTCGTGAATGAATGAGTCATTTTTTATATCTTACCTCGTAGTTTATGTTTTCTTAAACACGGGAACTGCAGTTTTCAAGAGGAAATATCCCTCCAATTTTCAACCAACATTATGACTACCAGATTTTTGTTGGAATCTCCATCTATAACATTGCCATCTGGTGTTGATTTGATGAACTTCAGAATCATGTACCGTTCATCAGGTATTTCGAAATTCATGGATCTAAATTTGTTCTTCTGAATATATATATATATCTTCTCCCAAACTGTCAATTCTAAGTTTTTCCAAATGTTTTAGAAGTTTGGCCTCTTTTTTTTCAATTTAATGACTCTCCAACAAACTATATGCTGCAATAGCTGATTTTTTAATTTCACTATTTTTAATATTTCTAAAGTATTGCTTTGTGCGAATGTCCAAATTCCTTTTTGTTTTTTATATGTATGCTAAAATTATATGTATACTAAAATTTCCATTAGCAAAGCTTAAGGTTTGGTGTTCGATTCGCAGTTGAGGCAAAAAATTTTCTCTTCACCATTGATTACAATAATTTAATTGTGTTTATTAATTTACTTATTTCTATCATAGTAATAGCTTTAATTTCTCAATATTAATTTAATAAATAATGCTATAGCTGTGTGGAGTCCCTTAATGTCTTCTTAATCTAGAAGCCATTCATTGTGTATTTGTGAAAATCATCACCATCGTCAGCCTCTTATTGTGTCCTTTTGGAAGGTCGATTCCAAATACGCCTCCAACCATCTCTATCTTCCCATGCTTTGCTTCTTTTTAATTCTTCCCAGCCATATCCTTCCAAAGTCTGACCCTCCATCCACATCATGGGAGGTGGTAAGCGCTCAGGTTTCTAGTTGGACCTGAACTTTGACCTGATGCACATCATCCTGACAAGCATACCTGAAATGAGCAAGCTAAAGGGGCTTCCAGTGAAGCCATGTCAGGCCTAGCAAGTCGGTGGTGGATGATAAAATGTTTTGAAAAACCAAATAGGCCACAGATATCTGAATAAATGATATTTTAAAATGTACAGACGTATTTGAGTATTGTTATTAAATGTAGTCATACGGTCAAAGTGATTTTTTTTTCACAAGATACGGTACCTGATGAGTTGCTCCACTGCAACATATTTTTTAAAAATTGAATCCACGTACCCTTTGTATAACTAACTAACTCTCTGGCATTATCAAATCCATAGGTTCATGGTCGCATGGACTTAAGCTCTCCAAACATCCCATTCAAATCATGGTTAATGTTATTCTCCCATCTCATTCTTGGCTTACTTATTGAGTGCTTTCTCTCTGGTCTTCCTACTAGGATTATGTTTGAGCTTTGCTGTGAATTATCTAAAGTAGTCCTCACTCAGAGATTTAAATATGGGACTATCTAGTCCATGTATGGTAGAGAAATTCAATTTTGTAAATGAAATAGAGTTTTTTTGCAGTGTTACATGTTTAAAAAATCATGAAATTTGTCATTGTAAATAACAGGTACCCTCCATGGTATCTTTACCTCATGGTGGAGTGACGTACGTGCTTAAATGACCCTGAGAGCTATGCCGGTGGTAGCATTGCTGCTGATAGGGTTACCCATGCCAGACAGGTCGAAGGCAATAAGCCAGACAAAAAAGAGCCTTAGTCGAAAGAGTGATGATCTTTCACTGTAAATATACAACCATCAAGAAATGCTGGGGTAAAATTTTCTGTAGGTAAAATAGTCCCCCCCATTTGGTTCTCTGGGCAGGGACTACTTCAGGGAATCCATGACAAAGATACAATAAGTACAGTTAAGTCTCATAGTCTGCACACAAATAGGGAATGAAAGAGGGGAATGGAAACTCCTTGCAGGAAAACCGGAGGGAAACCACTCGGTAAGTAGACCAAGAATAAGATGGGAGAATAATATTAACCATGATTTGAGGGAAGTAGATTATACAGGGGATGATTGGAAAACATTAGCTGAGGATAGAGATGTATGAAGTGGTTATATCTGCATGGCTATGAGCCTATGGGTTCGATGGTACCAGTGAGTTAGTCATTTAAATAACAGATAAGCCTATGCACTTTTTTCAGCAATGTTTAACCCATTGGAGACACGTTTAAAGCGCCTAGCATGTTCACTGGGAACCCATTTAAATCTCCTCACCGCTACTCCGGCTGCGCTGGACTTTAAATCAAAATACAAAATACACATACTGTGTTCTATCACTTATGTTTTCAGATATTTTGTTTACCCCTGAATTTCTTTTAGTATCTTGTACTTTTACGAATAGCAAAGGAATGTGGCCTACCTGCTACCCTCTGTTGTGCATTGTAAACCGTTATGTTTTGTTATTTTCAAGGCTGTGAAAGTTGACAAACATTTCAAAAACCATCTTTTTGTAACAGTTCTCGGACATTGCCTTGAAAGTAAACACAAATCATATGTTCAAACAAGACCGAAAAAAATAACTAACGCAATATAATACTGTACATAATAAAAATAAATAAAAATAAATATATGAAATATAAATAAGCATAGACCTATACATTATAAAATCAGGAAAAGTTCTTCGTATATTCTTTAATTATATTAGTTATATATCGACTTGTAAATTATAAAATACTATAGATAAAAACTGGACGAAACTGACCTAATATTTCTACCATCAGTAGCATGCACGGTTACGTTGTCACTGTATATTATTTCATCGTTCGAATCTTCGTTCCATGATAATTCACTACAATCACTGTCACATAACATTTCATCCACTACTTCACTTAGTTTCTCAATAGCAATACGATCTCTCCTATTTACGGACATAATGCAAAAAAAAAATTACAGCTATGAATTTTAACAAATAAACACTGAATTTATATTCACTTATATTTTACCATAATGAATGCCTACAGCTATAGTCTACTATTCTATAAATAATAACTAAAATAAACTATACAATACACTAGGCCTATACATATTTACTTTACATAAACAAACAACAAATTTTACTGACGGTGAATCGAAAATTTAAACCACTAAAAAAACCTAACTTCTTACAGTGGGGGTTATAACACAACAACGAGTGTAGGTCGTGGAGGAGCTCTTTGGACTTTCTACCTGCTCACAAGGGAGACTCGTTAAAAGTCTCCAATGGGTTAAAGATTCTAAATGATGTTTTCTAACATAAAATGTCTTTCCTTGACTATTTAACTCATGCCCCTCACTTCGTGAGTCGTGAATTTATCGATAATTTGGAAATCACTCGTGGCATTACTTATGATAGTCCTGTGCTAATAAGTGAACATATTTGTGCAACTCATTTATTAATAATGAAACTTATCTGCCACTGCAGGTTATAGTGGCACAACTTGCTGCTGCTGAAAGTTTGGTTGTTACTGGAAACTCAGTAACCCATGATAATTTTTTTTATTCAATGCCCAGGTTGTCATTTCGACATTTCTGGTTTCTCTCCTGGCATTGACATAATTGTAACCCACTTCTGAAGTTGGGGCATCTTGAAGGCGGAGTTATGTTACCCCAATGATATGATGGGTGATATATGATAATGAAGTGCCAGGAGAGTTCTTAACCAAAACTTAACCTAAATTCGAGATCATGGACAACCACAGGAATAATTCCCTTTAAGGAAAAATTTCTATGGTTTGATTGGGGATTGAACCCGGGATCTCATGAACACTGACCACTAGCCAATGAGGCTGGTCGTTTATTAGCTCCATTTTTTGATAATTTATTTGAAATAGTTTCATGGTTTCACTTAAATTATTGTTATATTGTTTTAGAATTAAACAATACTGGTATATGTGTTGGTATTTGTTGTTGAACCATAAATTGAAAACCTAACTTCTATCATTCTGTGGTTAATTATATTGGTTAGTTTTTTTAGTCCATGCCCTGAAAGTTAAGATACTTAAATTAATGAAATGTGTAAAATGTTTGGAATATATCATAGTGATTGTGTTCAGGTAAAATTACTTAAACCTCTTTTTACACGCTTTATATTAGCTTGACCTGTATCTATCTATCTATCTATGTAACTGAATCTTTCAACGTGTTTTTCACCCACTTAATATAATTGGATCGACTTGAAATTTTGTATACTTATAAAGTACCCGTGACAATACAATAACTTCATATTTTTTTTATAAAATCCTGGCCAAAATCATCAGAAAATTAAAAAAAAGTGTCTTTGTATTTATGTAATGGAATTTTTGAACACGATTTTCACCCACTTAGAAACATATTATAGACTTGAAACTTCGTATACTTGTAAAGGACCCGTGACAATACAATCATTTCATATTCATTTTCTAAAATCCTGGCCAGAATCATCAGAAAATCAAAAAAAGTGTCTTTGTATTTATGTAATGGAATCTTTGAACACGATTTTCACCCACTTAGAGACATTGGATCGACTTGAAACTTTGTATACTTGTAAAGAACCCATGACAATACAATAATTTCACATTTATTTTCTAAAATCCTGGCCAGAATCATCAGAAAATCAAAAAAAGTTCTTTGTATTTATGTAACGGAATCTTTGAACACGATTTTCATCCACTGAGAGACATTGGATCAACTTGAAACTTTGTATACTTGTAAAGGACCCATGGCACTGCAATAATTTAATATTTTATTTCTAAATTCCTGGCCAAAATCATCAGAAAATCAAAAAAGAGCTGAGTTGGTAGAGCAGTGAACTAGTGGTATATAATTTCAGTAATCCATAGGTCGCTGGTTCGAATCCGGCTGGGGAGGATTTTTTTTTTTAGAAGAGTAATACTTTTAGCTCATACTACAATAGTATGGAATTTAAAGATATTTACATTCTTATTTTATTCTGTAAAATATTAAAACTAAAAAGTAAAAACATAAATAATAGTTTTAAAAAACTAAAACAGCACGCTTTATTAGAAAACCGAACTCAAAAATGAAAAATAATTTTAATTTCCAATGCGCTTGGGATAAATTTAAACTCTCCAACACATATAGAATAAAACTAGAATTATCAACAAAAAGAAAATAATTTTACCATCAAAAGCATGGGGTGCTTTTTATGATTTTTACATGTCCTTCTTAGAGACTTTACTTTTACCAATATCTGTTTATTATCAAATATATTAATTGATATAGAGCACCCCACGCTTTTGATGCTAAAATTATTTTCTTTTTGTTGATAATTCTAGTTTTATTCTATATGATTTGGAGATGATTTTTTTGTTGACCACTTTAAATTTATCCCAAGCACGTTGGAAATTAAAATTATTTTTCATTTTTGAGTTCGGTTTTCTAATAAAGCATGCTGTTTTAGTTTTTTAAAACTATTATTTATTTAAAATTTACATTTTTGCTGTTCCATCTTTCTCCACACTAAAGGAAGCTTTTAAGTAAAGTAGCTTAATACTCACTGTCATAAATTGTCAGATAATTGAAATTTAATGTTGGCTTAACCCACGAAGCATAAATACCAGACCCAGGTGAAATTACTTCATCCCACATTTGTACCAATAGTTGGTTAGATGAATTGTCTTAATCATCAATTTATAATGCTTTAATATGAAAATTAATGAGATACTAAATTTCAAATTTTTCCTCTTCCTGAAAAATATTTCTTCTGTAAGATAAGCTGCTTTACCCTAAAATCATTGATATTCAGAGGCTAAATTATTAAATATTTATTCTAATTTTGATGTCTTTAGGAGAATATGTTTGATTTATTCTTAATTTTGGAAACCTTCTTAATGCAAAAGTTATAATTTCTGATTTCAGTTTCGAAAAGAAGTATGGTCGGCATATCAACAGCTAAGGACAGCCTGTGATAGGCTACGTCACAGTAGAGGCGATTCAATATGTTCAGACTTAGAATCTATGCCTAGTGAAGATCTTTCCCCAAGTAAACTCAAGGTTGGTCTTCTGACTGAAATAGTCAAGGAATTGTCCAAACTTGTACATGAAGTAGTAAGTAGAAGAGAGTCTCGGCCAAGTTCCTCATCAAGCAGTGGAATTGACTTGGAACTAGAACTAGAGGCAGAACTGCATCGAGCCAATGAGTCCCTGGAGAAAATTCAAAGACAACTTGATGAAAGAGAGGAGGAACTGAAGAGGAAGTCAGAACAAATCATGGACCTCACTAGCAAGGTACCATTCTTCATAAGTAATTTCTTCTTATACAAGTCTCATCTTCATAAATTAGATGAAAATCTGATTCTGTTCCCATCCATAATGGGCTAATGGGGGTAAAGGCGGCCGTCATGCAGGGCTGACAACCCAGCTGACATCAAGTGCCGATTGTCCAGAAAAAGTGGGAGCCTTAACTTCCTACTACCCGAAGGGCCTCCCGAGGCCTGTAGTGGGACTACTTTACTTCTTATATTTTGATTATATTATTTGTGTTTTTTTTATTTTACTTGCACTTTCTGCCCTTCATTAGCCAAAAAATCAGGAATTTGCTGTACTTTCTATTTTAGCATTCCATCCCTTCTCATTACCTTGTAAGAACTAAATTTAATCTTTAAATAAAATTGATTAATTTTGTATTGTTCTCATAAATTTATTTGTTGTCCCTTTAACATTATAGTTGAGTGTGCGAGAAGCAGAATTGAAAGCCATGAAGGAAGAGCGTGATACAGCTCGCAAGGACTTGAATGATACCAATCTTGCTAAAGATGAAGTTGTGAGGAAAGCATGGGAAGTTCGGGATGCAGCTGTTGCAAGGAAAAATACTGTAGAAGTCGAACTTGCCAAGACAAGAATTGATGTTATGCAGGCCAACAGTCAGCTGATGGAAGCAATTCAGCAAAAAGTGGAACTAAGTCAACAGCTTGAACAGTGGCAGGTAAGCACTACGGGTCGCATACAAATACATTAGTCTCTACTCAAATTACTTCCAATCATTGGTGAGCTGACTAACCGTGAGCAAGTGCAAAGATCGAATTAGCGACCCACTAACTGGTCATGCATGAAAGTTGTCGTTTTTGTAATATTGGCAAGAAATTACCCAGAATTCTCAGCGATAAAACCACTTCCGTTATTTTCGTCTGTTAAAGGCACGCATTTACGCTTGCGCATATACCGAAAACAAGATCGAAGTCTTCAAGGTCCGACATCTTGGATAAAGCAGCAAGGTTTCAAACTACATCAGTTACCATCGGTTCCCTTCAGGATTCTCATGATTTGTTTCTCTCTTAAGTTACCTCGTCAGGTAGCTTACGAATTTCAACAATTATTATCGCATGAACAGATTTCTGAGTAAGCAAAATCATATTAGGATACAACTTTCTCAGCAGAGAACGCCTTTTATAGTCTAATGCGTTCATAGAAAGGTCTGTTATAAAATATTGTCTAATTTTTGTCTAATCTTTATAAGGTGTAAACATTTCTCTAATTTATATTTACTATTTTTTTCTTTTTTATTTAGATTATTTTATCATATTTATTGTGAATAATTTTGCTTGTTTAAGAAGAATTAATTAAATGGATGCTGCACGTAAACTGAGCAATGATATTTAATATATGTAGGAAATAACACTATGAAGTTTATTTTAATTATTAATGAGTTGATTATTTTGACTCACCTCATATTTCTTTATTTTTATGCAGACCATGTTTTGTCACTTTTGCGCGATATTTTGGAATGCATCGACAATGTTACGCAAAAGCAACGAAACCTGGTTTGCATAAAAATCAAGAAATATGAGATGAGTCAAAATAACCAACTTATTAATAATGTGCAATAATAGCTTAATCATAGTCATTTAATTTCATTTCATTGTTATCACCTTTCATTTTTTAAAAGCTATAATAATAATAAATTTAAAATATATGAGATTTCCAAAACCTAAAATTGTGTACTTTTCCAAATTCTAAAAATCCAACTAAACACAAATTTTAATTCTGAAAATGAGGACATGTTCAAGAAAAGTAAAATTTTAAATTTAGAAAAAAGTTTTGATTTTAATATTTTATATTTTTAACTTCCTTGGCGCAGAGCTACGGGACTTGCGCTGGTTCGAGTCTTCATGGGTGAAGAAATTTTCTCACGGTATTTTGGCCAGTATGGGACCGGTGCCCACCCAGCATCGTGAGGCAAATGGGTAGCTACAATAAGTAGCGGCTCCAGGTTGAGGAACCAGCTATAACGGCTGGGGGACTCGACATGCTAACCACATGTCACCCCTACACTGGCTGTTGATCATCTACCTCTGTGATTGACACATGTGGATGTGAAGGGCCAGCAGCCAGCTGGTAAAAGGGCAACTGCTGAAAAGTGGAAAGACCCTCAATCGGAATATTTTTAACTTTGAAAACTGGTTATTTAAATCATATTTTTCGACAATGTTACGCAAAAGCAACAAAACCTGGTTTGCATAAAAATCAAGAAATATGAGATGAGTCAAAATAACCAACTCATTAATAAT
Organism: Diploptera punctata; assembly: GCA_030220185.1. Classification (NCBI taxonomy): domain Eukaryota; kingdom Metazoa; phylum Arthropoda; class Insecta; order Blattodea; family Blaberidae; genus Diploptera; species Diploptera punctata. Next base: position 1,598,496 of record JASPKZ010000793.1, read on the forward strand.
GTGCAATAATAGCTTAATCATAGTCATTTAATTTAATTTCATTGTTATCACCTTTGATTTTTTAAAAGCCATAATAATAATAAATTAAAAATATATGAGATTTCCAAAACCTAAAATTGTATACTTTTCCAAATTCTAAAAATCCAACTAAACACAAATTTTAATTCTGAAAATGAGGACATGTTCAAGAAAAGTAAAATTTTAAATTTAGAAAAAAGTTTTGATTTTAATATTTTATATTTTTAACTTCCTTGGCGCAGAGCTACGGAACTTGCGCTGGTTCGAGTCTCCATGTCCCAAGAAATTTTCTCACGGTATTTTGGCCAGTATGGGACCGGTGCCCACCCAGCATCATGAGGCAAATGGGTAGCTACAATAAGTAGCGGCTCCAGGTTGAGGAACCAGCTATAACGGCTGGGGGACTCGACATGCTAACCACACGTCACCCCTACACTGGCTGTTGATCATCTATCTCTGGGATTGACACATGTGGATGTGAAGGGCCAGCAGCCAGCTGGTAAAAGGGCAACTGCTGAAAAGTGGAAAGACCCTCAATCGGAATATTTTTAACTTTGAAAACTGGTTATTGAAATCATATTTTGATATTTAACAGGTGATTAATTAGTGATGGTTAACTTTGTACAGAACAAGGGGCAAAAGATACTGTGGTCAGAATCACATGGTTATGTCTGCATTTGTTATGCAAAAATCATGAGAATTTGTAAACATTGAAGAAGTAAATTGCTGTCCCAAGTTGTGGTGACATTTTGAAGTGGTAATTCTCTTCATGCCCGATGTTGTAGTAACATTTTGAAGAAGGATTGGTGTCCCAAAATGAATTACTGGTTCAGGTTCGGTTTATTTTCGGTAGAGCTGGATTCTCTTCTCAAGGTTGGAAGTTGGTACACTGAATAGGAAAACACTTTAAAAATCACTAAAAAAATGTTTCTTGTAGAAATAATTACAAATTTATTCACTTTGTAGGTTCCCAGCAGATTTTGTAAATGTAGGTGGTATTATTCTTCACCGTCAATTAAAATTAAATTTTTTTTTTTTCTTGAATCAATTATCATTCTTGTATTAAAATTTTACACTTTGTCTTGAGAACTCTTCTTGCTTCTATATTTGTGGAAAATTATATGCAGAATGACTAGTGTAAAAATCACATGATGTTAAGTTTAAATTCTATTGGTTAATAGTCCATTAAATATAAGTTTTAAATTTGATTTGTTAAATCAAAAAGTTTAATTGTTTTAACATCCAATCAGAGTTTAGTTTACTTTCATTTAAAAATATGAAGATAAGCAGGTGTTCTTATTACAGTTATAACAGAAAGCTTTATAATTCTGACAACAATGACTTAAACAATTTTAAAAGCATTCTTTAGAAAGATGTTATGTAATACAATTTCTTTAATTGTTACTGAGACATTTTTTATTCAACAATGAACAACAATGAATTATTTAGATGTTTTTCTTTATTTAAGTTATATTTCAATATTAAAAGAATTTTAAAGTATAAAATTATTAACTTAATCTTTCATATTTATTATGATATTAAAATCTTGCTTTAACATTTTATTTGGAAGCAGTGACTGACTTTTAATACCATTTAGAATTACCAATTATTACATTTTCGCAATAGTTTTTAATGTAAGATGCTTCCACTTTCAAGTATCATGTGCAAGAAATCGAGGGTTTTAAAATTTTACAAGATCATTGAATTTTAACCAATTACATTAAAAGATTATTGATCAGAATTCTTGGACAGAAATTTTAATACTGAGAATGATGACGTATCAGGGAAAACAATAGGTATACTATCTTCATAACTGGGAAAAATGATATGACTCTCTTTTTTACAGATGGACATGCAGAGTCTCCTAGATGACCAGATGAAAAGTAAACTCAGTAACCAAGAGCGAGCACGTCAGGCTAAAGCTGAAAATAAGCGTCCTTCATCTCGTCGACTTTTTGGTCTTTTCCAACGATGATCACCAAATAATGCTAAAATATATGATGAACATTATTATAGTTTTTCTAAAACTAATCGCAAAGCTATTAAAAGCTCAGGACATCATATTATAAGAAGAATGGCAACCAGATATGGTCACAAAAAAAATTGTACATATTATAAATCTGAAAATTGCCATTCTAAATTCAGTCTTAGCAAAATGTCTAAACCATGTCATTCATTCAAATCCAGAAATGAGATGATTAAGACTCGTATAAAGAACTGGAATTATGACGTTAATGATAACTTTAGAGTAAAATATGATTATAATAAAATAACATTGGGTATTTACATTATTTTATTAATTATTTGCATGTTCCCTATTTTTATACATATTACATTATTTATTTTGCTTTTTGATGGATGAATATCAAAAGTGCTTTAATGTACATAATTATAAAACTTCAGAATGATTTTTCAATCTGTTTTTAAGGACAATCATTAGACTGTGATAAGATTTGGTATTCTATTTATTAATATGTGAAACAGGATTATTGCCCAGTGGTGCAGTATTTGAAATATTTTCTTGGAAGCCAGGAACAGTATATAAAAAATCTGTAAAAATAATGGAAAATTAACTTCAAGTTATAAAAAACAATAAATCCAAAATATTAATTAAAGTTAAACTTTACATTGAATTATTTTTAGTCTGATCATCTTACCTCAATATTGATGTTGATTTGTTCTTGAACATGTTTTGATTATATCATAATCATCATCAGCATCTTGCCCACACTGGTTAGATTTATGTTGTACACCCTGGATGTCGATGTCAGCTTCATCCTGTGGTTGGCCAAAGAACCTCCAAACAAGGACACACTCCGTCGGTGTTTCAAAATTCATAACTCAGTGACCTTGTTTGGAGGTTCTTTGGCCAACCACAGGATGGAGCTGACATAGACATCCAGGGTGTGCAACATAAATCTAACCAGTCTGGGCAAGATGCTGATGATGATTATGATATAATCGAAACATGTTCAAGAACAAATCGACATTAATATTGAGGTAAGATGATCAGACTAAAAATAATTTAATTAAAATAACCTCAAAATATCACTTCCTAAAATAAAATATTAAACTTTACACTTTCCTCATAAAATAAGATGATCTCAATTGGAGATCAGGAGATTGGATGGACCGACCATGCATGGGCAGCCACTGCAAATTTTTCTACTTTCCCTTTCTTGATGTTCCTGAGAAGTTCTTTCACTCTGGTTTTCAAATTTCTCTTAGTTTTTCCCATGTAGACTTTCTCACATTCTTCACATTTAATCTGATAAATCCCTGATTTGTTTTCTTCTTTGATTTTCTCATTTTTGTTAGATCTAATTAATCTACTGATGCTATAGTCATTTTTGGGTGCCAACCTTATGTTGAAAATTTTAAAAATTAAAAAAGTAAGCCATATCCTTAATTTTTTTTGATCAGATCATATCTACAAATCTCATCATATCTAACTGGAAAATGGTGATGCCATCAACATTTAGATGATATAATGTTATTTCAACATAAGACTTCAGAACACATTTAAAATTATAGATTTGAACATACAAATTCATTATATTATTTTTGGTCTGGACATCTTACCTCAATATTAATGTTGATTTGTTCTTGGACATGTTTCAAAACAATTCTGTTTTATCGTCAGCTTTCCCAGACTGTCTGGGAAAGCTGACGATAAAACAGAATTGTTTTGAAACATGTCCAAGAACAAATCAACATTAATATTGATGTCTGGGAAAGCTGACGATAAAACAGAATTGTTTTGAAACATGTCCAAGAACAAATCAACATTAATATTGAGGTAAGATGTCCAGACCAAAAATAATATAATTAAAATAACCTCAAAATATAACTTCCTAAAATTAAATATTAAATACAAATTCATGATTCAGTCTACACTTTATCCTTTTTTTCATAAAATGATAAATTTCAAAACATGCATTGTCTTCTTCTTTCCTATCCCAAGGTCCTTAAACAAAATCTATGAGATCCTTAAACAAAATCACAGGACTGCTAATCTGCATGCAGGTAACAAATCTGATTTTCAAAAAAAGAAAAAAATATATATTTTGTACAGAAATTTATTGGTGCATTACTTTATCATGATGATAAGTGACCTAAAATTTATGACATTTTTATTGTATTTACCATATAGAATTCATATATGAAACCTTCACATATATATATATATATATATATATATATATATATTACTTCCACTCTGTATATGTTATCACTAGTTCTAGGATTTCTATGTAATAAAAGATAAGATTGCAATTCAGATAGTATATATTATTCAACTGTTTGTGTGTAAAACAAGATACAAGACAGCCAAAAGTCTTATTAAGTTATGTAGATAGAAAATAACATTATGATGTTTATTGAGTTGTTTTTGACTCACCTCATACTTCATAACTCCCTCACAGACTCGAGTTTCTTCACTGCATTTGTGACATTCTCAGTGCTGCATCACATTCACAACTGACGTCCAACGGCCTGAAATTAGCACTGAAAAACGATTACAGTTTGGGTAATTTAATAAAACCAACAAAAATGAAAAGATTGAAGACTGCAAAAAATCAGGAATTTATCAAATTAATTGTAAAGATTGTAAAGGATATATATAGGAAAAACAAAAAAGAATCTAAATACAAGATTAAAGGAACACTTCAGAAATGTTAAAAATAGAGAAATAGAAAAATCTGCAATAGCTGCACATGCCTGGTCAGAAAAAACACAGAACAGAAACCAAAACAAAATTACTTAAACAATTGGAAAAACTGAAGGAACTCACAATTTTGGGAAAAAATTTACATATGCAAGAATAAAAACATAACTATGAATTTTGAAATACGTGGTGATAAGGAGAGGGGATTGATTTGGAAGTTCGTCGGTCAGCCATCAGATGGCGCACAGATCAGTCTGCAGGAGAGGAGGCTGTTGGACGTCAGTTATAAACATGATACAACATTGAGAATGTCACAAATGCAGTGAAGAAACTCGAGTCTGCGAGAGAGTTAAGAAGTATGAGGTGAGTCAAAAACAACTCAACATAAAAGCCAAAAGTCTTACTTCTCATATACTATTCAACTATTAGTGTGTGAAACCAAAACAAAAAACAGTCAGAAGTCTAACTTCTCATTATACTATTCAATTGTTTATATGTGAAACCAAAACAAAAGACAGTCAGAAGTCTAACTTCTCATTATACTACATTGCAATCTTAACTTTTAATACATAAAAATTCTAGCTCTAGTTATCACCCTATATTTAAATATTGGGTTGCCTTGGAGATAGCTGTCATCAATAAAGTGATTATATTAATAGAGACCTGATTAGGCTATATTTAATTTTAAATACAGTTAATGTTTTGAAATCAACACATTTATAAACTATAAGTCAATAGAACAAAAAAAAATTGGAATGATGTTAATGATGCTGAGAATTAATGTGATGTATTTAATATATTTAAAAAAAAGTAACAGGATACCATCAGGTCACATACCGCCCCACTTCAAGCACTATTTATACCACTAATTAGTGGATGATAGTATACACAAGAATAATAGACTAGTTAAGAAGTTCTACGCTGAAAATCCAGGGAGAAAATGATTAACACCAATATCTCATGTAGCAACTTACCATTATCATCATCAATCAAAATTGTTTATCTCTATTTGTAATTTGTGATAATGGAATATTTATTATATCTACAGAAAGCAGATTAACAGCTTGTGAGATGGAAATTTATGCACCGAACAGCTGGCTACACCAAATGGGATCGAACGAAAAATGTAGAAATCCTTCAAGAACTTAGGGTCGTATGTTAGAACATTACTCTCTACTCAAATTACTTCCAATCACTAGTGAGCTGATTCACCGTGAGCAATTGCTGAGAACGAATTAACGGCCGACTTATCGGTCATGCACGAGAGTCGACGTTTTCGTAATATTGGCAACGAATTACCCAGAATTCTCAGCGATAAAACCACTTCCGTTATTTTCGTCTGCTATAGAGGAATGCATTTATGCTTGCATCCCGCAAATAATACAGTATACAAACACGTCTGCGACACGCAATATTACGCCGATTCTCCTGTTCTTCCAGTTGAATTCTTTGGTAGACTCTATCAAATTCCTCTTCTCCGTGTATACCGAAAACATGATCGAAGTCTTCAAGGTCCGACATCTTGGATAAATGTTGGATAAAGCAGCAAAGTACATCGATTACCATCGGTTCCCTTCGGGATTTTAATTTGAGTTGCTCATTTAAGCTACCTCCGCAGGTAGCTTACAAATTTAACCAATTATTATCGCATGAACAGATTTCTGAGTAAGCAAAATCGTATCAGCATACAACTTGCTCAGCAGAGAAGGCATTTTACTGTCTAATGCGTCCAAAAATGCGACCCTTAATGTGTCACCAATACTGGACTACATCTCCAGATATCAGCTAAACTGGAAGGAACATGTCTCAAGAATGGCTAGATCCAGGATCCCTAAGGCAATAATGAACTACGAATAAACGTTTTCCAAATCCGACAGATGTGTCATATGCAAAGACCCGGACCTCATCATGGACAAACACCACCTTCTAGTCTGTCCAGCTTTAAATCCAACTGCACAACACTCTAAGGACCTTGTTCGCTTGTACTGGGAAGCCAGAGAGAAAATGACTTAAGCGTCAAATCTCGCCATTAGAAAACAACAACAACAACATAATGAACTACTGTCCAAATGGGAAACGGTCACTTGGTCGACCTATGTAAAGATGGCACGAAAACTGCTTTCTCAGGCCGTAACAGTTCTTCTAGGACTAATACCTGGCAGGATGATGATGATGATGATGATGATTATATCTGCAACAAATATGAGTTATTATTTTATTTTACTGTTATGCAAGGTAATTTATGTGTGTTCTTTCCCATACCATTTTATATTATAAGCCGTAAACATATGTTCATCCATTTTTTCTATGTTATATTTAAATGTTAATACTTTCCAATACTGGATAATATTATTTTAAAAAAATTAATGCCAAAAAAAGGTAGTGTAAAATTGTCATTAAAAATACTTCTTAAATAGAAGCCATCCATTGGCTATTGGTAGCACCATCTATCTGCCTTCAGATGATTAGAGAATTGTATATGAGGAAAGAAATGTTGACATTTGTATCATGTGTTGAATTATGTAATGGACTGCATACTGGTGCATAGAACCATAGGTCCAGGGTTCAAGTCTCGGCTCAGGCATTAATTTTTCTTTTAAAAAATAATATGTTCATCCAATTAAAATTTATTACTATCACAATATTTACGTAAGACATTTTGAAGTTTAATATTATATTTCTTGTAATTTTAAAGTAATTAATACTGTAAATGAAACACAGATAAAATATAATGTTGTGATATATTGTTTATTTTATAATTAAAGCAATAAAACCTAGTCAGTTGGTAAGTTGGAATTAGTATTAATTTTTTTAATTTTACAATGTCTTGCATATCCTAATATTATAGTAAATTAATTTTTTTACAGTATTTGCATCATAGTACTATATTTCTACAAATACTATTTAATAAAACATAGTGTATGTGATAAGCATTCTATAATCCCTTGTGTTTCCGAAAAAAAAACTATACTATAAAAAGTAAATTTTAAAAATTATGAAAATACCAATTAGTAATTTAAAGTGTTATGAATATACCAGTACTTAAAATAATACATAGCACTTCTTCAATACCAAGTACCTGGAAAATAAGATATAGTAAAAGTTTTTAAAGTGGGTAATAAATTACAATAGGAGATTACATTCTGTGGTCCTACTTAATAAATAAGGTGAATCTGTTCATCTTACCTCACAAATTGTTGTTTCATGTTTCAATATGCTTGCATATTTATATTTAAATTAATATTGGGAAGTAAACATTATGAGGTTATATCATTAATAGTGAGTGGAGAACATATGTTTAACGACTCACCTCTTATAATTTAAAATTTCTTTGATACCGGCGGTTTCAGACAATATCTTGTCCCTCTTCAGTCATGGCTTCCACTGATGAAATTCTATGGTTGTTGATTTCTCTAAGGACATCACCTCTTGTGCTGCCATCTATGGTTGGGATTATAAACTTTGTAATTAAATTTTTATCCACCGGAATATCGAAGTTCATAGATCAATATTTATTCTTCTGAATGAATATCTTTTCCCAAATTGTCAATTCTAACGGTTTATCCAATTGTTTCAAAAGTTTTGCCCCTTTTTCAATTTTATGATGTTCTAGCAAACTGTGTGCAGCAATTGCTGATTTTTCAATTTGACAATTTTTAATATTTCTAAAATGTTCTTTAGTGCGTGAAATTGAAAAATCAGCAATTGCTGCACATAGTTTGCTAGAACATCATAAAATTGAAAAAGAGGCAAAACTTTTGAAACAATTGGATAAACCGTTGGAATTGACAATTTGGGAAAAGATATTCATTCAGAAGAATAAATATCGATCTATGAACTTCGATATTCCAGTAGATAAAAATTTAATTACAAAGTTTATAATCCCAACCAAAGATGGCAGCACAAGAGATGATGTCCTTAGAGAAATCAACAACCATAGAATTTCATCAGCGGAAGCCATGACTGAAGAGGGACAAGATATTGTCTAAAACCGCCGGTATCAAAGAAATTTGAAATCATATGAGGTGAGTCGTTAAAAATATGTTCTCCACTCACTATTAATGCTTGCATATTATCTACAGCTTGGTCAGACCACTGAATTATTGGTTGTTTGCCCTTGGTTAACATTCTGATCAAGCTGAAGATAATATGCAAGCATATTGAAACATTGAATGAATGAGTCACTTCTTATCTTACCTCATAGTTTGTTTTCTTAAACACGGAAACTGCAGTTTTCAAGAGGACATCCCTCTCATTTTCAACCAATATTTTGACAATTAACCTTCCGTCGGGCATATCTGATCTGAGAGGCACAGGTTGTCGATTTTCTCCCATTCCACTGTCATCAGATGGTGTTGACGACTGGGCATCCGAGTAACTGTTTCTTTTTATCAGCTGTAAACAACCACTGCACTCAGTTTGCTCTCGACCGTTACCACAGCGGGTTGTAAATATTTTGTTCAGAGCAGCTCATTGCACCCGAAGTCGTTACATTATTGAAGATGTGTATTTTGAAAATATTTGCAAAAAAGATTGTTTATTTAACTTATTTAGACTAAATAATGTTATATTCTTGAATAATTTTGCTAAAAACATAGGCTAAATGTTGATAATGTGAACTATTTTCAAGTATAATTGAACTGAACCTAACTTGACGATTTTATTATTAATTTAACACTTCAATGAGAAGTATTAAATTAATAATAAAATTGTCAATAGAAGCCCTACTGGCTTTATAAAGTAGTGTTAAATTCCCAATAAATGTCTTCTTAACTAAGAACCCGCCATTTACAAAGATAGAAGCTACGGTTTCAAGCATTTAGCGCGAGGGAATTACAAGTATTATAAGAGAAAAATTTGCATCTAGATTGCAACTCGCCTCGGTAGCTCAGTTGGTAGAGCACTTGGCCCGGAAAGCCAAGGGTCCCGGGTTCGAGTCTCGGTCTAGGCGAAAATTTTTCTCTTCAAATATAATGAACCTAACTTGTTCTTACTTTCATATCATCTTGTTTGAAGGGTTGTCACAAATTTCTTTAATCAATATTATGTGAATAAAAAGTTTTCTAGCAGCAAATTTTGAATATTTTATCCTTTGGACATCCCTAAAAATAACATTTCTTTTACTTCCCGTTGTTCAGATTGGCAAACAGTGTGTTAAATAATTTTTTTAAGCAAGTGCTGATCAGGCACATTGCGCCCGAACTCAAAGGTTAGAATACTGTACCCGATGGAAGTTTAAGAACTTCATAATGTTATTTCCCATATTTAACTATGAATATTTTAAACACGTCCAAAAGAATACAACAATTTATGAGGTGAGATAAACAAACTCATCTTATTTATTTTTGAAGTGTACTGGTGCTTTGTTACTTGAATTATTTTCAGTAAAGTATGGTAAATTGAACATTTACTGTACAAGGAAAAGAAATGTTGAATTATTCCTGATTGAAAGGTAGAGAGAATTTTCAAACTGTAAACCATATTGGAATCTTTCCATTCAATTTTAAATTAATTTGGTAAAACTTAGTTCAAATCCCAATATAATTTTCTAAACAAACATACGTGTGAAAGTATGAATTTTCTCCTTTTATGCATGAACTTTTGTTTCTGTTCTTATATGCTGAAATATTTACATCTCATTCACATTAGAATATTCAGTGATACTGAAAAATTGAATTAAAAAAAAGTTAATAGTCCAAACTATGTTAGAAAAATATTTGTTTCCATATACTGTAAATCTAATTTGAATAATTATTTTTTACATTTTTACAAATTATAGCAATATAGGTAATTTCAAAATATTATAAACATTTAAAATTGTTTAAACCTTTTATAGGCCTACATTTTTAAAATTTGCAATAATTGGGGTCCAAGCAATAAAAAATCTAGAGGATGTGTAAGAACTTTTGAGCTAAATTAACAAAATACAGAACGAATGTTGAACAAATTGCATAATTACATTCTTTTTAAGAAAATGTTCAATACTTCAGGAATATGTATCAATTTTTAAAAACCATAATTAAAAAAATATAAATTAACTTATTAACAATAATATTTCAAGACCACCAGATCATAGAAATAAAGTAACATGATTCATCATACATGTTTGGGGCTATGGGACTTACAAGTGCTAACCCATATCTGCCTAAATGGGACATAAAGTGCAAAAGATTAAAAATTAACGGTCACTAATTCTGTGAGAAACAATTTCTAGGAAGAGTAGCCTAAAATGATATAATATTTATAGTAGCTTATGTAATTTAAAATTTGGAATATTGCTTAAATTGTTATATATATATATATATATCTTTTTTTTGGAAAATGGAATGTGCATTTGAAATAATTTCCAAATTGTAAAAAAAATAACAAATTTTGATTCTTGAAAATGTGGGTATTAATAGTATATTACGATCCAAGGTTGGGAAGTGGTTTTTACAGAAGCAAGGAAATGTTTAAAACCGAGTGATAGTAAGGTTTTTAATTTCTGAAATTCAGTAAAATACTTCACAAATGTGCATTATACATTATTTTTTGCGCGATGGTGTTTTCAAAATAATAAATAATAATAAAATAACATCTTTGTTGGAAATATTTGCATTCATTATAAACAACTGTCTAACTTTAACAGTGTGGGCAGTGTTTATTAGCTGAGACTACAGCAGGGAATGACACCAGTCCATCATAAAATGGCAGCAAGTACATATTTATTGTTTTATATTGTTTCAAATAAAGTTCAGTTCATTTAAAATGCAATGATTTGTTTCATATAATGTATATTAACACTACCTTTTGGATATATTTTTTGTATATACATTGTACGTAGTATACATAAAGGGCAGTGGTTTTACCTCCTACACGAGGTTTGTAATATATAATATTACAGTATAGTTATTTAGGTTAGTAACCCCGAAATGTAGGAAGTTGAACTTTCAATCATGGTTGTCAGTGTTGTAAGTATGACAAAATGCACTATCGCGCAAAAATAAATTTTATTGATGTTTTTATTATTAATTTTTAAATTTAATAAAATTTATTATCTGAATAGACAAAAATGAGAGCATATACCATGAGAGCTGTTAAAGCATTAGGTTACACAAAATTTAACCTTTATTTAACAAATTAATAAAAATTTTGGATAACATTAATTCCCTAGTAAAGCTGCAAAGCATAGCATGAAAGTGCTATGATTGCAGTGAAAGACCTGCCCTCAGGCAGAATTACTGTGGATGGAATAATGAATAATGACTACATATCAAGCATGTTTCATATTCAAAGTCCCTCGCCGTAGCCGAGTGGTTAAGGCAACCTGGCTTGACACAGAGCTACGGGATTTGCATTGGTTTGAGTCCCCATGAAGGAAGAAATTTTCTCATGGTATTTCGGCCAGTATGGGACCAATGCCCACCAGCATCGTTATTTGGGTAGCTACAATAAGTAGCGACTCTAGGTTGAAAAGACCAGTTATGATGGCTGACCATATGTCACCCCTACGCTGGCTTATGATCTGTGATTAACACATGTGGACGTGAGGCTGGCAGCCAACTGGTAGGCCAAAGGCCTTCTAGGATTGTTGCGTTTGTAGTTTTTTTGGAGTTCATATTCAAAATGAAATCGGCCGCAGTGGACTAGTGGTTATGCTCCTTGCCTCTGGTCCCGAGGGTCGCGGGTTCAAACCTGGCTGGGGTCGATGGATCTTTTTGGACGGAAAAATCCAAGGAGCAAGTCCTCCGGGAGGGACTTTAAGCTGTGGGTCCCGAGTCTGAAGATTTTCAGGCTTGTAAAAAAATCCTTAAGCCTGAATGAAAAGGCCTCTAAGCAAAATTTACCAAATTTTCCCGTCCTAGTACTACCTTGGTTTCCTAGATGTCAGTATGAGGCAGAATGCTGACCATGGATCACTCAAAATTACATCTATACGAAAACAAGTGTAACTAAATTAGTATGGTTCAAATTTTTCCCTGTAGGGAGAGAGTGCCTAAATCTCTGTAAAGGGAAAACATAGGCTAACAACAATATTCAAAATGAACCTTTTATTGTTAATATTGTGTTAATGTTATAAAAAAATTAAGGAAATGATCTTTCAGAATAAAAAAAGGCATGAATATAACTCTTGGTTATTCTGAAAGTATAATTATCCATTCTTACACTTGTGCCATAATTTTCTAGACTTTGTATGGATAAACAAAACATCCTTATCATCACGATCTTGATCATCATTATCGTGATGATGATAAAATCACCCCATCACCGTCAACACCATCAGCACACAAAGCTTTCATTAACTGAATGTGAAGGATCTCATTTTGTTATTGAATTAGTAAATGCTATACAGTGTTACAATACTGGTACCTCTTCCTGACTTTTGTAATTCTAGGGTTTTTTTCTACATTTTGTAGCTATTGAATATATAGATTACAAACATTCTATGTCAACTTGCTCTCCTATGTCATTCTAGGCTACTTTCTCCTACACATAAAATACTACAATTCCATCCATTTTAACAATGTGAGTGTATATAGTTATAAAAATTTGACTTCGAATTAGCAACTATTTTCTGTTTCACACCAAAAGTGCAATTAAACACTATTCTTGCAAACTGTATAAAATGTTAAGATATGTATATTTAATAACAAATAAATGTGTAGCATATTAGAATTGAATTATGTGTTATGTTTGAATTCATGTTGTGTTCTTCCTAAAATGATTCATCCATTGTGATAATTTCTACACGATCCTATGAATATCCTATCCCCTTCATCACAAGACGTTCAGAAAAATAAAAGCAGTATAAATATTTCAAAATTATTTACTTAGAAATCCTAGACACACTCTGTAGATTTAATTTTTTTCTCTTATCAAGATTTACATAATTTTGACATTTTTTGATTGCACTAAGCCTTGGGAAATTATGAAAATACAAAAGAGACCAACATTATGAGGTTCTTCTTAATAAATAAGTTAAGTTTGTTGTCATCTTACCTCATATTAGTTGATTCACAACATCTCTGCTCTATCTTCAGCTTGTACAGATTGTTGATCTTTAAGTTGTCAGCCCTGGATGTCTACTCCTACTTCCTTTTTTTGAAATTCCTGGGAAGAGAGATTTAATATGCAAGTTCTTTGGACCACAAAAAGAGGGAATAGGAGTCGACATCCAGAGTCGATAACAAATTAAATATATGTATGAAATAACACTATGAGGTTTATGGTAAAATTAAATGTTTCTTACCTCTCCTCACATAAATCTTCTAAGTAGATCGCGATTTCGAGACCATAACAGTCTCATCTTATGGTCTCGAAATTGTGATCTACTTAGAAGATTTATATGAGGAGAGGTAAGAAACATTTAATTTTACCATAAATTAAACCTCATAGTGATCAATTCCTGTAAAAGTTAATACTATGAGGTTATGTAGGTAGGAAATAACACTATGAGGTATTTTAATTTTGTTTAGTTGTTTCTTGACTCACCACATACTTCTTAACTGAACGTGAACAGCATTGAGAATGTCACAAATACAGTGACAAAATCTAGATATGCAAGGGAGTTAAGAAGTATAAGGTGAGTCAGGAAACAACTAAACAAAACTATGAGGTTTATTTTAATTATATTTAAGTTGTATATTTTGACTGACTTCATATTTCTTGATTTTTATGCAGACTAGTTTCTTCGTTTCTTTGCGACATTCTCGATGCATTACAACTGTTGCCTTGCGCTTGTCCTTCCTGCAAGTTGATTTCTGCTCCCTCTGTTGGCTGACTGATGAACTTCCAAATAAATTTTTTTCTCTCTCACCGGGAATTAAAAAATTCATGACTTTCTTTTTATTCTTGCAGATGTAAATTTTCTCCCAAATTGTGAGTTCCTTAAATTTTTGTAAGATGTTTTAGTAATTTTGCCTTAGTTTCAATTCTGTGTGTTCTTTCAATCTTGTATTTAAATTCCCTTTTGTTTTTCCTATGTACATTTTTTCACATACCGGTACTTTACAATCAATTTGATAAATCCCAACAGCTGTACATGCATGGTCAGAAAAACACAGAATTGAAAGAATTGAAACTAAGGCAAAATTACTAAAACAGAAAAATTTAACGAACTCACAATTTGGGAGAAAATTTACATCTGCAAGAATAAAAAGAAAACTATGAATTTTGAAATTCCCGGTGAAAGAGAAAAAATTTTATTTGAAAGTTCATTGGTCAGCCAACACAGAGGGCAGAAATCAACTTGCCGGAAGGACAACCACAAGGCAACAGTTGTAATGCATCAAGAATGCCACACAGAAACGAAGAAACTAGTCTGCATAAAAATTAAGAAATATGAAGTGAGTCAAAATATACATTATTAATTTGACAGCTTAAAGATCATCAGTCTGTACAAACTGAAGATAGAACAGAGATTGTCTAAATCATGTACTTAAAGAAACCACTAATATCAGGTAAGATTACAACAGACTCAACTTATTTGGATTAGTCAATATTTGATGTGTACTGAGTTTTTGGGTTTAAAAATCCAGTATATACTCTGTAGACTATGTTTTTGAAAATCTTGGAAATTTTAACAGTTGTGGTTAAAACAACAGTTCTTAGAAAATGGGGTAGGAATTTTGGAATGCGTATATTTTTTGGCTTTAGAAATTCTGGACACTCTGTAGAGTATGTATATATTTTTTAAGATTTTGGAAATTATGATAGTCAGAAAACATATGAATGGACAATGACTTAATGATCTTTATTGGAAATCAGATATAACAAGAATAGTTCAATCTCATAAATTGAAATGGGAGGACATGTAGCACAAATGGAGGATGAAAAATGGGTATGGAAAATTCTTGTAGGAAAGCGTCCATTAGGTAGCCCAAGAAGGATATGGGAGAATAACATTAACTACAATGTGAGGAAGGTAATACATGGAATGCCAGGAAAATATTAGTTGAGGGATATATGGAGTGCTTATATCCATGGAGAAGAACTAAAACCTAGTATTGAATGCACTTATTTAGGAACAAAATGAGACCATTCAGGCGATAACATAGTGGAAATTAAAAATAGAATCGCGCAAACAAAACAAGCTATAAATGCTTTAAACTCTGGTGGAGCAAAAATATTACAAAAAAAAAAATAGAAAATTACAAATATATCAAACCATAATTCAGAGCATTTTAACATATAGTGCTGAAGTCTGGCAAATTCCTACCAGGGAAAGGAAAAGAATTTTAAGTACAGAAATGGATGTTTTAAGAAGATCAGCTGGAAAATCTAGAATGGATATAATACAAAATAAAATAAAGAAATAAGAGAAATTATGGGTGTACAAGAGGAGCTGGATATCATAGACATTAAAGAAAAAAAAAGATTACAGTTGTATGGCCATGTCAAAAGAATGCCAGAGCAAAGATTGCCTAAAATTGTTATGGAATGGATCCAATGAAATGGAGGAAGACCGAAGAAAACTTGGATAGAAGGCGTACAAGCAGCTATGAATATCAGAATGGATGGACAGAGAGGAATGGCATTTGGTTTCCAGAAGATAGCAGCAGCTGCCATGATAACGGATGATGATGTGATATCCATGTGGCCTTGACCCTCTGAGTTTGATATTGCAATGAATTAGTTCAATGAATTTTTGTTTTTAAATATCCTAGAGACCCTCTGTGACAGGTTTTTTTGCACTTCATAAATAAAGTACTCATTTCAGCATTAGAGCAAGCAAGAATTCTGTAATAGCTCAGTACTATAAATCACGTTAAAGTGATAACCTATGTAAGTTTTCTTTAGGAAATTTGAGTTTATTGTTTTGTGATACTTCTAACATTGAATGACTGGATTCTGCAGTGTAATTTATCTTTTTTATTATATTAATTTATTCTTTGATACTTTGAAATATTGAATTGAATGATGTGCATCATGGTAATGAAAGTTCAACCTAGAATTTGCCCTGAATCTGAAGAAAATCAGGAGAAATAACTTCAGTCAACTTGGTTAGCACCGGGGTTTGAATCCCGTCTACAAGTCTCTAACGCTACTTGACTTAATTTGCACAGTATCAGAGTGAGTTTGGCATTGGTTATGATTGTTATCAAATATTTCATATATCGGTAACTGCTATTATCTACTATATCGACTGATCTGTAGAGACCGAAAAAATACATAAAATCGAGAAAAATTAGAAATGTGGAATAACGATGTCTACCGATTATCGATAGAATTATCGAAAATGGAGTCAAGTCTGTTTACTTTCAATTCAAATTTACGTATGATATGTTTAAATGATTATTTGATTGTGACAGTGATTATATTTTAATATACATGTAAGTACAACAATAATTACATGTATCTTCGCAATCTAAGCCTTGTTTTTTTCCTATAAACCACTTTCTTTCGTAGGCCTAATGTAATTTTGTGATGGTATATGAACAAAAATCCATAGTAGGTTATTTGATTTTAATTTAAAATTTATTATTATTATTATTATTATTATTATTATTATTATTATTATTATTATTATTATTATTATTATTATTATTATTATTAATATTATCTTATATTGATTCTGAATTACGGTACTTACATACAATTATGCCGGACCTAATGATTTCATAATGAAGGCACAGGTAAGTAATGTTTAGAAAAATGAAAACTGAGTAATTATTTGGGTTGTTGTAAACTAATCTTGTACATTTTAACTTCCCTTCACGTAACCTATTTGGGTTGTTGTAAACTAATCTTGTGCATTTTAACTTCCCTTCACGTAACCCAATAAAATCATTATTACCCATCCAAGTGTTTTGTGCAGGCGGAAAATATGTTGACTAACAAACTGTCTTTCTCTTTCTTACTATGTTGCCACTTCCTGTCCTCTGTATTATGTTGTTAGATTGGCAGGTAGAGAGCTGACAAATACTATGTATTTTAATGATCCGTCGTTCTGCGCGGTCAGTGGCAGAATGACTAACTTGACAACCCTGTTACTTTTGGGGTTACGTCTAGGAATGAGCTGTCCCTTCCTTGCCCCTCTCATTGCATGTTGCCACTTGTGATTTATTGTGAGGCTGGTAACAGAGAGATGACAAATACTGTGATTTGGAAAAATTGCACTTAAACTAGCGTGAAATATTTTCAAAGTCCTATAGAACAACAGCACGCATGCGCCAGAGTTTATAGAGCCAGTGATAACCCACAATCGAACCACTTATTATTATCATCCTTGATTACTATCTGTCGCTATGAAATTTAAATGACCAATATTTGCAATAAATCCCCAAATCTATCTTTAAAAAAATATATTAATAACATTAAAATTACCAAACTTTATTAAAAATGGGTGTACACTTACTTATCACTCCCTAACGTTGATCCAACCAGCGATAACCCAAAACAGCGATAGAAAAATCATAGACTAAGTAATATACTCTGTGGAGAAAATAGCAATTAGCATCACAATATTGTCTAACCGTGTCATAATATTGTGATTTGCGTATTTAAATAAATACTTCAAAATTGTCTAATAATGTTATAAAAATTGTTTGAAAAAGTTTAAAATATTAAATAATGTTACTAAATACAGAAGAAGAGCTATAGTTTACAACAATATAACTGAAAAATCAAGTGCTAGTAGAAGTGCAGTTGAGCCCTGTGATTTTAAATGATCTGACCGCTTGAGCGTTCCGTGCTTAAATGACTAATTTGACAACCATGTTAAGATCTTTCACATGTGTTTAGAGATTCTCTCCCCACATTTCAAGTTGACAAATTTCAATACGTGATCGGATGTACAGTTTTCTCCTACATCCCTTCCACAGATTCAGTAGATCGGCGACATTAGCGCTAAAACTCTTCCCCTCCGCCCGTCAACAGTTAACTTGGATGTGTAATAGATACTTATATCTCTCACTCCTATAAACTAATCTGGTTTATACTAACTTATTCTTCATGTAATCTAACAAAATAAGTTACATATTACGTTGAACTTTTATAGGAAAAAAAATCACTATGAGATTTGACTTAGGCTTTCATGGCCGGAGTTATTATGATTATATTGTAGAAGATTTTCGGGCTGTAGGCTGTGGTCTTGAGGCTTGTAGTTCCCTGAAATTTCGCCAGAGACTGCAACCGGCATCCTCAAGGGTGTCTTGAGATTGGCAGTTTTGTCGATTACCTGCCCTATTTATACATTTTTCCGCAAAAAAATGTATAAATAGGGTAGGTAGTCGACAAAATTGCCAGTCTGAAGACAACCCTTGAGGATGCTGGGCGAAGTCTCTGGCAAAATGTTGGGGAACTAGAAGCCTGAAGACCATGGCCAACAGCCCAGATATCTTCTACTCAGGCTTTCATGGCCGGAGTTATTATGATTATATTGTAGAAGATTTTCGGGCTGTAGGCTGTGGTCTTGAGGCTTGTAGTTCCCTGAAATTTCGCCAGAGACGGCAACCGGCATCCTCAAGGGTGTCTTGAGATTGGCAGTTTTGTCGATTACCTGCCCTATTTATACATTTTTCCGCAAAAAAATGTATAAATAGGGTAGGTAGTCGACAAAATTGCCAGTTTCAAGACAACCCTTGAGGATGCTGGGCGCAGTCTCTGGCAAAATGTTGGGGAACTAGAAGCCTCAAGACCATGGCCAATAGCCCAGATATCTTCTACAAGGTCATCATACTATGAGATTTAACTTAAGATTAGATTAAAATGCTACATACCTCACCTCATATCCAGTCTTCTACGTAGACCGAGGTTTCAAAGCCTTGGCGGCTTCATCTTCAGTACTTTCTCGTCGACTGATGTTATGTCAATTAGAAGAACTACTTCTTCTTCCCTCTGTTGGTGGACTGATAAGCCTCCAGGCCAAGTCAGAAGCTGCGGGAATTTCGAACTTCATAAATTTTTCTTTCATGTTTTTTTGAATCCACATTCGATACTAGTAAAATTCATGGTCATTTTCCGTTGAGGTATTAGTTCACAGTAATATAATGTACGGTTAAAAACTATAATATAGTTACCTTGTAAGTCCGTCTCCTCAACTTAAGTTCTTTTAAAACTCTGTAGGCCTTTCGGGACTAGTCCCATCATCAGCAGAATGCATTATGTCCGTTCTTGTTGACCCTTGTTGAAGCACTGACTTAATGCATTCTGCTGATGATGGGACTAGTCCCGAAAAGCCTACAGAGTTTTAAAAGAACTGAAGTTGAGGAGACGGACCTACAAGGTAACTATATTATAGTTTTTAACCGTACATTATATTACTGTGAATCCACATTGTTTCTCCAATTTGACAAAATAAGTATATATTCTATAAACCAGCAAAAGGGATCATAATTTTGATCTTGCTGAGGAATTTGCTTAGTGTACGCAGTTTCTGCATGATAGAGTTTTATAAGTAAAAATCTGTGGCCGAGAGCAAGAGATACATCAAGTGTTATTCATTACTAGTATGTAAATAAAACTGAAGTTTATAATAACCTTTATTTTTTCATAGTTAAATATGGGAAATAACATTATGAGGTTCTAATTCGTAAATTAATCAGTAATTTTTTACATCTTACCTCATGTTTTATGTTTCTTTAAACATGGATCTAGTTTTCAAGAGAAGGATCTCTCTCATTTTCAACCGACATTATGACTACAGGATTTTTGTTGGAATCTCCATCAATAACGTTGTCATCTGGTATTGATTTGATGAACTTTGAGATGAGGTCACGTTCATCAAGAATCTCGAAATTCATGGATCTAAATTTGTTCTTCTGTATATATATCTTCTCCCAAATTTGTCAATTCTAAAGGTTTTTCCAAATGTTTTAAAAGTTGAGCTTCTTTTTCAATTTTATGATTCTCCAATAAACTACGTGCTGCAATAGCTCATTTTTCAATTTCACCATTTTTAATATTTCAAAAGTGTTCCTTAGTGCAAGTGTCCAAATTCCTTTTTGTTTTCGTAAGTATACTTTATTGCAGTCTTTACAATTTTGATAAATTTAATAAATTAATTGTAAGAACTGCAATAAAGTATACATAGGAAAAACAAAAAGGAATTTGGACACTCGCACTAATTTGATAAATTAATTGTAAGGACTGCAATAAAGTATACATAGGAAAAACAAAAAAGAATTTGGACACTCACATTTAGGAACACTTTAGAAATATTAAAAATGGTGAAATTGGAAAATCAGCTATTGCAGCACATAGTTTATTGGAGAATCATAAAATTGAAAAAGAAGCCCAACTTTTAAACCATTTGGAAAATCCTTTAGAATTGACAATTTGGGAGAAGATATGTATTCAGAAGAACAAATTTAGATCCATGAAATTCGAGATTCCTGATGAACATGACCTCATCCCAAAGTTCATCAAATCAACACCAGATGGCAATGTTATTGATGGAGATTCCAACAAAAATTCGGTAGTCATAATGTCGGTTGAAAATGAGAGAGATCCTTCTCTTGAAAACTACTTCCCTTGTTTAAAGAAACGTAAAATATGAGGTAAGATGTGAAAAAAATGACTCATTAATTTACAAATCTTTATTTTATTTAGAGTTCTTACATATAAACCCTTTTATGTATTCAGTTTCAAGTAAATTGAAAAATAGCATATCGACGGTAGGCAATGAAAACGTCATAACTCCATCAGTCATTGAAAACCACCTAACTGCAGTAGCCAGCACAGAAATATGTGATGCACAACCTGTTGAGAATACGGACTTCAAATTTATTAATAACTTGACTTGTATTCTGTAGTAAAATATGTGGGGACTATAGCTTTTTATCAATTTTTATAATTATTTAAAACAATTATTTGTAGATAGATCATTGGTTGATTAATGTCTTTGACATCGCCGATTCCTAATGGGCAATTTTGTCGGTCCATCTAATCTCCTGGTTGTAGATGTTTCTCCATCATGTATAAACATATTCCCTGACTACAATTATTTGTTTCTCCTGTAAAGTTTACCAAAATGGAGTTATGAGGTTTTCATTGTCCACCATCGATATTGTCACTGGGCAATGAAAAACTCCAACTTCAAGAACCTTGAAAAATCACGTAAATGCACTAAATTGTTAAACAGATTGTTGTGTAATCTGTACAAAACCCATAACTTCTTTTTACAGTGTTCATCATCTAGTCAAAGAAATTATATTTTGTCCCATCAATTCATGTGTCATTTCTATAATGTTTTTTTTTTTTTCCTCTTCTGTAAAATTTGTGGAAATGGATTTAATAGGTTTCCAATGCCTAGTATTTAAATATACCAGATTTCTGACCTGAGCAAGTTGGTTTGACCAAGTCAAAGACCTTAGAATCCAGTGCAGATAAGGTGATTAACTTGTGTGTTTGGCATGCTGTGTGTTCAATCAGTTTTGATCTCATTTCATCTTAATTCGGATTGAACTTGTTGTACATCTGGAAAAAACTGCACTTTAAACTAGCGTGAAATATTTTCAAAGTCCTATAGAACAACAGTGTGCATGTGCCAGAGTTTATAGAGCCAGCGATAACCCACAATCGAACCACATATCGATTATCATCCTCGATTACTATCCGTCGCTATGAAATTTAAATGACCAATATTTGCAATAAATTTCGAAATCTATTAATAGTGAGTGGAGAACATATTTTTAACGACTCACCTCATATAATTTCAAATTTCTTTGATACCGGTGGTTTCAGACAATATCTTGTCCCTCTTCAGTCATGGCTTCCAAATCTATGTTAAAAAAATATATTAATAATATTAAAATTACTAAACGTTTATTAAAATTGGGTGTACACTTACTTATCACTCCCTAACGCTGATCCAACCAGTGATAACCCAAAACAGCGATAGAAAAATCATAGACTAAGTAATATACTCTGTGGAGAAAATAGCAGTTAGCATCACAATATTGTCTAACAATGTCATAATATTGTGATTTGCATATTTAAATAAATACTGGGGGTAAAGGCGGCCGTCACGCAGGGCTGACAACCCGGCTGACATAAAGTGCCGATTGTCTAAAAAAAGTGGGAGCCATAACCTCCTAATACCCCAAGGGCCTCCGGGCCTGTTGTGGGATCACTTTACTTTAAATAAATACTTCAAAATTGTCTAATAATGTTTTAAAAAATTGTTTGGAAAAGTTTAAAATATTAAATAATGTTAGTAAATACAGAAGAAGAGCTATAGTTTACAACAATGTAACTGAAAAATCAAGCGCTAGTAGAAGTGCAGTTGAGCCTACATCTGCATTAAAATAATTTGAAAAAATCAACTGAAATATTCTATAACTTTTTATGCAAATTTGCTATCCCAACCACCTTCTTAACCATACCCATGCATAAGGAAACTTTTATGAAGAATTGGGTGGAATAATATTACATTTTTATGATTTGTTGGAAGGTTTGAATCAAAATAATTTAGATTTATTATAAGAAGGAATGGAAATCCATTTATTGTACCATAATTCAAACATGTGTATATAATATTAGTATGTACAGATGAGCAATTTTTTTAAACATAGTTTCCACAATAAAAGTAAACAAAACGATCTATAATTCTTAAAGCATCTTACATGGTTAATTTGCTAAGAAATACAGTCATATGAAACTCAGATTGTTTAAAAAGTAGCTACTCTTGTCTGCTTCTATGTATCGTGACAGTAAAACTAATTTAAATTGATATGATCCTATATTTTCTAATAGAACTCATGTCATAAAAACCAAAGCTTGGTCATTTTAAAGTTTGAATATCAAATTATTCTTATATATAATGTAATGGACCTTTGTTATATACAAATTATTGTAACAGGCCTGCAGTATGTGGGTTGTAAAATTATTTATTTTGAAAGAAAAAAAAATACATTTTTCATAATATGCAGTAGATAAGATTTTTTTTTTAAATTTTAGGATGTGATGTTTATTCTAAGAAAAATAAATTATTTTATAATTGCTTCAAATTCTGAATTTATGAAGCATAAGAGTCAAAAAAGTATACGTAAAATGTGACATTCATTAAGATGCAATAACTCATATGCTCTCTCTTCGATACAAAACATGAAATCATCATCATCATCATCACTCCAGGGATTAGGCAATTGTCCGTTCCGACTTCATAATGCGTCAGCCCAACGTCTTCTAGGTCTTCCAACTTCACATCTTCCTCTTGCTTGATAATTTCTTGCTAACAATGGATATCTCTCCTTACTCATTCCATCCATATGATCAATCCATTTCTGTCTGTAATTCGTGACCTTATCCAATAAAGGCTGTACTTTCAATTCTTCTCTTATATCCTCATTTCTTATTCTATCAAGTCTTGTACATCCTTTAACTTGTCTTAGGAACCTCATCTCCGCCGTCTGTATTCTATCCTTCTGTTTTTTCATTGGAGCCCAATTTCACATCCATACAATATTGTGGGAACCGTCATAACATTATACATTTTTATCTTTGTTTCTTTTCTAATTTTATTTTTTAATGTTCTTGAAATCACTATACTTATTCTGTACTGTTTTTAGTTGAATGCAATTATCAAATGCAAATGTGATTTGATTTTGTGTGGATGTCAGGTGCTAGAATCTAGTAGAAAGGATGGAAGTCAAGAACATTGAGAAATCCAAATTCATTAAGAATGGGAGTAAAAAATGTTGATGCCTGCATTTTATGTAGACATATTAATACCTGTAATTACTAAGTTTAGCGATAGTGAGTTATTCTATGATTCTAGGTCTGAAATAATGCGTTGAATAATAAAGATGAGTTTTTTTTCTCCGATGAATTTTAAATGATTTAAATAATGTTTACTTCCCAACATTAATTTCGATATAGTTGGTAGCAAGTTGAATGACATTTGCTTCAGAAACAATTTTGATTTTATGAACTGTTATAAAATTAGATATAATGTTTGCAGATGATCTTGTTTTACTAGCAACATCTGAAGATGATTTACAACGGTCAGTACATAATTTAAATTTGATAGCCCAGAAATATTCAATGGAAATATCTACCAATAAAACTAAAATAATGGCCTTTTGTGGAAAATCCCCAATACCAAGCAAAATTTGTTTAAATAACAAAATTTTAGAGAGAGTTAATGAGTTTACTTATTTAGGATATAAACTCTCTTTTGTTGAAAATTTGGATTTATCAGAGGAAATTGTGAAATTCAACAAATCAATGGGAATCATTAATATAATAATAGAGTTTTAAAACCTTCATTAGTGCAAAAATCAACTCGTACTCGTCTTTATCAAATAATGGCTCGACCAGTCCTATGTTATGGGAATGAAGCGTGGACTATAAGGACGAGAGATGAAAGCAGACTAACAGCTTGTGAGATGAAATTTATGCGCTACACCAAGTGGGATCAAAAGAAAAATGTAGAAATCCTTCAAGAACTTAATGTGTCACCAATACTGGACTACATCTCCAGATATCAGCAAAACTGGAAGGAACATGTCTCAAGAATGGCTAGATCCAGGATCCCCAAGGCAATAATGAACTACTGTCCAAATGGGAAACGGTCACTTGGTCGACCTATGAAAAGATGGCACGAAAACCACTTTCTCAGGCCGTAACAGTTCTTCTAGGACTAATACCTGGCAGGATGATGATGATGATGATAGACATTTTTTCGTCTTACAAACTTGACTCTACATTTGTTATATTTTGATTTTATATTACAACATGCATCCCTTTTTATTGGATTAGTGCATTAGTTAGATGACGACCCCAGGACTGGATTCCCTGCCCTTTTACTCACTTTTAACCAATCTAGACTGTAATCGTGTAATAACAATAGAGGAACATAAACAAATCCCAAACAGAATTAAAGCAACATTAACTATGAAGGTGAATTTGGATATCTTAGGAGGAGACAAGACTTCAAGAGAAAACTCGAAGGAAAAACAAGCATTAGGATGCATCCATAGTATTTGGTGTGAATCTAACTAACTCATTGGCACTATCGAACCCACAGGTTCATGGCCACGTGGACATTAGCTCTTCATACATTCTTATCGTGAGCTAATGTTTTCCAATCATTCCCTGTATAATCTACTTCCTCAAATCATGGTTTATGTTATTCTCCCACCTCATTCTTGATCTACAAACTGGGCATTTTCCCTCTGGCTTTCCTACAAGAAGCTTCCATGTACTTTTTTCATTCCTCATTTGTGCCACATAACCTGCCCATTGCAGTCTACAAGACTTAACTGGCTTCTTATAAAGATCATATAGTTCACTGTTATGTACTCTTCTCTATTCACATGTCTGTTCATCTCTCTTTGGTCCAAAAATTTTCCTAAGAACTTTATTCTCAAATACTCCCTTTCCTCCCTTAAAGTAAGAGTCTGTGTTTCACATCCATATTAATATAACTGGTAGAATAATAGTTTTATGTATTTTCAGTTTAATGTTTTTTTGAAAGGAGTTGGGATGTCAAAATTTCCTGCAATGCATAATAGCACAGCAGTAGTAAGAAGTAAGCATATTGAGTATCTGTTATAATTGTTTATACAATGAAATCTTGCAAACTATTAATGATATTGAACTCATTAAAATGTTGATGTAATCGCATTTTGTTTGGTATCAGCAACAATAAAAAAAGTATCATGTTGCAATAGGAATACTGGAATTAGGTATTGTTACTATTTAATGTTAAGTGAGAAAAATATTTTGCTCATCTCTGTATAACATTGCTAGTTACCATATTATGCCAAATAAGGGGGAATTTTTTAACTTTGATATTTGTATTGTGTTCTTAGATGAAACAAAAAGAAACATTTACATATGTTTATAGGTAAAATTGCAGTAAAATATTTTCATTGGTCAAGTATACATAGTTCCGA